>WOXC01006193.1:0-622221 GCA_011680675.1 Gymnobelideus leadbeateri
GTGATATGCCTAGGGTCACAAAGACAGCAAGGAGTAAATAATATTGGAGCTCAAATCTCTGGACACTAAATCTAGTGGGTCTTTCTCTACTCTGGATGTTGTCTAATGGCATACAAAACACCTAGCCAGGGATTATCTCTATGAATTCTGGGCACTGCAGTGCCCTGCTCTAATGAACTTGCCTGGGCAGAGACTGAGGATGAGCAAAGCCCCAATCTCCTTCAGTTAAATGCCAGCCATTCATACATAAATAGACTGGATGTAAGAATCAGGCTTGATTCCCTGGCTCCAAAACAATCCTTTTATCTCATTCTCTTGAATTAGGAGAGGGGGAAATCCTCCCCAATTATTTCTTTTCTGGGGCCTCACTTCTCTGGCTGGTGACTCTGGCTTGAGGCCACCTGAGTCCAAGGACTATTCTGGGCTGGCAGCAATTTGAGAGCTCCCCACTGTGAGTAAAATTATCTAGCCCTCTTGGTGCTCCTCTCTCACCTCCTTTTAGTGGAAACACTTGGTTTCAGATGACCTAAACAATACAGTGGATACATGGCCATAAAATTAGCCCATCTTGCTTCTATAAGGGCCCACTGGGCTAGTTATTTTTTAAGTTCAGTATAACAACAATAGGAATAAACACATGTAAAATCCAAATTACTTCATATCAATTATATCATTTGATACTCATCCTATTGAGGAAAGTACAGTTATCCTTTCCACATCGTAACTTTCCCCATTACAATTTTGATATAACACAGGTCGGCATAAGAACTTAAATGGGAATTCTGGGGAAGTTTTCCAAAAATCACAGATAATAGACAAAGTCCTGCAGATAACACAGAAAAAGTTTAAGAACTCAGAAATGCATAAAATATATGTGTTAAATTGTATAATATAAATATATTTTATCTTTTAATACCTACTATTTCAGACTTCTCTGGTACAAAGGAAGGGTCGAAATATTTTATGTGGATTTTCCAGGTTGGGGCAGGGGGAATGCTCCTCACCCCCATACTCCCTCCCCATGGTGAGGAAGGGATAACTTTAATACAAATATTAGGGTCATAGACCTTGAACTGGAAGGCGCCTTATACCAGTGTGTGTGTGTACATGTGTGTAAGTATACACATATTCACATATGTTTAATGAGGGTTGTCTCTCACATGTAGCCTTGGGATATCAATTTTGTGCTTCAGCAGGAGGCAGAATAGACATCTCTAGTTTCTTCTTCTCCCACTTTTTCTCCAAGAGAAACATCATTTCCTACTAAGAAAAAAAGCTTGACCATTCTGCTCTCCGCAGAGAGAAGAATACTAGGCTAGAATTATATATATATTCACTTAAATATTACTTATTTAGGAGGGGGTATGGTTTTCAGGTTAAAGATAGACTTCTAATGACTGTTCATTAATTGGGGGAAAGGAGGATCCAATTTTTATATCCAAAGCTTGAACCTTTTCCTACCAAATACCAGTTCCAAAAATGAACACATGTAGCAAGTAGTTAAAAAAAAAATCATTTATCCATGTCAGTAGTAAAATAAAAGTCAGAGAAAATATATTTAGGAGAATGTATACCAACCAGTATAGAATGAAAGAATACTCCCTTTGGGAGTAAGGTAACTCAATGCAGGGGAGTACCCAAGATCCTGTCCAAAGGGAAACTCCCCAAAGTCTCTTGTATAGCTAACTAAGGTAGAGAGACATGATGGAGACTGCCAACTCCTCTCATGTTAGCTTCTTCCCACAGCTGTATTCCCCTTTCAGCAATCTGAAGTAGGGTTTAACACCAGCCACCTTCTCTCTCAAAATCAGAAGCCAGAAATAACTGAAGATCCCAAAGAAGAATCAGAAATTTAAAAAGTAAAAAGGAGATTCCAAAGCATTGATGGGACTCTCAAATTCAAAGAGAGTGAACTTTTCCTCTTCCCTACCTCCTTCCACTCATACAGGTAAATCGATTCCCACCAAGGAGAAAAGAGACTCATGTTATAGTTCTATTTACATGTGTGCCTGAATATACTCCTTATACATACACATGTGTGCATGTATTTATATGTAGATGAATGAAGAGCCAGACTGGTAACATCTTCCCCTCAATGTTCTAGAGGTACTCCTGAGAAGTTGGGATATTTCTTTTCTAATGGGGGCTCAAGCCCCGATTCTGATAGATTCCACTGATTATTAACTGTCATTGTAATTTCTTTTTAACTAATTAACATTGATTAGTTTTTACACAGGGATATTTATTTCATAAATTTGGCAAGAACAGAAGTTTAAACATTTGTCATATATACAAAAGAGGAATACCCTGCCTTATGATGCCTCAGTTTCTTGGGGGAGTAAATTCACACTCAACACATTGGCTCTACCAAGTTCATGTCCAAATGTGACATCACTATTGATAAACCTTTGTTTCTGCCATTCTGGACCTTGAGATTAACAGTCATGCTTCAGGGCCTCAAAGCTGGACTGGATGGCAACAAACCCTAGCATGGACTTGATTCTTAAGCTTTCAAGTGGTTCCTCTCCTTATTTTTCAAAACTCACAAAACTTCCATTCAAAAGACTAGCTCAAGGCAGAGAACTAAGACTCATATTTGCAGGTCACGTGCAATGGGGAAGACCCAAGTCCTACCCTCTTTACAATATTATCTCTTTTCTCTCACCAGAGTAGCACTAGCCTGGAAAAAGACATATGATGTGAAGGTGAAGATCCTGGTAAGCTTGTGCATTTTGAATGTCCCTTAGTATATGTCAGCTTTGTGGCCAATAAAAAGGACACATTTCATCATGGAATAAGCAGACCAGAACCAGTTCCAGAATGTATATGCAAGCTCCAAAGTTTCTTTAAGGTACTTTTATTACACATCATCACAATTCCAGAAGTAGGTCATGCAGACTCATCCAAATGGGGGAATAAACAGAGGCATTCTCTATGTGCCCATAAGGACTGAGCTTATTGGTCAGTTCCCTGTTTTACATATATCCACACAAGTATATATGTGCATTTAAATATCAAATACATGTGGATTTTCTCATTTTACAGGTGAGGAAGTTAAAGCCAGAGAAGTTCAGTTACTTGCCCAAGGCCATATAGAGAATAAATGGCAAAGCAAGGATTGAAACCATGTTATTTGCTTCCAAATCCAACACCCTTTCTCCTATTCCTCTCTACCTCTCATTATGATGCACATTTTACAGATCAAAAATCTGAGCCTCAGAAAGGGAAAGTAATGGTAACATAGTTATCAATCATCCATTCAATCAGTCAACCAAAATTTGCTAAGTATCAGCTATGTGCCAAGAACTGGAATAGATGCAAAAAAAGACAAAAATGAAATAGTGCCTGCCCTCAAGGGGTTTACATTCTATTTGAAGAAATAATATGTATGCCTACATATAACATATATATGATATAAATCTATAATAGAGTGTCCCTTAAGAATTTAATCACCTTGGGGAATAAAAGCAGTAACTTGCTTGAGCTCATCCCCCAATCACTTCCAATACCTGTAAAAATGACTCTAAACAAATTTTACAGCTACAAAATCCCCAAAATGACAGAGTGAAGCACATCTCCAGCTGAAGACAGCCTGGTAGGCCAACAGAAAGGGGCTATTGCAACAGTCTGGGAGTAGAGTGCAGTCCTACGAGGGTGGCTACAGAACAGAATGGGCCAGAGCATATCCCAGGGGAATGAATTACTAGAAGTTGTAGTGGCCTCCAGAATTTTCAACCCACAAACACCAAAGACAAAGTAAAAGGTTGGGGGAAAATGCTTTAGGACCTGGGTGGAAGAAGAGTGTGGTCAGGCCCCAGCCCTTGGGGTGGCAGAGGTGGCAGCAGCAGCAGCAGCAGCAGCAGTAGTGGCTGCTTTTAGAGCTCCAGGCCCACAGATGGTGGGGGGACCAAATGGCTGATCAGAGGGCAATTGCAGGAATCTCTTTGCTTGACACTGAGGCAGAATTCTCTTGCTTTGCCCTGCTTGGATCTGGGTCACAGTCTTGGGTGGCAGTCCTGGGATGAGGAGGAGTGCTGGCATGGCAGAGCTTGTGGAAGCTGTGGAGAGGCATCGTCCTCACAGTTCTGAGGCTGGTTGCTAGAAAAGGCTCAGACAACAGCTGCACAAAACCCCAGAAATTTGGGACAGAGTACTCTCCATTCTGGAAGTAAAGTCCTACTTGGGCAAAGACCTCAAAAGTCAAGTAATTGGCTGGGAAAATGAGCAAAAAAGGGAAAACATCAGACTGTAGAATCTTTATTTGGTGACAAAGAAGATCAAAACATAAAACAAGAAGACAACAAAGTCAAAACTCCTGCATCAAAAGCCTTCAAGAAAATTATGAATTGGTTACAGGCCATGGAGGAGCTCAAAAAGGATTTTGAAAATCAAGTAAAAGAAGCAGAAGAAAAACTGGGAAGAGAAATGAGAATGAAGCAAGAAAGTCATGGCAAATTAGGCAACAGCTTACTAAAGGAGACCCAAAAAAATACTGAAGAAAACCCCACCTTAAAAAGCAGATTAACTCAAATGGCAAAAGAGATCCAAAAAGCCAATGAGGATAAGAAAAAGTAGCCTTAAAAAGTAGAATTGGTCAAATGGAAAATGATATCCAAAAGCTCACTGAAGAAAATAATTCTGTCAAACTTAGAATGGAGCAAATGAAAGCTAATGACTTTATGAGAAATCAAGATATTACAAAACAGATTTAAAAGAATGAAAAAATAGAAAACATGTAACATATCTTATTGGAAAAACTACTGACATGGAAAATAGATCCAAGAGAGATAATTTAAAAATTAGTGGACTACCTGAAAGCCATGATAAAAAAAATAAGCATAGACATCATCTTTCAAGAAATTATCAAGGAAAACCGCCCTGATATTCTAGAAGCATTGGGCAAAATAGAAATTGAAAGAATCCACTGACCACCTCTTGAAAAAGATCCCAAAAAAAAAATACCTTAAAATATTATAGCCAAGTCCCAAGGTTGCCAGGTCAAGAAGAAAATATTACAAGTAGTCAGGAAGAAGCAATTTGAGTATTGTGGAAATACAATCAGGATAACACAAGATCTAGCAGCTTCTGTATTAAGGGATCAAAGGGCTTGGAAAATGAGGAGGTCAAAGGAGCTAGGATTAAAACCATGAATCATCTACCAAGCAAAACTTAGTATAATACTTCAAGGAAAAAATATGGAATGAGTGAAATCGAGGACTTTCAAGAATTCTTTTTTTTTTTAAGCAATTGGGGTTAAGTAACTTGCTCAAGGTTACACGGCTAGTCATTTGATTTATGCGTGGGTGCTCATTTTCTGAGGCCGGATCTGATCTCGGGTCATCCAAACTCCGAGGCCGGCGCTCTTACTCACTGCGCCACCTAGCCGCCCCTTTAGGGCAATGGGGTTAAGTAACTTGCCCAAGGTTACACGGCTAGGTTTTTGTTTGTGCGGATTAAGTGTCGGAGGCCGGCTCCGAACTCAGGTCCTTCTGATTCCAGGGCCGGCGCTCTATTCACTGCGCCACCTAGCCGCCCCAGACTTTCAAGAATTCTTGATGAAAATAGCAGAACTAAACAGAAAATTTGACTTTCAAATACAAGAATCAAGAGAAACATGAAAAGGTAAACAGGAAAGAGAAATCATAAAGAACTTATTAAAGTTGATCTGTTTACATTACTACATGGAAAGACAATATTTGTAGCTCATGAGACATTTCTCAGTATAAGGGTAGTTGAAGGGAATATGTGTTTATATATATATATATATATATATATATATATGTATGTATGTATATATATATACATGTATGCATATATATGCATATGTAAGTATATGTGTATATGTATACATAGAGGGTAACGGGTGAGATGAATATGAATGGATGATATCTAAAAAATGAAATGAAGATATGAGAGAGGAATATATTGGGAGGAGGAGAAAGGGAGAGATAGAATAGGGTAAATTAACTCATATAAAAGAGGCAAGAGAAAACTGTTACAATGGAGGAGAAGAGGAGGGAGGTGAAAGGAATCAGTCAATCTTACTCTCATTGGACTTGGCCTAAGGAGGGAATAACATACACACTCAATTAGGTATCTTAACTTACAGGAAAGTAGGGGGAGAAAGGGATACGAGGGGTGAATGATAGAAAGGAGGGTAAATTGTGGGAGGGGGTACTCAGAAGCAAACACTTTTGAAAAGGGACAGGGTCAAAGGAGAAAACATAATAAATGGGGGGGTGGCATAGGATGGAGGGAAATAGAGTTAGTCTTTCACAATGTGACTACTATGGAAATGTTTTGCATAGCTACACATGTATAACATATATTGAATTGCTTGTTTTCTCAATGAGGGTGGGTGAGGAGTGAAGAAGGGAGAAAATCTGGAACTCAAAGTTTTAAAAACAAATGTTAAAAATTGTTTTTGCATGCAACTGGGAAATAAGATATATAGTCAATGTGGCATAGAAATCCATCTTGCCCTATGAGAAGTGGGTGATGAAAGGAGGGCAGACTGGGAGAAGGGATAATCAGTATGCTTGCCATCTTGGGGTGGGGGGTAGGGGAGAGATAGGGATACAATTTGGAACTCAAAATTTTGTGGCAATGAATATTGAGAACTAAAAATAAATAAATAAATTCTGGGAAAAAAGAGTTCAATAAACTTGTTTGTCTCAAGAGGCAAACAACAGCAACAAGTAAATGTAAAAGGAAAACCTTTTCAGATGCAAAAGCAGCAATGCATCCCTTGGAAAAGATGTGAGGTTTAAATAGCTCACCTATAAATGAAAAGGTTAGCAAAATAATGAACTTTCCCCTAGGGCACAAATTTTTTCAGCAACTTTGTCTCCTAACCACTTATTTGTATAAGAACCAAAAGGACTAGTAGAATCTGGGAAGTATACACGGGGTGCTTATTATAAGTAAAGGTGGAATCCCACACTAAGGAAAGCTAAATCAGAAACAAGAAGGACCATTGAACAGAACAGGTGACAAACCTCAAAGGTAAGACTCTAAATACATCAAAGAAGAAAGGCTTCTCCTTATCCTAGGGTAAGGATTAGTATCCTTGATGAAAACAGTGCTGCAACACTCTAGCAAGAAATAGTGGAGTTCAGAAAGATCAGATGACCAATCTATCAGTAGAGATACTATCCCGTGAAATGTCCAGTGACTGCCTAGCCTGAGACTATGACCCAGAAACTGAGAAATGGAGCAAATCATCCATAACCTAGCATTCTCTCCTCTACCCCCAGCAAACTTTGCAAAGCCCTTCCAGAGAAATGATATAATGACCTTACAGTTCCAGAGTTGTAAGTTGCCTTGGTCATGTGTGTACCCTACACTATGCTTTAGTGCATTTTATCTTGAGTTTGTGCCCACCTTCCCCCCTCTATGGATTCTGTGTGCATCTTTGAAAAATTGTACTCCAGGTTTTAATTTAAAAAAAAACTTTCTATTTGAATAAATACCTTTACTAAAGATGAAACTGAATCTACTGGTTGATTGTTAAGACTAAATACACTAGTAGGGGCTCATGAATTACAGTATTAAGGGGATAATCATCCACCATATTAGTCATAAAACCTTGAATGAAGTAGCACTCAACTCTCTGGCAACTGAACTTGACTAGGGAGTGAGCCCAGAAAAGATGTTACAAATATCAGGTATTGGATGGAGAGGGTGACAAAGGAACTGCTAGAATCAGGAGAAGCATCTCCTATGAGGTAGCACTTGAGCTGAGCTTTGGGGGATAGTAGGGACTCTCCATAGCAGGGGTAAAGAGGGAGTGAATTACAGGTATAAGAGACAGACTACTCAAATTCACAGTCAGAGGTGGAATGCCATATATGAGGATGAATAAGAAGGCCAACCAGGCTGGAGTGAGGAAATAGAGTAATATGTTATTATGAGGCTGGGCAGGTAGATTGGACCCAGGTAGCATGAAGGACTTTAAATATATGCACAGTTAGTATTATGTAAGAACCCAGTTTTTCAATGTCCTTACCACTGCATCCTCTCCTTATTATAGGTTCTTTGGTCTCAGGGACTTCTCTGATCTCACATTCAGTTTTGTTCTGTTTTCTTTCTTTTTTTTTTTTTTTAAGCAATTGGGGTTAAGTAACTTGCTCAAGGTCACACGGCTAGTCATTATTTATGTGTGGGTGCTCATTTTCTGAGGCTGGATTAGATCTCGGGTCATCCCAACTCAGAGGCCGGCACTCTTACTCACTGCGCCACCTAGCCACCCCTTTAGGGCAATTGGGGTTAAGTAACTTGCCCAAGGTTACATGGCTAGGTTTTTGTTTGTGTGGATTAAGTGTGGGAGGCCGGCTCCGAACTCAGGTCCTTCTGACTCCAGGGCCGGCGCTCTATTCACTGCGTCACCTAGCCACCCCTTTTGTTCTGTTTTCTAATATTCTATAGTCAAAGATCCCTCTCAGATCTGACATTCTATCATCTACATACTAAATTTTATATTTTATTATTTTTATATAATTATTATATCTAAATATTATACATTAAAATATGTAAATATTAATATTAAATACATATATACATATATATCCCAACTCTGACAGTCTGTGAAGCTTTTCTAAACCCTTATATTGCTCCCTACGAGGAAGTCAGACATTTTCTAGTCAAGGAATAGCTTCTCCACTAGCTACCTCTCCTGTCTGGATAACCCAGAAAGGACCAGTGGATTTTTTCCAGGGGAAAGAGCCCCAGAATCCCCTACAGTAAATATTGAGGAAATTTGGCAGTTCTCATAAGAGAAAATGCTGACAAAAAATTAAAAGGATGAAATATGGAAATAGTCCTATTAAGTAGCAACCTGAAACTCTTTCCTAGTGGAAGAGGTGAGAAAGGCGGGGGCTGGTGAAAGAGAAAGAGGGAGCAGGCTCCAGAAGCCTCTGTTCTCAGTTACAAGATTCTTTAATGTTGTTCCTGAAATCAATGTTAAAAAGAAAAGGAGGGTAAAAAGAGAGGATGAAATCAAAATGGCAATGTGTTAGGGCTAGGAATTCATGAAACTTGGAAAGAAACGTCATGTATTTTAGAAGCTCCAAAGTAGTGGGCTTTTTTTGGAGTCCCATTGCACTATGCCAGAAAAATCCTTCTGATGAAGAAAGGCTGCTATCTCCCCTGTTGATTTCTCCCCATTCTAAAGGGACCCAGTGGGTAGAAGTATGAGATTTAATGAGAGGGAGTAAAATATGTACTTGAGGAAGCTTTATATTCAAAGTGTCTAACACAGAATGTTAGTGAGAGAAAGGCCCTTCAAACCTGGAACATAGACTATCAAAACTGGAAAGGACCACAAGAGTCAATATGTTTAATCTTCCCATTTCAAAGAGCAATTAACTGAGGTCCAGTAACTTGTACAAGACGTTGCCACCAACTAGTGGCAGAGAGGCAGAGGTAGACCCCAGATCTGACTTAGCCTTTAAAACAGTGTGAACTCTTCAGGAAAAAAGTGCCATGTTAATAAATCAATCCTCCAACCAACAACTTGAGAAAATGGGCTCTGTGTCAGAAAACCTGAGTTTTAGCTCTAGCTCTGTCCCTGACTGGCTCTGTGGCCTAGGAGAAGTCATTCTGAGTCCCAATTTCCTCATCTGCAAAATGAAGAATTTGGACTAGATGATCTCCAGAGGTTTTTCTCCCACCCCCAAAATTTTTAAATTTTGAGTATTTCATTTAGACGTCAATTCATTCATTTGGCAACTCAGTGCCACAGTGGGTAGAGCACTAGTCCTAGAGTCAGAAAGACCTGAGTTTAAATTCAGCCTCAGCCACTTCTTAGTTATATGATCCTGGGCAAGTCTCTTACTCTCTATCTGCCTCAGTATCCTCATCTCTAAAATGGGGATAATAACAGCATATGCCTCCTTGGGTTGTTATAAGGATCAAATGAGCTGATATTTGTCAAGTCCTTTACAGACTTTAAAATGGTCCAGCAGAGGCTGGTTAACCACTTGACAGGTATTCTGTGTTCAGGATTTCTTTGTCATATGGGTTGGACTAAATGGTTGCTGAGGTCTCTCAAATTTCAAATTATGTGATTCTCTGATCATCTTTGCCCTCAGGGAGCTTACATTCTCTTGTGGGATATAATATACCTATGTGGCACAGTGACTAGAATGCCAGGCCTAGAGTTAAGAACATGCATCTTCTTGAGTTCAAATCTAGTCTCAAATACTTACTAGCTGTGTGACCCTGAGCAAGTATTTTTACCTTGTTTGCCTCAGTTTCCACATCTGTAAAATAAGCTGGAGAAGGAAATGGGAAATCCAGTATCTTTACCAAGAAAACCCTAAATAGGGTCATGAAGAGCCAGACATGACTGAAAGGACTCAATAACAACAATAGATAAGGAAATAAAAGGAAAGTTGAAAAGGGAGAAAGCACTAACAACCTTATATGATAAGGTACAGAGGGATCAAGGAAAGCTTAATTAAGAAGGTGTGACCTGAGCTGAGCTTTGAAAAAAAGATGAATTTTGAGAGGAGGAGACAAGGTAGAAGAATATTCTAAATAAGAGATAGACTGTGTAAAGGTAGAGAGAGGGAGGAGAGGCAGCATGCCTGAGTGGATAGAATGCTGGTCTTGGAGACAGAAAGACACGAATTTAATTCCTTTCCCTGACATTCATTAATTCTGTGGTCTGGTCATTGAACCTCTTTATAACTCTGTTTCATCATCTGTATAATGAGGAGGTTAGACAAAACAGTCTCTAAGGTCCCTTCTATATTCCGATATATGATCCTCAGTTCCTGGAGTTCAGAGTAGAGAAGTAAGGGATGGAGGGACAGCAGAGGCAGCACTAGGAATCAAGGCCCAGTGAAGGTTGTGTGGATTTTTTGTTTGTTTTGTTTCATTTTTGTGTTTTGATTTTAATGACCAAGGAGTCCTGGGTACCTTTTAGTTAGTGAGATAAGATCCTGTAGATAGGAGGAGATGGAAAATGGAAGAAAAGGGGAAAATGAAAGATGGGAGATAATGGGATTCAAAGACCCAGTAGAGCATTTGGCTTTGGATAAGGGAAGGACCATTCCTTTCTCATGGAACAGAACACATGAGAGGATAATGATGTGGAATGCCATTAAGTAACCACAATGTGCCCATCACTGTCACTTATTCTCTCTGGGTTTCATTCCCCAGTCTATAGATCAGGAAATCTCATAGAAGCATCATTTTAGAGTGAGAAGCAACTTTGGCGACTCTCTGGTTCAGATCTCTCATTGATGAGGAAATAAGGCTCAGGGATGTCGAATAACATTCCCAAGTCAACAAGACAGGTCAACAAATATTATTGAGGACATGGGTCAGGAAGTAACACCAGTAGTTGGATTTGAACCCAAGGATTCAGATTCCAAATCCAGGCCTTTTCCCCTATACCACACACTGAGGCTCAGCAAAGCTCAAAGGAGGGAATGACTATAACAGCACTTCAATAGCTTCTACAAAGGAAACAATAAGGTATAGACAAACAGAATTGAACTTAGGAAAGACCCAGTTTCCAGTCACCAGCTATTTGGGGGATTGTAGGTAAGTCATTTGGCAGGCTCTACAAAGAACAGGAGAACTGCTCCCTATCTTTGAGGAGGGGGTCAAAGCCTGGGTAGGGGACTCGCACCCATGAATCCTGAAAGAATAGCAATGATGTCCACAAAATAGGGATACATTTTGTAGTATAGACACAAAGTACTACCAAAGTACTAACCCCGAAATTGTGGATATAAGGTTTAGATGCTCCATTGACTTCATGTGTGACTTGAGGCAAGCCACTTAATAATAGCTAGCATTTCTATGTAGTTCTTTAAGGTTTGTAAAGCATTTTACAAGTATTATCTCTTAATACAACAGCTATAGTAAGGAACTGCTATTTTCCCACTTTGTTGTTAGTGTTTAGTTCTTTGAATAAAGTCTGACTCTTCATAACTCTATTTGGGGTTTTTTTGGCAAAAATACTGGAATGGCTTGCCATTTCTTTCCCCAGCTCACTTTACAGATGAGGAAACTGAGGCAAACAGGCTTAAGAGACTTGCCCAGGGTCACACAGCTGGAAAGTGTCTGAGGCCAAGATTTTAATTAAGGAAGATGAGTCTTTCTAACTTCAGGTCTGGCATTCTATCGACTGTACCACCTAGCTGCCCTCATCCACATTTTAAAGATGAGAAAACTGAGGCAGAAAGATGTTAAATGACTTACCCACCATCACAGAGCCATAAGTGTCTGAGGCTGAATTTCAACTCAGATTTTCTTGACTCCAGGTTAAGAATTCTATCCACTGTACTACTTGCCTCAGTCTCCTCATCTGTAAAATGATAGGGAATATAACATAAATGAGGGGATTGGAGGTAAATCTCCAGGATCACCTCCAGCTTTCACAATCCAGTCATCTATGGACTTGGGGGAACAGGGTATAACCATTGTCTGCAAATATCCAAAGGGCTATCTATCATGGGACAGAAGAAGTGTACTTAATTTGTGTATCTCTAAACAACAGAGTTTGAATGACATGGAACAGTCCTAGGATGGCAGATCTGATATCAAATTGAAGGAGAGTCCCACAGCTGGAATGGGCCACCTCTTAAAAGTGAGTTTCCATCACTAAAGTTCTTTAAGTTGGGTCTGTCTAAGTAATGGAAGAGGCTGTTGAAGGGGGAATCCAGGATTCTAGGAGGGCTCAGGAGAGATGACTTCTAGTGACCCTTCTACTTCTAAGTTGTTATGACTGTAAGGATGCTGTGTAGTAAAGGAAAAGGTGACAAGACTAGGGTGGGGTGGGACAGGGAGAAGACATAAAGAGAGAGACAGAGAGGGAGAGAGGATACAGAGGGGAAGGGAGAGGGACAGAGAAGAGATATAGGAGAGGGAAGAAGGGTGAAAGAAAAATAGGAGAAAAGGAGAGACAGAGAGAGACAGAGAGAGACAGAGAGAGACAGAGAGAGACAGAGAGACAGAGAGAGACAGAGAGAAAGTGAGGGAGAGAAAGATGGAGAGAGGAAGGGGGAGAGACAGAGTTCAAGAGAGAAGAAATAAAGAGAGGACTATGGAGAATAATACATAAGATAGGAGAGCTTGGAGTTCACATGGTAAGACACGGGGGTTCACGGTAGGTTCTTGAACAGGGGAGGACAATAAAAGCTGATCCTGTCCATAATTAGAAAATCATACAGTTTAGAGCAAGAAGGGAGGTAAGACAAACTGTATAACGTTTGTCTGGTCCAATTCTCAATTTACAGTCCAGAAAACTAAAGCTTATGGAGGGGAAATGATTTCCCTAAGGCCACACAGCTAGGGATTTGAATGTAGTTCTGCTGATTCCAGATCGAGCAGTCTTTCCACTCCATCAGTCTTATGCAAAGTCCAGTCACACAACCCATAGGTCAGAAAGCCTGGTTCATCCTTAGGAAAAGATGGTCTGATCTGAGCAGCCTCATCCCCACCACTGAGATTTCCCAGGCCCTGTGCCCTGCAGCCCTGAGCCTGGCCACTTCCAAAAACAGTCCAGTTGTCTCCTAAGCTCTGTTTGCTCAACAGTGTGTCTGTCAAACACATTCTCCCTGATGCCTTCCTTCTCCCAAAACCAGATTTAATTTTTTAAATGTGATTTCTAATTTAAAATTAAAAAGAAAAAACCCCAAACAGTCATCTTCATCAACACCCGTTAAGCTCATATGGTGTTTGGGAAATTAACTCTGTCACTCTCACAGCAAACGGTTCCAGAGCCGCAGGCAGATTCACAAGCTGTAGAAGAAACTATTCCTGAATCAGTGTGTGGGGCAGGGCCAAGCCCCACCTGTCAATGCTGAAGTGGGAAACCACACTTTAAGAGGAAAAAAGAGAATGGGTGGGTTCCAGCTCCTGTGTCTAGACTGATAGAAGGGGAAATGTCCTTGGGCTAGAAGTCAGGAGAGCTAGGTTTGCATCTCTATTCTACCACTGACTTAATTTGGAAAACTTACTGAACCACTCAAGTCTGCCTATCAGTGAAATGGGGAGAACACTTACTCTATAGATTTGTCTGAGAGAATTGCTTGTTATCCTGTTTCAATAAATTTATCATCTTCATCTGAAAATCTTCACAGAAAATTACAAATGGTGATGGTTTAGCTGCCAACCACATACTCCTTGCCCTTGAGGAAACATGCCCCTTTTTCTGAGCAACTCGGATTTTCTGGGCAAGGAACATTTGGAGATGGATTCACCTTTTCCTTTTATAACTTCCCTCTTGGATTTCTTTTTATCTACTGGATTCTCCCATATGCCAGCAAGAGTTTTTGTGTAAATCTCCTCCATATCAGGAATTATATTTTCTTTATGTGCTCTAAGAATTGTGTATATGTGTATATATATATATATATATATATATATATATGTATGTAATAATATATATGTGTATATATATATGTCTTTATTGTCTTCTATTACATAATTCATATAATCTTCAACATTTTGACCCACGCTATGCTTACAATGTGCTTCATCACTGAATTCTTTGCTTTTGGTATCATAACCAGGTATTAGTACCATGAGGAAAAGTTGCACCACCATTTACAGCTCCCTAAATGATACCAAAGAGTTTGTTTCTAGTGCATGCTCTCTGCTCTCTAAATCATTATGACACTGTTTGCTGCTAATCTTTTCTTACCTGACGGCTCCTTCTCTGTCTCCCTTGATGGATATTTCTCTGTTAACTGTAGGTATCCCCCAAAGGTCTATCCTAGAGCCTCTTCTCTTTTTTCCTTTGCATTATCTCTCTTGATGATCACATCAACAGCCTCCTTGATTTCAATTACCATCTCTATGTAGATTATTCTCCCAACCCTATCCTCCCCCCTAACTTATAGTATTATATTACCAATTGCCTTTTAGACATCTTGAAATAGATTTCCTGTAGACATCTCAAATTCAACATGTCCAGAACAGAACTCATTATTCTTCCCCCAAACCCTCCTCTTTTCCTAAATTCCCCATTATTGTCAAGGACATTCTCATAGTCTCAATCAACTAGGCTTGCCATCTCAATAGCATCCTTGATCTATCTCTTATCCTCAGCCACACCCCATATCTAATCTGTTGTCAAGTCTTGTCCTTTCTACCTTCCTTCACCTCACTGCCTATATGTATCCCTTTCTTTCCACTCACACAGCAGTCACCATACTATAGGCTTTCATCACCTCCCAGCTAAATGACTGTGATATCCTTCTAATGGGTGTCCTTGTCTCAAGTCTCTCCCCATTCCAATCTATCCTCCACTCAGCTGCCAAAATTATCTTTCTAAAGCAAGGGTCAGATGATGTCAGCCCCTTACTCAATAAACTCTAGTGACTCCCCATTATCTCCTGAATCAGATATAAAATCTTCTTTATGGTCTTTAAAGCCCTCCATAAGCTGGCCTCTTTGTACCTTTCCAATTTTCTTACCCATGACTCACCTCCATGCACTTATGATAAAGTGATGCTGTCTTTGCTTTCCTCACACATAATATCAATGCTTTCCACGTTTTACTCCTCTTATTCACTTCTAGCTAACATTTCCACATATGGTTCCATACCAAATCTGTTAAAAAGCCTGTGGGTCAGCAGCAGGTCAGCCTATGAACTGCAGCATAATTCATCAGGCCATCCCGTCACCATACTTTGGTGATTTGTAAGTAACCATAAGCTGTACAATCATATCTCTTTCTATACAGGCATAAGCAATATGGCAGATGATATCTGCTGCTGCTTAGGATTATCAACCTGTATTTTTGTATTTTGTATTTGCTTTTATCCAGGATAAATATGTTCTTGTGTACACAATAATCCCTTTTCCCCTTCTCACTTTCTCTGGAATTTTGTTTGGTACCTCTTGAAGTAGGTGTTATTCTTGACAACTTTAACAAATTCCATAGTGCCAAATGAAATTCATGCCCACAACTCAACAGAGAGCCAGGGTATTAGATTTAGAGCTGTAAAAAACCTTGGAAGCCATTTTTTTGAGCAGCACCGGAAACCAGAAGTGGCCATTTTAATGGAGAACAAAATCACAATAATTTGAATCTCAAAGTTTGTTTCATGTGCTAAAGCTGAGAAAGTTCCTCCATCCCTCCCCAGGAGCCCTGGAGTCAGGAAGGAGGCTGGGGAGAGATTTATTTGCTGTCTAAGGGGGGCTGGCAGTTGGTGAAGGAACTCAGGAGGTCAGGACATGGTTTAACAACATCCAGGTCAGCTCCTAACCAGGGGGCCCACCCATTCCTTGGCTCTCCTGAGGCCTCTGCTTCTTGGGATATGTCCCCTCTCTCCCTGCCTCCCAGGACCGACACTCAAAATGAGAAGGTCCTCAAATTCAATTGCAGTGTATATAAGAGAAATACAAGGTTAGATAGGCATCTTAGGTGGGAGAAGGCATGCTATGGGTGGGAGGATCAAGGTCAATGAAACACACTTACCTAGGCTTTGGCCAACGGCACCCCACAATTCTCCCAGGCAATCTCAAGTGTGATAACAGTTTGGAACTGAGATATCTAGCAGGCCTTCTCAAGGTAACAGGAGCTGGCCAAGGGGTAAAGAACATAGACCCCAGGACCTGCATGGGGAATAGTAAATAGTAAAGCCAGATTGGAGGTGGGGTGAGATTAGGAACCAGCAACTGAGTCTCAAGAAAGTGAGAGTGGAAGCAGAGCAATGTAATCCAATAAGGTTGCTGATGGGAGGGAGTGTGGCATTCTCAACCAAGGATCTCCTCATCCAAGACACGTATACCCATACACATAGAGTGCTGGGGTGTGGCTAGTTGGAGGGAAAGGAGTTCATCACTTTCTGCTTGGGAAAAGTAGGGAAAGGGGGCAAGGTTAGTTAGACAATCTCTGGGCATCAGAGATGGAAAGGAGCCCTTTGTATACTCTATCCAGATTGAGCAGGGTCCAATAAATAAATAAGGCACCCCTGGTGGCAAAGAAGGGTGAGGGTAGGGTGATGTTTGGAGGATTCCTGGGGTTCCCACTGGTTCCCATTGGTTGTCTTTATCCCTGTTATAGAAGGTTGGTCAACCCTGCTCCTCTAAAGGTACTCTCCTCTCTGCCACCAAAGTTTAGGGAAGGAAAGGTAAAGAAGAAGGGTACCCTGAACTGGTCCCATCAGTCATAGAGGCTGAAGTCAGATAGGGGGCAGTGAGGTCTACAGTGGCTTTAATTTGGGGTGGACAGCACAGGACATGGGCTTCTCCACTGCCCTATTATAGAGACCACACCTGCAAGCTTCTCTTGATTTGGCCCTTTAAGCATGGGCCCAAGAGCCAAGCAGGAGCCCTGAGGAGAGCAGGTCTGGCTGGGTGGACAGGGCAAGAGGTCAGTCACTTTGGCATCTCCAAGGCCAACACCTGAAGCTTTACCTCAAAGTATTGGTTGCATCTGATCACTACATATCTGAGGAAGTCAAAGTCAGTGGGAGACAACTGGTTCTGGATGAGCCCAGAGTGCCCAGAAGAAGTGAGAGGTCAGACCAAATTTATTAACTTGTACATAGAGCTTCTCCACCTTCCTTGGGGTCACAGTTGTCCTGCCCCAGCCTTCCTTGCAGAACTGCTTGTGGACTTGCAGGTAGTAATTCAGCCAAGGAAGTTGAGTCTCTTGCCTGAGGTAGAGGCTATATTCTACCTCATTCACACCTACAAACTCATTGAAATAGTTGCCAATGTCAAAGGCTTGGTAGTTGTAGCTGCTGTATTCATAGTCTATAAATCTGACATCACCTTTCTTTTCATTATTCATGATGTTCTCACAAAGCAGGTCAATATGTTAAAATACCATGGGATAATCCAGCCGGGAAAGGTGCTCCTTCAACCAGGCTATTCACACTGGGTATGGTCTGGTAAAGGCTAGAGTTGAAAGAATCTTTGACAAGAGTGAAATAGTTGTAGATTTGGGGCCACAGGCCAGGTTTGGGAAGGCAGCCATTGGGATATATGATGTAGATTTTCTCCAACCTAAAGAGCCAGGGTGCAAGAATATGCTTGGGCCCCAAAACCATCCCTGGGAGAAACTTATAGCACAAGCCATTTTGGAAGGCACAGTAGAGTTTGGATGCACAGTTATGGGCCCAAAGGAGTTGGTAGTTCCTGACCTTGTAGCCTTCTCACAAACAAAAACTCACAAACCTAGCTGTCTCCTTGCTTGCATCCTCTCTCCTCCCTCTTTTCTAACTACTCTGACTCCCAGCTTCCTCTCAGCTCAATTCCACCCTTCCTGTTCTACCCATTCAGAAAACTCCTCCCGCCATAGGCTCCATGTGATTACATTCAGTCTATTGGGGGCAGGGAAGATCTTCAAATTTCCATTACCATTGCACCATGTCTCACAGTTAATTAATAAAACTGGTACAATATAAGTATTAAAAAGATGGGCTTTTATTTCTGGGGAAAGTTTGTTATCATCATCTATAAAAGTTATAATATCTTCCTCCCTGGTTTGTTTCAAGGATGAAATGAAATGCTGTTATAAATCAGGCAGCTAGGTGAAGCAGTGGATAGAGTACTAGGCCTGGTGTCAGTAAGACCTGTATTCAAATCTAGCTTCAGACACTTATTACCTGTATGACCTTAGGTGTCACTTAACCTCTCTTTGTCTTAGTTTCCTTAACTCTAAAATGGATCTAATAAAAACACCTATTTCCCTAGGTTATTTTAAGGATAAAAAGAGACAATATTTGTAAAGCAGTTAGCAAAGTACCTGGTAAATGGTAGGCACTTAATAAATGCACATTTCCTTCCTACCTACCTTTGGCTATACAATAAAACTAACTCCACCAATTCCTGTCCATGAAGTATCTTTGTGTCATTCTTTCATTCTCCTGAAAGTTACTTCTTTCTTCTAGATTAGTTTCTAGCAAGAGTGGTAATGATGATGTATTACAGTGGTAAATCACTAGACAAAGATTTCATTTTTAGGGCATCAGCAAGTGTGGTTGATAGATGGTAGAACAACTGTGTGGTCTTTAACAGTGTCTTCTCCTACTTCCATCATTTTCTAGTAGTCACTTCAGATGCAGAAGGGGGACACATAAGAGTGTATGTTGCAGCTTAGTATACCTACCTTGTGTTTCCCCATTGAATTCTGTGTAACATAAATCTTCAGCTTATTGGAAATCATTATGTTCTATATGAATTCGTAAAGGCAATATTCACAGCACCAAAAGTAACTATGAATATGCTAGCATAGTTATGAATTGAAAATATAACAAACTTTCCATATAGAAGACAGAAGACCCCACTCTGGGGTTTGTTTTGCTTCAAGAATTGCCATGACCAAAGAATTCATCACCAAGGGGCTAGGCTAGTGATGATGAGTTGATTTATGATTACATAGACTGGTCCTCAAAAAGGGGACTTGCTATACTGCTTAGCCATACCTGAAGACCTACTAGAAAGAGGGAGGAGCATACATACAAAATGTAATTACAAAACAAATACAAGGGCAATGTACACAGATTTTAGGGAGCGGAGCCCTTGGTGGACTCCAATATACACTAATTCCTTGATAACTGCTTGTTGCCTGACCAAATGACTGAATGATAGGAGAGCATTAATATCTGGGGACATCAGAAAAGACCTTGGGTAGAGGAATCTGAGCTGATTCTTAAAGGAAACTTGGGATCCTAAGACAGAGAGATAAGAAGGGAGAATATTCCAAGCATGGGGGCCAGATAGTGCAATTATAGGTAGAAATTGTTAGTAACCTCTATCACAAGTCCTCCCCTGTCTCCGAACTTCCATGAACTCAACAGAGTTTACTTTGTGTTTGAGATATTGGTCTTCCCATCTTAGTTAAGCTTTTAAGAGACTCTCTGATGACTGGGGCTCTTTCTAATTCCTCTTTTTATTCTGTGAACTAAGCCCAGGTCCTTCACTATTTACCCACTTTCCTGTCTACAGACAGTACTTTGAAACTGATAGATCTGTGATCTAGTTTACGTGTATTTTCCCTACAAAAGTGTTCTTACTGAGCCAAATATATCGTGTCATCCTGTGATATACTTGTCTAAGACTTCCCATAAATTCTCTGCAAAGGGTCACTGAAATGTTGGGGAGGGAAGCGGGAGAGTGAGGCTTCCTCTAGATTTCTTAACATTGAACTTATACAAATGGAAGATGCATGCTATCTTTCTTTTCTGTGTAATTTGCCCACCTCTCTGATATGCTCTTTCTGAGCCTCAACACTTATATTTTGAATCAAATATAAAGGGAGGCAGTCTGTAGTAATGCAAAGAAGCCTGGACTTGGGATCTAAGACCTAGGCCTACTGCTTCTAACCTGTGTAGATTTAACTAGTCACTTGCCCTCTCTGAGCATCATTTTTTTTTCTTCTGTAAAAGGAGACTGGGGGGAGGACTTGTCCACAGTCATATTCATCAAAATCCAATTCAAATCCTTCTAAGTCCCAGTGATATCAATGAGGTAGAATATGTGAATACATGATCTCAAAGATTCCTCCTAGATATTTAAAGCCTATCACTCAGTTAATGAATTGCCCCATTTTTTCTTCCATGAACCATCTTTATGATTTCCCAGAATAAACCATCCTTCTTTGGCTATCATTACCATATGTGTTGTTTTCTCCATTAGAATATAAGTTATGTGAGGGCAACCTTCTCTTGTATTATCTCTTGTCCTTAGCATAATGCTTGGTAAGTAGTAAGTGAATATACTAGATACTTTTATTCAGTCTGTCATGCATTCATTAATTTATATATTAATATATACCTTTTCATATATTGTGTAGACATTTGGTAGCTATGGGAATTCAAGACAAGTCGACTGACACTCTGAAATTCAGTTTTCTCATGGGCAAAATAGCACCTATTTCATTAGAATTATCATGAGGATCAAGTGAGATAATTTATGCTTCAAAAAACTCTTTTGTAAAATTTAAGTATCTACATTAAAATGTTAGCTATTATTATGACAATGATGATGACAATGATAATGTAACTAGAGGCACCTAGGAGGGGAAATAGATAGACTGATGGGCCTGGCGTCAGGAAGACACATCTTACTGAGGTCAAATCTGGCCTCAGACACTTACTAGCTGTGTGACCCTGGGCAAGTCATTTAACCCTGTTTGCCTCAGTTTCCTCATCTGCAAAATGACCTGTAGAAGGAAATGGCAAACCACTCTAGTATCTTTGCCAAGAAGATCCCAAACAGGATCATGAAGGGTCAGACATGACAGAGAAATGAATGAACAATGTAGTTAAATTATCATGAGTAGAAATACTGTTGCTTAGCCATAGACTAGATTGAGCCCTTTCTTTGGTCCCGGACTAAGACTTTATCCTAGAAGGAAAATATGCAAAACACTATATACAAACAAGATATTTATAGAATTATGTTGAAGAAAATCAACAGAGGAAAGGACTAGTTTTGGAATTTTCCCCAAAGTTTACTTCACTGGCCAAAAGTGGGATCGGGGATGGCATTTTGATATTGGGGGGGGGGGTGTCATAGGAGATAGGAGATGAGTTTGTTCTTTCATTACAACTGGCTTCTGGCTTCAGAGAATGACCCTGCCCATCCAGAAGTTAGCCATAAAGCAATCTTTATGGTATTTGTTATTGTGGATAACAGCCACAAAATAAACACTAAACTTAGTCTCCACTTCAGGTCTAATCTGAACCACAGTCACAATTCTAAACTCATCTTGGGCACAGATAACTGAGATTCATTTTACATACCAGACACAGATTGTTCTTAATTTTGCCTTCCAAGTTACTCTTAGATAGCATCAAAAGAAGACAAGAAGATATATCTGGGCAGGGGCCTTACTGGGACATAATCCAGGAGACTTGGTGGTGCTATATCTATCCCTGATGGTCTCCATAGAGTTACCCAGGGAATATCTGGCAGACTGCTGAATCTCATTCTCCTGGTGGTTGAGTTCCCTAAAAAGGTTATGAAGTGCATCTAATCTGTATATAGTGGCACAAATTGTAAGAGTATTGAACTTGGCATCAGAAGACCTGGCATAAATAACCCTCCTATATTACTTATTATCAGTATGACCTTGAAAGTTCTGAGCCTGTCTCCTCATCTATTTAAAGAGGAGGAGGGGGAGGAAGAGGAGGAGGAAGAAGACTAACAGTCTTCTTAACATTTGCCTTACCAATTGGGCCAGAGACCATGCTCTAGAGGTTTAAACCTTTTCAGTTCTGAAATTCCCACCCTAGGACCCTACTTGTCCACAGTCATATTCATCAAAATCCAATTCACATCCTTCTAAGTCCCAGTGATATCAATGAAGTAGAAATCATCTCCATAATTCAAGTTCTATAATCCTTGCTATTTATCACCCACATTTTATGGATGTGTGTACAGATGTCTGAAGCTATGTGTTTGATGGCTCGTACTCTTCTTGAATATTGCCTGTTTCCAAAGTTGATGGAGTAGAAAAAAATCTGTGAAAAACTTAACAGCCTCCTCCAAACTAAGTAAATCTCTTGGTTTTCTTTGTTTTTAACCTGAATTCTTGCTTCCATTTTTTTTAATTCCTGGAACCCTTCATTCTCCCTAAGGAGAGTGAAGAGGCTTCCTCAAACTCCATTTAGCTGCTCTTCTAAGAGGGAAACCAGCCTTTGTTTTGAGCACAGATAACAATAATTGTGCCCAAGGAAGAAAAACAAATCACATACTCTCTGAAAGTTGCTGCAAAATCCCTCCCTCTGTATATTTCCTGGAGATTCTTAGTTCTTAGTCCTTGCCTATTGTTCTTGTTAATAGGATTTGTGGCCAATCTACACAATGACCAGTTGAAACAAATTACCCTTTGGCCATCTGTATTTGCTTCACTGACTCAGTACTCAGGTGGTCTTGAATCAAGTATTTATTAAGTACTCACTATGTTCCTTGGCCCTAATGTTCTGTAACACTTTGCCAAACATCTGGTAGGTCATTCTTCTCACTTTTCTCAGGAGATCCAAGACCCCTGGGTAGAGTCTCTGCTGTTCAGTATTTATCTCTGGACAAAGATGATAAACTAGAGCACCTGTCTTGGTTGTTCTGGTCACAAGGGGAAGCAAACAATGCTGAAATTAGGCCCCAAGATTCCACTTAGCTGAGTGCATGTGTGGAAGAGTATCTCTGAGACTTCTCATCTTCAATCTCAAGAAACAGTGAAGAACGGCCAAAAAATTGGCTGCATACTAGAGGTATTAAAGAAGCCTTCTGGCAGCCTCTATAGCTGAGCCCCAAATCTTCTATGAATACCTAGTATACTCCATGTATTTTAATGACAGGAGAGATCATGCATTGATCAAGTGCCTACTATGTGCCAAGCAATGTACTAAGAGGTTTATAGATATTGTCTCAATTGATAAGGTACTAAGCATCCCAGGTTCCTAAAGGCAATTCTCATATGTCATGATTTCTAGTCTTTTTAATTTATGGAATAAAACAAGCATTTCTATTATATAGTACAATAAAAAAGTTGATTGCAGATGAAACTGCAAATCTGCTACATATAACTTGCTATTCCTTTCAAATCTACAACAAAATTAACATGTAAATGTCTTTTTTCCCCTTTTTTTCCTTCCCTATCCTCCTACCCTAGGGATAACTACTATTAGATACAAATATATAGATAGATGTAAAATTATTTTATTTATTATTAAATTCTAGTCTTGTAATCATTCTGAGCATTTCTCTGGGTTTCTTCCAATTTCTCAAAAGCTCTTGATAAAATGCAGTCCCCAGAATGGAACACAGGCAAGGGCAAGACAACATTACAGGACAATGGCCATCCCTGCTCTAGACCCCAGGCTTCTATTAATCCAACCAAAGACAACATTAACTCTTTTGGCATCTTGCTGATATCCTATGTTGAGCTTGTGTCCCTTCAGATCTTAAAAAAAAAAAAAAAAACACCTCTTACATAGTCATACATGCCCTGTCCTGAACTTATATAGTCAAATTTGTTTTATTTGTTTTGATCCAAGGAGAAAAATTTAACTTGATCCTTGTTATGGCTAATATTTGATTTGGCCCAATGTTGTGTTACATCTTAATACAGTATTTTTCAATCCTTACTCCATCAGTCAGTGTGTTGGCTCTTCCTCTCACTTTGATATTGTCTACACTTGTGAACAGCATGCCATCCACATCTTTATCCCAGATACTAACAAAAAGGTAAGTAGCAAAGGACTGAGGGCCTCTACCTGTTCTTGAGTCAGTCAGAGGGTTTAAGGAAGAGGAAGGCAATGCTGATTTCTTCTTGTACAGTCATTTTCAATCATGCCCAACTCTCTGGGACCCCATTTGGGGCTTTCTTGGCAAGGATATTAGAGTAGCTTGTCATTTCCTTCTCCAGCTCATTTTACAGATGAGGAAACTAAGACAAACAGGGTTAAAGGACTTGTCCAGGGTCACACAGGAAGTGTCTGAAGTAGGATTTGAACTCAGGTACATTAGTCTTTCTGACTTCCAACCTGGTCTTCTATTCACTATGGCACCACCTAGCTGTGCCTGGGGGAATGCTGATACTTGTGATTAAAAAAGGATTTAATGGAAGGAGAGCTGTACTGGGAGTCACAGAAGCTGGAAGCAGATATATACTCCTCCAGCTACTAACTGGAATGCTAGGCAAGTGACTTCGCCTCCATAGAACTCAGGTTCCCCGTCTGTGAAAGGGGAGAGTTGCACTAGATACATTTTACCATTCCTTCTAGTTCTAAAAATGAACTGGATTAGGTAGACAGCATAATGGTTAAAATGCTAGACCTGGAGTCAGGAAGATCTGAGTTCAAATGTAGCACCAGACACTTAAGGCAAGGAAGCCAATGGCATAGACTACTCTGTTATTAGTGATCTTACTAATTTTGTGTGTGACTCTGGACATGCCCTTTAACTTTGATGTGGTTTCATTTCCTCACGTGAAAATGGGGATAAAAATAGTACTCTACCTCCTGAGTTATTATGAGGATAAAATGAGATAATAGCATTAAACTACTGCTTTTCATTTTTTGATTTGTTTTTTTTTTCTCAGACCAGTTAGGTGGTACAGTGGATAGAGCCCCGGACTTGGAACAAGGAAGACTTGAGTACATATCCTGACTTAGATGTTTACTAGCTATGTGACCCCTTAACCTTGATCTGCCTCAGTTTACTCATCTCTAAAATGGGTATAATAATAGCACCTACTTCTCAGGATTGTTGTGAGGATCAAATGAGATAGCATACATAAAATGCTTTGTAAATTAAAATCACTATGTAAATGCTAACTATTACTATTACCATTATTATTTATCATCATAATTATTATATTTGGAAGGTGATTTGAAAACTTAAAAGTCCTATATAAATACTATTATATAAAATTATTATGTAAAATGCTAAAAGAATAATGTATAGGAGTTGAAGAACAGTAGGTTTAGTTTAGAAATGTAATAGATTTAGAGCATTAACATAGTGTCTAGCACATAAGTACTTAAAATATGTTTTTTGATTGATTGAATGAACCATAAGGATTATCTGGACTACTTCTCTCATGTTATAGATGAAGAAATTGACCTTTACAGGGGTAATATAACTCACCTAACATTACATAGGCAACCACTATGAGAGCCAGGATTTGAACCTTGTCTTTCTGATACCAAATCTAATATTCTTTCCACTGTGTCATATCGTTTCCCTTAATGGAAGGTCCTAACAATTAGAGCTATCCAAATATGTTCTGGGCTTCATTAAGGAGTGATTTCCCTATCACTTGAAAGTTTCAAGCAGAAGCCAGATGATCACACACCATGAGTGCTGTAAAAAGAATTCCTGCTCACATAGGGATTGGACAGCTCCTTTCTAGGGTCCCTTGCATCTCTAAGAGGCCATGAATGCTATTATCCTATAAGATGGTAATGGTGACAGCATTTATATAACACTCCAAGGTTGGCAAAAGGCTTTACAACTATTATCTCATTTGTAGGTTTTATTATTGACCCCATTTTATAGATGAGTAAACTGAGGCATAATAAGGTTAAGGGACTTGTCTAGGATCACATAGCTAGTAAGTTTCTGAGGCTGGACTCAAACTCAGCTCTTCCTGATTTCAGGCCCAGAGCTCTATCCACTTTGAAGGTGAGTGAAGAAAGACTAGAGCAAGAAGGACCAGGACTGGGCTTGAGGTCACAGAAGTGGAGAGATGGTGGAGACATTATGGCAAAAGCTTAGAAATGACTTGGCAAAAACCTGGATGTGAATGAGCAGGGAGAGTAAGAATGAAAGGTGGGTAGAGGACTTCCCTTCAAGCATCTTCTTTGGAGTGGTGCATGGAAATCAATCATCCCTCTGTATTTAACCATAGAAGGAGTATCCCTTTCCAACATGGGGTTTCCTATATAGCTTGATGTTGGCCCATTTCCACATGAGTCATACACAGAGCAAAGCTTGAGGCATAAAAACCACTGTCATCCCAATGTGAGCCTCTGCTGGCTTCCCCTCTGTCTCAAGAACTCAATAACAGTGACAGCCCCACATTGCCAAAGATATACATCTCATTCTCGGAAGTCAGCTGAAAGAATCCAATATTGTTTAGGCCCTGGAGTAGAGGAATGGAAAATGATCCTTTTAATGTCATTTTTATTGTGTGATGTCAACTCCGTATTTCAATATTACATGAAACGGAAGGAGGTTTTTATGCTTCAGCTAATAAGGAGAGCCTGATGCTTGAAGTGTCATTAATTCTGGATGCATGACACATCCGTCTTTCAGGTAAAACAGCAGCATTAGATAACTGGCTCCACTAAATAGCATTTTGGAGGACTGGCAGTGCTAGCCAGGGAGCTTGATCACACAGAGATTGGCAAGTTCTGATGTGGGGGGGGGAGTTAAGTGAACCCTTTTCATAAATATTTGCTTGCGAATATTCAATTGAATTCAATTCTACAAATATTTATTAAGCATTTAGCTTATATATTACTATTCAAAAAAAAACCAAAAAAACAAAAGTTTGGATAAGACTCAATTCCTGCCTTCATATAATTCAGTCTAATCAAGGGCCAAGGGATAAGATACACACAAACACACACACACACACACATACACACACACATCACAGAGAACTATATTACAAAGTATTATCGAATGAGTACATTAGAAAGGCCCAAAATAAAGAACTATATGAAGTCAGAGGGAGGAAGGCTATATTTTGGAGCAGAACCATAACTTAGCTGGGGTAGCCATGGTTTTATTCTGGAACTAATTTTGGGAGGGAGGATGGAGGAAAGGAGCAATACTCCTTTCCTAAAGAGTTATAGAAGCCAGAGACCATACTATTCCCCTATCTTACTATTATCTGCTGGCCCACCCCCTAGGGGGTTATCAAGGAACACAGGTTCTGGGAAAAGGCAAGGCAGCAGGATTGTGGGTCTGTCCAATGGAAAAAGAAATTAAATTGAAGTTAGAAGACCTGAGTTCAAATCCTGACTTTGACTCCCACTACCTAGATGATCCTAGACAATTAACTTACCTGGGTCTTACTTGACTTACAAAATGAGGAGACTGGATAAGATGATCTCTAAGGTTCCTTCCAAATCTGACACCATGGTCTTAATGAATAAACTGCTTAACATACCAGGACCATCTACAATGTTCCTTCTCTTCCTCAATTAAATTTGACCCTTGCACCAGAATTCCTAATTACAGCTCTGCCTAGAGATCATGCAGCTTATCACTAAGCCTATAATTGCACCATTAGACCTTCTCTCTTTTGGATGAAACATTGAACTCCCCAGGCTTGATAATTTCAACAAACATTCATGAGGGGCCTACTATGGTGAATGCCATTCAATAAAGGTCTTCTCCAAGCTTTTTGATTCTATGACATTTTGAATTACTGTTTATTCTCCAAAGAAAGGAAATCTATTACTCAGAGAGGATAATTGAACTAAGGTCACACAGGTAATTCCTGGCAAAGACATCTATCTTCCACCTAATGAATGAACAAGAATTCTTTGATCATCCAACCTTTTCCTGAAGACCTCTAATGGGAAGTAATCCACTATCTCCCAAGGCAACCAATTCCATTTTTGAATAGCATGCTTATTGGGACGTTTTTCATACTCCAAACCTAAACATGCTGCTTTATAATGTTTGCTCATTGTTCTTAGCTCTGTCTTCTGGGATCAAGCAGAATATGTATACTTCATAATTAAATACACCATCTATGCCAATATCCAAGCCACTAATCCCACAGGAGAACTTCCAGTTTCATGTCAATTCACTATGTGACTCTAGGCAAGTTACTTAACCTCTGCTTACCTCAGGTTTCTTCTTTTCCAACTATAAAATAGAGAAAACAATAGCACCTATCTCCTAGGGTTGTTGCAAGGATTAAATAAAATGATATTGATAAAGTGCTTAGCACAGTGGCTGGCACACAGTAAGTGCTTAAAAATGTTTGTTTGTTTCCTTCCTTCCTTTTTTCATTCCTTAAGTTCAACCATTCAATCAGTGTCAATTCCATATAATTGTACTATCATCCTGCCCATATGTCTCCATCTTTTCTGTGAGAAGAGTGTGATATAATTCATAAAATGTTTTTCATAAGGCCACATAGACTAGGTACATTATTTCCATAATCTATTATATGAGTAGCCATGTCAAAAAAGGAAATGAAATTAGCATGACATGACCTGTTCTTTCTGACATTATGTTGTCTCTGTGGTAATTACTTTCTTGATTAGATTTAAGATAATAATCTGTTTAATAATATAATCTAGAATTCAATGTTCATAGCTAGGTCATGTCAATATAGTAAAAATGATTGTACTTTCAAATTACTTTACATATTTTGTGCTATACCATTCAAATGATCTAAGGGATGCTTTTTAAAAGTAACAAAAATAATAACATTCTTTTAGATAGATTAAAGATCAAAAATATCAAGAAGCATTACAGAAAGAGTAAGAATATGGATACAAACTATACCACGAGGAAGTAATTATCAAAAACTATCCGTACGGGGTAAATGATTGAAAAATAGATCTATGGAATAAATTGGATAAGTAAAACGTAGGAAAAAAATGTGTGAAGTGGTTTAGTTTTAAATTAACCCAAGAATACTAATTATTAGGGTAGAGATAAATTTGACTCAGACTTGTAGAAAACTGAAAAGTAATCTTTTTGGAAAAAGATAGGTTTAGACCAGAATTTTATGCATCATAATACAATGATTTACAAATGAATAAATTATCCAAACATAAATAGTAATTTTCATGTTTAGATAATTAATACATCTACAATTTCATTGATGTGAGTAGTCTTTCCTATGGTGCATACTGCAACCCATAAACACTTTCTTTTCCTGTGCATCTTTCATTCATATATTCCCATAAATTATTCAAAAGAGTTTACCCAATGTACTTGGTTGGAGCCTTCCCCTAGATGCTTTGCTTTTGAATGGATGTCAATGGGACATGCAGGCCATGTTGATTAACACTTACTCTCACTACTCATCTTCTTTTGTAGTTAGAAATCTCTCAATTGACATCACTTATGCTGATTAGCTAGCATAACTCTTCATCAGAAAATCACGTTATTTAAAAGTTGGAAGGGACTTCAGGGGCCAACCAGTACAATCATACTCTTTTTTCCCCTTTTTATTAGTACTTTTAAAAATCCTTCTTTTTTTTAATGTTGAGTTCCAGATTCTCTCCCTTCCTCCCACATCTCCCTCAGTCATTAAGAAGGCAAATAATACATCACAATATTATGCATGTGAAAGCATGTGAAATGTATTTCCATATTAGCCATTAAAAAAAAAAAAAAACAGGGGAGGCAGAGCCAAGATGGCGGAGTAGAAACAGCTCATCCAAGCCACTCTGCCCACAGATTCCCCCCCCCCCACGATGTAAAAGGGGACTCTGAACAACTTCTGGAGCCCCAGCACCCACAGAACGACACAGAGAAGCTAAACTCCCGCTGAAGACAGCCCAGCAGCCCTGCAGGAAGGACCAGCGCAGTGGTCTGGGACCTGGCAGCGTGCAGCGCGCAGAGCGCAGGAGCCGAGCCGAGCCGAGCTGAGCCCAGGTCAGCATGAGCCGAGGTTTTAGCCCCAGGGCGGCAGGGCCAGCAGCCTGCTGGAGGAACCCCAGAACACCAGGAGCTGTGGCGACTCCAGAATTATCAACATAGACTTGCCTAGGACAAAATAAGTGGTTAGTGTCCTATGGACTTTGGGACTGGTATTAGGGAATGCGTCGGCTCCCTCCCCTGGGGGCTAGAAGCCACTGAGGACAAACACCATTTTGTAGTTTTCAGAGGCAGCTCCCGCTCCCAGCCTGCAAATTTGTAGGGAGATCCAGCGATCAGTCTTGGGGGGTAATCACTCTTGCTTTAACCTCCCTGGATCTGGATTGTGATCTAGGGTGGAAGTCGTGGGTGGGTTTACAGCTTGCCAGAAACGGAAGTTGCCCCACACACGTTTGGGACGAAAATTCCTCTATCTGGCCTTAAACCCAGAGTGTGGCAACAAGCCCAAAAGTCAAGTAATTAAGTGGCAACATGCCAAGGCAAAGGAAACAGAAAAATGCAACCCTAGACTCCTATTTTGGGGGCATAGAGCAGGAAAAGGACTGTGAGGTCAGAAGTCCTGCTCCAAAAGCCCCAGGGGAAAACATGAGTGGGTTGCAGGCCATAGAGGACCTTAAGAAGGACTTTAAAAATCAAATAAGAGAAGTGGAGGAAAAATTGGAAAGAGAAATGAGAAGGATGCAGGAAAAGTATGAAATGAGGGTCAACAGCCTGACTGAGGAAAACAACACCTTAAAAAATAGACTAACTCAAATGACAAAGGAAGCCCAAAAGGGCAATGAGGAGAAGAATGCCTTAAAAAGTCGAATTTGCCAGATGGAAAAAGAATCTCAAAAGTTCACTGAGGAGATTCATTCCTTCAGAGTTAGACTGGAGCAAATGGAAGCTAATGACTTCATGAGAAATCAAGATGCTGTTAAGCAGATCCAAACAAATGAAAGATTAGAAGGCAATGTGAAATATCTCATGGGAAAAACCACTGACCTGGAAAATAGATCCAGGAGAGACAATTTAAAAATTATTGGACTACCTGAAAGCCATGATCAAAGAAAGAACCTAGAAATCACCCTTCAAGAAATTCTCAAGGAAAATTGCCCTGATGTTTTAGATCCAGAGGGCAAATAGAGGTTGAAAGAATCCACCGATCACCTCCTGAAAAAGATCCCAAAAAGAAAACTCCCAGGAATATTATAGCCAGGTTCCAGAATCCCCAGATCAAGGAGAAAATACTACAAGCAGCCAGGAAGAAACAATTTCAATATTGTGGAAACACAATCAGAATAGCCCAGGACCTGGCAGCTTCTACACTGAGGGATCGAAGGGCATGGAATATGATATTCCAGAGGGCAAAAGAACTGGGAATGAACCCAAGGGTCACCTACCCAGCAAAACTGAGTATTTTGTTTCAGGGGAAAATATGGTCATTCAGTGGAATAGAGGACTTTCAAGCATTCTTGAGGAAAAAACCAGAATTGAATAGAAAATTTGACATCCAGACACAAGAAGGAAGAGATGCCTGAGAAGGTAATCAGGGAAAAGAAATCAAAAGGAACTTATCAAAGTTGAACTATTTACATTCCTATATGGAAAAGCAATAACTGTGACTGATGATATCTTTGTCACTATGAAAATAATGGAAGAAGGGGGTGTGGTCATATGAATACATATGTGAATGTGTGTGTATATGGTTACAGTTATATATGGATAGAGGGCATAGGTTGAATTTGTTGGGAAGGGAGAATACTCAAGGGATGAAATTATGAGGTGAGAGAGGAAAGTGGCAAGAGGAGATGGGGAGAGACAGGGTAGTGTAAACTATCCCATGCAGAAGAAGCAAGGGGAAGTGGTTGCAAAAGAGGGGGAGAATAAGGAAGGCTAAAAAGGCAAAACCACATTCACATTGAATTTGGTTCAGGGAGAAAATGACATACAAACTAAATGGGATATCTCAACCTGCAGCAGGATAGGGGGAAGGGGGATGGGAGGAGGGATGATGGATGGGAGGGCATCCTTGGGGTGAGGGGAGGTTGGAAGTACCCACTATAAAAGAGGGACAGGATCATGTAGGGAATGGACCAGGTGGGGGGTGGGATGAGTGGGAGGGAATTATAAGCAGCCTTGTACAATATATCTACTATGGTAATGTTTTGCATAGCCAGACATGTGCAACATATACTGAATTACTTATCTCCCAAGAGGGAATGGGTGACAAGGGAGGAAGGAAATGGACCTGAAATTTGAGGTCGTAACATTAAATGTTTTAAATATATATAAATACTATTATTAATACTCTTTTGCTTGTAATAGGGAGATAAGATGTGCAGGCATTGGGATGCAAAGACTCACCTTCCTCTAATGGAAAAGTCGATGGGGGTATGGGAGAAGGTATGGGAGAGAGCAGATTGGAGGAAGTGATATCTTATGGGATACTATTCTGGGAGGTTGGGTAGGGGAATAATGGGAGGAAAATGATTGTAACTCAAAATCTGGCGGAAACGAATGATGTAAAACAGAAGTTAATAAAGCATTTGTTTAAAAAAAAACAGACTGCACTCAGAGTTCATCAGTTCTCTTTCTGGGGGATAGTATTTTTTCATCATGAGTGCTTTAGAACTGTTTTTGGATCATTGTGTTGATCAGAGTAGCCCAATCTTTCACAGTTAATCATCATTACAACATTGCTGTTACTGTACACAATGATCTCCCAAATCTTCTAAGTTTACTTTAAAGCAGTTCATGTAAGTCTTGACATGCTTTTTTTTTTTTTTCTGAAACTTCCCCTTTATCATTTCTTATAGCACAATAGTATTGCATCACAATCACATGCCACAGCTTGTTTAGACATTCTCCAAATGATGGCCTCTAGCATTTGTCATTCTTGATAGGTATGAGGTGGTACCTCAGAGTTGTTTTAATTTGTCTTTCTATAATCAGTAGTTATTTATAGCATTTTATATGACTGCAGATAATTATGATTTCTTCTTCTGAAAACTGCCTGTTCACATCTTTTAACCATTTATCAACTGGGAAATGGCTATTATATTTATAAATTTGACAAAATTCTCCATATATTTGATAAATGAGGCCATTATCAGAGAAACTTGCTGTAAAATTTTGTATTATTACTTTGTCTATAGTAACTTTTGGCAAAAAGTAATTTCCCTGATTGCCTCTTTTAATCATACCTATTTTTGTTTTTATGTTATCTGGGATCATGATTTCACCCCTGCCCCCTTCACTTCAGCTGTGGCATAATAAACTCTGCTCAAGCCCTTCATTTTGATTCTATGTGTACCTTTCTGTCCTAACTGTGTCTCTTGTACAAAACACATTGTTGGATTCTACTTTCCAGATCAACTCACACCTGTGTCTTATGTCTATGCAGATTTTTTCTAACTATACTAGTAATAAAGTTCTTAGGAGTTACATGAATCATATACTCATAAAGGAATATAAATTGTTTAACCCATTGAATCTATTATGATTACTCTTTCAAATTTATTCAATTCAATTAAAAATTTGAATTTTTATTCTTCTCAAGTCTGTCATTTGAATATCAATTTTTTAATTCAGCTTTGATCTTTTTATTAGGAGTGCTTGGAAGTCTTCTATTTGTACCCTGAAGGATTATATTTAGTTTTTCTGGGTAGGTGATTTTGGGTTGTAATCCTAGCTTCTTTGGCCTCCAGAATATCATATTTCAAGCCTTCCACTCTCTTAATGTAGAAGCTGATAAATCTTGTGTGATCCTGACTATCACTCCATGATATTTGAATTGTTTCTTTCTAGCTGCTTGCAAAATATTTTCCTTGTCCTGAAAGTGCTGGAATTCTGCTATAATATTCTTGGGAGTTTTCATTTGGGCATCTCTTTCAGGAGGCAAATGGTGAATTCTTTCCATTTCTATCTTATTCTCTGTACCAGGTACAGTTAGGCAATAAAGTTTTTCCTTCATTTCTTCCTTCCTTCCTTCCTTCCTTCCTTCCTTCCTTCCTTCCTTCCTTCCTTCCTCCCTTCCTTCCTCCCTCCCTCCCTCCCTCCCTCCCTCCCTCCCTTCCTTCCTTCCTTCCTTCCTTCCTTCCTTCCTTCCTTTTTTCCTTCCTTCCTTTTTTCCTTCCTTCCTTCTTTCCTTCCTTCCTTCTCTTCCCTTCAGAAACATTGCAAGATATCTTGGAGTTTACACACTGAATTTCTTTCTTAAGGATCATGCCTCAAACCCAAATCACTCTTGTTCTCACTGACTGGCCAATAACATGTACTAGGCCAAACCCCACTTGGTCATTGTTTAGGACCTGATTGACTCAGAGTGAATGCAAATATGAATTGTTTCTGTATTGGCCAGAGATCATGAGAGTCTTCCCCTCCCAGTTTGATTTTTTTTTACTGGGTTAAAGAAGTCATTCTTTGCCTCATTTTTTTTTTACCTAGGCTTCATCACTGAATGGGCTTCAAATCAGTCAAACTGAGACCTGCTAAAGATCTTAGAATTAAAAGGCCAAGGTCTTTCTTGGGGAAGACTACATCTGGGGCCATCTCCAGTCACCCTGATGTCTATCTGCCCACTAGACCCAGATATCTCTGGAGGAGAAAGTGAGACTGCTGACTTTGCATAGCCTTCTCTCACTTACATCCAATTCATATATATGACATATAGCAACACCTACATGATATCATGCTCCCTGTTGAGAACAAAGGACAAACAATAACAACACTCTCTGTACCTAAGATATCAGGGCAGTTTCATTTTCTAATTTCTTGAGACATGATGCCTAGGCTCTCTTTTTTACCATGGTTTTTAGGTAACCTGATATTTCCTAAATTATCTCCTCTTATTCTATTTTCCAGGTCAGTTTTTTCCCATGGAAATATTTCATATTTTCCTCTATTTTTTTTCATTCTTTTGACTTTGTTTAATTATTTCTTGAAGTATCATTGTGACATTAGCTTCTCCTTGACCAATTCTCATTTTTAAGGAATTATTTTCTTGAATAATTTTTGTACCTCCTTTTCCATTTGGCCTATTCTACTTTTTGAAGAGTTCTTTTCTTCAGTGAATTTTTGTGCCACTTTTCCCATTAGGCCAATTCTGTTGTTTAAGGTATTTTTTTAATGTATTTTGTGCCTTTCTTACCAAGTTGTTCTCTTTTCATAATTTTCTTACAGCTCTCTCATTTTCCCATTTTTTCCTACCACTGTTATCTCTTTCTTTGACTCTTTTATGAATTCTTGCTGATCTTGGGTCCAATTAACATTTTTCTTTGATGCTTTGTTTGCAGTTATTTTCACACTGTTGTTTTCTTCTAAGTGTATAACTTCATCTTCCATGTTACCACAGTAATTTTTATAGTCAGGTTCTTTTTTTGTTGTTTTCTCAGTTTTCTAGTCTACTTCTTCATTTTGAACTTTATGTTAAAGTTGGGCCCTGCTCATCTGGAGATGGAGAGACCCTGTACCAAGCTTCAGGCTATTTTGTGCTATTGTTTTCAGAGCTAGTTTTGGAATTCTTCAAATTTTCAGTGCTTCCAAGGTGACATTAAGCTGAAAGAAGTGTGCTACCTTCTCTTCTGGTCTTTGCTCTGGTCTTTACTCAGGAAGGGCTCTAGATCCCCTGCAGCTACAAGTACTGGTGCTCCTCTTGGCCCTGGAACTGTGACTTGGATTTGCATGCCTTGGAACTGTGACTGGGATTCCCACTCCCTTGTGACCAATTGCAAGCATTCCTCTCCACCCCTGAACTGTGAACCAAAACTGCTTTTAGGCAATAGAACTTCCAACTAATACCCTCTGTACTTAGTGTCAGAAAAGGGTCTATCTCCAAAGTTACTGCTGCTGCTCTTGCAATTCTTCAGGCTTGTGGTCACTCTAGTGTTACAGACCTCTTCTGCAGACCTCCCAATTTGTCTCATGCTGGACAAATGGATTATTTTAAAGTTGTTTGGAGGGGAACATTGGATGAGTCAATCTGGTTCTTGGCCTGCACTTCCAATCTATACTCTAATTGTCATTATAATGTATCCAATAAGTTGATTTATTGCAGTCTTCTCATACCAACCATCCTCCTTATTAACTTTTGGATGATCTGCAACTTTAGTTCTCTCAAGACTGTGGCATTTCATGGCTGCCCAGTTAGCTAGGCCTTTGTTTTGTGGAGTAATTCAATTACCAAAGGCAATCCTTATTAATCCCCTCCTCTCGTTATTTTGGATCAACTCATTTTTCATCTAGTCATTCTTCATCCACATTGCCTATCTGTTTGTTTTCCCCTAGAGAGATAATTTGATGGTCTGTTTTGAGGGGTTATGGAGCTCATCTGGGAGTTTCATTGATGTTTTGGGACTACATATAATCCACAAATGGGAACATTTGGTAGGCCTCATTATTCATTGGTTCTCCATTTAAACTCTGCATTGGTTCTCCTCCATGACAGCAGAAAAAACACTTTTTATAACCATGATATTCCCCACATCAACTTCTCAATTTATGTTACTAATCAGAAAAGTATTGAACAAAGCTACTTCAGTTGTTACATCTTTCAGGGAATTAAAAAAAAAAAGCAAATATGATTGGGACACAGCTTATTGGTGAGAAGTTTAATGCTACATTTTTTTTCCTACAAAATCAAACAGGTTTTTATTGCTATAGTTGTCGTTGTTAATAGTCAACAAACCATAAGAACATTGGAATTGGGGTGGAGCCAAGATGGCAGAGTAGAAACAGAACTTCTATGCAGCTCCAGCTTCCACCTCCTCTAACACATGTAAAAAATGACTCTAACCAAACTTTAGGGCTACAGAACCCACAAAGTGACAGAGAGAAACAAATCTCCCACTGAAGGAAGCCAGGCAGGCTGGGAGGAAAGGTACATTTCCAAGTGCTGGGAGCAGAGGGCAGTCCTAACTGAGCCATGGTTTTAACCCCAGGGTGGCTCCCATGAGCAGTGGCCAGAGCAGACTTCACGAGAGTAAAACACCAGCAGCTGTAGTGGTTTCTAGACTTCTCAATCCATAAATGCCAAAGAAAAAGTAAAAGGTCAGTGCAGAACTTGGTTGGTCCAGGGGAAGATAAAAGAGTGTGGTGCAAACTCCTGACTGAGAAGCAGAGGAGATGCAGTGGCTGCAGCCACTGCCACGTGGCTGCTTCCTGAGCTTCTGGCCTACAGATTGCCAAGCAACAATTCAGATGGCAATAGCTCTTGCTTTAACCTTCTTGGATATGCATCACCATCTTGGGTGGTGGCCTTGGGGTGTGTAACCAGTGAGCCAGAGCATGTGGGGGCTGTAAAGAGGGTGTCCATCTAATAGCTCTGGCAGCTGCAAAAACCCCTGCAATTTGGGACACAGCTTTCTCCATTCTAGAAGCAGAGTTCTACTGTGGCAAAGAGTTCAAAAGTCAAATAATTGTCTGCCAAAATGAGCAAGCAGCAGAAGCACCAACAGACAATAGAATCCTTTTTGGGGGGAAAAAAAGGATCAAGGCATGGAGCAGGAGGAAGACAGCAAAGTCAGAACCCCTGCATCAAAAGACTCCAAGAAAAATATGAATTGATTACAGGCCATGGAGGAGATCAAAAAGGATTTTGAAAATCAAGTAAAATAAGTAGAGGAGAAATTGAGAAGAGAAAGGAGAATGATGCTAGAAAATCATGAAAAGCAAGTCAACAGCCTGCTAAAGGAGACCCACATAGACAATGAAGAAAATAACACCTTAAAAAATAGACTAACTCAAATGGCAAAAGAGGCCCAAAAAGCCAATGAGGAGAAGAATACTTAAAAAGCTGAATTTTCCAGATTAAAAAGGAATTTCAAAAAGTCACTGAAGATAATAACTCCTTCCAAATTGGACTGGAGGAATTGGAAGCTAATAACTTTTTGAGAAATCAAGATACTATAAAACAGATTCAAACAAGTGAAAAAATGGAAGGCAATGTGAAATATGTCACTGGAAAAACCACTGACTTGGAAAATAGATCCAGGAGAGATAATTTAAAAATTATTGGACTACCTGAAAGCCATGATCAGAAACAGAGAACAAGCACACTTTCAAGACATTCTCAAGGAAAATTGTCCTGATATTCTAGAACCAGAATATTCAAAATAGAATTTGAATTTCAAAATATAAATTGAAAGAATTTACTGATCATCTTTTGAAAAAGATCCCAAAAATAAAACCCCTAGGAATATCATAGCCAAATTCCAGAGTTCCCAGGTCAAGGAGAAAATACTGCAAGCATTCAGGAAGAAACAATTTGAGTATTGTGGAAACACAATCAGGATAGCACAAGACCTAGAAGCTTCTACATTAAGGTATTGAAGGGCTTGGAATATGATATTCTCGAGGACAAAGAGCTATAACTAACACCAAGAATCACCTACCCATATAACCAAGCAAAACTGAGTATAACGCTACAGAAAAAATATGGTCATTCAATGAAATTGAGGACTTTCAAGCATTCTTGATGAAAAAAACAGAGCTGAACAGAAAATTTGACTTTCAAATATAAAAAGCAAGAGAAGCATGAAATGGTAAACAGGAAAAAGAAATCATAAGTATCTTATTAAAGTTGAACTATTTACATTCCTACATGGAAAAATGATCATTGTAATTCATAAGACATTTTTTCAATATGAAGGTAGTTGAAGGGAATATATATATACATATATATATTCATATATATATACATATATATTCATATATATGTGTGTGTATGTTTATATGTATATATACATATGCATATGTATGTATATATATGTATGTATAGGAGTATGTAAGAATACATAAATATATATGTGAGTGTGGGCATTTGTATGTTCACGTATACATACACAGAGGGCACAGGATGAGTTGAATATGAAGGAATGATATGTAAAAAATAAAATTAAGAGGTGAGAGAGGAATTTATTGGGAGAAGAAGAAAGGGAGTGATAGATTAGTGCAAATTATCTCATATAAAAGAGGCAAGAGAAAACTGCTACAACGGAGGGGAAGAGCAGGAAGGTGAAAGGGAATGGCTCAAACTAATTCTCATTGAATTTGGCCTAAGGAGGGAATATTATACATACTCAGTAGGGTATCTTACCCTACAGGAAAATAGGTGGATAGTAGATAAGAAGGGGGGAAGATAGAAGGGAGGGCAGATTGGGAAAGAGGGTAGTTAGAAGCAAATATTTTTGAAAAGGGATATGGTCTAGGGGCGGCTAGGTGGCACAGTGAGTAGAGCGCTGGCCCTGGAGTCAGAAGGACCTGAGTTTGGGTCCAGCTTCAGACACTTAACACACACACACACAAAATCCATTTTGGGGTGGCTAGGTGGCACAGTGAGTAGAGCGCCAGCCCTGGAGTCAGAAGGACCTGAGTTCGGATCTGGCCCCAGACACTTAACGAACACACAACACACAAAACACACACACACACACACACACACACACACACACACACACACACACACCCCTAGCCGTGTGACCTTGGGCAAGTTACTTGATCCCAATTGCCCTCCAAAAAGCAAAGAGAGAGAGAGAGAGAGAGAGAGAGAGAGAGAGAGAGAGAGAGAGAGAGAGAAAAGGGATAGGGTCAAAGGAGAAAATAGATTAAGTGGGGGTAGGGAAATATAGTTAATCTTTCACAACATAACTTCTATGGAAATGACTGTGGGGAATAGCATGGAAATAACTACATTTATATTGAAACTACAACCTATATTGAACTGCTTATCTTCCCAGTAGGGGGAAAAAATATCTGGAACTCAAAGTTTTAAAAACAATGCTTAAAAACTTCTTGTTGTTGTTGTTTTTACATACAAGTGGGAAATAACATATATAGGTACTAGGGTATAGAAACCCATCTTGCCCTATTAGAAAATTAGAGGGGTGGAGGGGGAGGATATAAGAGAGAATAGATTGGGGGAAGGGGTATTCATTGGCTTGTTATTTTGGTGTAGGGGAAAGATGGGGAGAGAAAAATTGTAGCTCAAAATCTTGTGGGAATGAAAACTAAAAATAAATTTAAAAAAACATTTGAATCTTTCATGTTCTTCATCTTTCAGTCAGTTACAGTGTTGTAAAGTTGTGGTCTGTTGTAGAGATTTCTTTTGTAAAACACCCCCTGCTCACTTCCCAGGCCTTCATCAAGGATGCCCATAATGGATATTTGTTTTATTCTCAAAGGAATTTCACAGAAAAGAGCACATAAACAAATAGGTTGGTAGCTACAGCTGTTGTTTTAGTCACTTTTTTTTTCCTTTTTGGTGACAATAAGGATTAACTTTTTAAGATACTCTGTCAATTGAACTTCCTCTTTTCTTAGCTCTTTACATTCTGGCTTCTAATCTCATCATATCCTCAGTTACTAACTATTCCTTAATTACCGAATTCAATGGACTTTTCTCAGTATAAAAAGCTGTTGCCCTCTCTGCAACCTTTGAAAATGTTGGTCACCATCTTCTCCTTGGTACTCTCTCTTCTCTCTAGGTTTTCAGGACACTACCCCCTTCTCATCTTCCTCATGCCCCTCTGATATACTATTTCTTCTGGATGATGTCATCTGGTTCTTGGCCTGTACTTCCAAAACATACTCTAATTGATTGCAATCTACTCATACCAACCATCCTCCTTCTCATTTACTAGATCTTCATCCAGACGACTCCAACTAACTGGGGGTATCCTATAGAACGCTTTCCTTGGCCCTCTTCTTTTCTCCTTCCATACTATTTCACTTGGTGATCTTATTCATTCCCATGGATTCAGTTATTATCTTTATACTGATGATTCCTTAATATATGTAACCTTTCTGCTGATCTCTAGTCTCACACCCCCAACTGCTCATTGGACACTTCAAACTAAATAGGTGCCTCATAGACATTTTAAACTCAACATGTCCAAAACTGAGCTCATTATCTTTCCCACCAAACCTACCCCTCTTCCTAACTTCCCTATAACTATTGACATTACCATGATCTTCCCAGTCACTGAGATTCACAACCTACATGTTACCGTAAAGCTCTCTCTCTCTCTCTCTCTCTCTCTCTCTCTCTCTCTCTCTCTCTCTCTCTCTCTGTCTCTCTCTCTGTCTCTCTGTCTCTGTCTCTGTCTCTCTCTCTCCCTCTCCATCCATATCCAAAATCTGTGCACTTTACTTTCATAACATCTCTGGCATATGCCTCCTTCACTCCTCTGAAAGTGGTGCAAACATTCATCATCTCACACCTGGACTATTGCAACAGCCTACTTATGAATCCACCTGCCTCATTCCATCCTCCATTCAGCTGTCAAAGTGATCTTTCTAAAATGTAAGTCTGACCATACCATTACCCTAATTCAGGGGTGGGGAACCTGGGGCTTCAAGGTCACATATGGCCCTCTAGGTGCTCATATGTGGCCCTTTGACTGAATCCAAACTTTACAGAACAAATTCCCTTAATAAAAGGATTTGTAGAAATAAATAAAATTAAATAAATATAAGTAAATAAAAGGATTAAGCTAATCAATAAAGTCCAATGGTTCCTTTTCATCTCCAAGATCAAATATAAAATCCTCTCTTTAGTGTTCAAAGCCCTTCATAATCTGCCCACCTCCCACTTTTCCACTCCCCTTACACCTTACAGCCCTTTTTGTGCTCCAAGATCCAGTTACACCGGCCTCCTTACTGTTTCTTGAATAAGACACTCCATCTCCTGACTGTGCATTTTCACTAGATGTCCTATGCCTTCCTACTGATTTTTGCCTCCTGATTTCTCTTACTTCCTTAAAATTCCAACTAAAATTCCACGTTCCAAAGGATTGCTTTCCTACTCCCCCTTGATTCTGGTGCCTTCCCTCTCTTTATTATTTTCAATTAATCCTGTTTACAATGTTTTTGTATGTAATTATTTACATGTTGTCTCTCATTAGGCTATGAATTCCTCAAGGTCAGAGATTCTTACCTTCTTTGTATCTCCAGCATTTGGCAGGATGCCTGGTATATAGTAGGCACTTGATAAATGTGTATTAACTGACTGATTCCTCAGTGCAAGAATCTCCTCTGAATATACTAGTTGAGTCTGAGTGTTCTTTCCATCTTTTTCCTCAGTGCAATTTCTATTCTTTTACACATCATATAAGGGATACTGATCATAAAGTCCACACAGTAGTTCTAATATTACTGATGGAGAAAAGAAGTTTTATTGTAGAAATCTTGACAGGTCTCTTTTTATTTTATTTTTCATCAGTCATTGTCTTTCCAATTTCATCCTTAAATACCCTTAAAATTTTCTAGTCACAGCATTAAAAACATAGAGAAGACTATACCTTTCATCTGTAGATAGAAGAAAATTTCATGAGCAGAGATGAGATAAAAGAGAAGACAGAAATAGACAATCTCAATTACATAAAATTAAAAAAATTTGCAAAAATCTAATAATGCAGTGAGATTCCAAACAATTACATTTGGGGGAAATATTTGCATTAAACCTCTCTAATAAAAACCTGATAGCCAAAGTCACTCTCCAGTTAAAAAGCTATCAAAGTCATAAATCAACAGTTCAACTAATATATATATATATATATATATATATATATATATATATATATATATATATATATATGTGTGTGTGTGTGTGTGTATATATATATACATATATATGTATATATATATATATATATGCTGAGTGGTGTTGAGTTGAGATGAGTTTGAGATAAGTTGATTTGAAATTAGTTGAGTTGAAGTGAATTGGAATGGTCTAAATTGAATTGAAATGAGCTAAATGGAACCCCATTCAACTCGGGGAAAATCAGAATAAAAGGTTCAAACTGCAATGGGAAAATGTAGATCATCTGTAGGAAGACACATTCCATTTGCAACACACAGCCCAGGGTAACACAAGATGGATCAAGAAGATTGGCATTATTATAGTGAATGCCAAGATATCCAAATTCTTTTGTGATTTCACCGAGTCAAAGTGACTCTCCCTTCCCTTCGTCCCCCCCACACATACACCCTGCTCAATGTGGTACCAGATGGCACCCGTTTTGGCAAGAGACACCCCCACCCAGCAGTGGCTCAGCTGAAATGCCAGGTGTGTGTTATTAGATGACTCATTCACTCACTTGGGTCAAAGCTCTGTCATTCCTTCTGTTGCTATGGTTCTTAATTCTCTTCTCTGTGTGTGTCTTTCTCTAATCCCTCCCTCTATTGCTTTTGCTATTTCTCCTTTCTATCTCCATACCTAAGTCTCTTTCTGAACCTGTGTCTCTATCTCCCTCTCTCATTATGTATCTCTATGTATGCCTCTATGTTTCCGTGTCATCCTTTTAGGTCTTTCTTTGTGTCTACCACTGCCACCTCATTTCTTCCTCCCCCTCTTTAACCCCCACTGTTGGGAGAGGGAGAGAGAGAGGGAGAGATGGATGGATAGATGGATAGGTGCTTGGGTGGGTGGATGCATATATGTATGCACATGTGTGTGAATGGATATGGATAAGGAACTACTCCATGGGGAAATTCCCTTTACTGAGATAGATTGGCACTTTCTCTGAAATTTTCAGTCTTAGGTAATTGCCTAGGACACTGAAAGGTTAAATTACTTGTCCAGGGTCTGTCAGTATTATATACTGACTATATCATATACAGCCAATATATGATACTGAATACTACATAAAATAATTATATACTGTATATAATAATATGGAACTCTAGAACTGAAATCAGGAAGACCTGAGTTCAAATTCTACTCCAGACACCTGCTAGATGTGTGACACCCAGCAAGTCACTTAATCCTGTTTGCCTCAGTTTCTTCATCCTTAAAATGATCTGGAGAAGGAAACAACAAACCACTCCAGCATCTTTGCCAAAAAAAAAATCTCCCAATGGGGTCCCAGAGTCAAACACAATTGAACAACAGATACAATAATATAATATTATATACAGTATATAAAATTATTTGTGTATATCTCTATCTCTATATAATTTTATATTGACTGTCAGTATACTATATATTATATTATATAATTTGCATTATCGAAATGTATTATATATAATGTCAATATATAATAGGATTAAAGATTGAGAACTGAAAAAAGACCCAGGAGGCCATAGAATCCAAACCTCTCTCTACTTTTAGATAGCTCTAATATTAAAAATAATTTTTCTTCCTTATGTGGAGCCAAGATGGCAACCCTGTAACTTCCCCTCTGGCTCCCAGCTCTGCCCTCTGGGGTCAAGCCGAACATGTATAATCCCTCTTCTGCATGACAGCCCTTCAATTACTGGAACACATCAATTATGCTCTCCTTAAGTCTCCTCTTCTTCAGGCTAAATATCCCTAGTGCCTTCAATTGATGCCCATGTGGGATAATTTAAAAGCTTTTCTCCATCCCAGATGTCCTTCATCAATTCCTTTCTAGCTTAGCAAAGCCCTTCTTAAAATGGGGCACACAGTACTGAACAAAACACTTCATATATTGTCCAACCAAAGCAGAGTACAGAAAGACCAAGATACTACTATATGCTTCTTTTAATGCAGCTTAATATCACATCAGCTTTTGTGTGTTTGTTATTCTTGTTTGTTTTTTGGGGGAGAGGTTACCATATAGCACTGTTGATTGAGATTGAGCTTGTGGTCCACTAAAATCCTCAGATCATTTTCAGATGAACTACTATTCAGCTAATTTCCATTTGGTATAGTGAAATTCTTTGTTTTAAGCCAAGTGTAATACTTCATTTACATATATATTCCTTTTAAATTGCATCTTATCAGATTTTAAACAACATTCTAGACTGTCAAGGCTTTGAATCTTGACTGTGATTTAATATATTGGTTTTCCCTCCCAATTTTGTCTTTTCTGCAAATTTGATTTCTTTCACTTTTGCTTTTATATAAATCATTGACAAAAATGTTAAATAGCCTTGGGCAAGTTGAATTCCCTGGGTCATCACCCTGGAGACTTCTCTCTAATTGAACACTGAATTACTAATTATTCTCTAGATCTTTCCAATCAGTCCATGCAGAAACTGTTGAATTAGTTTCTCATCTAGGCAGTTAAGTGTCAGAGATAGACCTTGCGTTCAAATCTAGCCTCATACAGACACTTAGTAGCTATGTTATTGTTCAGTCATATCTGACTCTTTGTGACCCCATTTAGGGTTTTCTTGTCAAAGATACTGGAGTGGTCTGCCATTTCCTTCTCCAGTTCATTTTACAAATGAGGAAACTGAGGCAAACTGAATTAAGTGACTTGCTCAGGGTCACATAGCTAGTAAGTGTCAGAGTCCAGATTCGAACTGAGGTCTTCCTGAATCCAGGCCAATAGCTCTATGAATGGCACCATGTACCTGCCCAGTAGCTGTGTAATCCTGAGCAGCTCCCCTTGCCTCTCTTTACCTCAGTTTCCTCATATATAAAATGGAAATAATAGCACCTAAGATTGTTGTAAGGATAATGACGTAACATTATAAAGCATTTTAAAAACCTGAGAGTTCTATATAAATGCTGATCACCACCACCACCACCACCATCACCACCATCACCACTGTCATCCCTTGGCCAGGGTTATCTTTCTACTATCTCCATAGGGAGAAGAAAAGAGACTTTATGAAATGCTTTTCCAAAACCCAAATAAACTATGTGTACAAAATCTCATTGTAACAGGGGTTAGTCTTCTAGTCCCTTGTCAAAAAAAAGGAAATTAAGTTAATCTCATATATACATATATTATATATATATATATTCATACATACATGTATGTATGTATAAACACAGATGCAGCTATAGTTTATATACATCTATGTATATATATATATAGTTTCCTTTTTCTTTTACAAACCAGTCATTTCATTTCCCAATAATCAATAACCCTTCCCATTGAATCCTTCCTTTTAACAATAAAAATAATTAAGCAAAACCAAGTGACAAAAAAACTGCATCTGACACTGTATTCAGTCATCCTACTCTTTGTTCTTCTTCTTTTCTCCAATTTAACTTAAAATATACATACATTTTAATTGCGGCAGGAACCCTAAAATTGGGACTTCAATCACTGTCTCTGACACAAAGATGGAAGTTAATCTTTACTAAGAGATTGAACCTCCAGTATTTCCATTAACACAATCATTTTCTCCTCTACCTCCCATCCCAAGGGCCACCTAACCTGATAGACAGATCCTCACAATAGCACCCTCCTCTCCTAAGAGGCATGGATGATCCCACAGTTCTGTCCTGACCCTGAGTTTCCACAAGAATGGAAGGAGGCAGAATTCACCATCAAAGTAGAGCAAGAACCCTATAGACATTGTTGCCCTGTCCAATAATCACATCCAATGCTCAGCATCAGTATATAACCTTGTAGCAGCAAGAACCCTAGCATGCCCAGGATGGCTGCCAGTACAGGTTCTTAGATCTGCTTCTCCAATGGAAAGCAATTCAAAATGGGTTAACAATCTTGCTTTAATCAAATAAACATATACAGAATATAAACGGAAGTTATAAGCAGACAGAGAAACAGATCAGCAGACAAGGTTTCCCACTGTCTGACTATTACATCCACACCTAGTCAGTTACCAAAGAGGGAAGCACCAACATTTGGGTTTTTAAAGCATGGGGGGTAGGGCAGGAAAGATCTTAGATTCCTATTCCCATAACAAACAAAAACAAAATGTGGATTGGGTTGGGAGACCATAGCCTGAGGTTTGAGTCTCATCTCTGCTATTAACTTTCTAAGTAACAATCCCTTCTCCTTTCAGGACAGTAGTTGCTTCATCCATAAAACAAATAGAGTGGACTAAATGATTCCAAAAGCCATTCAGATATGACAGTCTGTGTTCTAAGGGCCTTTCCAGTTCTGATAGGCCAGGTTGTGTTACTTAAGTGATGATGACCAGCAAGGGGTAGTACTTTTGTTCGTTCCCCTAAATTGCTAAACTGATGCAACTCCCTCAGTCACAACAGTCATCCCTTCCACATCACAGAGTAGGTGGAGAGGGAGTATGAGGGGGGTGTTAAGGTTGTAGGACCCCAGGAATCTGGAAAATCTGCATAAAAATTTTTGGTCCTCCCTTTGTACCAAAGAAGAAGTCTGAATTATTATGGTAATAAAAGACAAAATATGTTTATATTATACAATAGTATAACTATATTTTATGCATTTCTGGGTTTCTAAACTTGTTTTGTGTTATCTGTTGACCTTCACCTGTCATATGGCTTCTGCAAAACTGCCAAGAAATCCCCATCTAATTTCTTATGCCAACTCACGATATATCAAAATCACAATGGGGAAAGTTGCAATGTGTAAAGGATAACCATATTGTCAGAAAAAAACTGCCCAACCAGTAGGCCAGTGGGGATCAGAGGCACAAGGGAGTTAATTCAAAGAGTCTGTGAATTTAGTGGAGTTTCTTTTGTAATATTTGTGATATTTTGATAACTACATTTCAGTGCAACTTATTTCCTTTATAATCCTATGAGTTTTACTGTATGCATTTAAAAAGATGATTCTGATGAGTCGATAAGCTTCATTGGACTGACAAAGGGGTACACGATACAAAAAACATGTTGAGAACCCCCTTTCTCAAACTGTACCTCAAATTCTTATTCAAACATCACATTTGTTGTTTTGAACACCATCAAATAGATCAATAGATGAGTTAAGCAATTTATGCAACTTGTCCAGATTCACAGAGAAAATCAGTAGCCAACACTGGACTAGATTACAATTCTCCTGCCTCTAAGAGGTCACTTTTCCCATGATGTCACATACAGGATTTCAAACCCAGCAAGGAAGGACTCACTATGCACACTTAAGGACTAAGTAAAGTCAACCTTGACATTGTTGAGGGATGTAAATTACAGAAGAGAGTGGCCTTGATTCTCCCCCATTTTGCAGAATTGGGGAGCTCAAAGTCTACCAGGTGTTAAGTGGCAAAGGTGTTATAACCGGGATCATGTAGTGCTACTGATTCCCTCTTATTTACGGAAACTTGATGATCCACTTAGAGAACATTCACAAAAGAGAAGATCCAATGTCTCTATCAAGAAGTATATGTTTCCTGCTCTAGCCTAGAGAAAACAGAAGCTATAAGAGGAATCCCAGATAACTGGTCATAAAATATTTTCATTTTATACATTTAAAATATGTACATAAAAGAAAAAAGTTTTAGGGACTTCAAGAACTTCAATAAAAATCACAGAATAATGGAGATAAAAGGGACCTTAGAACATAGAATACTACAACTAGGAGGCATATTATGAGTAGCATTAATGGTAGTAGTTATGATAGTATATTATTATATGAAACAAAACACTTTCCTCATGTTCCTGGCAAGTAAGCAAAACTACAAGTATTATCCTAATTTTACATATGAGGAAACTGAGGCTCAGAGAAATTAAGTAACTTGTCCAAGGTCACACAGCTGATCAGAATGGCAGCTTGAGCCAAAGCAGGGACCATAGAACACAGAATTTGGAATAATAGATATGAAAAGGACCTTAAAGACTGCCTAATCTAACCCTGTGATTTTACAAGTGAGGGAATTTGGTCCTTGAGATTTTTAGTGACTTTCTCAAGATCATAAAATGACTTAGCAAAAGAGAAAGAACTAGAATACCTGGTGCCATAGCACCCATTTATGCCCTTGGATACCATAGAGTTCTCTGCTTTGTTCTAACAGCTTATCTTGGGGGCATGATCCAGTTTGTCAACAGTCTCCAGAACAAGATATGATATTTTAGTAAGGCCTGATGAGAGTAGAACACACTGGGGCTCTTGTGTTCAAAAGCAAAGTTTGTAAACTTAGTGGAGCTTCTTTTGTAATATTTTGATAACTACATTTCAGTACAATGATTTCCTTTATAATTTTATTGTTTTATTGTATGCATTTAAAAAGATGATTCTGAGGAATCCGTAGGCTTCATCAGACTGAGCTTCATCAGGAGTCCATGATACAAAAAATGTTGAGCCCCCCTTTCTCAAACTGTGCCCCAAATTATTATTCAAAATCCACATTTGTTGTTTTGACTGCCACATCAATTAACAGATCAGTCAGCAAACATTTGTTAAGCATGCTAGGGACCAGAGATCAAAATGTTGATTTATATTGAACTAAGAGTCCCAGGACTTCTTCATATTTGGTACAATGGAAAGAGTACTGGATTTAAAGGCATAGGATCATAGATAAAGAGTTGGAAAGGAAATGACAAATGGAGAAGATGTGGAAAAATTAACACTAATGCATTGTTGGTGGAGTTGTGAACTGATTCAACCATTCTGAAGAGCAATCTGGAACTACGCCCAAAGGGCTATAAATAATTTCATAGCCTTTGACCCAGCAGTACCACTTCTAGGGTTGTATCCCAAAGAGATTGTAGAAGTGGGAGGAAGACCCATATGTACAAAAATATTTATAGCAGCTATTTTTGTGGTGGCAAAGAATTGGAAATTAAGGGCATGCCCATCAATGGAGGAATGACTAAACAATTTGTGGTATATGAATGTAATGGAATACTATTGTGCTATAAGAAATGAGGAGCAGACTGACTTCAGATTTACCTGGAGAGGATTATACAAACTGATCCTGGGTGAGAAGAGCAGAACCAGGAGAATCTTGTACGCAATTATATACATAATATATGTGTGACGACCAACTTTAATAGACTGGACTCTTCTCAGCAATGCAGGGTTATAAGACAACTCCAAAAGATTCATGATAAAGCAATGTCTACATTCAGAGAAAGAACTAGAAGGAACATAGTTTGAATGCAGATTGAAGCAAACTACCTGCTCTCTTTCTTTTTCTTGTTTGGTTTTGTTTCCTCTTTCCCATTGTTCATTCCATTCATTACAATCCTTCTTTATAACCTGACTAACGTCTAATGTGAAAATATTTGCAGATCATATACTTGCTTGCATGCCACCATTGTGGGAGAAGGGTAGGAGAGGGAGGGGGAGAAAATTTGAAACTCAAGGGATTGTGGAACTGAATCTTGTAAACCAAAAGTAAACAAATAAATTGATAAAGACAAAAAAAAGAGTTGGAAATTATTATATAGTCCATCGGGTTCAACCCTGTCTTTTAATAGATGAAGAAACTGAGGGTCACAGAGGTTGAGTGACTTGGACTACCCAGAGCCACACAACAAGCAAGAAACTGAGATGACATCTGAACCCACATCCTCTGGGTTACATTTTTCAGCCTCCTGTCCACAATGCCTCAGTCAGAATAACTGAGTCTAACCCTTTGGTCCTACACTAGGTACGTGACCTTGGCCAAATTGCATAAATTCTCTGGGCCTCAGTTTTCTCATCTGTAAAATGAGAATTAGATGATCTTGAAGATCCCTTTTACTTCTAAATCTATAATCATAGGAACCTAAATGAACTCCTGTGAAATTTGAAAATGCCCATTACTACTGATGGCCTAGATTTATGCCTCAGGATTATCCTTGATTCCTTATTTTCCCTCATCTTAAATTAGTTACCTAATCTTATCATTTCTACTTCTACAATATTGCTCCCATCCTGCCCTTTCTACTCACCATCATTTTTCAGGCCCTCATCTCTTCTTGCCTCAACTAAGAATGAATGAAAATACTTACTTTATGCAAAACATCATACTAAGCACTGAAATACACAATGAAAAGCAAGTCAACCCCTTCTCTCAAGAAGCCCACATTCTAATTGGGGAAACAACACATAGAAGAGGTTTCTACTGAAAGTCAGGTGGAAGACCTAGGGGCACTTAGGTTGGATCAACAAAACATATAATGATTCATCTTTTTCAATATAATTTCCATTGGAAAAAAACACATATTCTCACTTAGTTGACAGTGCCAAGGATTTTGGTGGTGAGAACATTTTTTTAATTTCTTTAGTAGCTAGAGAGGTAGATAGTTGCCAGGTAATATCTCCTGTTGTTCCAGATTGAAAGCAAGACCAATGGGTGTGCTACTGTTTCCAGAGTTAATGGGTTTACCTGACTATTGGTTTGGCAATTGGTTGACAATTGGCTTTAGTGGTAGCACAGATGGCAAGCTCCTTTTCCATAGGAATTGCCCTTCTGGATGATGGTCTATTACATCATATCATTGGTACAGGGACCCCTTGAATGAAAGATATCATTGTAATACCGAGCCATAACAATACTATTATAATTGTCATGATTGGTGATTGCTTCTCTTGTCTCATCAGTTCAGGAAAAACCCCAAACATGCTTCATTTTGGGAATACAAAGAAACACAAAATCACTCCATGCCCTTGAGGGATTCACTAGCTAATGGGGTGACAACATACAAACTATTATGTACAAACAAAATATGTACAAAATAAATTGAAGATAAAGAGGACCAGAAAAGGCTTCTTGAAGAAAGTAGAATATTAACTGAGACTGGAAGAAAATAAATGACAAATTGAGGCAGAGATGAGGAGGGAGAAAATTCTAGGTATGGGGGAAGATTCATTGAAAATGCACAGAGTTGAGAGATGGAGTATCTTAGTTTAATAAACAGCACAGAGGCCAGAGACACTTGGATGATAAAGCTCAAGGAGGGGAGCAAGTTGTAAGAAGACTGGAAAAGTAGGAAGAGGGGCAGTGCCCCTCCTCAACCACCACTCCCCTGTTTGAAAGTAAGCTCTTGGCAAAGACAAACTCTGTTTTGTGGTATGTATCATGTTGCTTGACATCATTCATGTCTAGCACAATGCTTGGCATGTAGTAAGCTTTATTTATATAAATGAGTATAACCAAAATATTGAACTTGCCCAAGTCATCTACAATGGAGGCATCTATGTAGGAGGAAGCAGGCATCTGCTTTTGTGAGAAGACATCTTGAGTTCCCTAATACATGAGTATTGGTGTAGCCTCTGTCTGTTGCTTAAGTAGTCAGAGTAGACTACATTTTTACCACCAGATGAGGAGGACCTTGCTCTCTCTTTCTGGGAGTGTCCAAGAGGTGAAGATCCTGTTCACCCACATCTCAGATGCTATGAAGTGAGCCAAATGGAGGGAAAAATTACCTCCCTTCTCTCCTTTTTAGACTACATATGCTCCCAAGAAATGGGTTTGGGGTTTTGGCCTGTTTCATTCTTCCTTTTATTTTTAAGCATAGGAGCAGGTGGAAGAGTCCCTTGGACCAAGAATCTTGTGCCATCCTGATCTTAGAATCAGGATTCCAGTACAGATATTTCTGTCAGTCTAGAAGGGAAGCCTTAAAAAGTCAGGGTGCCTGAAGATTTGGACTTGGAATTTGGTGGACCTAATGCTAAATAGGTACTGAGTTGGACTGAAAAACTAATTCCCCTCACTTCCCCAGATACTGTCATAGTATAGAAAAAGATAATGTTCCATATATTGGGGCAGGACACAGGAAAGGGATATTTGTTATCCATTCCTCATATATTTGAAGTAAATATTCCTTTATAAAGGCTGGACTGACTGTTAAGGGGTTAAATATTAGTAGGGTATGAGTGACCCCTAAAATTGGAGGAATACCATTTGGTGGAAGCTTACTGTGATGACAGTCAAACTAAACACCAATAAAACTCCCTTGAGGGTACCTACCAGAAAGCCCTAGAGAAGAACTCCACTGGCCTTTAGGAAGTGGGGGCCAAACCATGTACTATTACATATTTTTTTTTTCATCTGTCCTCCCACTCATCCATTCATTCATTAATCCGTTCATTGGTCTCTCTCAAGCCACTCTCCAATTCAGGGCCATACACCAAAAAGTAGCCAAAGTGATTGTCCTTAAGCACCAATCTGACTGTATCAGTCCCCTACTCAATAAATTCCGGAAGTTCCACTTTGCCTCTAGGAGAAAATAAAAATGTCTCTGTTTAGCTTTTAAATCCCTGCTCCCCCATCTACAGTATCTTTCTAGTCTTCCTTTCCCATACTCTGTGCATCAAACTGAGCATTCTTCAGACACAGTACTCCATTTCCCTTCTCCATGGCATTGCCAGGGCTGTCCCTGGTACCTGAAAAGTGTCCCTTAATCACCCCATCCTATTGAAATATTCACTTCCTGCAAGATGGAGATCAAGCACCATCTTCTACATAAGCCTATCCTGTGCACCCCACCCCCAATTCCTAGTATCACCTCTCTCCAATGTATATAGATATATCTACCTTATTTTCATTTTTTATTTAGCAAGAATATATTTATTGTGCCTATATTTGTACCAGGTGTCATAGTTTAACACTGCAGTAAAACTTTTGGGACACCCTGCATCTGAATATATTGGTTCTCCTAATAGAATATAAATTCTTTGAGAATAGTAAACTGTTACTTTAAAAAAAATCGGGGCAGCTAGGCAGCGTAGTGAATAGAGCAGCCCTGAAGTGTCTGGCCTCAGACACTTAACACAAAAACAAGTCATGTGACCTTGGACAAGTCACTTAACCCCAATTGCCCTCCAAAAAGCAAAAAAAAAAAAAAATAATAATAATAATAATTGAATCTCCAGAACCTAGCACAGGCTCATAGTAGGTACTTTATCAAAGCTTATAAAGTGGTTGTTATCTGCCTCTTAAAATCACTAACTCTCTTAATACAAGCTTAGATGCCACCCTTCTAGAGATCTTTCTTGATCCTCCCTCTGACCCTTGACTCTGACCCCAGCTACTAACATTCTCTCTCTCTTAAAGTAACTTTTAAAAATAGTTTGTATATATATATATATATATATATATATATATATATATATATATATATTTACTTATTTTTATATGGTGCATATCCCTAGTAGGATATAAGCCCCTTTAAGACACGGATTGATTCCTTCTTGACTTTATATCCCTAGTGACCAACACAGAGTCTCCCACACTAGGAGCTCAATAGCTATTTATTGGGGAGAGATAGGAAGAAAATGTGGAACTAAAAATCTTATGGAAGTGAATGTTGAAAACTAAAAATAAATAAATTTTTAAAAAGAAAAAATGGGCTTTTGTTGAATTGAATGAATTTTAAAACAAGCTGTGGAGTATGATCAGTCCTAAAGAAGTCCCTAGCATTTATTCACATTATTGTTATTCATCCACAATACTCTCATCCAGACAACTTTCAGGTTGCTCAGAGAAAGGACCTGCCACTGCCAGTCCTGCCTAATGAGGAAGAAATTATGGGAGTCAATGCTGGGCAGCTGCCTGCCATTCTCTGCTTAATTGTGCTGTCTCCTGGACTGTGGGTTTCTTTAATTTTTCTTTGATTAACAGTTTTAATAAAGAGGCTTAATGTCTTCCCCAGCAACAGAGACCAGAGGGAAAGGAAAAGACAACTCAGAATAAAATGCCCCAAAGAAATGTGCAAAGATGATGAGGTCTGCTCTCTGCTCTCTCCTAAGGACCAGAATGACTCTTGAGGAATTTCTAGACCCTGAAGTTGAAGCATTCAGTTCAACAGATTATTGTTAAATACCTACCATGCGCAGAGACTGTGTGAGGTCTCAGGGATGCAAAGATAATAAATGACACAATTTTATTCTGCTCAAAAGATATTACATGGACTCAGATGAATGTTATATAAAGTATGGACCAAGATGAGATCCAGACACTGTACTCCAGGGAAACATAAGGAAGAAAATCTCTCAGAAAGGTGGGGCATGAAGCTCCCTCCACTCACAGAAAGTACCATCTATTCATAACATAGTAGATGATCTTGGAGTTACCAAGGTTTAGAGAGATGAACTGACTTATCTCTGGTCATATAGCTAATAAGAAAGAGAGGCATTTGAGTCTAGGTTTTCTTTATTCCAAAGACCATCTTTAGCCTTTATAAAGCTGTAGATATAAAAAAGACACTTTTCTGACCATATCAGTCTCTCTGCTCAACAAACTTCCATAGTTTTTGATGGCCTCTATATTCTATAAATTATTTATTCTATAAATTACAAACTCCCCTGTTTTGTATTCATATGGACTATTTGTGCTCAACCTATGGTAGAGCCTACCAAACTCATATGGGTCCCATCATCCACAGTCAGACATACTGTACCTCGACTCCAATATAGTGATTTCATTTTGGTCCTCGTCAAAAACTAAGGACAACAACCATCCAACTATTCAAGGCCCTCTATATGGAGTTGGTTGTACATATATGGAATGTTTTCTCAGGGGTATTACCTCCTCCAAAAAGGAATTGAGAGGATTCCAGAAGGCTGAAATACAGAGGCAGTACAGAGGCAGTGTGAAATGCTCAAAGGCAGGAGTTGGAAACAGGGAAAGGTTCATACTCCAGTTTGACTACAACATAAAATATATGAAGGGGAAGATGTAAAATAAGGCTGGAGAGGTGAATGGGTAGCAAATTGTGGAATACTTAGCTTCCAGACTGATGAGTTTGTATTTTATCCTAGAAACAATAGGGAATCATTGCTGGTATGAAGCATGGGAATAACATGCTCAAGTAGAGCTGTGAGAAGGCCTGAGAGGCAACATTATTTACTGCAGAGAGTGTTAGACATGGAGGCAACCAACCTGGGTTTAAGATATCTTTGCACAAAACAATGATGAGTGAAATGAGCAGAACCAAGAGAATGTTTGTTGTATACAGTAACAAGAATATAACTTTGAGAGAGTAAGTAATTTTGACTATTATAAATACCCACATTAACTATAACATATGATATATATAGTTAATATATATATTAACTATAACATATAACATATGAAGAAAGAAAGAAGCTATCTGCATCCATAGAAAAAACTAATAAATAGAAAGATATATAGAATAATTATATAAATATATACATATATAGATATATAGCCATTTGTGTCTAATGGCAGCCATCTGTAAGACAAAGGAAGTGAGGAGAGGGAAGAAAAAAAGGGGGGAAATGTATGTGATAACTTTATTATTTATTTAAAAGAAATAGCAAGTTGCACATAATAGATTTGCAGTTTCATATGCAATCATCTTTTTTTTTTTTACCACACTATGTGATGGAAATGCTTGTTTATTCCATAAATTAAAATAAATAAATATTTTTATTTAAAAAATTAAAAAAGACTATCTCTGACCCTTGCTGCCTACATAGGCTTGGCCCTATGTTTTAAGCTCTCTGAGCCCCAGGCAACAATGTCAAACTATGTAATAAGTTAGAGTTAAGTTGTAATCTGTCTCAGTGGAGAGAATTTTTTAATGGAAGAAATCACAGATTCTTGATGTACTAATGTGAAGGCTGATCTATAGATGGGGAAAAGTGAAGTCAAGAAGATGAATAAGAAAAAAATTATAATAGTAAAAATATCTATAATTTATATAGTATTTTGAGGCTTACAAAGCACTTTACAAATAGCTCTTTTCATTCTAACATCAAATCTAGGAGGTAGGTGCTATTATTATACACACGTAATAGATGAAGAAAGTGAGGCAGGCAGAGATTAAGTTACTTGCCCAAGGTCAGACCATTAGTAAGTGTCTGAAGTTAGATTTGAACTAAGGTCATCCTAACTCCAAGTCCAGTGGACTGTGCCACCTAGCTTCCAACAGTTCAAGCAAGAGGCAATAAGGACCTGAAATTAGGGTTTTATCAGTGTTAATTGGAGATGGATATGAGAGATTTTGTGGACAAAGAAATAATAGGACTTGACAACTATTTGGATAAGGGAATAGGGATAAGTAAGAGATGAACCCATAAAATAACTTTGATGAGTTGTCTGAAGAAGTAGAAAAATAGTGGTGCCATCAACAGACATAGAGAACTTAGGAGGAAGGATGGGTTTAGGGGAGAAGATGATGGATTCCGTTTTGAACAGTTTATGCTTGAGGTTCTAGTGGGATATCCTAGGAGAGCTGTTTGAAAGCTACCTGGAGATATGAGAAAGAAGTTCAGGAAACAAATTAGGGCTGGATCTGTACATTTGAGAGGTATCTGCAAAGAGGAAATAATTGAATATATAAGATTGTATTACTTTACCAAGGAAGATAGATCTGGAGCTAATATAACATCACAGGATGAAGCTATAATGTCCTAGATTTTTAGTTGGAGGGACCAGAGGGTTCCTCCCACTCAATTTGCAGATGAAGAAACTGAGACCCAGTCATGCTGCTTTTCTTACCCATGGTTACACAGTAACCAAGTCAGAATTTAAATCTACATCCTCTGTCTGCAAACCCAGCTTTATTTTTTACTTTATCATAATTCTAAGAAAGGAAGAGAATTCAAGACAAAGATGTCCATGAGGGGGTCATAGATATGCCAGAAAAGAACAATGTCATGGAAGACCCAGAGTGCCTAGGAAAATGGAAATGTTCAACAGCATCAAAAGCAGAGAAAAGTTTGTTGCTGCTTTTCAAGAATACTGAAAATAGGCTAGCATATCTTGCCATTAAAAGATCCTTGACAGCCTTTGAGAAATTAAAGTAGAATGATTATATTTTCCTTGTTTTCTGGTCACAGATTGAATGAACCCTAACACAGACCTCAATCTGAACATTAACACTTTGCTCAGAATGACCCCATCCCCAAACCTGTACCAGTCTCAGCCCCAACCTCACCAGAAAGTACCATTAGTCACAAGGAAAAATAGTATGGATGACTCAATATGCCTTACCACCCTATTTCCCATGGGAGATGAAGCTCAGAGCCTGTAATCAAAGGATGAAGGGTCTACGTACCTTCTTCAGAAAATAAATCCAGCACTTTATGTCTAATTTAAAGTTCTTTCATCTACATAGGCATGATGTATCTTGGAAACATTGTGGTGTGATTCTGGCTAGTTGTCCAGGTTTTTTTTTTCATTCTTTTTAAATTTTCAGTTTTAGTATTTTTCTCCCTCTCCTTCTTCTGGGTGTGTACCAAAAGTTCGCAGTTAGTTCTTGAAGGTAAAACACATTTCTGAAGTTTTGCCCAATATAGTGCTCACCTTATCCAAGTTAATAAGCAGTTGTCTAGCTAGTCAGCACTATTAAAATACATATTATACACTCATATACAAAATAGACAGAGAAATGTTTGGTTCAAGGTCAACCTTTCAGTCTCTCAAGAACAGTTCTAAAATTGATATAAAAAATAACTGAGAAAATCAGAAACAGACCAAGCCAGCAGGTAACTTTTCCCTTCCCTGGACACATACTGTGATGGAATCTAATGGTAGGAAGTATCAGAAAAGTCCCTTTACTTTTTCCCAGAGGAGAAGGCATCAAAGGTCTAACATTCCTCATATGATAGTTAGTTGCCTATATGGCACAGTGAAAGGTCCTACAAAGTTTCAATTTCCCTGAAGAAATGGCTCCTTTTAAACTCATTTCTACTCCTCTACATTGCCTAGCATGTAGTATGTTATTAATAAATGTATCATGAAATGAATGAATGAGGGAATAATTTAAAAATGAATAAGTAAATGAATTAATGAGTGAGAGAATAAAGGAATGAGTGAATTAATAGATAAATGAGCAAATGTTTTATAACTGAGTAAACAAATTGATCAATGAGTGAATAAAAATACACAAGTGAAAAAATGAATGGATAGATAAATAGATAGAGAGTAAGTGGATAATAACTCAATGATTCAGCAATGTATAGACAAAAGTGTGGGAGAATGAGCAACTGAAAGAATAAATGAACGAGTAAGTAAGTGGCCAAATACAGCATTGAGTAAGTAAATTAAGTATTAATCACTAAATTAATTTCAGGAGAGCAAGAACATCCCAATAACCCACGAAATATCTTACCACCCAAGTAACTAATGCCTGAGATTTCATCATTGGCATTTGATTCCCTTGTCTCAAGACTACAATTTCTATTAATAGGCAAGTTCTTCTCTGTTCCTTCAACATTCTCCTCCTTAGTGATCCCATCAGCTCCTATGGATTCAATTTTCTTCTCTAAATAAATGGCTCCCCAAAACTATATATCTAGTCCTGGTCTTTTTCCTGAAGTCTTTGTCATCTTTGTCATCTCCCATCTCCCATCTCAATGTAAATTTCCCAGACTCTACTCCCACCTGCCCAGCAGGGTGTACATGATTTACCCCAACACTCCATGTCTCTCTCTCAATGGCATGATGTTCTAGTTCTCATCATCTGCCTGCCAAACATCCCCATTTGGATATCATAGGTATCTCACATTCAGCATATCCAAGACCAAATTAATGTCTTTTCCCTTAAAACACATTCTTCTTCTTATCACTCCTATTCCTTGAAAAATAATATCATCCTACCAGTAATTCAGGTGTACAACTTCAGTGCCATCCTTGAATTTTTCCTCTCTCTCACCACCCCTTTCATGTACAATCATGTACAATATTTACCTTGTCTATTCCCCTCTCCCAACTTGAACAGTCACATTCATGTCCTGCCCCCCCCCCATCACCTCTCATCTAGATGACTAGTAGCTTCCTAATTGGTCTCTCTGCCTCCAGTCTCTCCCCATTCCAATCCTTCTTCTGCACAACTGCCAAATTGATGTTCCTGACACACAGGTTTGAATATACCACCCACCTAAAAAAATCTTCAGTGTCTCCTTGCTGCCAGTAGATCAAATAAGATCTTCTCGTAGCATTTAAAGCCCTTCCCAGCCCAGTTCCAACCTGTCTTTCCAGATTTGTTCCATACCATTCCACAATATTTATTTTAAGCTCATGCTAAACTGACCTGTTTGCTCTTCTCCATATATGACATTCTCACTAGCCTCTGGGATGGGTGTCCTCCATGCCTTTCAATGCCCGAAGTGTGCTAAGATAACATGAAGAGTGCTCCCACCTGCAACCCTGCCCAGAGAGGGAATCATTGAAGGAACATAAGCCAAATAAGCCTGGGACAATCCACGTTCTGTCTTTAATGGACATGATAGTTATTCAGGAAGTATTTACTTATTGAAAAGGGGTCAGAAGGAAATTATTCTCTCTAAGCACTTGCGTGATCTTAGCAAAACACCTGGATGTACTTCATGAGTATCAGATTTTACATGCCCAGATTCAATCATCACCTTCCCCAGCAAACCAGCCCCTTTACTACCTCCCCAATTTCAGTTTACTGTATTGGCATTTTGTCAGCCAACCAGGATAGAAATTTTGAGTCAGGGGGCGGAGCCAAGATGGCGGAATAGAAAAAGCGCTTGCAAGCCACTTTCCCCCCAGATCACCTCCAAATTATGTAAAAGGGGACTCTGAACAACTTCTGGAGCCCCAGCACCCACAGAACGACACGGAGAAGCTAACCTCCCACTGAGGACAGCCCAGCAGCCCTGCAGGAAGGACCAGTGCAGCGCTCTGGGAACTGGCAGAGCAGTGTGCAGTGCTCTGGGAGCCAAGCACAGGTCTGCCTGAGTCGCAGTTTTAGCCCCAGGGTGGCCAGGCCAGCAGCTGGCTGGAGGGACCCCAGAACACAAGCAGCTGTGGCGATTCCAGAATTATCAACATAGACATGCCTAGGAAAAAGTGAGAGGTTAGTGCTCTATGGACATTGGGACCAGTATTTGGGGAATGTGTCGGCTTCCTCCCCTGGGGGCTAGAAACCACTGAGGAGACACGCCATTTTGTATTTTTCAGAGAGAGCTACGGCTCCTGGCCTGCAAACTGTAGGGAGGTCCAGCAATCAGTCTTGGGGGGTAATTACTCTTGTTTTAACCTCCCTGGATCTGGATTGTGATGTGGGGTGGAGGTCGTGGGTGGGTTTCCAGCTTGCCAGAAACGGAAGTTGTACCCCCACACGTTTGGGACGAAAATTCCCCTGTCTGGCCCCCTGTCTGGCAGCAGAGCCATACTGTGGCAACAAGCCCAAAAGTCAAGTAATTAAATGGCAACATGCCAAGGCAAAGGAAATAAATTAAAAAGAAAAATGAAACCTTAGACTCCTACTTTGGGGGCAAAGAGGATCGAAGCATAGAGTGGGAGGAGGGCTGTAAGGTCAGAAGTCCTGCTCCAAAAGCCCCAGGGGAAAACATGAGCGGGTTGCAGGCCATAGAGGACCTTAAGAAGGACTTCAAAAATCAAATAAGAGAAGTGGAGAAAAAATTGGAAAGAGAAATGAGAAGGATGCAGGAAAAGTATGAAATGAGGGTCAACAGCCTGACTGAGGAAAAAAAACACCTTAAAAAATAGACTAACTCAAATGGCAAAGGAAGCCTAAAAGGGCAATGAGGAGAAGAATGTCTTAAAAAGTTGAATTTGCCAGATGTAAAAAGAATCTCAAACGTTCACTGAGGAGATTCATTCCTTCAGAGTTAGACTGGAGCAAATGGAAGCTAATGACTTTATGAGAAATCAAGATGCTTTTAAGCAGATCCAAACAAATGAAAGATTAGAAGGCAATGTGAAAAATTATCATGGGAAAAACCACGGACCTTGAAAATAGAATCCAGGAGTGACAATTTAAAAATTATTGGACTACCTGAAAGCCATGATCAAAGAAAGAACCTAGAAATCACCCTTCAAGAAATTCTCAAGGAAAATTGCCCTGATGTTTTAGATCCAGAGGGCAAAACAGAGGTTGAAAGAATCCTCCAATCACCTTCTGAAAAAGATCCCAAAAAGAAAACTCCCAGGAATATTATAGCCAGGTTCCAGAATCCCCAGATCAAGGAGAATATACTACAAGCAGCCAGGAAGAAACACTTTCAATATTGTGGAAACACAATAAGAATAGCACAGGACCCGGCAGCTTCTACACTGAGGGGTCGAAGGGCATGAAATATGATATTCCAGAGGGCAAAAGAGCTGGGAATGAACCCAAGGGTCACCTACCCAGCAAAACTGAGTATTTTGTTTCAGGGGAAAATATGGTTATTCAGTGGAATAGAGGACTTTCACGCATTCTTGAGGAAAAAACCAGAGTTGAATAGAAAATTTGACATCCAGACACAAGAAGCAAGAGATGCCTGAGAAGATAAACAGGGAAAAGAAATCAAAAGGAACTTATCAAAGTTGAACTATTTACATTCCTATATGGAAAAGCAATAACTGTGACTGATGATATCTTTCTCACTATGAAAATAATGGAAGAAGGGTGTGTGGTCATATGAATACATATGTGAATGGGTGTGTATATGGTTACAGTTATATATGGATAGAGGGCATAGGTTGAATTTGTTGGGAAGGGAGAATACTCAAGGGATGAAATTACGAGGTGAGAGAGGAAAGTGGCAAGAGGAGATGGGGAGAGACAGGGTAAGGTAAACTATCTCATGTAGAAGAAGCAAGGGGAAGTGGTTGCAAGGGAGGGGGAGAATAGGAAGGCAAAAAGGCAAAACCACATTCTCATTGAATTTGGTTCAGGCAGAGAATGACATACATACTAAATGGGATATCTCAACCTGCAGCAGAATAGGGGGAAGGGGGATGAGAGGAGGGATGATGGATGGGAGGGCATCCTTGGGGGGAGGGGAGGTTGGAAGTACCCAGTATAGAAGAGGGACAGGATCATGTAGGGAATGGACCAGGTGTGGGGTGGGATGAGTGGGAGGGAATTATAAACAGCCTTGTACAATATATCTACTATGATAATGTTTTGCATAGCTAGACATGCACAACATATACTGAATTACTTATCTTCCCAGAGTGAATGGGTGACAAGGGAGGAAGGGAATGGATCTGAAATTCGAGGACTTAAGATTAAATGTTCCAAATATATATATATATATATATATATATATATATATATGTATATATATATACATATATATATATACATATATATACATATATATATACATATATATATATAAATACTATTATTATTACTCTTTTGCTTGTAATTGGGAGATAAGATGTGCAGGCATTGGGACACAAAGATTCACCTTTCTCTAATGGAAAAGTCGAAGGGGGTATGGGAGAAGATATGGGAGAGAGCAGATTGGAGGAAGGGATATCTTGTGGGACTGCTATTCTGCGAGGGTGGGTAGGGGAAAAACAGGGGGGGAAATAATTGTAACTCAAAGTCTGGTGGAAATGAATGATGTAAAACAGAAGTTAATAAAGCATTTGTTTAAAAAAAAAGAAAAAAAAAGAAATTTTTGAGTCATCTTGAACTCTTCTCTTTCCCTTCACCCCCTAGAGCCAGTCAGTTGATGAGTCTTGTTGATTCTACCTCTTCAACATCTCTCACATGTGCCCCCTCCTTTCCACTCCCACTGCTACCAGGCTGGTTCAGGACCTCATTATCTCTCTCCTGGACTATTACAATAATCTCCTAATTGGTCTCCCTGCCTCCCTTCTCCAATCCCTCCTACACAAACTGCCCCAATTCATCCTCCTAAATCATAGCTTGGTTCAGCAGTTTTTCTCAAGGAAATGCCAGGCTCTGGCTTCTTTTTTCCCTTGGTTTGTGATTTTCCCCCCAGATGTGACTTCACTTAGTCACTCATGCCCACAGATAGAATTTGCCTGAGTCACAAACAGATCTGCTGATGGATGAGGAATTTGTGTTTCTCTCAACTAGAGCAATTTTTTCAACAGAATAAACTTTGTCCACTGTAGAATACTACCTACTCCCTATAATCTCATGCACTCAGCAATCTACCTATAAAAAACAAGTCTTTTCCTGACGTTCCAACATTAGATTCATTCCTTTAACTTAAAATTCTGATCTCTGTTAGACTATAAGTTCTCCTGTGAAAGAGTCTTACCAGGAATAATTAACATCAATTACCACCATGTAATGAGTATCTACTGTACGCAATATCCTATGTGAGGCTCTGTGGAAGATGTAAGGTTTAGGTAAGATCTGGTTCCTGCCTTCATGGGGTTCACAGGGAGTTAAAAGCATGCATATGTGAATAACTATAATATGCAATATAATGAAATAAATTCATTGGAAAGGTGAAAATAAATCCCAAGGAAGACTGAATTAACAGGGAAGATCAGGGCATACTTCTTGGAAAAAGGTAGCATTCAGAAGCAGTTTGGGAAGCAGTCTGAACAAAGACTGAATGATGGAGAAAAGAGTGCCCATAGGAATGGGAACAGGAATGGATAATGGGAATAACAATGTGACTTGGAATGTGAGAATAATTGTTCACTTTGCAAGGATTATATAGAAAGTGGAGAGAAGTAATGTCAGCTAAGGTGTGGTGACACTAGATTGGAAAGGGCCTTAGAATTGTGAATTTAAACATTGCTTGGAAGGTAATAAGGGGCCCACAAAGATTTTTGAACAGTGGAGTAGCATGGTCACATTGAGCTGTACTTAAATTTAGTTCAAGTTCTTGACAAAAAAGAGTGACTGAGCTCTAGATTAAAAGCAATTTGGTGCATAAGTCAGGGGGAAGAGAATTTCAGAAAGATAACTTTTAAGTTGTATGTATATATAGACCTTTATGAATTACAAAATTCGTTCATTTTAGCTCATTTAATCTTTAGCACATCTTCACCTCATGGGGTAGGGGTCAGAGATTATTATCTCCAGTTCACAGATGGGAAAACTGAGGCCCAAAGGGGCCTAAATTTACATGGCAAATAAGTAGGAAAAGTATATTACAGAGGAACCCAGGATTAAACAGCAGTCTTAGCTGATTACAAAGTCACTCCTTTCTGAGTATGGAAAGTATGGAATCTTAGATGGAATATACTGAATGAGGGGAATTCTCAATTATGTCATTCTCTTTAAAGAGAAATTTCCAAAGAAATCAGCAGCATGCCGTGAATGGAATATGATACCATAAATTTATGTGGACCAGAAAAATGTGTTTAAAACTGAAGTTGTATAAAACAGGTTTATTGTAGGGTGTTTATAGGCCCATGGCACCTACACAAAAACTGACTATGTATGTATTAAGGCATAAAAGATCATAATCAAATGCAGAAAGGCAGAAATATTAAGTGCATTCTTTTCAGATCATGAATACAGTGAAAAGTATGTGTAATAAAGGGCCATAGGAGGATAGACTAAAAATTAATAGGAAACTAAACAATCTAATCCAAAAGAATGAGTGGATCAAACAAGAAATCACAAAAACAATTTCATCAAAGGGAACAACAATAATGAGACAACATACTAAAAATTTATGGATATAGCTAAAACAGTACTTGAGGGAAATTTTATATCTCTAAATGCTTACATGAATAAAATAGAGAAAGAAGAGATCAATGAAATGGACATGGAACTTAAAAGCCAGAAAAAGAACAAATTAAAAACACCCAATAAATACTAAATTAGAAATTCTGAAAATCAAAGGAGAGATTAATAAAATTAAAAGTAAGAAAACTATTGAACCATTAAAATAAAACTAAGATCTGGTTTTATAGGGGAAACACAATAAAAACAAATAAACCCTAGGTTAATTTTCTTAAAAAAAAAAAAAGAAAAAAAAAAACAAATTGCCAGTATCAAAAATGAAAAGTATGAATTTACCACCAATAAAGAAGAAATTAAGACAATAGTTAGGAGCTACCTTGCCCAACGATATGCCAGTAAATCTGACAATCTAAGTTAAATGGATGAATATTTATAAAAATATAAATTGCCCAGATAAACAAAAGAGGAAATAAAATACTGAAGTAGCCTCATTTTAGAAAAAAAAAAATTAAACAACCTATCCATGAACTCCCTGTGAAAAATCTCCATGGCCAGATGGATTTACAACTGAATTCTATCTGACACCTAAAGAACAATTAATAGCAACACTACTTGGTGAAAACTGCTGGGAAAGTTGGAAAATAGTATGACAGAAGTGAGGCATAGACTAACATTTCTTTTTTTAAATTTATTTATTTTTTAGGTTTCAGCATTCATTTCCATGAGATTTTGAGTTACAAATATTCTCCCCATCTCCCCCCCCCCTACTCTCCAGCACAAGATGGCAAGCATACTGAACACCCCTTATCCCCAATCTACTCTCTCTTATCGCACCATTCCCACCCCCTTACTTTCTTGTAGGGCAAGATGGATTTCTATATCCCATTGCCTATATATCTTATTTCTAGGTTGCATGTAAAAACAATTTTTAACATTTATTTTTAAAACATTGAGTTCCAAATTCTCTCCCTTCTTCCCTCCTCACCCACCCCCACTGGGAAGACAAGCAATTCAATAGAGGTAATACATGTGTAGTTACACAAAACATTTCCATAGTACTCATGTTGTGAAAGACTAACTATATTTCCCTCCATCCTATCCTGCCCCCTATTCTGTTTTCTCCTTTGACCCTGTCTTTTTGCTAAAGTGTTTGCTTCTAACTACACTCTCCCCAATTTCTTTTTTATTATTAATTTGTTTTATTTTTTATTATTAATGTATTAGTTTTAGTTTCAATTCCATAGTTCCTTGAGTCTCAAATTTCCCTTCCCTCCCTCCCCCCACACCCCACGAAGGCATATAGTCCAGTATAGGATCTGCAAATACTTTCACAGTAGACATTAGTCAGGTTACAAAGGTGTATTGTACTAGATGGAATGAAAAATGGTAAAGAAGAAATAAAACCAAACAATGAAAAGAAAAGGATCAAGTAGTTTTCTTCCATCAGGATTCAAACTCAGTTCTTTCTAGTTATTTCTCTGGATGTAGGCATCTCTCTCCATCATGAGTCTTTTGGGATTGACTTATATCACTGAATTGCTGAGGAGAGTCCAGTCTGTCATAGTTGGTCATCACACATATGATGTGTCTGTGATTGTATACAAATTTCTCCTGGTTCTTTTCTTCTCACTCAGCATCAGTTTGTATAAGCCTCTCCACGTAAATATGAAGTCCATCTGCTCCTCGTTTCTTATAGCACAATAGTATTCCATTACATGCATATACCACAACTTGTTCAGCTATTCCCCAATTGATGGGCACCCCCTTAATTTCCAATTCTATGCAACCACGAAAAGAGCTGCTATAAATATTTTTGTGCATATGGGTCTTCCTCCCTCTTCTATGATCTCTTTGGGATATAATCCTAGAAGTGGTATTGGTGGGTCAAAGGGTATGAAATTATTTATAGCCCTTTGGGCATAATTCCAGATTGCTCTCCAGAATGGTTGGATAAGTTTACAACTCCATCAGCAATGCATTAGTGTTCCAATTTGCCCACATCCTCTCCAGCGTTTGTCATTTTCCTGTTTTGTCATCTTAGCCAATCTGGTGAGATGTGGTACCTCAGAGTTGTTTTGATTTGCATTTCTCTAATCAATAGTGATTTAGAGCATTTCTTCATATGCTTATAGATATCTTTAATTTCTTTCTCTGAAAACTGCCTGTTCATATCCTTTGACCATTTATCAATTGGGGAATGGCTTGTATTCTTATAGATTTGACTCAATTCTCTGTATATTTTAGAAATGAGTCCTTTATCAGGGACACTGGTTGTAAAAATTCTTTCCCAATTTTCTACTTCCCTCTTAATCTTGGTTACATTGGCTTTTTTTGTACAGAAAATTTTCAATTTAATGTAATCAAAATTATCCATTTTGCATTTCATAATGTTCTCTAACTCTTGTTTGGTCATAAAATCTTCCTTTCTCCACAAATCTGACAGGTAAACTATTCCTTGCTCTCCCAGATTGCTTATAGTATCAGATTTTATACCTAGATCATGCCCCCATTTCAACTTGCTTTTGGTATATGGTGTAAGATATTGGTCTATGCTCGGTTTCTGCAATACTATATTCCAGTTTGCCCAGTAGTCTTTGTCAAATAGTGAATTCTTTTTCCAGAAGCTGGAGTCTTTGGGTTTATCAAACAGATTACTTTAGTCGTTGACTGCTGTGTTTCATGTACTTAATCTATTCCACTGATCCACTACTCTATTCCTCAGCCAGTACCAAGTAGTTTTGATGACTGCTGCTTTATAATACAGACCAAAATCTGGTATGGCTAGGACACCTTCCCTAGCATTTATTTTCCTTAATTCCTTTAATATTCTTGATGTTTTATTCTTCCAAATGAATTTTGTTACTATTTTTCTGGCTCTATAAAATATTTTTTTTGTAAATTGATTGGCATGGCATCAAATATGTAATTTAATTTAGGTAAAATTATCATTGTTATCATATTAGCTCGACCTGGCCATGAGCAGCTGATGTTTTTCCAAGTAATTAGATCTGACTTTATTTGTTTGAAAAGTGTTTTGTAATTGTGTTCATATACGTCCTGGGTTTGTTTTGGCAGGTAGATTCCCAAATATTTTATAATGTCTACAGCAACTTTAAATGAAATTTCTCTTTTTAACTCTTGCTGTTTTATTTCATTAGAAATATATAGGAATGCCAAGGATTTACGTGGGTTTATTTTATATCTTGCAACTTTGCCAAATTTATTTATTGTCTCAAGTAGTTTTTTACTTGATTCTCTAGGATTCTCTAAGTATATGATCATATCATCTGCAAAGAGTGATAGCTTAGTCTTTTCTTTGCCCTATTTTATCCCTTCAATTTATTTTTCTTCTCTTATTGCTACTGCTAACATTTCTAGTATCAAATTGAACAAGAAGGGTAATAATGGACATCTTTGTCTCACCCCTGATCTTACTGGAAATGCTTCTGTCTCATCCCCACCTCTACCACCTATTGAAGGTAAATAGGGAAAAGAAATCATAAGGAACTTATCAAAGTTAAATTATTTACATTCCTAGCCAGTGTTTCTGATAAAGGTCTCATCTCTCAAATATATAGAAAACTGAGTCAAATTTATAAGAATATGTTCCCCAATTGATAAGTGACCAAAGGATATGAACAGGCAGTTTTCAGAGGAAGAAATTAAATCTATATATGGTCACACAGAAACAAAAATGTTCTAAATTATTATTGATTAGACAAATGCAAATTAAAGCAGCTCTGAGGTACCACCTCACACATGCCAAATATCAAATATGACAGAAAAGGAAAACAATAAATATCTGTAAAGATTTGGGAAAAATTGGACACTAATGCACTAATGATGCAGTTGTGAACTAATCTAACCATTTTGGAGAACAATTTGGAAATATACCCTTGATCCAGCAATACCCCTACTAGGTCTTTATCCCAAAGAGATAACATAAAATGGAAAAGGATTCACATGTATAAAATATTTACAGCAGCTCTTTTTATGTTGGCAAAGAATTAGAAATTAAAGCAATGCCCCATCAATTGGGAATAGCTGAACAAGTTGTGGTATATGAACGCAATGGAATACTATTATGCAATAAGAAATGTTGAGCAGATAGATTTCAGAAAAACCTGGAAAGACTTATACAAACTGATGCTGAGTGAAGTGAGAAGAACCAGGCTAACATTGTACATAATAACAACATTGCACAGTGATCAGTTATGATAGACTTAGTTCTACTCAGCAACACAACAATCCAAAACTTTTCCAAAACACTCATTATGGAAAATACTACACATATCCAGAGAAAGAGCAATGAATTCTGAATGCAACATGCTATTTTCACTTTTTTTCTTTCTCATGGTTTTTTTTCTCTTTTCTTCTGATTATTCTTTCACAACATGACTAATGTGGAAATACATTTAATATGATGGTACTTGTATAATCTATATCAAATTGCTTGCTGTCTTGGGAATCGGAGTGGGAAGGAAGGGAAGGAGAAAAATTTGGAAATCAAAATCTTATGGAAGTGAATGTTTAAAAATATATTTACATGTAATTAGAAAAAATAAAATATTATTCACTGGGAAAAAATGTATTGCATGCTCAACCTGGATCTCTTGGCCAGAGGCAGGGCCTTTAGACCCATCCTTCATTATCAGGTTGCATGCACCTTATAATAAATGGTATCTTAAAGGAGAGAAAAACATATTCCAAATGCCTATCTGTCTTTCAGGGTTTGGCACACTCTGTATAACTTCCTTCCAAAACAAGAGACCTCACTATCTGCTGAGGATCCCTCTTCTGTCTGGTCTCTATTGTGGACATGCTCCAGGACAGAGGCAAGCATGTTTGGTTAAAATAGCCCTCCCATTTTAAGACTAATGCCTGAAGGATCATTGAATAGTTATCTCTGTGGCTATATCTGTTGGGAGTCAAAGAGGCCTGAGCCAGGACTTCAGATAATTACCTTGATATCAGTGGACCTGAATGTCAAAGACCTCTTTGAGATGAGACTTTTCACTAAGTCAGCTCCAGAGTTCTTTTGATATGGGTTACACTTATAAGGATGGTATTTGAGTTCTGAGGCCAACAGGCTCTGCCCCAAGACATATCTGATTCTGCACTCAGGTATCTTTGGGTGGCCAGCTCTAAACATGATGTCTTTTGAGGACTGCATTTCAGCTTTGGAGTCTGCTCTCAATTGTATCCGTTTATGACTGCGGCTGCATTAGCAGGCACCTGAGGCCTAGATCAAAGGTCTTACCCTAAGACTTTAGTCTCCTAGATAACAAATCCTTATCAAATTATCTATTCCATGCTACTTCCAGGATACAACAGACTAAGGTAATGATAAGAAAATTTGAGTCCCCTTCCTTTGTCTCACTGCTCTATAAAAGCCTTGTCCTGAGAATCAATAAATGGAGTTCATGGTTCTTCCTTGAACTACCCTCATGGCCTGGCCATTTATTATTCACGTCTCCAAATCATGCTAAGTGCTGGACACTGAGCAGCCTATGGCATATACCTTTCAAGGAAATAGTTCTGATTTTAATGTGTGCATTAGAGACACCATTTTGGAGGAGAGTTGTAAAAGTCTGCTTTTATCTCAAACAAGTCAAATATTTTGGAATTGAGGGTTTGTATTTTTAGTAATAAACAAATAATTAACACAAATAAGTCATTTTTTCTTACCTTCCAATCAACAATGTGAATAAGAAGATTGTGCTGATATAAAAAATTGTGTGAAAACTTATTTTTGTTCAGTTGTTTCAGTCATAGCTAGCTCTTTGTGACCCCATTTGGAGTTTTCTTGGCAAAGATACTAGAATTGTTTGCCCTTTCCTTCTCCAGCTCATTTTACAGATGAGGAAACTGAAGCAAAATTGGTTAAGTGAATTGGCCAGGGTCACACAGCTAGTAAGTATCTAAGACCAGATTTGAACTCATGAAGATGAGTCTTTCTAACTGCAGGCCCAGCACTCTGTACTCTATGGTACCACCTAGTTGCCTGTCTGAGAAAGATTATCTGGTCTCTTCTTATGTTTTCACTGAGTATACCCTTTGTTCATTCCAAGACCATGGCCAGAAAGATTTTATAGAAATGAAATAAAACTGATATATGGGCTTATAGCCGCCAATACTTTCTTAGTTACCTTTACTTGCTATCAATGATATCTATGTTCTCTTCTATTAATTGGAATCTTCCCCTCTTTGAGAGATCCCCAATATGCCTTCTACATGCCTACAAAAATGACATTCCTAAAGCACAGGTATGATTGCCATGTCCTTCTCTTGCTTAAAAATCTTTTGCTATTGACTGATTTTTATGGTATCAGGCCATCCACCTTCTGGCTCCAACACACCCCAACCCCAATACTCAATGTTTTTTTCCCCACGAGATATTTGTAGCAGCAAGCACCCCAGCATCCCCAGAGTAGCTGCCAACACAGGTTCTTAGATCTGCTTTACAAAAGGAAAGCAACTCAAATTTGATTAACAAGTTTACTTTAATCAAACAAACATATATTACCTAGTTCAGGGGGAAAAGGTCAGCACCCTGAACTTCAGAGTATACAGACAGGCTTCCAAACTGTCTAACCATTATCAATACCAAAATCACAGTTACCAGAGAGGGAAGCATCAACATCTGGGTTTTCAAAGCCGGGGGGCTCTCAACTGCTGCCCAGAGTCTCATCTGGACAAGTCACACAACACTTCTCAAAGTGAGCCCCAAAGCAAAGCCTCTCATCAGGGTTTATATAGCCTTCTCCTGGCTCAGAGAATGTAACAACCTTCTGGACCCACTGCCCAATCACACAGTATCAAGGTGTGGTCATTCCTGAAAACCAAGCCTCCTACCACAGGCTCCATGTGACCACATTCAGCCTATTAGGGAGCAGAGTATATTTTCAAATTAAAGAAGGTTCTCAGAGTCACTTAAGCCAATCAAAGGGCCTAGGGGCAGGGAAGATCTTCAAATCTGCATTTCCATTACAATATTTCACATTGCCTTCTATTCTTTCATTTGTTTGGATCTGGTTAACAGCATCTTGATTTCCCAAAAAGTCACTAGCTTCCCTTTGGTCCATTCTAAATCCAAAGGAAAGATTTTCCTCAGTGAGATTTTGAGATTCTTTTGCCCTCTGGCAAATTTGGCTTTTTAAGGCATTCCTCTCCTCATTGTCTTTTTTAGCCTCTTTTGCCATTTGAGTTAGTCTATTTTTAGTGTGTCATTTTCCTCCCTCAGTCTGTTGACTCTCCTGTCATAATTTTCTTGCATCATTTTCATTTCTCTTCCCAATTTTTCCTCCACTTCTCTTATCTCCTTCTTAAGATCCTCTATGGCCTATAACCAGCTCGTATTTTCATTTCGGGCTTTTGGTTCAGGAATTCTGCCTTCTTCCTGTGCCATGCTTTGACCCTTTTTGCCCCCAAAATAGGAGTCTAAGGTTAAATTTTTTTTCTTTTTTTTTTCAATTCACAATAAATTTATTTTACATAAAGGAAAAAGCTTGCCATTAGTGAAAAATTCAGTAGAAAACAGATCTCCTGCTTTTGATCTAGTTTACTCAAAAGTAGAATCTGCTTGTTAGTGAAAACTTCAGTAGAAACAGAGAATCCTGTAAAAAAACATCCTTGGCACGAAGTAAAAAGCTCTTAACACCAAATTTGAAGCAATGAAAAATTTACCATGCAACATTGTTGGCAGAGAAGCCTAGTTCTGATGGCTGGTAGTTTCTGAGTCTCTTTTAAGACATTAACATGGAAGACACTTAAATCTGCTTTACATAGTTAATCATTTATAAATATCATGTCATAACTGGTAGTCTGGATAGAGGCCCCCAGTTAGTTGAGCATTTCTAAGTAAGTAATTGGTACTTTGCCCTTTTGATTTCCCCTTTCACCCATTAGCCAGTCTGGATCCATACCAATGATACTATATACTGTGATAACCTCATCTGCCAGAAGTGATAATTCACTACTGTTTGCAGCGTCATAATCATAGAGAACCCTGGCTTTCCTACTCCCACTGGATTCCTTCAAGTCACTGAGAGAGGGAGTAACCATTGTTCTGCTTGTTGAAGGCAACAGAGAGGAGGTAACTGGGGTTGAAGAGGAAGAGGAGGCGCTTGTCACTGAAGCTGCGGAAGCCTGGTTGTTGTTTGATATGAAGGCAGATGGAAAACTCCCAAGTTGTTTCTGCAGGTCCAGCATGTACTGGTAGCACTGAGCTTAGTAAGTCATCTGGGCTTCCACAAAGTCATTCAGGCAACGAAGATGGTGGGCATGTGTACTGCTGATCCCTTCCAGAAGGAGTCTGGTAATCTCTGCTTGATGGTCAAACTCACTCTGAGTTATTCTTGTTCAGCTGAGGCTCTAGTCTCTGTAGTTTTTGCCTTTTTCAGTCTGGTCTTTGCTGCATCCAAATCAAGTCTCTTGTTTTGCAGTAGTTTCTTTTCTTTAGCAATTGTTTTATAATCTCCTTCTATAAAGTTTCTTAAAGGGGTGAGAAAGTTTATTGCCAGTGTATGAATCAGTTCTCTGCTGTTCTAATTCGTTTTTGTGTTTCTCCACATCTGATGAGGGCATTACCATATGCAGTTCCAGGGCCAAACTCATTCCCTGCATCAATCATGTATTGCCCCAACAGTTCTTGGTTGTTTATACCACTTGGAGCTTTTCTATCCAACTTCTCATAAACAAACTCTTCTATTCTAGCATTGGGATTTGGCTGCAATAGCACCTGTTTGCTTCATAATTTTTTTCTGTCCACTGTTTGGTGTATTCAGCTTTATTAAGAAGGTTCTCTAAATGAGCATCCAACTCAGTCTTCCCTGCCTGACCAAGCTTTTCTTCTGTGAACTGCACCGCATGGTTAAGGAAGGTGCCTGCATCCACCGACAGCTTCTTCACATTGAAGTCCATGATACTCACTCGGGGCCAGCCAAAGCCAGAGCCACAGCTGGGCGGAGCCATGGCCACCACCACCACCTCACAGGGAGAGGGGTGAGGAGATGGTGGTGGTGGGGCCCGCCCGGGAGAGGAGAGAAGAGGAATGAAAGAAGGGGAAGGAAAGAAAGGGAAGGGGCTAAATTTTTCTGTTTATTTTGTTTCCTTTGCCTGGACATGTTGCCACTCAATTACTTGACTTTCGGACTTGTTGCCACAGTGGGACTCTATTGGGGAGTAGTAGGGGAGGTTCCATCCCAAACGCTGGGGTTTTCTCAGGTGCTGGAGGTATTAGTTGGGTGCCCTCTCTGAAGCCTCCACATGCTCTGGCAAGCTGGTCACACACCCCACAACTTCCACCCCAGACTGTAATCCAGATCCAACAAGGTTAAAGCAAGAGCGATTAGCCCCAAGACGGGTCCCCTGGTCCTCCTACAGTCCATAGGCCAGGAGCTGAAGCTGCAACATGGCAAGGACTATGCCTAAGCATCTCAGCAGCTTCACGCCCTTGGGGCAAAAGCTGACGCTTTCCCCACTACTACTTCCAAAGTCCACAGTGCACTGACCTCTCACTTTGTCCTTATATCTATGTGTTGATAATTCTGGAAATGGCCACAGTTGCTGGTGATCTGGAGTCCCTCCAGCTGGCTGCTGGTCAGGCTAAAACCTCTGGCTCAGGTGGGGCTGGGGTTGGCTCCCAGAGTGCTGGGCTGGCCTCTCTCTGCTGGGCTTCCAGGCTGTCCGCAGTGAGAGGTTATCTTCCCTGCATCATTTTGTGGCTTCTATAGCTCTAAAGTTCGTTCAGAGTCCCATTTTACATGGATTGGTGAAGGTGAAGGCTGGAGCTGCGGCAAAGCCTTGTTTCTACTCAGCCATCTTGGCTTCTCTCATTGATTATTAAAACAAGTCACAGAGGAATGTCATATATGTGAATTGGAAAAGGAATGAACTGTTCCTTGGGTAGTAACTGGAGAGATAGCAAGGGGAAAAGTCCCAGCCCAAATTTGGTGAATAGATCATAATTGTCCCCTACCACAAGATAAAAGATGCAGATTTATATGTACTTAGGTTGACACCTATTCAGGTGTACTAGTAGCTTGTCCTTATAAGAATTCAATTCAGAAAAACACCTGTAAAACTCTAGATATCATAAGTTGATATTATGGAACCACAATGCAGATTTAAAATGACAGTAGGTCACATTTCAAAGGTAGTGAAATGAAGAGATATTATATATTAAACAATATAGAATGAATATATCATATTCCACATTATCCTCAAGTATCTTGCTTAATTGAAAGAGTGAATGGATTATTGAAAGAACATTTAAGGTAATTAAGTTCTAATAATTCATATCAACTTTGGAAGGATAATTTGTTCACTGCATTACATAATTTGAATAATAGGCCATTGGGAGGAAGTACAACTCTAGACAGAATGATGACTCCTAATCTGCACATTAGAAAACAGCAGACACATAAGATCCCAAATATTGAGTTTTGGACTGTGAGGCAAGATGTCCCAGCATCGTATCCAGGAACACTTCATTCAGTAGGATATGATTTACATTATTTATAAGACTTTTGGTTGGGTAGAAAAGAAATAAGAAAAATCTCCACGGGAATATGTATGAGAATCCCCCAAAATCATTTTGGACAGACATTACCTAAATCAGGATTAGGAGCTCAAGGAATAAATGTATTGTCTGGAGAAATAAATTCTAATTATCAAGGAGAAATTATTATGATATTTCTAAATTTGGGTAAAGAACCCATATGATGTTGTAAAAATGATAATAACTCAAGTGATTATTGTTCCTTATGAAACAATACCCCTTTTGAAAACTGACCCTCCTTCTGAAATAACTATCAGAAGAACTGAAGAGTTTGATTCTACTGATAGAATAAAATTGGGAGATAAAGTATGGGTAAAGAGGAAGCCAGATGATATTTTTAAAGGCTGCAGATATTATAGTACATGAGAAAGATAATATTGTAATCATTTATTCAGGAGAAGATGATTATCAAATTGTTCCCTTAACTCATATGTTCTACCATGAATGAGGTTATGATTGTGAGTTCATGGACCCCAGAAGCACAATTGACCCTATATTTGTTTCTTTTTGACTTTATGTCTGTTAAACTTGTTTACCAGATTTATTTCCTGTGGTTTAGTACTCTCTTGCAGATTCCTGATCATTTAAGCAGGATTTCACCCCCTGTCCATGACTGTGATGTGCTACTGCTGGACTTGGCATCTACCAAACTCTGGAAGCCAGATAAAAAACGGATCTCTTGCATGGGACCTGTTGGGGCAGGGACAGTTCTATTTCCAGTTTCAGCAAGAAATAGCTATGGAGAAGAGACCTTTGCCCCTTACCCCAAGATTTTGAAACCAATTCATTTGAGGGGGGGAATGATGGAGTGCTTGTGTCCAAGCCCCAACTCTAAGATATTGTTTTTTTGTTTGTTTGTTTGTTTTTTAGGATCTGCAAATATATTCATATTAGACATTATTCCAATTACAAAGGCGTATTGTACTAGGTGGGATGAAAGATGGTAAGGAAGAAATAAAACCAAACAATTAAAAGAACAAGATCATTTGGTTTGCTTCCATCAGGATTCAGGCTCAGTTCTTTCTAGTTATATCTCTGGATGGCGCATTTCTCACTTTCTTGAGTCTTTCGGGATTAACTTATATCACTGCATTGCTGAAAAGAGTCCAGTCTGTCATAGTTGGTCATCACAGATATGGTATGTCTGTGATTGTATACAAATTTCTTCTGATTCTACTCTTCTCACTCAGCATCAGTTTGTATAAGTCTCTCCAGGTAATTATGAAATCCATCACCTCTTCGTTTCTTATAGCACAATAATATTCCATTACATTCATATACCACAACTTGTTTAGCCATTCCCCAATTGATGGGCACCCCTTTAGTTTCCAATTCTTTGCAACCACAAAAAGGGCTGCTAAAAATATTTTTGTACATATGGGTCTTCCTCCCACTTCTATGATCTCTTTGGGATATAACCTTAGAAGTGGTATGGCTGGGTCAAAGGGTATGAAATTATTTATAATCCTTTGGGCATAATTCCAGATTGCTCTCCAGAATGGTTGGATAAGTTCACAACTCCACCAGCAATGTATTAGTGTTCCAATTTGTCCACATCCTCTCCAGCATTTGTCACGTTCTTGTTTTGTCATCTTAGCCAATCTGACTGGAGGGATGTGGTATCTCACAGTTGTTTTGATTTGCATTTCTCTAATTAATAATGATTTAGAGCATTTCTTCATATGCTTATAGATATCTTTAATTTCTTTCTCTGAAAACTGCCTGTTCATATCCTTTGACCACTTATCAATTGGGGAATGACTTGTATTCATATAGATTTGGCTCAATTCTCTATAAATTTTAGAGATGAGTCCTTTATCAGAGACACAAGTTGTAAAAATTCTTTCCCAATTTCCCACCTCCCTCTTGATCTTGCTTACATTGGCTTTGTTTGTACAGAAGCTTTTCAATTTAATGTAATCAAAATTATCTATTTTGCATTTTATACTGCTCTCTAATTCTTGTTTGGTCCTAAAGTCTTCCCCTCTCCACAGATCTGTTAGGTAAACTATTCGTTGCTTTCCCAAATTGCTTACAGTATCTTCCTTTACACCTAGATCATGCACACATTTGGACTTGATTTTGGTATATGGTGTTAGATAATGGTCTATGCCCACTTTCTGCCATACTGTATTCCAATTTTCCCAGCAGTTTTTGTCAAATAGTGCATTCTTATCCCCAAAACTGGGATCTTTGGGTTTATTGAACAATAGATTGCTATATTCATTAACTGCTGGGTCTCCTGCCCCTAATCTATTCCATTGATCCACTACTCTACACCTCTGCCAGTACCAAACAGTTTTGATGACTACTGCTGTATAATACAGATTAAGATCTGGCATAGCTAGTCCACCTTCCCTAGCGTTTCTTTTCATTAATTGCCTTGATATTCTAGACTGTTTGTTTTTCCAAATAAATTTTATTATTATTTTGTCTAACTCTAGAAAGTAGTTTTTTGGTAAATTGATTGGTATGGCACTAAATATATAGTTTAGTTTGGGTAAAATTGTCATTTTTATTATATTAGCTCGACACAGCCACAAGCAATTGATATTTTTCCAACTATTTAGATCTGCTTTTATTTGTATGAGAAGTGTTTTGTAGTTGTGATCATATAGATCCTGGGTTTGTTTTGGCAAGTAGATTCCCGAATATTTTATAATGTCTACAGTGACCTTAAATGGGATTTCTCTTTCTATCTCTTGCTGTTGAGTTTCATTAGAGATGTACAGGAATGCTGAGGATTTATGTGGGTTTATTTTATATCCTGCAACTTGGCCAAATTTATTTATTGTCTCTAGTAGTTTTTACTTGATTCTCTAGGATTCTCTAAGTATATCATCATATCATCTGCGAAGAGTGATAGCTTGGTCACTTCTTTACCTAATTTCATTCCTTTGATTTCTTTTTCTTCTCTAATTGCTACTGCTAGTGTTTCTAGTACCAAATTGAATAAAAGGGGTGATAGTGGACACCCTTGTTTCACTCCCGATCTTATTGGAAAGGCTTCTAGTTTATCCCCATTGCATATAATACTTGCTGATGGTTTTAAATAGATGCTATCAACTATTTTGAGGAAGGCTCCATTTATTCCTATACTTCCTAGTGTTTTTAATAGGAATGGGTGTTGTACTTTGTCAAAAGCCTTTTCTGCATCTATTGAGATGATCATGTGGTTTCTGCTAGTTTTATTTTTGATGTGCTCAATTATACTGATGGTTTTCCTAATATTAAACCATCCTTGCATTCCTGGAATGAATCCTACCTGATCAGAGGGTATTATTTTTGTGATAAGTTGTTGGAGTCTTTTGGCTAATATTTTATTTAGAATTTTTGCATCTAAATTCATGAGGGAAATTGGTCTATAATTTTCTTTCTCTGTTTTATGTCTTCCTGATTTAGGAATCAGTACCATATTTGTGTCATAGAAAGAGTTTGGTAGGATTCCTTCTTCACTAATTTTCCCAAATAGTTTGTAGAGTATTGGAATCAATTGTTCTTTAAATGTTTGATAGAATTCACTAGTAAACCCATCTGGCCCTGGAGATTTTTTCCTAGGGAGTTCTTTGATGGCTTGTTTGATTTCTTTTTCTGGGATGGGGTTATTTAGGTAATTCACTTCCTCTTCAGTTAATCTGGGCAACTTGTGATTTTGTAAATAATCATCCATTTCACTAAGATTGTCATATTTATGTGCATACAATTGGAGAAAATAATTCCTCATTATGTTTTTGATTTCCTCTTCATTGGAGGTAGATTCACCCTTTTTTATTTTTGATACTCATAATTTGGTTTTCTCCTTTCTTTTTTTTATCATATTGACTAAGGGTCTTTCAATTTTGTTGATTTTTTCATAAAACCAGCTCTTAGTTTTATTTATTAATTCAATGGTTTTCTTAATTTCAATTTTATTAATCTCACCTTTGGTTTTCAATATTTCTAATTTAGTACTAAATTGGGGGTTTTCAATTTGTTCTTTTTCTAGCTTTTTCAATTGCATGTCCAATTCATTGACCTCCCTTCTCTCTGCTTTAATTAAGTATGCACTTAGGGATATAAAATTTCCCCTGAGAACTGCCTTTAGTGCATCCCACAAATTTTGGTATGTTGTTTCATTATTATCATTCTCTTGAATGAAATTATTGATTGTTTCTCTAAATTCTTGTTTGACCCACCAATTTTTTAGGATTAAATTGTTTCATTTCCAATTAGCTTTTAGTCTATCTTTCCATGGCTCTTTATTGCATATAATTTTTATTGCATCATGATCTGAGAATGATGTGCTTAATATTTCTGCCTTTCTGCACTGGATTGTGAGGTTTTTATGCCCTAGTACATGGTCTATTTTTGAGTATGTACCATGCACTGCTGAGAAGAAAGTAAATTCATTTTTATCCCCATTCAGTTTTCTGCAGAGATCCATCATATCTAGTCTCTCTAAGATTCTATTCACCTCCTTAACTTCTTTCTTGTTTATTTTGAGGTTAGATTTATCTAGTTCAGAGAGGGGAAGATTAAGGTCCCCCACTAGTATAGTTTTGCTATCCATTTCTTCCTCTAATTCCTTTAACTTCTCCTCTAGGAATTTAGATGCTATACCACTTGGTGCATATATGTTTAGTAGTGATATTGCTTCATTCTCGATGGTGCCTTTTAGTAGGATATAGTTTCCTTCCTTATCTCTTTTAATTTGATCTATTTTTGCTTTTGCTTTATCTGAGATAAGTATTGCTACCCCTGCTTTTTGTACTTTAGCTGAGGCATAATAAATTTTACTCCAACCTTTTACCCTTACCCTGTGGGTATCCCTTTGTTTCAAATGTGTTTCTTGTAGACAGCATATTGTAGGATTATGGATTTTAATCCATTCTGCTATCTGCCTCTGTTTTATGGGAGAGTTCATCCCATTTATATTCACAGTAATAATGACTATCTGTCTCTTCCCCTCTATCCTATTCCCTCCCCTGCTTATGTTTTTGTTTCTTCCTTCTCCCTTCCCCTCCTTGAAGTTTTCCCTTTTGACCACCCCCTCCCTCAGTGTTCCCAACCAGTGAACCCTCTTCTTAACCTACCCTCTCCCCTTATTACTGTTTCCCTCCCTTCTAATCCCCCCTTTAGTCTCCTCTTTTTCACCCTCCCTTACTCTTCTGCTTTCTATAGCACGAAATAAGTTTTTATACTTATCAGAGTGAATTACTCCCCGTTTGATTCCAAACCAATGAGAGTAAATTTCAAACATTGCTATTCTCCCTCCCTCCTTTTCCTCTTTTTAATGAATTTATGTGTCTATTCACATTAAAATCTTAAACTTCACTGATTTAAGTTGATCCCTCTTTGAACCAGAACCGGTGAGAATAGTGTTTAAATGATGTTCCTCTCCCTCTTTCTTTCCCCTCTTCTATAGTGTGTTTTAATGTCTCTTCAGTACCTTTTCCTATCTAATCCTTTGCTTTTTCCCATTACAGTCTCTTTGATCCACTTTATAGTTTTATTTTTTTGTTTTTTGTTTTTTTAGACATCAGGTTAGTGCATTCATACCCACACCCTCTATCTAAGTATAACCCTTTTGAAATTCATGATAATCATAAAGATTTTGAATATTGACAGTTATCATCCCCACATATAGGGATGTGAACATTTTTCTCTTGTTGCATCCCAAGTAATGAGCGTGTGTTTGTGGGTGTGGGTGTGTGCACTTATGCATGTGTGAGTCTGTGTTTCTCTTGTTTACCTTTTCATGTCTTTCTTGAGTCTTGTAATTGGAGAACAAATTTTCCATTGAGCTCTGGCTTTTTCATCAGGAACATATGGAAATCCCTTATTTCATTAAACAACCATCTCCTTGCCTGGAAGATTATGCTCAGTTTTTCCGGGTAGTTAATCCTTGGTTGTAGTCCTAGCTCTCTTGCCCTATGAAATATCAAATTCCAATCCCTCCGCTCTTTTATTGTAGAAGCTGCTAGGTCCTGCCCTAACTGTAGTTCCTCGATATTTGAATTGTTTCTTTTTGGCTGCTTGTAGAATTTTTTCTTTAATCTTGTAATTCTGGAATTAGGCTACTATATTTCTTGGAGTTTTCAGTTTGGGATCTCTTTCAGGAGGATTCCGGTGAACTCTATCGATAGCTATTTTATATTCTGATTCCAGGACCTCAGGACAGTTTTCTTTGACAATCTCTTGGAGGATGTTGTCTAGGCTGCTTTTTTCATCATGGCTTTCTGCTAGACCAATAATTCTTAGGTTGTCTCTCCTGGATCTGTCCTCTAGGTCAGTTATTTTTCCAGTGAGATATTTTACATTTTCTTGCAATTTTTCGATCTTCTTGTTTTGTTTGATTGACTCTTGCTGCATCATAGAGTTCTAAGCTTCAATTTGATTGTTTCTAATTTTTATCGAATTACGGTCTTCAGTTATTTTTTGAAGTTCCTTTTTTAGGGAGGTATTTTCTCCAATTACTTCACTGAGACATTTTTCCAAGTTGGTCACTGCCTCCCTGATTTGGTCTTTAAAATTTTTCTTAAGCTCATCCAGGAATGCTATTTGGGCTTCAGACCAGATCATGTTTCCTTCTGTGGTCTCAGGTGTGGGTAGAGAGTCTATATTGTCCTGTGTATTTTGTTGTTCTTGCCCTGCATAGTATGCTCAAATAGACTCTTTTGCCTTCCCCTTCTCCTTCTCAGCTTCTTTTTTTCCCATTGTGACTTCCTGTTTCTTAGTTTCTTAGGCTATGAGTTTAGGGCCCGATCCTTGACTTTGAATACCTCTGGGTTGCTAGTTTATGGCTAAGTCAGGGAAGTCAATGAGGGATGTAGATGAGTAGATATGGGTGTGTCTGACCACTTCAGATTTCTCCCTCTATACCCCTGGGCTATAAGTAGGCTTTTGTTGGTGAGGTGAGGTGGGGCTTGTTGCAACCCCTCCCTCTTTTCTCTTCAGACTCCTGGCTGTCTCAGTTACACCCCTTCTTGGAGACTCTTAAGCCTGGGGCTATTTCCATTAACTTGGGATTTCAATCTGGGTGGGAGACTTATCTTTGGGTTTTCTGCTTCATGAAGGAGGGATGGGAGGATCTGAGCAGCTAGAATTTACTTTGCCATTCCAGCCCCTGTATTATACAGGCAGGCAGTTTCTAAACTTCCAGGCTGGGGGCTGAATGCAGCCTGAGAAGCCACTCTCTCCACTGGGGGCCCGACTCTCCTACCTGGCTCCAATGATCCTACCCGTCGGAGAGATGACTGTGATTTGTCCTCGGTAAGTCTGCAGGCTGGGGCTTTTGCTGTCTCTGGTGTAGTCTGCTCGTCTGCTCTTAGGTCTGGGCTGTGCAGACCCCACGAACTCTGCGCTCGAACTGTGCGGACACACTGGGCAACCTCCTGGGCTGGACTCTGCCACACTTCGTCTTCCAGTGGGCTCCGTCACTCCAGATTCCACTCAGATTCACCCTTTGAGCCTTAGTGACCAAGGAGCTCAGAGAGGTTACTGCTTCCTTTCTGCCATCTAAGATATTGTTTTATGTACTTATTTTCTGCTATCCATGTTATATTGTCATAAACTTCTATTGACACCAGTTATTCCATTAGTTCCCCTAAACCCCCATTAACCTATATAATGAAATATATTGTTAAAGTATTTTTGCTGTGTAAGAAACATGAAAGATCTTGGAGCCAAATGTAATGGTAATTGGAATTTGAAGATCTTTGTTACCTCTTAATAAGCCTGGGGGAATTTGAAGATCTTTCCTGCTTTGAAGAGTTTCCCTGCCCCCAATATGTAATCACATGGAGCTGTGGTGGGAGGAGTTTGCTGAAGGGTGGAGCAGAGCTCACAGGAAGCTGGTAGTTAGAGCATTTAGAGCTGGAGGGAGGAAAGGAAGCACCTAGGGAGATAGCTAGGCTTGTGAGTGCTGGCTTGTGGGAAGGCTAAAAGATGGTGTAGTTCTCTGTTGTGTTATGGTTTATTAACTTCTCTGTTGCTATGATGGATTTGGTTTCCTGGTGTTGGAATTTTTTTTCTGGTACCTGAATAAATGTTTTGCTTCTATTTTCTATATGAAGAGTCTGTTATATTTTGCCACTGAGAACTATGCTGTCATATTTACAGTTCCCATGAATATTGTGTTGGTGCTACAATGTTATATCCTTGCAACAGACTATCAACTTTCTGAAGCTCTTTCATTTCCATCTTTGTATCTTCAGCTCCTAATGCAATTCCTAGAGTCTTGTACTTTGTCACTCTTAATAAACATTTATTGAATTGAATATCTTGAATATTGATCCTTAAGTGAACTGAAAAGTATGCTGTATCAAGCATTAATTTCATCTGCATGAATTTAATCATGTCCAGCTGCTCCTCCTGAATTATCCAAATGACATTTCTACTTCATTATATAATGAATTATATAATTTGAAGAGTTCAAATGCAATGAATGAGTAGCTGCAGCAAGGGAGTGGGAGAAGAAGAAAAGAAGTGTTCATATAGCACCTACTATGTGCCAGGCACTGTACTAAGTGATTTTAAAATATTATCTCAATAAGGAAAGAGTTGATGATCCAACAAGAGGTAGAAAGGACCATGGGAAATAAAATGGATAACTTTGGTTCCATAAAATTAGAAAGCTTTTGCACAAACAAAACCAATGCAGTCAAAATTAGAAGAAAAGTAGGAAACTAGGGTGTCTGGTGTGAGGTACTATTACAACAACTTTCTCTGATAAAGGCCTCATTTTTCATACACAGGGAACTGTATTAAATTTACAAAACTAAGAGCCACTTCACGACTGATGAAATGGTTGAAGGTTATGAACAGTTTTTGGAAGAAAAAATCAAATTTAGCAAAAGTCATATAAAAATGCTCTAAATTACTGTTGCTTAGAGAAATGCAAATTAAAACACCTCTGAGTTAACACCTCACACCTATCAGATTGGAGCACATAACAGAAAAGGAAAGTGACAAGTACTGAGAGAGATGTGGTAATGGACTGTGAATTGGTCCAACCATCCTGGAGAACAATTTTGTCACTATACTCAGTGCTATAAAACTGTGCATAGCTGAGGAATCCCAATGCAATCGAAGGAAAAGAATAAATTCATACAAAAATATTTATAACAGCAATTTTTTGGTGGCAAAGAATTAGAAATTGAGGGGATGCCCTTCAATTAAGAATGGCTGAATAAGTTGTGTTATATGATTATGATGGAATGTTATCATGCTAAAAGAAGTGACAAGCAGGATGGTTTCAGAAAACCTTGGAACACATATAAACTGATGCAAAGTGAAGTGAGAAGAACCAGTGGAATATTGTATATAGTTATAGCAATATTATAACAATGATCAGATGTAAAAAAAAAATTTCTATTCTAATCAATATAGTGATCCAAGATAACAAGATAATTCCAAAGGGCTCACAATGAAAAATGCTATCTACCTCCAGAAAGAAAACTGATGAACTCTGAGTGCAGATTGAAGTATATATTGCTTTTTGGAGGGCAATTGGGGTTAAGTAACTTGCCCAAGGTCACACAGCTAGGTTTTTGTTTGTGTGTGCGTTAAGTGTCTAAGGTCAGATCCAAACTCAGTTCCTTCTGACTCCAGGGCCGACGCCACCTAGTTGCCGCTGAAGTATATTTTTTACTTTATTTTTCTTTTTTGAATATAACTAATATTAAAATGCATTTTAAATTATTTACATGTGTAATTAACATTATATTGCTTGCCTTTTCAATGGAAGGGGGAGAGGCTGGAGAAAGGGAGAAAATTTGGAACTCAATTTTTAAAAAATTATAAATAATTAATTTTAAAATATTGTCTTATCTGATTCTCAAAAGAACCCTGTATGGTAAATGCTGTTATTATCCTCCTGTTATAGTTGAGAAAACTGAGATAGAGGCTAAACAATTTGCCCAAGGACATGGCCACTAAATGCTTGAAGCTGAATTTGAACTTATCTTCTTGACTCTAGATCCAGCACCGTATTTACTGTGACACAAAGCTGCCTCTAACAGCAAAGCTTTTCCATTTCACATCTATTTGTTATTCCCTTTCAAATCTGATATGGAAATTATCTGCCCAAGTAGATGTTATAGTATATTTTCTACAGGCCTATTTTCACTCCATTTTTTAAATAATTCCATAAGACAGCAACATTTATAATTTTCTGCCATTGCCTGCATTGAGTTTTCCAAATGAATTCATTTTCTGACCCAATATTGCCCTTAATTTCTTTGTGTCTATGCTTGGAAAAGAGATTAAGTTCTGTTGGAGGCAGTTTCTGAGTTCTTTTGGCCTCTTCATTTTGGCAATTATTTTCTGATAAATTCCCCCAAGAAATGGTTATAATCAGAGATGATACCTACCCATTTTTCTTACTCTTCAGGGTCTATGGCAATTTTAAATAGGTCAACTTGAAATTATTATGATTACATGTTGTATCTTCTGTTAGATTCTAGACTGACCCAAGTTCAGAGTCAGATAATTGTCAAAAAAAAAATTAAGCGCCTTCTACAGATAGCTATCCTTGAATGCCCCCAAATTCTCTATTTAAATATTGTCAAGACATTCCTTTGATATGGATGATTTTTGCTGTGGAGGTATAAATCCTAGTTCTTGAGTGTTTGTGACAATACAGAGAGGTAATTGAATGTCCAGAGGTCAGAGCAGTAACATTAGTTTCTGGATTGAATGAGAGGAGAGCTACCTGAGCACGGACAATCCGAACCAAGTTCATGGGTAAGAGCTGAGTACCAGGAAGGGCTTCTGAGTGTTGGCCTTCAACTCTGTTCTTATGCTTGCATGTGTTAATGGTACTTTACACTTCTCATCTTTATCCTTTCTTCTAATTGTGTTTTAATTCTCACTTTGACCTTGTCAGTCAACATCTGGACTTTGCATAGATAGCAGATTCTGAAATCACCTTTAGTCTATTAACCAGATAATTCCTGCCTATTAAGATATATTCAGTTTCATTATGGGTGATGTCTGGTGTTCAACATGTTTCGTGCTTTCTGTATCTGTTGCTGAAAACAATATTCATGATACACAACTACAAATCCCCTGAGAAATCCACAAGCCTTCAGTGTCTTTCATGTGTAAATATGGACCATATTTGTCAACATCTTTCCATCCTCCCCTGTGTATCCTCCTTTATGCTGAAATCACTGCATATATAGGCTTTTGTTAACTTGGAGGGAGGGGGGAGATTTTGACAAGTTGCTTGGGTTTTTGTTTTTTGTTTTTTTCTTACAGAATTCCCCTCTGTCTTCATGCTCTACAATAGATAATGCCATATAGGCCCCAATGATCTTTGTAGTGATCTGTTTGCTGATTCTCATTGTGAACACTGCAGGAAAGATGATCCAACGTCCCATGAAATTATGCTTCACATTGCTTTGAGGCACATAATGAAACCGGCTCCACCAATGAGGAAAACTTATGATCCCTCTTTCCATTTAGCTACACCTTCTTTATGTTGTCTGGTTTCATTTATAATGAGAACGTCAATCTGCCCATGGTTCATTTCCTCTACTGGTATATCTAATCATTAATCAAGCGGCTCACATTAAGAATACCAACAGATAATTTCATGTTTGTGGATGGCCTAAAACCAGTCACTGTCACTGTGGAGGTAGACAGCAGTTCCAAAGGATCAAGGACCATTTTATATTTTACTCTGTGCCATAGATCACAATGGCCAGATAACTTATCACCTCATGGTTAATCTTTTAGTAATGAGTTTTTCTTCTCTGACAACTCCAACTATTGCAAACTAATCCCCCCTTTTACCTTCCCTTGTTATATGTTATCTTCCTCCATTAGAATATAAGCTACTTGAGGGCAGGGACTGAATTGTTTATTTGTATTTGCATCCCCACTGATTATTATTTATCAAAATATGTTGTAGAGTCATTTCATCTATGTCCAATTCTTTGTGACCCCATTTGGGGTTTTCTTGACAAAGATTCTGGAATGACTTGCCATTTCCTTCTCTAGCTCATTTTATAGATGAGGAACTGCGGTTAAGTGACTTGCCTAGGGTCACATAGCTAGCAAGTGTCTGAGGCTGGATTTGAACTCATGAAGATGATCCTTCCTGATTTCAGGCCCAGTGCTCTATCCACAGCACTACCTATCTGCCCAATGGGACATAATAAGTACTTAATAAATCTTTTAGCTAAGCTAGCAATCTTTAGTCTGCATCTCTGATGAGACATTCACATTTGAAGAGACACATTTGAAGCCTTTCCAGTTTAGTAAGACCTGCCAGAGCTTGGGTCCCTCTGAAAATGCTTTGGAGAAACCAGGGACATTCCCATATCTCAATGTGGCATTAGAGGAGGTATCAAAGTATGCAAAAGAAAAAAATATTTTTGATCTTATAAAACCATTATGAGCATGGCCTATATACAAAGATAGGGTATACTTGATGAATACATGAGCAGGAAATAGATAGAATTTTAAAGACTGTCTTCTATAATTGACATCATCATAATAGCTGCCAGGTGATGTATAGAAAATAAAATAAAAATACTTCTACATAGTACTTGCTGATTTTCCAAATTCCTTTGACTTGACAGAACAAAAAGAATCTGATTTTCTTTCTTTACAAACAGCATGTTTCCCACATACGTGTTATATCATAAAAGACCCTGTGAAAAATACCACCATTAAGGTAATCTTGTCCAATGACCTATTGGATAGTCGATAGCAAGTGACAGCCATGCATAAAAACATATGTTTTGCCAAGGTATTTGCCAGTGCCATGAAAAAATGGCCTGTGCAGAGTCTAAATTTAGTCTGGATTCCCTAAATATGACAAAGTATTCCTACTACTCCCATTCTTAGCTACAATTGTACCGGTTTCATTGAGTCCTGAAACACTGCAATTTTTTTCAGAGAAATACATGACAATGTAAAAAAGATTGTTCCAGTCACCCACTAAGCATAGAATAAGTGGATGAAAAAAGGATGTTGCACAGACTAGGACATGCGAGTTAGAACAATGATCTACAGAGTTAATTGAGATAGTACCCATATCTTAGACAGGTGCTTCTGTCAGACAATAAACTAGACCTAGAGTTGAATAAGAGGAAAAGATAAGGTTGAATTTAATTTGAGAACATTCACATGGCTTTAAATTATTCCACACTGCTCTCTGCCATAAAACTCTATCTCTTTAACACTCATATTCTTTTGGTGATGCTATCCAATATTTAATAATTACTAACCATCTACTAATAATACTTGCTCGCATTTACATAGTGCTTTGAGGTTTTCGAAGTACTATATAACTATGATATCATTTAATCTTTACAAACACACTAGGAGATAGGCACTATTATTAACTCCATCTTACAGATGAGGAAACTGAAGAAAATAGAGATTAAGTGACTTGTCCAGGATCATACAGGTAGTAAGTATCTCAAGTTATATTCAAACTCAGATTTTTTAGACTACAGGCCCAGAACTCTTTCCACTGTACTGCCAAGTTGCTGTTATTTAGAGCATGGGAAATGACTTCTGCTAACGTAAAGATCTGAGAGACTGCATAGTAATTTCAATTTTAATGGTCATCCAGTTTGGTTGGAAAGTAGAGCTAATGAAGGGGTAATGAAGAGCTAATGAAATGAGGTTCTATGCTGACCTCAGAAAGATCCACATACTTAGTAACCCAAAAGGAAAGGGAAAGCTCTATGGTGAATATGACACTAAAGCAAATTGCTTATTTTGTCTTGAATAAAATAAGTAGCATCACAGGTATCAATCAATCAACAAGCATTTATTAGGCACTTATTGTATACCAGGCCCTATGCTAGATGCTGACACTACAAATATAAAGAACGAAATAAAGCTTATTCAGAGATTGCTTACATTCCAATGACAGGAACAACTAGTACCAAAGAAAAATCAGTAAGTACAGATTAAAGATAAAGAAAATATGTGCAAATAAATATGAAGCAGTTAAAGACAAGGTAATTAGGTAAAGAGGCACTAGAAGTTGGAAGGATTGGAAAATGCTTTATGTAGAGGGGAGTGTTTGAACTGAGTCTTGAAGGAAGAGGGATTCAGTGAAGCAGGGGTAAGGAAGTGGTGCATTCCATGAATGGGGGAACAGTCAATGAAAAGGCATAAAGAAGAAAGACAGTACATATGTGTGGAGACAGAAGTCCAGGTTGCCTGGGATTGTAGAGGATGGGAAAACTACTAGGAAAGAGAAGGGAATAAGCATTTCTTAAGTACCTGTGATATGCCCAGCCACTGTGCTAAGCATTCTTCCTCACAACAACCCTGTAAGGGATGCACTATTGTTAATTCCACTTTGCACTTATGAAACTGAAATGGACAGAGCTTAAATGCCCCATCACCACCCAGCTAGTAAGTGCTAGAGAAGGGATTTTAACTCAGGTTTTCCTGACTTTGGGCAATGGTGGTACAATGAACAGAGTACTATGATTAGAATCAGGAAGATCTCTTCCCGAGTTCAAATCTGACCTCTGATACTTATTAGATGTGTGACCCTGGACAATTCACTCAACTCGGTTTGCTTCAGTTTCCTTATCTACAAAATGGGCCGGAGAAGGAAATGGCAAATCATTCCAGCATCTTTACCATGAAAACCTCAAATGGGGTCACAAAGAGTTGGCCACAACTCAACAACAACAAACTTCCTGATTTCAAGCCCAAGAATGTATCCACTGTGCCACCTAATGAACAATGAGGGAGTAAAGATAGGTTGAGGACATACTGGTAAATAGAGAAGTTTGCATTTTATTCCAGAGACAATAAGAAGTATTGATTGAGTAGAAAAGTTACATAGTTAGTGGCAGTTATAGAATATGGTCTGGAGAGAGAGGAGACTTAAAGCAGAGAGAACAAATCATGTTAGAACAAGAGCTCCTTGAAGTCAGAGATCATGTTGTTTAATCTTTGTATCCCAGCCTCTAGCCTTTCAGATATCCAAATGAAATTCTTTGGAATTGAGTTGAATTTAATTGGACTGAATTTACTCAAAGAGGAAATGAGCCAGAAGCATAGAAAAATGAAAGATAACAGATGAGTAGTCTGAGTCCTGCATTGGTGCCCCCAAGGAGTTAAAGGATTGATGAAAACCTAGAATACACTGGGAGTTCTATGGGGAAGCCATGCAATAGAACTACACTGCCTGGATAAGAAGGAATTTCCAGGCTAAGATCAGCAGCCATGCCAGGGCTCTTTCCATTCATGGAATCGTGGGCATGTCTAAGTCTCAAAGTACTGGGAGGAGGATCACAGGGAGGTGAATGATGAGAGTGACACCTTACTTTCAGCACTTGGGTACATTATCTCATGTGTTCAAGACAATGCTATGAGGGGATTCCAATAGGGATTATCACCACCATTGGACAGTTGAATAGACCAAGACTTTGTGAGCCCATATGCCTTGTCCAAAGTCATCCAACAGGGGGCGGCTAGGTGGCGCAGTGAGTAGAGCGTCGGCCCTGGAGTCAGAAGGACCTGAGTTCGGATCCGACCTCAGACACTTAATGCACACACAAACAAAAAAAACCTAGCCGTATGACCTTGGGCAAGTTACTTAACCCCAATTGCCCTCCAAAAAGAAAAAAAAAAACAGACAAAGTCATCCAACAGGGTAGGAACTGAGCTGTGAATAGAAATCAGTTCTTCTGATTCCAAATCTCTTTCCACCCCCATCAGAGTATTATGCTTTGGACCTAGAGGTTGTAGGGAAAGGGAATATCAACATTTCTAGGGACCGCTTGAATTGGCCTAGGGGGAATCTTCTTGAGAAAATGCATAGCTGAACCCAGCAGGGAGTCGAAGGGTAATTTTCACTATGTAGAAGAAAAAAAATCACTTAACTGGGACAGCGCCTGTTCACATAGCTGGCAGGCAAAGGGAAACCTTCCGAGGAAAAAATTCTACCTAGAATCTGTTCTTCACACCTGCAGTTCTGAGCATTCTGTGTGTACAAATATACCCATTACCATCTGATTATAAACCATTAAAACAATTAGGTCAGCCACTCTCGGGGTTGCTGTTCACTGGAGCCAGTAAGTTTCCTAGGCAAGGACCTGGAGAGAATACCAAATAGCTTTCTAAAAAATGCAAGCAGAGGGACAGACACTGGTCCCAGAAGAAGCACTGGATGGGCTGCCACCACACTGACAGGCTTTTTGTCTTTCTCTCAGTGGACACAAATCCAAACTAAAATTCCATCTCTACATAAAAACTTTTCCAATCTCTCTTAATTCCATGCCTTCTTTTTTAAAATCACTTCCTGTTTATCCTGTCTATAGCTTGTTTGTACATAACTATCTGAACATTGTTTCCCCCATTAAATTGTGACTTCTTCAAATTCTGGAACTGTCTTTTGCTTTGCTTTGTATACCAGCATTTAGTACAGAGCCCTCAATAGCTTAATAAATGCTTATTGACTGAAAAATGACTGTGTGGTAGGCACTGTGCTAAGCACTGGGATACAAATACAAGCAAAAAGAAATCAATTTTTGCCATCAAAGAACCTACATTTTAATGGGGGAAGGCAACACATTTAAGGGAGCTGTAAGGGGGGTTGGAGAGAAAAATACCTTCAGAGGAACATGGTGGCAAGGTCTAGAGAATGAAGTATGACTGCTTTGGGTCCTTCCTCAAAGTGAAGTTTCTAGAAGAGTTCACCAATGGGAGAAGGAAGTTGAATCATGGTGGACAGCTCCGTAGAATGAAAGAATTACATATGTTAAGTGCTTTACTAATTTTAAAATGCTACCTTTTGTTATTGCTATTATCATCATAGTATGTCGAAGCCTAGAGAAGTCCAAGTTGGCAGTCTGATTTTTTTTTGACAGGCCTTCCAGCACTCAAAAGGTGTCATACAAAAGAAGGGATTCCTTTTTCTCCTTGGCCCCAGTGGGAAGAAACAAGGCATAAAGGAGTGGTTTTCAAGGGGGAAAATGTATGATTTATGTAAAGAAGAAAAATCCTTAACAATTAATGGTGTCCCAAAGTAGGATAGGCTGCCTTGAGAGGTACAGGGTTCCACATTTCTGGAGATCTATGAACAAAGGTTGGATAACCTCTTGTGAGTGCAGTAGGGGGTGGAGAGAAAGAGGATGATTCTGGTTGAACTCACTGGACTATATGAACTCTGCAGTCCTTTCCAAATCTGGTTGACAGTGTTAGTTATTCTAATGGTGATGACTTCCAATTCCTTCATTTTATAGAAGTGATTTATATCGAGCAAGGAAAAATTATTTAGATTCTAGTCCAGACCCCTGGGATCCAGCCTCAGCTCCTCTATTTACCACGTGGGTAACTTTGAGTGCACCCCACATTCCCTTTGCTCCTCAACTTCCTCATTTGCAAAATAAGAGGATTGGATTTGATGTCCTTTAATTTTCCTTCCAAGTCCCTTTCCCATTCTAACATTTCACAGCATAACAATAATTATAATAATTTCTATCACTTATATAGCTTTTCAAGCTTTGCGGCAAGACACCTTATATAGGTTTTCATTTTATTCTCACAACAACTCTGCAAAATAAGTAGAACCATTATGTGCATTTTAAAGATGAGAAAACAAGGTTGAGAGAGTGTAAGAGACTTGCCCAGGATCATTCAATCAGTAAGTGTCTGAGAGTGGATTTGAACTGAAGTCTTCATGATTCCAAATGGGGCACACTATATGCACCATGCCACCTACATACCTACATTGTAAGGTCCATTGTACCTCTAATATTCTATGCCCTATGGCCTAAGACCCCCTCCTAGTTTTGACAGCCTGTGATTGCATATTTGGTCTATGATGCCTCTATTTTCTGGGTGCTGGTAGCATATGATCTGCCTCCATAGTTGTTGGGGTGCTGGATAATGTCCTGATTTTCCTGGACTCAGCAGGTGACAAGGGCCTATTCAAACACAGGATGATGGCCTGTTCTTTGAGAAACCTATTTGGCTTTCTATTATCATGCCTGTCAGACCTGATCAACACTCAGTTCACTGAAGGGCAGCTTCGAGGTCCCTAGGCAAGAGACTTGGCTGGGAACTAATCTTGCTCTGGCATCTTTTAAGGTAGTCTGAATTTGTGAAATGGTGGAGATGATCCCCCACTGGGGAGAACTTACTCCCCTTTCTGGGCCTCAACCCTCTCACCTGTAAAATTTTCCTAATAATCACTGTTCTAGCTGTTGCACAGAGTAAACTCAAGGATTAATGAGTTTATGAGAAGGGACTTCAAAAGGCATTAGAACTGGGAAGGCCTATAAATTTAACCTAGTCCAACCTCATAATTTTAGAGTCAAGGAGAATGAGACCCAGAGAAGGAATATGTGTGTTCTGCATGGCCATAGAGTATGTCAGTGATAGAGTGAGGAGGAGGAGGAAAAGTCAGGTCTCTAGACAGATGTCCCTTGTTTTATTGTGCTTAGCAGATACTGCTAAGTTTTTTACAAATTGAAAATTTGTGGCAGCCCTGCATTGAGAGTCTACTGGCACCATTTTTCCGACAGCACGTGTTCACATATGTCTCTGTGTCCCATTTCGGGAATTTTCACAGTATTTCAAACTATTTCATTATTACTCTATCTTTTTGTGGTGATCTCTGATCAGTGATGTTTGATTTTACTGTTGTAATTGCTTTGGGGGCACCACAGATGGGACCCATATGAGACAGCAAACAATTAATAAATGTTGTATGTGTCCTGACTGCTCCAGCAATCGGACATTCTGCCATCTCTCTTCCTCATCTCGGACCTCCCTATTCCTCGAGACACAGGAATATTAAAGAATGTTACGTAAACATAGGTGATAAAGCAGTAGGAGGGTTTGAGAGAACTGTGATTCCAATTTTGAAAGAAGTTCATCTGTGAGTAAAATGCTATCAAACAGCACTGCATGCTACAGAGAAATCTTTCATGAAAGGAAGAGTCAATCAATGTGGCAAACTTTATTGTTGTCTTATTTTAAGAAATTGCCACAGTCACTCCAACCTTCAGCAGCCACCACCTTGATCAGTCAGCAGCCATCAATACTGAGGCTAAGACCCTTACCAGCAAAAACATTAGGATGTGCTGAAGGTTCAAATGATGTTTAGTATTTTTTTTTTAGCAACAAAGAATTTTAATTAAGGTGTGTACATTTTTTAGCCATAATACTACTGCACACTACAGAATGGTATCAACATAACTTTTACATGTACTGGGAAACAAAAAAAACATTCAGATGACTTACTTTATTGCAATGTTCATTTTATTGTGGTTATCTGGAACCAAACTGACAATATCTCCAAAGTACGCCTGTACTCAGCCTAGTGCTTTCTCTAAAGTATCACACTCCTGACAACAATGTAGAATAAAACTCACCTCTACCCCTAAGTCTTTAAGGAAGCCTTCTCTTATTCCCGATGTTTTGCCAGTGAAGAGTTTCCCATCACTGAAGAGTCAAGCAGAACAAACCCGCACACTCTCCAAACCCTTTCTTTCTGCTCCCTCTTTCCAATCCACCTCAACCCTCCACAGTCTAAATCTGCCTGTCCCTTTCACTGTGCACTCTAGAAGGTCCAGTCTATATTTAACAGATTCCCTTTTTGTAGACTGCTTCCTGTCCTGTTCCTTTCATCTCCTGGTACTCACTGAGACCTGGCTTCCCCTAGATGACCATCCTTTTAAGTAAGTGTCCTTTCCAGTATTTATTGTGACTTCTTTAAATTTTCCAACTCACTGGTTCCAGTCAGAATATTCTTTGTTCCCATTGTATCAACTAGTCTTTCCCTCTACACTAGCATTCTGCAATCTCTTCCTTGGAATTCCAAATTTATCACTCAATTCAAATATTCATGACCTTAAGCAATGACTCCCAATATATTGTTTTTTTTTCTTTTCTCATTGAATTCATTGCTTGTCTAATCTCTTTCTCCACTCCAACTGTTTATCTCTTGTCCCCAACTCCTTCCCTTCTAAGAGAGGATTTCAATGTTGATACTTCCTGAAATAACCTAACTTCTCAGTTCTTTAATCCACTCAGCTCCCAGATTTTCTCCTCCATGCCATCTCAATTATACACACCAGTGCTCATACTCTTTACCCACAAATGTTCCACTTTCATTTTCAAGAATTCTGAAATCCTATTACATAACCATAATCTTTTATCATTCCATCTCTCCCTGTACCTTACTAATCTGAAAATTATTCTTCATCTTTAGTGTGATTTTCAAATACTACATTCCTCAATTCTTTCCCAAATCCTCACCTTTGTTCTGATTATATTCTCTTTGCTTCCCAGACTTAAGGGGAAGGGACCCAGTTAAAAAGTATATTAGCATCTAGTTCCAAGTTCCTTACTCTCATGTCCTGTCACTAACCACTGCTTGCCACACCCCAATAGCGTGTCAGCCCCACGATGTTCGTCTTTTGCTCACATTCACGTACTACTCAGTGGTTCTGGAGAAAACCATGAAGTTATACTGATTGGGTTTACCATAAATTTGTGCTATCTAATTTCAACTGACTTCTTAGTATAGCAGGGCAATCCTATTCTTCCCTAATTAATTCCCTATTCTATTCACCACAGAAAGTGTTCCAAAGCATTATTTCTCTCCTCAAGTCTCTTATAGAACTCACTATCCTTACCCTCTTAGCTTATGATTTTGTTTCATATTTCATTGAAAAAAAGAGTTTATTGACTGCAAACTCCTTTTTCTCTTCTTCCTTTCATTTCATATGCCCCTGCCATCATCCTCCAATATCTCCTCTTCCCCTCTGGTGAAGAAGCAGACCTCCCTATTAAGACCAACTACCCTACATATATCCCTTGGAAGAAATGTAGTAGTCCTCATAATCAATAAAGGGACGAGAAAAGCAGTACTGGCATATAATCTCAAAAATGACAGAATGATATCTGAATCCAAAGCAAACCATTCAACATCCCAGCAATACAAGTTTATGCTCTTACCACTGATGTCAAAGAGGACAAAGTTGATCCGTTCTATGAAGACATAAAATATCTTCTAGAAATAACACCAGAAAAGATAATTTTCATCATAGGGGATAGGAAATCAAAAGATAATTGGAATAAGGCAAATTTGACCATGGAATACAAAATGAAGCAGGGCAAAGACTAATAGAATTTTGTGAAGATAACTTTCTGGTCATAGCAAATACTCTTTTTCAGTAACCCAAAAGGCAGTTCTACACATGGACATCATCAAATGGTCAAGATCAAAATCAAATCAATTATATGTTTTGCAGCCAAAGGTGGAAAAGCTACAGTCATTTAAATATATAGTCAGTTAAAACAAAACCTGGAGCCAACTGTGCCTCAAATTATGAATTTCATATTGCAAAATTCAGACTTAAATTGAAGAAAGTAGGGAAAATCATCAGACCATGTAAGTATGACCTGAATAACATCCCTTATGAATATGAAATGGATGTGATGAATAGATTTAAAGGATTATATCTCTTAGATAAAGTACCTGAAGAACTAGAACAGAGGTTCACAAAATTGTATAGAAGGCAGAAACAAAAAAACACTCCAAAGAAAAAAGAAAGCAAGAAAACAAAGCAACTGACTAATGAGGCTTTACAAATAGCTGAGGTAAGAAGGAAATCAAAAGGGAAAGGAGAAAGGGAAAGATATACCCAACTGAATACAGAATTCCAGAGAATAAGGAGAGATAAGGTTTTGTTAAATGAGCAATAAAAATAGAAGAAAATAGAATGGGAAAGACAAAAAGTCCTTTCAAGAAAATTAGAGAGATCAAGGAACTGTTTCACACAAAAATGGACGTGATAAAAGGCAAAAATGGTAGGAACTTAACAGAAGTAGAAGAAATTAAGAAGAGATAGCTTTTTTTTTTCACTGATCTAGACCAAGGCATCTTAGAGAGTGAAGTCAAGAAGGCCTTAGGAAGCAATGCTTAACAATAAGGCTGGTGAAGATGATAGAATTCCAACTGAGTTATTTAAAATTCTAAAGATATGCTGTTAAAGTGTTGCATTCAGTAAGCCTGTAAATTTAGAAAACTCAACAGTGGCCACTGGAGAGTGAAAGATCGGTTTACATCCCAATCCTAAAGAAGGGCAATGCCAAAGAATGCTCAAATTACTAAAGTTTGCATATTTCATATGCCAGAAAGGTTATGCTTAACATTCTGCAAGCTAGTTTTCAGCAATATAAGAACCAAGAATTACCAGAAGAGGCAGAATTTTTGAAGAGACAGAGGAACTAGAGACCAAATTGCCAATATTCACTGGATTATGAAGAAAGTAAGAGAGTACCAAAAAAAATCTACTTCTATTTCATTGGCTACACTAAAGACTCTGATTGGGTGAATTAAATCAAAATTTAGCAAGTACTCAAAGAGATGGGAGTGCTAGATCATCTTACATATCTCCTAAGAAACCTGTGTGTGGGCTAAAAAGCAATAGTTAAAATCAAATATGGAACAACTGATTGGATTAACATTTTTAAAAGAGTACAAAGAGTACGTATATTGTCACTTCACTTATTTAACTTATGTGCAGAGAACAACATGTGAAATGCCAGGCTGGATAAATCAAAAGCCAAAATTAAAGTAGCCAGGACACATATCCACAGTTTCAGATATGCAGATGATGTCACTCTAATGGCAGAAAGTAAAAAAGAATTTAAAAGTTTCTTGGTGAGAATGAAAGAGAAGACTGTAAAAGCTGGCTTGAAGTTTAATGTCAAAAGATCTTGGCAACTGGTCTCATCGCTTCCTGGCAAATAGAGGGAGAAGAAATGGAAGCAGTGTCGTATTTTATATTCTTAGGCCCAAAGATCACTGTAGACGGTGACTGCAGCCATGAAATTAAAAGAAACTTGCTCTTTGGAAGGAAAGCTATGGAAAATACGGACAGCATACTAAAAAGCATACATCACCTTGTCGACAAAGGTCTGACTAGTCAGAACTATGGTTTTTCCAGTAGCAATGTGAGTGATGGATTCTAAGGAAAGCCGAGTGCCACAGAATCAACACTTTCAAATTGGGGTGCTGGAAAAGACTTTTGAGAGTCCTTTGGTTAGTAAGGAATTAAAATCAGTCAAAAATTAAAGAAATTAATTCAGAGTATTCACTGAAAAGTCACTGAAATTCAAGCTTAAATACTTTGACTACATGAGAAGACAGAACTCATTGAAAAAGCCCCTGATATTGGGAAATATTGAAGGTAAAAATGAAAAGGGGATGGCAGAAGATGAGATGTATAGATAGTGTCATGGAAACAATGAACACGAGCTTAGACAGACTTCAGGAGATAGTGGAGGATAGAAAGGCCTGGCATGCTGTGGACTACAGGGTCACAAAGAGTTGGACATGAGTGAACAACTGAACAACAATATATATAGGACATATACACACATGTGTGCCCACACACACACAACCTAGCCTGTCTCCTGTATTGCTGCATTATTTACTGCTTATTAGATAATTCAGGATAAATGTTCCATAGACATCCAGATGTTCAACATGTCCAGAACATTTTCATTCCTCTCTTCCCTATCATTGTCACAAGGACCACCATCCATCTTTCCAGTCAGATTTGAATCTCAGTGCCATATTTGGCTCCTTGCTCACCACCCCTATCCACTCTGTTACCCAGACAAATATTTTCTATCTACACAAGCTCTCTCTTAAATATTTCCACCCTACTCATACAGTCACCACCTTAATCCACACCCTCATCACTTCTCACCAAGACTTTTGAAATACTTTCCTACTTTGCCTCCTGTCTCGTGCTTCCCCACTTCATTTCATCCTTCACATACCTAACAAAGTGATTTCCCTTAAGTGCAATTCTGACTGTATTAATTACCCGATTACTCAATAAACAACAATGACTCCCCATTACCTCTAAGATAAAATATGAATCCCTCTATTTGTTTCACAATTCAGTTATGCACTAGTTTTCTAGTCTTACACATTACTCTAATGCTGACTAGCTTCCCTTGCTATTCCACACACTGTGTCTCTTTCTGTGTCTGTACTGTCTACTCACTATGCTTGGAATCTTCTCCCTCTTCATCCCCCTACCTTTAGGGTCCCTGGCTTCCTTCAAAACTTAGTTTAAGCACCACTATATGCAGGAAACTTTCCCTACTCTCCCTAGTTGATAGCATAACCTGTAAGGTTTCTTTGGATCTACTTTGCATATATCTTGATTATACCTACATACTTCTATGTTGCCCCTCCCATTAAAATGTAAGCTTCTTGAGGGCAAGAACTATTTGGGGGGGGGGGTTCTTTGTAGAACAGTTAGCACATTTCCTGGCACATAATAAGGTCTAATAAATAATTTCATTTAATTGGGTGACCACTTATAAGAAATATTAAACAAGATTCCATTTTAAGGTATGGAAACTCATTATCTCCCAAGACAAACCATCCTGCCTCGGGAAAAATTAAACATTAAGAAAATAGTTCCTTACACTCATCAGAAATCTGCCTCTGTACCTTCCACCCATTGCTTCATTTCTGCCCTCTGGATCCATGTAGAAAAAAAAAAAACTAACACTTCTAACCCAGGAGAGTTCTTCAAATTAAATATATTATGCTCATCCTAAAATGAAGCGACCTTAGACTTCCCTCATTGAGGGGCGATGTGCAGAACCAAAAAGATAATAGTCATGCTATAGTGAGACAACACTTACCGTACTGTGTGCAGTTCTCAATGCCACATTTTAGGAAGGAGCAATTTGTGGAAATTATGAGAAAGCAGATTTTTTTTTTGGTCCAAAGGAAGAGCTTCCTCTTAAGAAATAGGCATTGAAAATAGGCATTGAAATCAACTGCAAAATGATCTCCATTGCAAGATAGTGAGTTTTCTGTCAGTGGAGGCATTTAGATAGTGATTGAATGCTACAGAAGGAATTGCTGCATAAGGTAGGAGGCTAGGTTGGATTTACTCAAGATTCTGCACCTATGTTAGGATAGATTCCACCCTTTGATGTACTAAGTTGTCTGTAGGTAGATAATAAGGGGGAATATATGATATAGATTCAAATCCTTGAAATTATATGATATAGATTCAAATCCTTTCATCGTTTTTATTGCCTTCTTCTAGATTCTCCTATATAGCTTCTCTATAGCTTAAGCTGAGGTACTTAGATTTGAACACAACATTCCAACTGCAGTCTGATCATTAGTTTTTTATGGCTACCATATCATATTGCCGACAATATTGATATCATAGTCCATTAAAAATGCTGGCTCTTTTTGTCTTTTTAATACTAACTGCTGTCTAATAGGGGGGAATGCCAGACTACAGATCACATAATATTTGAATAATAGCAGAGTACTTTGATAAATGTGCTAGATTTGGAGCCAGAGGACCTGGGTTCAAATCCTGGCTCTTCTACTTAAGAACTCTGTGACCTTGGACAAGTCATTTGAACTCACTATGACTTATTTTCCTCATTTTTAAGATGAAGGGATTAGACTAGATAGCCTTTAAAGTAATTTCCAACTCTAAATCTTTGACTGTATGACCTTCCATCTACCTATAGGCTCTGGCTCTGAGATTATTCATTCTACTCAGTATCCAAGCCTATTTGTTGCAGCTCTGTCATTTTGACTAGGCCCTAGTGACTTTGTAGGATTAGAACAAATGAAAAAGTGGGGAGATTAAGCAAACTGAATGGATGAATTCAGTGATTTTCATGAATCAATGTTAGCTTGTCAGGAGTTCTCCAGTAGAATGCCCGAGGCACCTCAACTTGCCCCTATACTATTTAAATGATTTTCAGTGCCTTTGATAAAAGCATTGGTGGCATGCTTATCAAAATGAAAGGTGCCACATAGATGGGAGGAATAGCTTACACACTGAATGACAGTCAGAATTCAAAAAGATCTTGACAGCATTGAACTGCACCTAACTAGATGAAATTCAACAGGGATAAATGTAAAGTCTCACAGGTAGGTTCAAAAAATCAATTTCACAAATCTAGACCAGCGCAGCATGGTTAGACAGCAGTTAGTATTAAAAAGACAAAAAGAGCCAGCATTTTTAATGGACTATGATATCAATATTGTCGGCAATATGATATGGTAGCCATAAAAAACTAATGATCAGACTGCAGTTGGAATGTTGTGTTCAAATCTAAGTACCTCAGCTTAAGATATAGAGAAGCTATATAGGAGAATCTAGAAGAAGGAAATAAAAACAATGAAAGGATTTGAATCTATATCATATAAGTAACGGATGAAGGAACTGGACCTGTTTGGCTATTTCATTTGGAGAAGGAAAGCCAGGGAGCTGGCAGAGGTTGGCACCATAACTGTCTTCAAATGTAGGATTCATGTCTGGAAAATTTTCCTAACAATTAGAGCTGTACAGAAATGAAATGGGCTGCCTTAAGAGGTAATAAATACCCTCTAATTGGAGGCCCATAGAGTCTTATATGCCTGGCCAAGTTATAACACAATATGTTAAAAATCTTACTCATAGAATATCTAGGTAGATAGAACCTAGAAAGGTACCTATCGGGCATCTAGTCCAATCTCTCACCCAATTCAAGAATCTCCTACAATCTTCAAGACATTTGGCCTCTGCTTACATACCCCCAGTGACAGGGAGCTCACCACCTCTTAGGACAGCCCAGGATAGATAGGAAATACTTCCTTCTTTTGACTCTAAGTAGGTGGAGCGAGCTACATCTGAGGTGTGGAATTTGATGACTCCTACAAAAGCCCTTTAACCCAAAGGATCTCCTCCAGCAGTCTTTCACACTGAAATTAGGCCATTAAAATCTTAATTTTATAGTTTAAAATACCTGAGAGGCCATGGGTTCTAGTCCTCCCATTTTTCAGAGAAGGAAACTGAAGTGTAAAGAAGGAATATGATTTGTCCAGGTGCAAAGAAGGAATATGATTTGTCCAGGTTCACATAGTGAAAAACTGAAAGAAGTCAGATGAAAACCCAGGTCTCCTTGCCACTGGTCCAGATTTCTTCCCTTTAAATTCCTTTTTACAGAGATAGGGGATAAAGAATATGTTCCCACCTTCCCCAGAGGATTGGCTTTTTGATGGATACAACTTGAGAGGACAAGACTGAAACCCAGAGGAATAAACCAATATTGGTGGTGTGTGGCATAGTGGAAGGCTTGTAGGAGCTGTGGTTCAGTTTTAGGGGGTGGTGGGAGAGGGGAGGGCTCCCGTAGTGTCATTTCAAGCACAAGAGGAAAAGACCACTGAGGAAAAAGTGGTTGAGGGGGAAGGGGAAAATCAGGACTTCCCATAACCTCAAAGGAATAATATAATTTCAGGAAGATAGTCAGATTAGTGGGGTAATGATGTAGGAATAGTTCTCATCCCAAGACCCTAGAGCACAGAGTACATGAAGGGGTGATTTCAAGTTACCCCTCCTCCAATGGCTCTAGGCTGGCAAAGCCCTTCCCTCTTTGGGAAAATGCCATCCCTGGAGGGGCCTGAAGTCTTTGGTGCCAATCTGTCCACAGCAAAGGAGAGGAAAGGAGGGGTGGGAAAGGGAACAGGAGGGTCCCCACACTTGAAGGGACTTTGCAGGCATGAAAGGCTGTCATGTTCTTTTGCAAAGGACAAGATCTGCTCGGTTATTAAAATTAAAAAGAAAACTCCACAGACTGTAGGCAGGAGATAAGGAAATCTTCTGTTGGGAGCACAGACCGTTGGAAAGAGCAGCTTTTTTTTATAACCATCTTTCCCCAACCTGATATTTTCAAGCCAATCAAACTGAGAGACCCGAAGAGGGAGGAGGTAAAGGAGGGGGATGTGCAGATATCTTAGGCTCTAAAAAAAAAAAGAGATTGAAGGGGATGGGGGAAGGGTCCTGAGAATAGAACATTAGAATCTGGGCTAAGAGGGACACAGGCTCTTGGGAGATGCCCTTGTAAGAAGGGGGAGACACAGGTCCTACTTCAGGGAGCCTCAGGTCTGAAAGGGACACAGTTCCTAGCCACAAGGGAGACTGATGTGTAAAGGCAGACATAAGCCTGCAACAGGAGAGTCCCAGGTCTGAAGATACAAACCATTGTTAGGTCTAAATGGGAGAGCTGGTTTCTACCATCAGGAAATTTCTGGAATAAGAAGGGAAAACAGTCCTTGATCTCAGGATATCTTAAGTCTGAAAGGATTCCCTGTCATTGGAGTCCTTTGATCCAAAGTTAGGAGGGTAGGACCCTTTGCCTTCAGGGATCCCCCTGATCTGCTGAGGACAATAGCTCTAAGTTTTGCAAGAAACGTCACCTTGTCATATACAGAACATAGGACTCTGCAAACAGTGTATGCTTCATCAGTATTTATTGAACTAAATCAAATTAAAGTGAATTGATTGGAAACTGTAGATGTTAATTGTATGTAGTATCAAAATTGTATCAAGCTGTATATAGTAGCAAAACCTACTTGTTTGGAACAGTTAGCTGATGCATCAGATAGAGTTCCAGGTCTAGAATCATGTAGACACTAGCTGTGTAACCCTGGGCAAGTTGCTTAACCTCTGTTTGCCTCAGTTTCTTCATCTGTAAAATGTGGATAACAATAGGACCTATCTCCCAGGGTTTCAATGATAATTGTAATGTGCTTAGTGCCGTGCCTGCAAGCATAGTAAATACTGTATACATGTTAACTATTATTGTTGTTGGTTATATTATTAGAATAATAATATATTCTGGGAGGCCTCCCTGGAAAAGAAGCCATCTCCCTTGGTGTTTTCAGAGATTCATGGACTCATATAATGTCACAGCTGGAAGTTTTCTTCGAGACTGGCCAGTCCCAACCTTGTCACTTGGCCATAGAATTGACGAAGGAGCCAGAGAAGGGATGAAAAGATAGCTGCTAAAAAAAAAGAAACAAAAAAAAACAGGGTCAGAGAAGTTCTATCATTTGTGAGGACTTGATCTCAGACCATGTTGACCCCAAATCTAGAGTCCTATCCCTTATACCACACTGTTTCACAGATAGCAAGTAAAGTCAAGCCACAAACAAAAGACTTCAGCCTACACCTCCAGTGTTCTTTCTACTACCTTCCTCGTTTCTCAGTTCCAATGAAGGCAAGTTGAGGTCAGAGTCAGACATGCTTTGGAGAATGGAGTGACTCTATGAGATAACAGAGAGTAAGTTACTATTCCAGCTAGTGAGCATCAGAGCTGGCACCCTAGTTCAGACATTATGAGTCCAAGCCCACCGATCTTCCACTTTGTCATATTTCCCCTCAAAAGGAGAGAGGGAGGATGCAGACTGGTACACAAGGAAAGCTCATTGCATCCTGCAGAGAGTCTAATGAGTAGCATTGTCATTTGGACAAGGCAGTCATTTTAGAGACACCACACCCAAGTAGTCCCCCAGTGAGAGGGTAGAGGGACCATGGGATCTTAGAATTTAGAGTTGACTGGAAAGAACTTAGACACTATCTAATCCAAGCCCACAATTTAATAGTGAAAACTTAAGTGTCTTATCCAAGGTCACACAAGGAGTAAGGAAAATACCTGGCATTCAAACTCAGGTCTCCTGACTGACTCCAGTGCTATCCCCTCCAGGGAGGGTCACACAGCAGAAGGTCTGGGTGTGCCTGAATTCATCTAATCCATAGCTGAACAAGGACTCCTATCTGTAACAATCTATACACACTGGCTCATTTTAGCCTCATAACAACCCCTGAGGTGGGGACTACTAATATTACGCTCCTACCCCCAATTTTACTCAGGATCAGAAATATGGTGGTTTGCCCGTGGCTACATAGCCAGTATGTGTCAGAGACAGTATTTGAACATCGATTTTTGGCATTCCAAGTCCAGAATTCTACCCATAATGCCATATTGCTCCCAGAATAAATCTCCAACAAGCGGTTGTCTGTCTAGCTCTGCCTTAAATACTCTGAGAAACTGAGAACTCACTACCTGATAAGTCAGTCCATTCTGGCTTGGGGGCAGACTGTCAGGTAATGTAAGTATTAGTTCAGTACTCATTATGTGTTAGGCACTGAACTAAGTGCTAGGAATACAAATAAAAGCAAAAATAAAGATTGTCCCTGCCCTCAAGGGACTTACGTTCTCATGGCAAAAGATAACACAAAAGGGAAGGTAAAGGAGGAAGGGAAAGGGGTGAAGGTACCTTCTTGGCAAGTCCAGAAGGTCAGAAGAAGAACTGGAAGGGAAATGAAATTTGGACAGTTCCCAAATGTACTTTCCCAAAATGGATACCATGAAAAGAACTCACCAATGGAAGAGGTAGGGGGAGACCCTGGGTTTTAAGAAAGTTTTCAGGGTCAGATGCAGCTGAAGTAAGGGGTTGAAATTTGGAAAGTCAAGAGCACAGATGGGAAGGGCACGTATGATTACTAATGTTTTCTCAAGTTAGGAACTTCACCAGTTTCTCTGCAACAACCACCCACAGCACCTACTTCTACCCTCTAGGGTCAAGCAGAACAAAGTCTAATCCCTGTTCTACACAACAGTTGTTTAAATACTTAAAGACAGTGAACATGTCTCTCCCTAAGGGTAGTGGGGACTAGAATAAAGGAGTTTAGATTCATCTGCTCTTTTCTAGGCATTAACAGTTCCTATGCCATAGCATTCAGAGATGGAAAGGACTCTAATGATGTGTAGTTGATATCTCATCATTTCACATATGAAGGAAGTGAGACCCAGAGGGGTCACATGACTTATTTAAAGTCACAAAGATAGAAAACTATAAGGCTGGGATTCAAATCCCAGTTATCCAATCTCCTCTGCTGTGCTTGTTCCAGCTTTGGTGGTATGGATTCCAGGGCCTCATCATTCTATTTGCCATCCTCTGGACCCTCCAACTTGACAATACTCTCCTAGACTTGAAGTCAATACTCCCCATGTGATCTGTGACTAAGGATAATTCAAAAGCCCAGAGAGAGCAAGCTAGTCTATATGGCAGCAAAGAAACAGAGACCTTCCTCACTTAGAGTCTAGGAATCTTTTTTTTTTGTCTTTCAAGCCCTGAGTCCCTTTCCCAGCCTTCTGTCCTCCAGCCTTTCACTGTTCCTTCCACATGTAATCAGGATCATAGCTTGCATTTTTGTAGAGCTCCGAGGTTTATAAAGGACTTTCCAGTTATTATCTCATTTGATCCTTACAACAACCCTGTGAAATAGGAAATACAAATACCATCTAAATTTTACACACCAGTAAACTGACACTCAGACATGTAAAGGAACTTGCCACACAGCTAGTAGATGAAAGAAAGGACAGGAACCCAGGCCTTCAGAAACATTTAAAGGGCCAAAGAGGAATTAGACTCTGTTCTGCTTAACTCCTGGGGGTGGTTCTCTGAACCACAGGATTAGGAATTATAACCAGAAAGCTTGGTGAAAGGGAAGTCTTCCTATAGTTAGAGATATCCAAAAATGTAGGATCCACTGCCTTGGAAAGTGCTGAAAGCCTCTAGGAGGAGCCTGAATGACCAGATGGGCTCAAGTTCGAGTTAAGCTCCATGCCTTTTGAAGTCACTTTCACTCCTGAGATGCTTTTAATTCCTGACTCAAATCTACTATTCTCTCCATCCAGCACACCACCTTCCTCCTTTATTGTTGACCCTCCAAAGATCTTCCATCATCAAGGCATTATCAGAACCAACTTCATTCCCACCTCCTTCAGGAAGTTTTCCTTGGGTTTGAGAGACCACAGTGAGCTTTCCTTCTTCTGACTTCCAATAGTACCTACAAATTCACAAAATACTTGTTCAGTTGTGTCCAACTCTTCATAATCCCGTTTGGAGGGTGATTTGCCATTTCCTTCTCCATCTCAACTGAGGCAAATAGGGTTAAGTGACTTCCCCAAGGTCATGTATCTGATACTGGATTTGAGTTAAGGTCTTCCTGATTCCAGGCCCAGAGCTCCACTGAATCACCTACTTGTCCTCCACTGAATGTTAATTAGAATTTAGCAACTGGTTCTCTTCTCTTCACTGAAGATTTCTTATTAGGGAGTAGAGTGGGCTTTTCATTACTTCCTAAGGCACAGGATCATAGATTTTGAATTGGAAGCAAGATTAGAAGTCACCCAGTGAAACCCTGTCATTTTTATAGACGAGGAAACTGGGGCCCAAAGAGGTTAAGTGATTTTCCCAAGATCAGAGAACTGGTAAATATCTGAAGTAGAATTTGAACTCAGAACTTCCAGGTTTCAAATCCAGTAATCTATATACCATATCATCATCTCTTCACTCTGACTGTTAAGAATCCTTTTCCTTACATCGGGCTCAAATCTGCCTATAACAAACTTGTGGAACTGAATGTTGTAAACTAAAACTAAATAAACGTAAAAGAAAAAAAAATCTGCCTATAACAGTTTCCATCTTTTTGTTCTTAGTCTTTCTCTCTTGGACCAATCTGAGAAAACAGAATCCCTCCTCCATGAAACATTTTATTTGAAGATAGGTTCCCTAATAAACCTTCTCTTCTCTAGCCTAAATAACCTCAGACTCTTCAACTAAACTTCATAAAGCATTATCTCAAGGCTCTCCCTATATATGCTCCTTTGTATACTCTCCAGCTTAAGATGTCTTCCCTTAAACATGATACTCAGACATGAACACAATACTTCACATACATCATACAATCTTCGTATACTCACTTGCATTTTCTCATGATTTACTGACTAAGTCATACCTGACCCTAACCCTACCAAAAAGAGAACACTGAGGGCAGACCCTAAGTCTCCCACTTCTCTTGTTTCCCCCAATAGGCAGACCAAACACATCTTGGCTCATAGGACAATCTCAGTCATCATGTTATCTCCATTTGTTTTCATTGGGTAATTATGTTCTGAGGCAGAATTTCATTCCATGTTTCTGCTCACTCAGATAGAAAAAAAAAAAACTTAGCTAGCATTAGGTGCCAACAGAAACATGTTGTGGTAGAGACACCAATGAAGTAGTAGCCAAGAGACCTGGGTTCTAGTCCTGGCATGGCCACTAACCTGGTATGTGAGTTCAGGCAAGCCTATTTCCTTCTCTGGGCCTCAGTTTCTTCATCTGTCAAACAATGGCAAGATGATTTGATTCAAACCAACAAATTTATGGAATGCCTGTTATAGAAAAGAATTTCTACTCAGAAACAAGATTTCAAAGATCAAATAAGACAGTCTTTGCCCTCAAGGCATTTATAGACTAATGGAGACACAAGACAGGATAAAAATAACTTTTGCACAACACAAAATCAATTATTGTAAGTGTAGCATACAGGTACAAGCAAAATGCTTTGGGAGGTCCCAGATTATGTGGAGAGGGTAATATAGGAAGGCTTCATGGAATTGGTTGAATCTGAGCTGGGCCTTGAAAGATGGCTACTGAATTAAGGATTGCTAAATATGAGAGCTGGAAGGGAGCTCAGTGTCCATCATAGAACCCAAAACCAAAATGCATCTCTCCTATAACATACCGAGCAAGTGGCCACATAGCCTCTGCTCAAAAACCTCCAAGAAGGGCAGCTAGGTGGCACAGTGAATAGAGCACTGGTCCTGAAGTCAGTAGGACCTGAGTTCAAATCCAACCTCGGACACTTGATACTTACGAGCTGTGTGTCCTTGGGCAAGTCACATAACCCCAACTACCTTGCCTTCCCATCTCCAAAAACAAAAGACCTCCAAGGAGGGGGAGCCTACTACCCCTTTAGGCAGCCTATTTTTGGATGACTCCGATTAGTTAGTGAGGTTTTCCTGACTCTGATAGAAGAAAGGAAAGGAGGAGTAATGGTTCAGAGACAGAAAGCTAAAACCCTCTTCTGCAGTTGTGAGGGAAGCTTAGAGTAGAAATTTCCCAAAGAGATGAGACTGCTAAGATCTCAAAGATTTTTTTCTAGCACACCCAAACACACCCCAAACATTCATATATAACTTAGACACAGACACTTGTAATACATAGAAACAAACATCCAATAGCACATGTCCACCACATAGAGGCACATTAACATGAGAGATATACACTCCAACACAGACAGATCCTGTTTCCATGAAATACATGTGCTCAACATTTGCATTCAAACACAAGCACATATAGACATATGAGTGTTTTATTAGCACATAGAAACACATACCTGGCAGCATGTCCTCCACAAGGTACAGGACTAGGAACACATGGACACACACTCAAACAGAGAGATCCTGTTGTAGGTACCACTGAGATGCTCAAAAACGTATTCATGCAGACATTCACAAAAACAGAGAGCCACAGGGAGACATTATCACTCAAACATGCAGACACATGCTTAAACACCAGTGAATTTGGCCACAAAGAGAACCAGAGAGATACAGATGCAGATACACAGATACATAGAAATATAAACATCCACACATTCTCAACCACACAGCATGCAGCCTGGGGAGGGAAGAAAACTACCATCCCCACCTGCCTGCTCCCTCTGCTGGGAGTCTGCAAACCTCAGAGCTGCCTGCTTCGTTCTGAGAATCAGTCTCCTCTCAGCTCTGTGTTGGGGGGATGAAGGCTGCAGGGAGAGTTAACTCCTCCTGGCCCTAAGGGCCCTAGAACCCCCCTCCTAACTCTCTGGCCCTCCCTTCCCCTGCTCTGCCTGGCCCACAGTTCTCTCTCCCTGCAGTCACACACATACTTAGGCAGTGCTGAGGACCTCCTAAGGCATATTATTAGCTCCTGCAGGTGAGTGATGGAGGCTGAGGTTTGGACAAGGGAATAGGGCTAGCAGGTTGGTGGGGGAAGGTTCCTAGGACAAGATTGCCATCAAGAGGGCTGGCTGAGTATTGGCCAGAGTGCAGCTTCTGCCTCTGTCTCTGCCTCTGCCTCTGCCTCTGCCTCTGCTACTGATTCACAGATGAAGAGGAGAAGGAGGAGATAGGGAGCCCTGCACAAACCCATTCAATATTCCAGTGGCCAGCCCTGACGATGAATACTGTCATCCCCTGACAAGGAAGTGGGGCATGTAAATAAATACATGGAATCAGTCTCTCAGCCTCTGACACTCATAAGCGTTGAATCTTTGAATCCTAGGCTCTTAAAAATGTTCAAATTGTAGCCTTCTAGAAGGTTAGAATTTTAAAATTCTTGAAACTAAAGGCTCATAGAAAAATAAAATGTTAAATTCTTAGAATAAAAAAAATCAGGATCTTGGAAGGCTAGAATTACATTTTCTGAGACTCTTAGAATATTAATATTGCAGATCCTTAGAATCTTAGAAACATAATCTTATTGGAATAAAAAACTAAAGAAAAAATATTTTAGAGACTACTCAGTGCACCCCGCCCCAAACTTTTCACTTTTTTAAACAGACATAGCAAATTAATTGTGGGGGGAAAGACTTGCCCAAGGTCACACAATGCTAGCACCAAAGCCAGGTTTCAGGGCTCAACTCTTAGTCTAGTACTCTAATCAACTGTCCTGCCCCCACTCTGCCTAAAAAAAATAGCTTTCCCCTAAGAAGAATCATCTCCTGTTGTGCTCTCACTCTCTTTTCTAACACCTTGATGAATTCCCTACTTTGTGAATAATGTGGGTTATATCTTTACCAAGCTTTGGCAAATTCAATGCATTCCAATTCAAATCTATTCAATTAAATCATTTATCAAAAAAAAAAACATTCATTAAATTCCTATTAGGTGCCAGGTACTATCCTAGATGTTTGGGATTAAAAAGATAAGACCAAAAATAATCCTGGCCTTCATGGACCTTACATTTCACTGTGGGAGAACAATTTGTATATATAAAAGCAAATATTATTTGCTTATAATGCACATATATGTACATATATACAGATATGTCCATATGTATACATAGTACATTATATGTATACTTATTTATATATAATATATACACGTTATATAAATACACTAGTTTTTCTATATACTTACATGCACTGCATACACATGTGTATTGTACACATGTCTGCACACATGTATTCCACATTCATAGATGTATACATATATGCATCTGTGTATGTAAAATAATTGAATAGCTAGCACTTCTTTAACTTACATGACTGCAAACTGCTTTGAACATGTCTCATCTGATCCCAACAATAGCCCTGTGACGTTGGTAGTTTAAATATTACTATTAATTTCCAGGCAAGAGGATTGAGTCTCAGAGAAACGACTTTCCCAAAGATGTACAATTGGTAAGGAGCAGAGTTGGGAACTGAAGCTGAATTCAATTCTAGGCTTCTTATATTTCTATCCCAAAATTGTAGATGAGAAAACTGTGCCTGATGGAGGTAGAGTGCCTTGCTCAAAGTCAAGCAACAGACCAGTTGGCAGAGTTGGGAAGTGAACCCGGATTCAGTTACCAGCTTGACATTTTTAAGTGCTTACTTTTATCTTGGATGAGACTAAGAATGATAAGGAGAAGAAGATGGAGACCCTAGATTTTTATAGTACCTGGAAGATGGCTAATGTTGGTAGCATAAATACTGACTATCGTTAATGACTGGGGAGAGGGGAGGGAAATAAAATTTCAAAAGTTCAGTGATTGAAAGGCTCAATAAAGGATACCAGGGTGGCAGTGAAATTTGTTACAATAAACTTATTGGTGCCAGGAAGTGCTAGGAAACAGCAGGCATTTCCAGGCCTAATTGATTAATTAAGAAACACTTATTAAGAGCTTACTATGTGTCAGGCACTATGTTAAGCATTGGTGATACAAAAAAAAAAAGCAAAAGACAGTCCCTGTTCTTAAGAAATTTATAATCTAAAGGAGGAGATCACATGCCAGCAATATATATATATATATATGTGAGATAAATAGGAAATAAAAAATAGAGGAAAAGGCACTAGATCCATATCTGCATACAGTTCTGGGTATTATGCTTTAGAGAATATATTAACAACATGGAGTTTGACCAGGACAGAAGATGACCAGGATGGTTCTAAACCTACAGATCATGGCCTCATGAGTATTGTTTGAAGGAAACTGGAAAGAATTAGCCTAAAAGATAGAAGACATCGAGCAGCTAGGTGGTGCAGTGAATAGAGCACTGGCCCTGGAGTCAGTAGGACCTGAGTTCAAATCCAGCCTCACACACATAATACACTTACTAGCTGTGTGACCCTGGGCAAGTCATTTAACCCCAATTGCCATGCTTTTCCCCCATCACCCCGTGAAAAAAATAGAAAACTGTAGGAGTTGGGGAAACGTGAGCTGTCTTCAAATATTTGAAGAATTGTCATTTCAAAGAGGTATTAGACTTGTTCTGCTTGGCCACATAAGAAGAAACAAAGAAAAATGAAGGGAATTAGAGAGACTGATTTTGACTTTCAATAAGGAAAAATAATTCTAATAATTTTAGCGGCACAAAATTATAATTTTATGGACTATCTTGTGAAACAGTGATCCTACCATTGCTGGAAATGTGCAGATGAAGATTAGTTAACCCATTGTGTGAAATGTCATAGGGGATTCATGATCAGGTAAGGATTGGGCTGGATGCCCTCTAAAACCCACAGTGAACTAACATTCATTGATTCTATACCTCAGATCCCACCTTTCTCCTCAGAAAAGCAGGTCAGGTTTAACTTAGAAAAAGAGGATACAACCAAAGATTCCAAGAGCTCACACTTTCAAATCTCCGCAGTATCTCTCAAATAGAAATTCCAGAAAATCAAGTGAAGATGAAATCGTCAATTCAGAGGAATCATGATGTAGTTTCTTAGGAACTTATTTTCGTCAGAAAAGATAGAACAAAAATGGGTGAGAGAATTGACACCCAGCATAAGAAGAGAAGTAGTGAGAGGGCACTGAGGTGTTTTCAATGAGTTCAAATAACCAGGACAAGATAAAACACGTCTCTGAAAAAAGCTAAACTAACAGGCAGGTTCGATGGCTAAACCACTTCAATCATATTTAAAAGTCATGAAGAATAGAATAGGTACCAAAGATTCAGAGAAGGGGGCAAATGTTCCAATTTGAAAATTGGAAGAGAATAGAACCAAATTATGCTTTCTAATTAAACTCTAGAATGTATTATTAAAAGTATATAAAATTAGTTGAGCAGAGCAGAACTTCTTCCCCACTTTGACCCAGGATGCATGTGGTTCCAGACTCTTTGGAGAAAAAAAAAGAACAGATTTTGGAAGACAGACACATAGGGGAAAGTTGCTCTTCCAAAATGTTCCTGATTTCCACCTTGTTTCCTCATTCTGAAACTAAATTCATATCAATACCACCACTGGAAAGTATGTGTCAGTCTGCTCCCATGATGCCCCACTCATCATCTCTCTAACTTCCCAAAACCATTATATCCCTTCCTGACTACCACTCACCTGTGTGTGTTTCCTCTCCATTAAAATGTAAGTTTCTTGAGGGAAGAAACTATCATCCCTTTTGTATTTATAATCCCAGAATTTATCACAATAATTGGCACACAATTAGTCCTTAATAAATGGCTTTTAATTTATTCATTGATTAGGAACAATCATGCCAAACTGATCTCATTTCCTTTTTTTTAACAAGGTTACTAGACTGATGAGTGGAAAGAATGCTGTAGATACTGTTTGTCCACATTTTGGCAAAGAATTTTACAAGTCTTTCATGCTATTTTTATGGGGAAGATGGAGAGCTCTAGTCTAGATGAGAGTTAATTTAGATAGATACAGAACTAAAAGTAAACAAACAAATTAATAAAGACAAAAAAAGGTTATTGCCCCAGTCAAAGGAATGAAAGCCAACAAGGCAGTGGGATTAGAGAGAATTGAGAAATTAGAATTTAATTAATAATAATTCATGTGTAAAACCTGTTTCAAAGTTTGCAAAACAATTTCCCCAAAGTCATGTTGTGACATACTGTCAGCATCATCATTAATTTATAATAATAATCATATTTAACATTTATATGGAAGCTTACATAGAAGCTTATGGTTTTCAATTTTTTAATGTGCTGTCTATCTCATCTGATCCTCAACACAAACCTATGAGTCTGCAGATGAAGAAAGCAAGACTGAGACATTAAATGACTTGCCTATGACTACATATTCCCTAAGAGTCTAAGGCATGATTGAAATTCAAGTTTTCTCTTTTCTCCTGCGCTATACACTCTGACTCTATATGCTCTGACTCTATACTCTGACTCACTGCTGAATTCAGCCAGAGGTTCACTCATCTGGTAGGAGAGAGATAGAAGTAACTGTCAAAGTTCCAGTTAATGATGACACTGAAGAGGATGTTGGTTCATTCACCAGTTAAGTTATCTGGACAATCAATAGACTAACCCGGATTTCCTGGATCAAAAAATAAGTAACTCTCAAAAAGTCACTGCTGCCTCTACTCCACCCCTCAATGAGCTCTATAAACTTGAGTCCACACAAGTAGAGCCAGTGCCACAATGGAGAGAGCTCTGGGTCTAGAGTCAGGAAGACCTGAGTTCAAATCCAAGCTCAGAAACTTACTACATGTGTGACCCTCAGCAAGTCATTTGACCTCTGTTTATCTTAGTTTTCTCATCTGTAGCTATCATTATCATTGTGGTGGTGATGATGGTGATGATGATGGTGGTGGTGATGATGATGATGGTGGTGGTGGTGGTGGTGATGATGATGATGATGATGATGATGATGATGATGATGATGATGATGATGACAATGATGATGATGAGGAGGAGGAGGAAGGAAGGAAGGAGGAGGAGGAGAGGATATCCCCCAAACTATTACTGACTTCTTTGGGGAGGGGGGGATTCACTTTGAAACTCCAAAGAGCCTCATTGCAACAGGTTTTGTCTGCTGTAGACAGCCCCTTCTCCCACTTCCTGCACTTTTCAAGGAACTCCCATGATTTGCATACTTGCATGGCTCAGATGTTTTCAGGTTTCTCAGGTCTCCTTTCATCAGTATCTACTGTCTGCTCCCTGGTGCCATCAGAAATAGGAAATCAAGGGGTGGCTAGGTATCACAGTGAGTAAGAGCACCAGCCCTGAAGTTGGGAAGACCCAGGATCGGTTCTGGCCTCAGTTACTTAGCACCCACACATAAATAACTAGCCATGTAACCTTGAGCACATTACTTAACCCCAATTGCTTTAAAAAAAGAAAAGAAATAGGAAATCAAGTTCCTGAGTAAGAAATTAGTCCCTCTATAAAATCTATGGTCCTTCACAGTCAAGCCACCCAATTGTGGAAGTTATTGACCATCAAATATCCAGGATATCACCTAGAAGAAATAATAGCATAATAGATAGTGTAGCATAATGGATGGTGAATTGGAATAAGGGAGACCAGGGTTCCAATCCTCCTTCAAATTCTTCCTTCTTTCACCCTGGGAAAGTCACTTAACCCCTCTGAGTCTGTTTCCTTATTTACAAAGTGCGGGGGCTAGATTCAATAGCCTCTAAGGTCCCTTCTGGCTCTTAATCTATGATACTGTGATTTAGAGGCAGAAGGGGCCTTAGATGCATAAAATAAGTCCCAAAGAAGTTAGTGATGAGCCCAAAGTCACAGAGCCAGAAAGGGAAATACAAGGATCCAAACCCAGGGCTTCTGACTCCACGTTTATTATTCTACTATATCACCTCACTTTCCTCCTATGCCATACCCCTATACTAGTTGGGGGGGGGGCACACAAAGGGAATGGGGCTGGTCTCTCCCAAGGTTTTGATCACTAGATTGTCTAGGGAAGCCCAATCCTATTCATGGAGTTATGTGCCTACAGCTGTTTTTTCATGTGGACGAGGAGCTACATTTCTGTCATTTCCCACAATGCTGAGCACCTGAAACAGGAAATGTTTCTACAGCATCCCAGGCAAGTGCCTTTCAACCTACGATTGAGCACCACCAGTGAAAGGGTACTTGCTACTTTCCAAGTATAGATGTACAGATGTTCCCAGGTGTGCTGGCATCCTGGGGCTAGCATTACTCCAATTCATTTTTTAATAAATTTAATTGTAAAGTGTCATTTACTTATACTGGCCTACCCATCCTCATTGCTATTAATTCTGTCCTAAGGGTCCAATGAAGTAAGTCTAGTCTCTTTCACCATGAAAATCCATCAAGTATTTATAGGCTCATAGGTCTAGAGTTGGAAGGGACTTTAGAGGTCCAGCCCTTTCATTAACAAGTAGGAAACTGAGAACCAGAGAAGTTATGTGACTTGCCAAAGTCACCTGAAAGCCACTTATCATGTCCCCTATGAGTATTCCTTCTTCTAAATGACCCTCATTCCCCCATCTACTCCACAATGATTATCTTGACCACTGTCTCCTACACTGTCCTTCCGGTCCTCCAACCTCCTAAAGAACTGACTGGGTCACATCTGCATTGTCTGTAACATACTGCCTTGTACTGTTAGTTATCCTGATTCACAGAATCATAGAGTGTTGGAGCAGGAAAGGTTGTTAAAATATCAATGGTAGAGCTGAAAAGAACCAGACTTTATAAGCTTTTTTTGTATCATGAATCCTTTGGCATTCTGGTGAAGCCTGTAGATATTTTCTCAGAATAATGTTTTTAAAAGGAAAAGGAAAAAAACATAGCTAATATATACTAGATGTATTATTTTTGGGTGTCGAGGTGTTGCAGTGGCTAGGGCACTGGACATGGAGTCAAGAAGACCTGAGTTTAAAACCAGCTTCAGACCCTGGGCAAATCACTTCACTCTGTTTGTCTCAGTGTCCTCTTCTATAAAAATGAACTTAAGAAGGAAATGGCAAACCACTCCAGTATCTTTGCCAAGAAAACTCCAAATAGGGTCATGAAGACCCTGAAGACAACTGAAAACAACTAACAACATATATTTACTTATATATACACAATTATATGTGAATATATATATATATATATATATAATGTATTTGTATATGCAGCAACACAAGGATCCAAAACAATATGTGTGTGTGCATGTGAGTGTGTGTGTGTGTGTGTGTGTTGCTTTAAGGTTTTCAAAACATTTTATTATCTGTTATTAACATCTGTCATCTCATTTAATCCTCTCAACAATGAGGTAGTTACTATTATTATCTTCTTTTACAAATGGGGCAAATACTACAAGAAACTGAGGCTGAGAGAGAATAAGTGGCTTCTCCAGGGTCACTATGATATTGAGTGTCTTAGGTGGGATTTAAACTCAAGTCTTCTTGATGCTAGGCCAAGTGAATTAGTCATTGTACCACCTGGCTACCTAAGATGGGCAAAGGATTTGATAACAAAAGAAACCAATTATATTGAGATGTCTCATTTTTTAAAAATAAGTTCACAGATATTAGGTTAGAAATCCGACCCTAGAATACAGAACATTATAATATAGAATGCTGAAGTTGAATAGGACCTTAGAAATGGTCTATTGCAACCCTCCCCTTTTATTGATAAGTAAACTAATACCTAGAGAAAAGTGAGTGCACTCTCTCCCTATTATATCACACCCCTCTACTGACTGCTGAGTAGTAATTATTATGAGTGAAATAGACAGTCAAGGCCACTTAAGTCTAGAGTTATGGGGTAGGAGGTGGACCAATGGAGGAAGCTCTCTGGAAGAGGTAGGCCTTAAGTAGGACCTTGAAGTCAAGCCAGGGTAGAATTATGAAATAAAGAAGAGACAATTCCAGAGTGAAGACCAGCCTGTACAAGCCATAGACATGGGATCCCACTTAACAGAGATAGGATATGGTAAAGATATTAACTTGATCAAAAAAGAAGATAATTGTGGAAGAGAAAGTAGGAAAGCTAAGCTGGCTTGTGATAGGCCAGACAGAGAAAGATAGATTGCTATGGTGGAAGCAGGGCTGGAGCTGGATCTGATGGCCTCAATGGGAGTCTTGGCTCTTCTAATTAGCAGGATCATTGGTAAATCACTTCTCCTTCTCTCTGAAACTCAGTTTTTTGCCTCTATAAAATAAATGGGTTGGATTAAATGATCTCTTGACAGGCCCTTCCATCTCCAAATCCTATGATCCTAAGGTTTTGCCCATTAGCTAAGCCTCAGATTGAAAGCAGCTACCATATGGTGACTGTCTCCAGGTTTAGGAGGGGGTTGTGTCCTCAGCCAGTGTTGACGATACAGACAGAGCAGTTCCTGCTGTGTTTAAGTGATGGGATCCAGCCCAGAGCTTGGAGCCAGCCCAGATCTGCCTGGGAAGGTGGTCTATACCTTGCCTGCCTCCAGAAGGCCACACAGCAGGGGCCGCCAGTTCTCTGCACTGAGCCCTCATGCCACTGACAGCCACAGACCAACATTCAGGGAGAAGCCAAGAACCCAGATGCCAAAGATAGAAAAACGAAATAATAACAGACTTGCTGCAGATGGAGAGTGAGAAGTTTCCTCAAAGGGTATCTATTCCAGCCTACCACCCAGTGCAGAAATCCCCTGATAAATGGGTGCTTAGTGATGATTTGGGCAGTATCGTGGAATGACGTATTTATAGTATTAGAGAATTCAAAATATCTGCATCATTATGATGAATCAAAGAAAGACGTTAGTGGAAGTCAGTCAGAAGCCGTCCAAAAATAGAATGGACTGCCCTGTGTGAAGTCACCTTCACTGAGGGTCTTCAAGTAGTGACTAGATGACCATTCATCTGGAATATTACACAAGAGATTCATTCATGGACGGATATTATAACTATATTCACCCTAAAGTATCATTAATTGCTGAAAACATCATATATAACTTCCTGGAGGTGGGGAGTCAATGAAACTCTAATGGAGGGGAAGAGATACAGGACGAGCCCAAACTCTGGCTATTCTAATAAGTAATTCTATTAGTGAGGGCAGTTAGGTAGCATACTGGACCTGAAATCAGGAAGATATGAGTTCAAATCTGGACAAAGATACCTACTAGCTATGTGACATTTAGACCTGTTTGCCTCAGCTCATCTGCAAAATGAGCTGGAGAAGGAAATGGTAAACCACTCCAGTGTCTTTGCCCAGGAAACTATGAACAGGATCACAGAGGGTCAGACACAACTGAAGATTAACTGAACAACAGAACATTTCTATTGGCATCTGAGACAAACAAATACCCAGTCAAATGCATCCACTCAAGTACTTAGAATGGTCTCTCTGAAGACAGAGCCTATGTCCATCCATTCAGAATGAAGATTCATGAAACGCATGAGTATCTCTCCTTCCCTTATTTCTTCTACATATAATAGATTCTACGGTCTACATCATTCCCTCCTGAAGACCACCTAGTAGGATGGGGCTTAGAGACTTGGATAGCTTGATTGGATATGGCCAAACTGTTGGGATCACTTGGAACTTCCAAAACAAACTTAACTGATTTTCTTGTATTACTCGTTCAAGGAGCAGAATTCAGAGCGATGTCTAGAAGCTATGAAGAAGTAAATGGAAGGAAAAACTTCAGAGCTGTCCTAGATTGGAATAGGACCACCTCAGGATGACTCCCTCATCGGAGACCTTCAAAGAGATGACCCCTTTCCAGGTATATTGTTGAGCAGTTTCCTGTTCAGATAGGGTTGGACTAATGGACTCCGAAGTCCCTTCTAATTCTGAGGAAAATCTGTGTGCAGAACATTTATAGGCAGTGCTAGAGATTTTCATAATAACAATAAAGGAAGAAGAGAAAGAGGGAAAGGAAAAGGAGAAGTTTAGATACGGTACAGCCCTGCCCTCAAAGAATTTATAGTCTAAGCTAGAGAAGGTATGAGACACAGGGTTAACAATAATGTGTTGCTCTGTCAGGGAGGCTCTGGTCTGGATAGGCAGAGGCAGAAAGTTCTAGCCTCTCAGTGAATTTGAAAACTATAGGTTTTGTCTGAGCAACTATAGGAGACGGGAGAGATGACTTCTTACAGCAGAAACAGGATTGGTGTGGGAAGTAGAAGGTCTTGCCCCTATCCTCAGTTCCACTGATAACTCATTGTGTCACTTTGGGCAAACCTTTAAACCTGACCTAGGAATGTATCATGTACTGGGAAAATACACTGAATTTGAAGACAGAAGATCTGCATTTAAATCCCTCCTCTGCCAGTGGCTTAACTAACTTGGTGACCTTGGGCAAGTCCCTGTCCCTTTCAAGGCCTTACTTGTCTCACCTTTAAATTGGTGGTTGGATTAGATGGTCTTTAAAGTTCCTTCTCATTTTCAATCCTGTGATCCTCTCTGGACTTCAGTTCCCCTTTATATGAGTGAGGTGCTTCAACAAATTATCCTAAGGGCTCTTCCAACTCCAACATTTTAGTATTCTATAATTCCCAGAGATTTCCCAAGCGGAGGAGGCAGAGGTGGCATTGAACACCTTGGAGACATATGATTGGCACCACCAAGCCTGGTTGCTCGTTAAGGCTCCAACATAATGCTTGGTGTCAATCAGTGTAACGTTCTGGGTGAGCAAGTCCCCTGGATTGGAAATCACTTCTCTGTACCAGTTCCCCATGACTAACTCTGACAGTGCCTAATGAGTCACTGCCTCAGGCGGATAGAGAGTGCACCCACTCCAGACACTCTCTGCCTTCCCACAAGGCACAGTGCTGAGTATCTACCCTAGAGGGGGAAGGTGGTGGCATCAGTCCCATTAGAGGCAAGCCTTTGTGACCACCCACACAGAGTGTATTTTGAGGGGTCCCAGGAAAGCCCCAAAATATAGTACATATAATTATATGTACAAAGAATTTTAGAATTCCACAATAATAGAATGGCAAAGCTTGAAGGGCCCTTCAAATAGTAAATGTTAGAGCTATGTAGTACTTTAAAATATTAGGTCCCAGATAGACATTATAGGCTAAGGCTAAGAGAGACTTCCTCAGGGTCACACAGATAATTAGTGTTAGAACCAAGATGAGAACCCAGGTCACAGAATCAAAGAATTTCAGAGTAGAAAAAGATTTTAGAAGTCATTTAGTCCAATCGGTAGGAAAACAGGAATGTGCTTTTCAGGTGACCATTCACACTATTCTCGAAGTTCTCCAACGAAGGAAACTAGCCTTCCCAAACATTCCATTCCTCCTCTGTTGGATACGCTTAATAGTTAAGAAGTATCCCTCCACTTCCTCTCCACCCCCAGTATTGAGTCTATATTTTTCTCTCTTCAACTTCCAACATTTCTCCAAATTTTTCCCTCTGGAACTAAGCAGAGCAAAATTAGTCTTCTGCATGACAACCTTTCATGAAGACAACCCTTATTTCCCTCCTAAGGCTTCTTTTCTCTATGCTAAACATACTTAGTTCTTTCAACTGATGGTCTCATGGCAGTCTACTTAACATACACCATGTATTCTTTTATTGAAGTTTCAGTCACCAGCAACTTTGAATCTTAGGAGATTGTGTTGATAGAAGATGAGAAAATCTGCAAAAATTATTGAAAAGTCAGGTTTTTGCACTGAGTTCATAAATCTAAGCACTGTTCCCAAAGTACAGGCTGTTAGACACCCTTCCTTCTATTCAGTTCTTGACCCTGCTGATGTACTAATTCAGTGGACTAGCTATCCAACTATATGGCAAAATCTGGACAATAGGCATTACTTATTTATAGTACTTCTCCTGTGGTCATTGTTGGGCTAATCTGCTTTGAGTAATCATGAATCTCATCAAAGAAGAGCAAGGATATTCTTGGACTCAATACAAACAGCATAAAAAGAAGAATGTGTACGACTTTATCAAGACATCTGTCATGTGCCATTGTAGATGGTGGGTGGCAAAAAAAATTGAGGAGCATCTATCACTCACTATTTAATGCCTACCTTGAAAATAACAAGAGGGTCATTAAGCAAAGATGTCTCTGGTAGCATTTATTCAGGAACCTTTTGTGATAACATATACATAAGAGAATTCTTATTGGAGTCTGGAATTTAAGGCTGTGTTTGACTCTTCTGAGTCAAATACTTTATATTTTAACCAACAAATAATAAACACAATGGAATGTTGTATTCTCTTTGACTTTCAGTCAACTGTATGATTTTTAAAGGACAAAATCTACTATAGAGAATTATTTGCAAAAGAAAAAAAGAGTCTGTTCTCATCTGATTTTCAATAAGGATACCCCAACTCACGTAAATCATTCTCATTCCCCTAATATACTCTAGACCCCTTGAGAATTAGGACTGACTCACCTTTCCATTTATGTTCCCAGTGCCTAGCAGAGTACCAGGAAAATAGTAACACTTAATATATTTCTCAATTAATTGATTGATGACCAATTTTATAAAATGAAAAAGTAGGCATATGGGTCAGTAATTACTAAGAGATCTAGGTGGCACAGTGAATAGAGTTCTGAATGTGCAGTCAGAAAGACCTGAATTCAAATCTGGTTTCAGACACTAATTGTATGACCTTGGCAAGTCTATTTAATATCAATCTGCTTCAGTTTCCTCATTATAAAAGGAAGATAACAATAGCACCAACTTCCTAGGGTTGTTGCAAGGATAAAATGGCATGATATTTTTAAAACTTTTATTATTATTATTATTATTAAAAATAATGTTGACTTGGTCATCTTTTTGAAGTATGAATGTTATCTATTTTTTCTATTGTTTGATATCTTCTGGTCCCTAAAAATTCTTGTAAAGCAATCTGTTAGTGTTTTCAAGATCTTGCCTGCAGTACAGATTTCTTCAGTGTGTGCCTTTTTGGATCCAACATCTTTTTTGGTTTTGTCTTTCTAAAGTGTCATTTCTACATCTTTATATAGAATGTTATTGACTAAGGTGTTCATGTCCAAATGCCCAAATGTTGTTGTTGATGAAAATACATTTATTTCTTCCATTTGTAACTAATCTCTAGGCACTTGATTCTGATGTTTACACTTGCTTGCTAGTTAGCTCAGTGGATAGAGCACTAAGCCTGGAGTCAAAGACACTTGAGTTGACATTTAGAAAAAAAATGTGTCCCTGGGCAAGCCACATAACCTCCATTTGCTTCAGGTCACTCATCCATAAAGTGGAGATAATAAATCTCTTCCATTGTTGGGAAGACAAATAAGATATTTGCAAAGCATTTTGAAAATCTCCAAGAGCTATACAAATGTTAGCTATTAGCATGTCAAGGTTCCTAATAGAATTCTTATTAGCTTCCTCCACAGCTTTCCACCATTCTATAAGGTGACACTGTTCATAATCTTTCACCAGCTCCCTCCATTTTGCTTTGCAAACCAGTACTACCCTTGGCTTCCATATCTCTGCTTGACAAGGAGATAATATATATGCCAGTTAAGGTAATTTCTGTCATCTTTTGTAGTCACTCTTTTATGTAGCTTAAACTTTTGCAGAAAGTAGTAATAATTGAGGTCAATATTTTTGTCTTTTTCCACATCCCATATTTTTATATGGATGACCCATTTGGATAGATCAGATTGAGCTGTTGCAATTTGTTCACAGCCTTTCTTTTCATCTTTAGACCTCCCCCCCCAATTTGATATGTATTTTACAATTTATTCTAATTAACACAAGCTCATCCTACATTTACAGTCAGTGGTTTCCTGTCTATTAAGGAATACTTATGTTTGGATTGTGTTGTTATTGTTATTGGTCAAGTCCAAAACTTTTCAACTCTATTTCAGAAAAAACATTCATGGTAATGTAGAAACAAATCTTCTGAACAGTCTATAAACCTTCAGTGACTATTATTTCTTATTCCAGAATCATTTTTTCTAATATGTTTTTCTCCATTTTCCCTTTTGCCCACTTTCACCCTGAAGTAATGAGGTATCAAATTACATGTTAACTAATTTTGGAGGATATTACCCAAGCCCATAAATGAATTTCTCTGACTAAAAATTGCTTATTGAAGTTGTTTTTGCACATCTAAGACTACCCACTAATCTATAACCCCCCAAATAAAAGTGTTTTCTTGTAACAAAGACATATATAGGCAAGTCATACAGCCCCCCACAGAGTCTGTGTCTGAGAATACATATTATACAATTTTTCTTTCTCTAGACTTTTCAAAAGACATTGGGACACTAACAACAGCTATCTTCAAGTGTTTATTTTCTTTATGCTACTGATCATTTCAAAACCAAATAAACTCTCATGAAATTCTTCTTGTAGCCTTTGGGCACGTAATAAAATCAACTCCACTAATTCCATTATTTGTCTCTCCTGTGATCCTCCATGACAATCACTAAAACATATACGTATGTGTGTATATGATTATATATATATATATACACATGTATATCTGCATAAATGTACATATATTCATACATAAATACAAAATGTAATCTACACAATATTTTATATAATAATATAGTATTATATAGTTATTTAATAATAAAATATTACAATGTATATACATATATATTTAAAGTCATAGAGCCAAGGAAAGATCTATGAGGCACTGCATTATAGATCTATCCCTGGAACTTGCTTGCCCTGATTACCAGTGCTAATGCTAAAGAATCATCCTTTATTTCATCTACTTTTCAAGGTACCTGTAACTTAGCCTCTAAAAACCCTACCCTTTATGGGAAAGTGCTTTGTCTATGGAGATTGTGGGTTATTTTTCACCTGATAAAATGATAATTCTGGAGCTAGAAAGGACTTCTAGGGTTGTCTAGTCCAAGGGTTCTTAACCTGGGGTCCACGAGCCTCCAAGAGGTCCATGGATAGATTACAATGCGTCTTTGAACTTGTATTGGAAAAATATATTTTTATTTCAGTATAATTTATTTCCTTTGTTATTTTACATATTTTATTTTATATGCTTAAATATATTAATCTGAGAATTAATCCCAACACTTCACACCCAAATGCCAAAGTGATGCCAGGTTAAGGATATTTGATTAATTCAACTCCATTATTTTAAATATAAATAAATTAGAGTACCAGGAGGTCTAATCTATGTCATAATTGCTTACAATTGGCCTCATAATTTGATTCAACTAGAGTCTAAAAGATATAGATCCATAGGCCCTTCCAATTATAAAGCAATCAAAGATGATCTAGTACAATCTTCTTCCCCATACAGGTATCTTCTCGGTAGTATCCATAACAAGTAGCCTTTGCTTGAACACTTCCAACAAGAGAAAACTATCTCCCAAGGACAGCATGCCCCAATGTGAGGCAGTTTCACTGCATAGGTATCTCTATTGGACCAAATTGTTCTTTTTATAACTTCCCTTTGCTCTTAGCTCTGTTATCTGAGACCATACAAAACAAGTCCATTCCTTCTGCCCTATTAAAACCTTTCAGACATTAGAAGACAGTCGTCATGTCTTCAGCAAGAGATCTTTTACTAACAAAGTAACCTTGTGCATGTCTCTCGAATGTTCTGGCCTTCCATTTTCCAAATGAATGAATGAATGAAAAATTATTAAACACTTAATATGTGTAATAAAAAACCTGTCCTTTCTGCCTCCCAAGACTATATTGAAGATGAATGAGGGCAGTAATAGATAGCAAAGCAATTTGAAAGTTACAACCACTTGTCTACATGTAATGTAATTCAATTGAACAAACACTAACTAAGGTCTTGGAATGTGAAAAGCACTGTATTAAACAATAAGGATACAAAAATTAAATAAGGTACATTCTTTGCCATTGAGTAACTTATGATATAAGGGGGAATAGGGTGGGAAAAGACATACAACCAAATTACTATGATATAAGGGAGAATTAGATAAGTACATAAGGTCTAAACAAAGTGGTAGAATATTTGAAGGAAGAATTGCTTTCAGTTGGTGGGATGGTTGGGAAGAAGGATCAGAAAAGGCTTTATAGAGGAGATGGTGACATCTACCTGATATAGGCCTTGGAAGAAAGAAGAAATGGCATTTGAATAAACTGAGGTGGAATGAGAGTCCTCTCTACATAGGAAAATCAAGATGATCAAAGGCTCAGAGATAAAGATGGCAGAATGAGAATGGGAAAATGGAGAGCAGTCCAGTTTGGTTGCAATGACAGGAAACACATGACATAAGGCTAGACTGTATCCAGATTGTGGGTCCTGGCCTTGAATGCCAAAAGGCAGGGATAAGTTCCTGAAGAATTTTGAGCAGAGGAGCAGTCTGAGCAGAGTGGGTTCTTGGGAGACCATATAGACTTAATATTTGCAGATGCTGAGAGAGGAAAGACCTTGTGGATAGTTAAAAAGTCAAGAAACTCTAGACAAAAGGTTTTAAGAGCCTGAACTAGAAAGGTTTGTAGTCAGAGTAGAAAGAAGGGGAGGGATCAGAGAGATATGCAAAGGGGTAGTAATTAATTTTCTTGAAAAGGGCAAGTTGGGCCCCAGACAGAGATTCCTTCAAAGGCTTTGGTTGCTCCCCAGATTGTGGGTATCTTTGCCCCATGATCTCCCCCATACTAGCTCCAACAACCACCAGAGACTTTGATGCCATCTGGAAGCCAAGACTGTAGAAATGAGAAGAAGAAAATGATTAGAGATATTAATTTAATTTAGTCTTGGTTCTAATTGTCTAGAGAAAATTCTTTTGCACTAACGTTAATTTATTTTCACTTAGGGCCAGTTATGCTAATTCAAATCAGCTTTAAGTATTAAAACACTGATACTGTGAATCAGATAATAAAACGGATTAATGGAAACATGGGCACACACACAAAAAAAAAAAAAAATCCTAGGGAAGAATCTATGGAAAATAACGGCAACACTATCAGCTCATGGAATGATCCAACTTCATCTCCACCCAAGCTATAAAGAAGTAGGCAACACTTTCCCAGCTGAACTTGCCCAAAGTTCAACAGTGTTTTAATAGCAGGTATGGCCTTCAAAGCCAGGTCCTTGAAGTCCAGCACCCTTTTCCACTAATGGTCATAATTGCACTTTACATTTATTCTTTTATTGGATACTCACAAAAACAGCATAATGAGATAGTGCCTATGAACTGTGTCATGCTGGTAAATATTTAACAAGCAGCTCTCCAAAAATGTAGGACACTTTTTAAAGTTTAATCTGTCAATTAACCTTTTCTCCACCACATTCTTAAGTGTCTTAAGTAATCAACACAACAATCCATCGAACTCTGATCTATAACATTTGCTGATTTCCAAAGTGCAAATGCACATACTGAAAATTTCACAATGGGCTCTCACTTATCCACTTCATGCTGGCTCCAATATATCCCCTACTACAGGTATTGTTAAGTGGTTACAGTGATGAGAGTGCAGGATTAGAGTTGGGGAGGTCTGAGTTCAAATTCAGACTCAGTTGCTTACTAGTCGTGTGACCCTGGGCAAAGTCAGTTAAATCTGTGTCTGTCTCAGTTTCCCCATCAGTAAAATGTAAATAATAATCACATCTACCTCTTACAGTTGTCATGAGGATAAAATGAGATACTATTTGCAAAATGATTTATAAATATTAGTACCCTAAATAAATACTATCATCATCTTCATCATCATCATCATCATCATCATCGTAATTCTTTTCATCTTTGGAACTTCTACCCTGGGGCTTCACTGCTCTGATTGGCCAGTGTCTCTCAGGCCCACTATTTTAGAGAGGCTCCTCTCTAATCATTTGATTCCACTCCCTTGCCACAACACACTCCTGAACCCCTCACCTATCCTTTTGTGTCAGGTGAAAGATGAAATTACTAAGGATAAAGAGGCTTAAGCTCCCAAATTGATTTATGCAGAAATGCATGCCAGTTGCCGAACAAATAGTGACCAGTAACCTTCCTCAGCTTAGGCCTTGGCCCCAAATACAGGGAGGAGACCAATTTTTATTCATTAAAAATAATCAGATAAGACCAGTTAAAGAAAATAATTACCCAGGATACAAGATTAGGTAATCTGATTTCTAATTGGAGGAAAGATTAGGGACTTTCCAAGTTGAGAGGGGGAGAGCAAGCAGGTATAATTCCCTGAATTCAGAAAAAGACATGTCCCACTCACCCCCAAGTGTCTGTATTCAGTCAAAGGAATGTGGAAACAATAACTGGTGACCACTATGGGGCCAGTTTTCAGATGAGACTTATGGGTTGCTTGAAATGTACAATTCTGAGAAAACTCCTTGCATCAATCTTTGGATCTGACTGGGTTTCTGAACTAGGTCCTTATTTAAAGGGTCTCTAAGCAATAGGTCGAGCTGGTCCAGCTTCCCAGCTACTCAAGGCTAGGTTCAAATAATGTAATAAAGTTTCCTCTCAATTTCCACATTTGAATAAAGTTTTCTTACAGGATAGAAATGGATCTAAACCCATAATTGAATAGAAAGGGAACTGAACTACCTTCAGAATTGAGTCACAAGATGGATCATGAATTTCCCACCATCACTTGCTGTTCTAATCTCCTTGATTACCTCACTTTTCAGTTCTAGAACCATAATCAAATCAATATTGCCATTACTCCTGGAAAAGATATGTCAGTCTACTCCTTTTTGGCTCCATTCACCAACACAATAATTTTTCCAACCAAAATACCCTTCCCTGGCCACCACCAGGAAAAACAAAGCCATATGTGCTTCTTCCCCTTATTAGAACATAAGCTTCTTGAGAATATGAACTGTCTTCCCTTTTGCTTTTGTTTTCCTGCTTTTACTTAACACATAGTAAGCACTTAAATGATTTTCCATTTATCCACTGAGCCTCAGTTTCCCCATCTCTCAGGTTCCTCCATCTGGCCTATATTTTGAGTTCCAGCATGAGATGAAAATAAGGAATGGATGTGAAAGCATGCTTTCCTGCATAAAAGGCTATATAAATAAATGTGAGGGGCTGCTATTATATCCCTACTCTCTCCTCCCAGCCCCTGAGCCAGGCAGGGGATAAGGGGAGAAATAAAATTAATTCTTTTTCCCAATGAACATTCCGTTCCACCCAGAACACTTGTTCATCAGCGCTCATTGAGGCGGGTCCTCCATATTTAGCCTCTTTAAAAGCTCTTCCTCTTGGATTGGTTCCTTCATCTTTTATATTGCTCTTCTCTGAATTCCTTCAATCAGCCTGCTGGTAGCTGACTCAGCTATTAGTAAAAGTTGCATGTCTTTATAGCCCTTAAAAGCAGATCTTCAGTCAGTCTTAGAACACCATAGCAAATTGAGGGCACAGTGCCTTTCCAAGGAAACAGCCAAAAGGGTTCAAAACTTGGAACTTAAGGAAGAACAGTTTTACACACAAGGCTGTCCCTTAAGGGGTAGAGAGAGAATGGCAGGTGGGGTGTTCTCTGTCCCTGGATATGTTTGACCAGAAGCTACCATATGGCATATGCTGTTAGAGTCATCCTGCAAAGTGAGATGGGATCAGTGGCATCTGTGGTATCCTTCAGACCTGAAATTCTCTGCTTCTGCTGGATTCCAGAAGGCAGAATAGAGAACAATAGGTGGAAGCTGAGCCCAATATAAGGAAATCTTTCTAATAATTAGAATTGAATGGAATGTGCCATCTCATGAGGTAATGAGTTCCCCATCACTAGTGGTCTTCAAGTGAAAGATACATAGCCATTGGTCAAGGTTGTCAGAAACAGATTTTCTGTTCAAATGTGGGTTCAGATAGATGATTTTTGACGTTCCTTCTAATTCTGAGATTCTGTGACTCTATAAGAGTTGTGAATTCTCCTCTGATTAATGGAAGGTTGACATGAAGATAGCTAGTAAGAGAAAAGAAATGGAAGCTCTACTCTTCATTGAGAAACCCTGTGGGCAGAAAGATAAACCATTCTCAATATCTTGCTGAGATCATGATGTCCTCTGCCCCTAGGACACAGTACATTTCTCTAAACTGGAGAGAATGAAAAGACATTGACAAACTAGATTGTGTCCAGAGCTGTGCAACCAGGATAGTCAGAGAAATATATCCTTTGGTCTCAGATTGGTTGAAGACACTGGAGATGTTAATCTTGAATAAAAGAAGGCTTAATCTTTGGGTACTACAAGGATAGCCATTTGGGAAACACCAGACACTTTCAGTGTGACTCCCAGAGAATGTAGCAAAAGAAACTAAGGGGCAGGAAAGAACAGAGGCAGAGAAGCATTGGATGAAGGGGAAAAGGAAAGTCCAGAGAGGAAAATGCCAGCTTAGTCTAAGGCCAATCTTCCTTCTGAAACTTGACTTCCCTACATGTATTTTGGGGTCCAGTGACCTTGGCCTCAATGCTGTTCTTGCACACAATGCTCCTTCTCTCAATTCAGAGCATTTTCTCAGGTTATCCTTGTTGCCTAGAATTCTCTCTTTCTTCATCTCCACCTCCTGGCCTCTCTGACTTCATTCAAGTCCTGGCTAAAGTTCCACCTTCTACAAGGAGCCTTTCCCAAGCCTCCTTAATCTTAGTGCTTCCCGTCAGACAGGGCCCAATTTATCCTGTATACATTTTGTCTGTAATTAGACCATGAGTTTCTGGAGACCAGGGGCTGTTTCTTGCCTTTCTTTGTATCCATAGAACTTAGCACAGTGCCTGGTATACAGTTGGTACTTAATAAATACTGGTTAACTTGATGTGACTTCCTAATCAAGAGAGTTGTTTAAAAGTGAAATACCCTGCTTTGAAGGGTAGAGAGCTCCCCATCTCTCATAGTTTATCTCCAAGCACAGATCCAAAGCTGAGGTCCCATGAGAATTGGTTGAAGGAACTGGATATGTTTAGCTGGAAGGAAAAAAGGAGGGGAGGAGATATGATAGCTGGCATCAATTATGTGAAGGGCTTCGATGTGGAAGGGAGATGAGACTTGCTCTTTTTCTGCAAAAGGTAGAACTAGGAACAATGAGAAGTTGAAAAAATATTTGTTTCAACTCCTTAAAAAGGAAAAAGTTCTTTAAAAATTATAGCTGATTTTAGTGCTTATTATACAGCCTTTCTTAAAATGAAAATGTATCACATATTTTGAATCCTCTCTCATGTTCTGCTATGCACACAATACACTTTTTTCCTTTCTCACTTTATATTTGTTTCAATATTTAAGTTTGTGATATGTTTTTTTTTCCTTTTCTTTATTCTATATTTGAGTTCTGGTGTTTGAGTCTAAAATAAAAAAATAAAAATTATAGCTGATTTTAAGAGAACTGAGTAGTCTCAGGAGATAGTGAGCTTCCCATCACTGTAGGTCTTCATGCAGAGACTAGATGACCGCTTGTTATCAAACCATCATGAATCATTTATTTTTTGATAAAGAAAAAAATTGTATATAGAACAAATCATCCCTTTTTATCTTTAAATTTTATTTATTTCAATTAAGCTTTTATACACTTAACAAGTTTTTATTTTATCTCTTCTCTCACTTAAAAAACTAACCGTTTCTTTTTAAAGATGGAGACATGGAAGCCATAGAAAAGTAGAGACGGGGTGGGAGTGACCAAGATCACACAGTCATTTATAGTGAGAGCTGGGACTGAAGGCTCTTCTGACTCTCAGTCAAGGGTTTTCTCCATCCTGATAAGAAAAGTGAGGAGAAAACAGAAAGTTTCCAGGTACCTACACCTATAGAAGTATTGCATTGTGATGGACAGAGGGATCATCAGATTGTAATCTGGGAAGAAAGAAGAATCCTTCTGATGTCATGTGTTTTCTTTTTCTAGGAGAGGGAGAATGTGTCATCTGCCTGGCCTCCAGTCCGTCTGTGAGTGTTACTGCTTTAGAATATTTTGCTGCACATTCTGTTTGCAAAGAGGCTGACAGTCATTTATTAGGACATAATAACATCTCAATACTTCTTGGGATTCAAATTGAACTTGGAAGTAGAGAAGAATACCTACATTCATTTTCAGCTCCGATTTTTGGGGGGAGGAGGGTAGAAGGTTGGGTGAGATATTATTCAGACCAGCTCTCCCGAAATCTGATTGCACTTCTCTGCATGCTCCAAAATGCAATCATCTCCCTCTGGCTGATTTATTAACCTAACAATGAGAAGCATCAGAGCCTGTCTGAGCCTCTGTTCCTGGCTACCTGGGAATTACATTTTAATTAACTAATTTATCTAATATCGGATCGGCGCTTCCTGCGTGGAAGGCAGCTGCGGACTTAGCAAGGCCTGCAGACAATTAATGTTCTCGTAGTGTTTGGGGCCAGCTCCACCAAAGCCTCCAGTGATGAGAGTGTATTGATGAAGAGAGCATTCGCCTAATTGAACACTTAATGAATATCGTCCCCCTTCTGATGGCAAGGAAGAATCTTGAGCATTGCTCATGGTCAGTGGACTTAAAATATTGTATGTTTGGGTTCTTGATGGATTGAGGAAGTAGGGAAGGGAGAACAATGGTTTCCTTGTTAGCTATGTCTAATCCCTTAGAAAGCAATTGATCCTTGAGTTCTATTGAGAGCCTACTGTGAGCCCATCATTCTCATAGGCACTACAGCAAGTATGATATATTTAAAAAGGATACTGGATTTGGGGTCCAAGGACCCAGACGTCTTCTTACTACTTATATGACCCTTGGGCATACAAGTGCCCAATTTCTCTGGGCCTCAATTTATTCACCTATAAAATAAGTGGATAGGACTAGACTTAGGTTTAAATCTTTCTCTGACACACACTGACTTTGTGACCTTGGATAAGTCACTTACCCCTTAACGTTCTAGGAAACTTTCAAGGACTGTAAGTTACAGAGAAGATGCTAGCCAGTTTTGCTAGAAGGAATTTCCTTACATGGGAGTTACCTATATCAATGAAATCATAAGCCCAGTCATAGTTATCATTCTCCTCATCATCACTTTAGTATCATTTAATAGTAGTAGCAGGAGAAATACTGCCAGGTTTTTCCCAACTATCATTTTATGATCTGAGGAGAAGGCCAAACTGTGAGGATTATGCAGGGGATGACTAAAATGAAATGGAATGTTCCCAAAGTGTAATTATATGTTAGAGTCATCGAGTTTGATCTGGAAATGGGTTCAGAGTCACCTAGCTCTAAATTCTAAAGTCCAAACTTAACCCAGAATTATAAAAGTCCAGAAACAGAGATATAACTATACTCAGAGGTGTTCCCTTCCTTTGGTAAGGTATCCCCTTCCTATTTGGAGGTTGTCCATTATATGGAGCTAACAAGCCAACTCTTTGCAACTCCAGTCTTTCCTCTCCTGAACCCTCCCCCTCTTTCTACTGCTTCTATTTCTGCCCTCTGGGGCCAAACAGAAAAATATAATCTCTCTTCCACATAGCAGCCTTCAAATACTTGAAAAGGCTATCATGACCCACCACTTATTTCCTATTCTTTAGGCTACATATTCCTACTTCCTTTTTCCCTTTGTCCAATCCTCATATGGTCATCAGAGCATAGAAAATGCTCAGGAAGGAAGATGAAGGGTCAAAAATAACAATGACACCAACTTCCCATTCTATTTTATCCCCTTTTAAATGAACTTCTTTTTCTTCTCTCTCCTTGGTTTGGGCAAGGGAGATGTATATCATTTTGTTGAAATAAAAGGGGTCTGTGGAGCTCATCCATTTCAGTCTCCAACACTTAGTTCATTAGTTTCCATTACTAGACGTCCTGAAGTGGAGGTTGGATGACCAGGGATGATGGACAAAGGATCTCAACCCAGATATCAGTTGAACAAGATGCTCTCTGAAACCACTTCCCACTATGAGATTTTGAATATCTGAGTAGTCCTATTCTGGTATGTCTCCAGGGATAGAGACTTGATGATCTCCCTACATATTCAATATTAAATTTAGGGTTAGAGACTCTAATCTCAGCATTGTTCACTTCAAAACTAAGAGAGCACATTTTAAATATTTTATTTCTATCGCTCCCTACCCCTCAAACTTCTTCAATGTCACTCCACTGTTTAAAGAATTAAATTCAGGTGAAATTTAGATTACTTAGTGTATCATTCATACCCCCTCTACAATCTGGACTTAATACTATTAATACTAACAATACGGACTAGACTTGTGATTTCATTGGTAAAGGGAATTCCCAGTTGAGGGAATGCTTATTGAGACTGGGAATACAATTTACAGTCTCAAAAATTTGCTTACAGTACTGAAAGAATAAGTAAATTTCAAGGATAGACTGTGTAGACTTGAACCCAGATCTTTGTGGCTTCAAAATCAGCTCTCTATTCACCATGCTGCATTATCAATGAGGAGGAAGATGATAATAATTATAATATTACTTAAACTTCTTAATGTAGTTCAATTTAAGGTTTTAATTAAGGAGGCTAGGTGGTAGAGTGGATAGAGGGCTGGGTCTGGAGTCAGAAAGACCTGAGTTCAAATCAGGAATCAAACACTTACTAGCTGTGGGACCCTAGGCAAGTCACCTAATCCTGTTTTCCTGCGTTTTCTTATTTATAAACTGAGTTGAAGAAGGAAATGGTAAACCACTCCAGTATCTTGGTGAAGATTAAGCACAATTGCAAAGAGTTGGATACAACTGAACAATAACAATAACCAGGTTTGAGTTAATTCAAGACTTCAAACTTTGTAAATATTCTACATGTATCATCATCTCATTTGATGTTCGAAACATCCAGGTGAGGTAGGTGTTATCATCATCGTCGTCGTCATCATCATCATCTTCATTACCCCCATTTTCTTGATGAGTACACTGAGGCTAAATGACCTGCCTAAGGTCTAATGGTTAGTAAGTGTCTATGGTAGGATTTGAACTCAGGTCTTCCTGACTCCAGTCCAGCACTCAACCCACTACCCCAACCCATGTGACCTACCATTCTAATGAGTTGAGAAGATTATAAGGTCCTTGAGAGCAACAATCATATCTCATTCATATTTTATCATCATCAGTACTAAATAAGGTCTCATGCAGAATAAGCACTTTATAAATGCTTGTCAAATGACTAAACATGATATCCCATGAGAATGATAGGATGTTATAGTTGAAAGAACCTTTAGAGATTATCTGGTCTAACGTCTTAATTTTAAAGAGGAAGAAATGGAGGCACAGAAAAGGAAAGTGACTTAACATGTAGTAATAGATTTGTAAACCTTATAGAAATGTACAGAGTGAATTATTATTTAAAATAATATCAGCAGATCCAAGTTATCTGAAGATCTGAAGTTCAAAGTTCTGTTTCTCTCTCTCTCTCTCTCTCTCTCTCTCTCTATATATATATATATATATATATGTATGTATGTATGTGTGTATGTATATATATACATATATACATACACACAGAAATAGAAAGATAGCTAGCTAGCAGATAGGTGGCACAGTGGGTAGAGCATCAGGTCTAGAGTCAAGAAGATTCATCTTCTGGAGTTCAAATCTGGCCTTACAGACTTACTAGCTGTGTAGTAAGTCTGGGCAAGTCACTTAACCCTGTTTGCTTCAGTTCCTCATCTATAAAATTAACTGGAGAAGGAAATGGCAAACCTCTCCAGTACTGGTGCCAAGAAAACCCCAAATAAGGTCACAAAGAGTTGGAAACGACTCAACAATAGCAACTATAGGTTTGTGTGCATGTACATGTATGTATTTGTGTACATATGTGTATGCATACGTGTATATGTGTGTATATCAATTAGGATGCAAAAAGTTCTGAGAACTCATGCTTTGGAGCTTCTTGTTACTTTTCATAGATTGACTGTGGCTGTTTTGAGTAATTAATTACACAAATCATGACCCAAGGCCACACCAATACATTTTACTACTATATCATGTAAGAGTCAATAATCCAATACCAAAAGCATTTAATTAGAGTATGAAATGTCAATAAGAAAAAAAGAATGACTATTCCTCCATCTCCTTTGCTGGATTATCGTCCATATCAGGGCCTTTGAATGCAGATATATTCCTGGCTGGAGTCCTTTGTTTTCTTACTTCTTTCCCTGGCTACTAGTTCTAATGTCTCCTTCCCCCTACCCCATCAACAAATGTCTTGTATCTATTACAGTATATACTGACAAATGTACATATTTTTCTCCTTTAGAAGAATATAAGCTCCTTGAGGGAAGGAATATTTCATTTTGGGTTTTGCCCCAGTAGCTAGCACAATACCTGATACATAGTAGGCACTTAATAATAATGGTTGTTTATTGATTGATTTCACTTAACCTTATCAACTCCATCTCTATTTCAATGACTCCCAGTCAATATATCCAGTCATAGTCTCTCTCCTGATCTCTAGTCCCACATTTCTACATCCTGAACTCCTTTCCAATTCTGACATTCAGAACTTGTGACCCCTGAAAGAGTCATAGAATGATATATTTGAATCAAAAAAGCATCTTTGATGTAGGCTGTCAAGTCCTAATCCTTTATTTTATAGATGATGACAATGAGGCCCAGCAAGGTGTAGCGCCAGTGCAATATTTATAGCACCCACAATCATGATAAAGACCATGACTATAAATATTTCCACATGACACTCCATCACAAAATATAGCAAACTCTCCATATAGAAGATAGAAGCAAAGCATTTATTTAGACACCAGAAAACCAGATCCCAAAACCAGTAATCCGATTCCATCATTAGTAGCAAAGAAATTAATAGGCCATAACAACACTGAGAGCCACGGCATCCTTTAGCCTTCCCCCAAACCAACACAAGATCAATATTTATTCACTAGCCTATTTGACTCTTTGCCTAAGTATCCTCTCCCCCAGCTATCCATACAGTCTAGTTCTGACTCCCAACTTCCTGTGGCTCTACTCTACCCTTCAACAAACTCCTCCCATCACAAGCTCCATTTGATTAAATTCAACCTATTAGGGGACAGAGTTTACTTTTAGAGAAGGCGAGGTCTTCAAACGCCCCAAGTCTATTAAGGGGCAGGGAAGATCTTCAAATTCCCATTCCCATTACACAAGGTTAAATAATTTGCCTGAAGTCTCATAGGCATTAAGTGGCAGAACCAGAATTTGAACCAAGAATCCTTGACTTCAAATTCTATGCTCTTTCTAATATACCATAGTTAAAGGAAAAAGATATGTTGTGACTGGTACAGAATAGATCAGGAGAAGGAAGTAAATAGATACAGCAGAAATTCTTGGGGAGTGGAGAATAGAAATTTCACTGGAGTCAGACCTTGTTGAACTGAAAAATTCTGCCAGTCGCCTTTCTCTGTGAGTTTATGAAGAGGGGAAAAGAGGGGAAAAGAGTGAGGGGAGGGGGAGTAGGGGGAAGGAGAAAGAGGAGAGGAGAGGGAGGAAAGGGGAGGGGAGGAGAAGTGAAAGGAGGGGAGGGGAGAGAAGGGGAGGGGAGGGGAGAAGGGAAGAAAAGACTAGGGAGGGGGTGTCCACTGAGGTTGAGGTAGAAATTTGTCAAACATTTTCCCCTAGCTTTCATATTGGCAGCTACCATATCTCACTGCATAATCATCAACAAATTTATGACAAACTTGCAAAATGGGATGAAACCATTATGTGAAGCTTTTTAAAAACTTGTGCCAGAATTACTTAAAAATCATTTGTTACTCAACTGTATGGCTACCCAACAAACTGTACAGTTTATCTTGTGCAGAAAGATGCAAGTTATACCATATCACATAACTTACTTATTGAAGCTTCACCTGCTCCCCCTCCTTGTACCTACAGTTCTTCATTGGGCATCCTAAACAAACCATGCAAGTTGACTTTCAGAAATACACTGACTGTGCACATTCACTGAGAAATCTCAGCTCTTGTTTCACAATGTGAGAGAGATAAGTGTGCATCCATATGCCACCAACAAATAAATTACTCCTCTGTTTACCTTTTAAGTGGCATGATGAACAGAATCTTACCATGCATTATATGATGGAAGGTTATAAACCAATTTTTGGACTGAAAATACAGGGTTTGACAATTACATGGTGAAATATGGTGGGTTTCATAGTGCATAGAGAGTACTGGAATTGAATTTAAAATTCCTGAGTTCAAATCCTGACTCAGAGATATACTAGCTGTGTGGGCATAGTTAAATCATTTAACCTCTCTTAGCCTCAGTTTCTTCATTTATAAAATGAGAATGATAATCCCACCTGACTCACATACTGTGAGGGTAAAATAATGTATCATATATAAAATTCATTGCATACCTTAAAGTTATCTATATATGTTAGCTACTACTACTTTGGCACCTATACACTTCAAGAAAGGAGTTTCAGAAACTCAGCAATGCCAAATCAAAATAATAATAATTAGCTCACATTGCTGTAATGTTTACAGGTTACAAAGGGCTTTTCTTATAGCAACTTTCCATGGTAGGTTGTATAAGGATTATTGTCAATATCATTTGGTAGATGGGAAAACTGAGATTCAGAGAAGAGAGAACCTTGAATAATATGAGAAAAGAGAGTTAGACTTTGAACCTGTATCTCTGCACAAATAACTACCAGATATACACATAGGTGTATATATTTATGTGTATGTGTATCCAGTACTTATCTTTTTTCCTGAGATCTAATTCCACATTACCAACCATTCAAGATTTGTTCAATTGTACGTCGTCTAGGCATCTCAAAACCAAAATGCACAAAACATAACACATTGTTTTATCATCAAAATCTTCTCCCCATCACTAACTTTCCTTTTTATGTTAAGGATACCAACATCCTGTCAGGCATTCAGATTCACTACCTCAGAGTGGTCTTTAACCCATCAATCTCATTCACCCTTCACATCCAATCATTTGCCATCTCATCACTTTTATTTCCACAGCATATCTCTCATCTAACCTCTTCTCTCCATTCATTCGACTACTTCAGGTCCTTATCACATCTTGCCAACACAGTTGCAACAGTTTATTAATTGGATGTCGGACTTTCAATCCCTCCCCTTTCCAATCCATTTTCTCCTTACCTGACAAAATAATCTTCCTAAAGCATGCTTGACAATGCTTTTCCCTTGCTCAAAAAACTCAATTTATTCCCCAGTGCCTGAAAAATAAAACACAAACATCTTTGTTTGACATTTAGAGCTCTTTCACTCCCGTCTACCTTGCCAGGGTTATTGCAAATTTCTTTCTTTCCCACAATTTAAGTTCCAAACAAACTGACCTACTTGATTGGCGATCCTCATTCCCAGCAATTCATCTCCCACCTCAATGCATTTGCACAGACTGCACCTTCCCCATATCTAGAATGCACTCCTTTCCTCACTTCTACTTCTTTGAATACCTAGCTTCCTGCAAGGCTCAAACAAGTCTATCCTATTGCCCAATTACTCCACCCCTCTCCCTACCAACAAGCTACTTTAAGTATATTTTGGATTTTCTTGTCTATGTTCATGTTTTCCCTTCTCACTCCCTCCAATAAAAACAAGTTACTTGAGGCAGGAAGAGTTATCTTTCTGGTTGTCTATCCCCAGAGCATAGCACAGTGCCTGGCACATAGTAGACATATAAAAATTCTTCAGAATTGATTGCTTAATTCCTTAGATCTTTCTCTATGCACTCTATAACTTTCTACATTATATTTCCTAAATGCCTAAATAGTTTTGATCTCTTTCTAACATCCCTTTCATCTCTAAGTTCAAGGATCCAGTGATTCATTTATTTGCTCATTTATTGATTCATTCAATGCACATTTATTGTGTTCCTCGTGTATACCTTCCCCTGTGCTAGGCAGTGTGGGGAAACAGGACATGGTCCCTATCTCAGAGTGTCTCAAGGGCAAGTTGAGAAATATAATGCAATGAACAGAGTCCCTGTGTTCAAATCTCAGCTCTGTCTACTGTGAACCCTGTGACCTTAAGCATGGCCCCTTACTTCTAAGAATCTACTTTCCTCTTCCAGTGACATGAGGATAATGACATTTGTAGTAGTCCCCTCAAAGGGTGAATGAAAGGTAAGAGCTTTACAAAATGGAATACTAACAGCTCGGATTCTATGGTGCTTTACAAAGCATTTTTATTTCACCATGATATAAGGGAAATGGGGAAGGCTATTAGCTTCATTTTATAGATGGCGTTAAAGGGCAATATACACACAATAGATACAAGCAAAGGGAAACACATCATCTGTGATGATTTGCATGGGACAGTTGTCTTTAAAGTCACCATCAAGACTACATTAGACTGAAAAGGAAAGTGGGCCAACCAGGTAGTAAGAGATAGAAAAATGCATGGACAGTTTGAGTGTTAGGTTGTTATCAACTAAATATTAAAAGAACAAGTGCAAAATCTCCAAGGTACCTGGTGAATCATCTATAGAAGAATTGTAGAAAAGTCAAGAATCACACAGGAGGAACAGGTGTGGAAGGGGTTGCCATCAACCTCAACATTCCCATAATGATGACCAACTGTAGAGCTAATAAAGGGTCAATATAGCTGGGGAAAGTTCAGAAGGATAGAATAACCACCCAAGGTCAGAGAACCAATAAGAGCAAGAGCCAGGATTTGGACCCACGTCTTTTTGCTCCAAGACCAGTGTTCTTTCACAACCACCCCAAACTATACATTCCATACAGCACTACAGACAGATGACCTATTACTATTTTTATTATTTGAGGAGACAGGACACACAGGTGGTAACTTCTTAGTAATGAGATGGATTTCCATAAAACTACCAGAGAAAATTAATTTTTCTGCTTTATAATATCACCTTGGTGCTACATGAAAATTGTCGCATAATGGCAGAAGGGGCGTCGCATGGACAGATCTGATTAAAGACCAAGAGAGTGGTACAAGAACAGAAGTGCTGTAGATGTCAGAGGAAGGAGAGATATCAGTGTGGGTTACAGGGATCAGGGAAGAATTCAGGGAAGGGATGAGAAGACACCTAAGGGAATTGCCTGGGAGTGACTGGCTGTCATGATAAACAGAAGAACCCAAGTGACCTTTCCTTTATCAACAGTGTCAAGCTGTATTCACATTGACTTCTTTTTGTCTGACAAAGGATGATTGAAAGATATTCACAGAGTCCTCAGTGACTCAAAAAATTGGTAGGGTCCTTAGAAATTGCAGAGTTCAATTCTCTTTTGATAGGAAAGGGAACTGAGGTCCAGGGAAGAGACATGGCTTGTCTGAAGTCCTACAGTGAGTTAGAGGAAAAGTCAAGATTTTGAATGAATGAAAACTTAGTTCAGGAAGTACTTATTGAGATGAACATTGGAGATATATAGTTAAAGATAGCAGAATTTTTGCCCTCAAGGAGCTCACAGTCTACTAAGATGAGAAGTGAATGAATATAAATGAATATAAAATTTTTGTTAAACATTTATCATGCGCTAAGTTCATAGAATCCAGACACATCACCCATCCAGATCATGGTAGTTGTTCTCTTCTGGGCCCCAAGACCGCCCCTTTCTTTCTTCAAAGAATTCAATATTTATCTCACAATCTTCTTCCTCAAAACAACTCTTTGCCCATATACTACCATTATATGTTAATATCAAATATCCTTTCTTCCTTGGGTCATCAATCTACTCATCTCCCATAGTCTGCACCTTTGTTCCACCCCCGTCACATTAGGGAGGGACCATACACTTTACACCACCATCATCCACAAGGGTTCTGAAGCTATAGTGTTTGGCACATAGTAGGCACTCAATAAATACTTGTTTGTTGATTGATCCACTATATATTACTCTGAAGTTCCACTATTTGTCCATAACTTCCTATAATTACATCTCTCCCTTTGCTTCACCTTTCCTAATCTTATTCTCTACCCTTGCCAAAACTTCTATCCCTTCCTAATTTTCCAGACCAGCACTCCAACCACGGCCTCATTGTCTTCATTTCTAAATTTTAACCCTATAATTAACCTGCTTAATTTTACACTGTTCTCTCCCTCTGAGTCTTTTGCCCCCTTGTCATATCACTATTCATCTCATTCCAAATACCAACCCTAGATTGCTCCCACCACCTGCCTTTTCCTCTCTGACCCAAATACTCACTGATCATCAGTTGAAGAAGTCACACAAATGGGGTGACCTACATCCACTACAAATTTGTTGTATAATTTCAGTGGGTTTCTCTATCCCACTGACCATAGCTTCTGTTCCACATTTTCTGTTCTCTCTTTCAACCACTTTTACCACCCATACCACCCTTTTTCTATTACTTCTCCATTGGAGGACCTCACTTTGTATTTGACTGAATAGAGGCCATCTACCTACACCTCCTTCTCTTCATTTTAATGGCTCAAATATCAATAACATCATTTTCCTCTCTCTCTCTCTTTTTTGCTCCAGTCTCAGAAAATGTGACCCTTATTCATTCCAAGGTAGATAGAGATGAATGGTGGAGGGAGATGAAAAATGAAGTGCTTACTATGTGCCAAACACTATGCTAAGAATTGGCAGTACAAATACAAGCAAGAAAAACTGATCCTGTCCTGAAGAAAAAACATCCTAATGGGGGAAAATAACATATAAAAATATTAGGAAAGAGGCAGAGAGATGTCAGAATCTGGAGACAGCCAGGAAGTGGGGGAAGTGGTGTGAACACCTTGTTCAAATTTCGTGTACTTATTCCCATCCAGGTATTCTATGTTCCAGTGACAGTCTCCTCCTTGACTCTGTCTCCCATATCTGTGCATTGTCAGTGGCCGCCCCATATCTGGAAACCTCTTCTTATCTTCCTCTCTTGACTTTCTTGATTTCCTTTAAAATCAAGCTAAGATGCCATCTTTTTTAAGAAGATTTCCCAAATCCCCTTTAAAGGTAATGATTTCCCTCTGATATTATCTTGACCTTATCCTGTGTGTATATGCTTTACACGTAGTCATTAGCATGTTATCTCTCTGTTAGACTGTGAGCTTCTTAAGGGTAGGGACTGTCTTTACCTTTCTTTGTATCCCCAGGGCTTGGCACAGAATAGTCACTTAATAAGTGCTCATTGAGTAAATGGACATAGAAATGAATAAATGAATGGACAAAGATGCAGCTGAGTGGAAGAAGGACTCACAAGTTCTCTTTGAAGAGGCAAATAAGAGTTGTCAGAGTTGGTTTACTGGAGACCCAAAGGAAATGTGAAGCCTTGTTTTTATGAGTATTCTTGGTCATCTCACCTTGTAGTACTCATGGTTACTATACGGAAAAAGACTATCATGAAGTTTATCACAGCTTATGAAACAACATTTCTTACAGAACATGAAAAGGGATAGGAATTGTACAGAGTACCAGAGAGGAAGTAGTGTGATCTACTGGAAAGAGTACTACTTTTAGGGTCAGATAACCTGGGTTCAGATTTTGCCTCTGACATTTCCTACTTCTAGTGAAATTGGGAAAAAAAAATACTTATCATCCCTGCACGGCAGGTTCCTCATCTGCAAAATGGGGAAGGGGTGGATTAAATGTCTCCATGGCTTCCTTCCAGCTCTAAAGCTATCACCTTATCATAAGATCCCCATATATAGCAAATCACTATACACATCAAAACTTAAATGCAGAGATGGATCCAAAGGAAGAGACCACAAGATAGAATAAATCATGGTTCCCACATAAAGAAATGAGAGGCTTAAGCCTTATAGGCCCAATTGCTTTATGCCAAAATATCATGAATAGGGGGCGGCTAGGTGGCACAGTGAATAGAGCGCCGGCCCTGGAATCAGAAGGACCTGAGTTCGGAGCCGGCCTCCGACACCTAATCCGCACAAACAAAAAACCTAGCCGTGTGACCTTGGGCAAGTTACTTAACCCCAATTGCCCTAAAGGGGCGGCTAGGTGGCGCAGTGAGTAAGAGCGCCGGCCTCGGAGTTTGGATGACCAGAGATCAGATCCGGCCTCAGAAAATGAGCACCCACGCATAAATCAAATGACTAGCCGTGTAACCTTGAGCAAGTTACTTAACCCCAATTGCTTTAAAAAAAAAAAAAAATATCATGAATAATTTTCCTTTTCAAGAACCAAAACCAAACGTACTTGTTATAGAAAAAAGTACTTGTTATAAGGAGCACAAAAAACTATGAAACTAACTGTCTTAAAAGACAAGAAAGAACTGTTTCTTGACACAAGAGTCATTTCAGAATCAGCTGTCTTTGTGCAGTCAGAACATTGACTTGTTAAAGCAAAGGTCAAAATCAATACCAAATTAGAAGAAAGGATAGACATGAAAAGAAGACTGTGAGTGCAATTACAGCTGCTCTAGCCTGACCTATTCAAACAAGCTATTGACACTGAAAAAAAGTGAAATGAATACAAAACCATCATTAATAGGGATGATCAGCATTTCATACTTTAGATTAATGATATAAAGCAATTGCCACAACAAGGAGGCCAAAAAAACCTTAAAGATTGCCTCAGTCAACAAACACTTGATCTCCTGGTCAAAGTGAGAGGTGAGGAAGCCAGAGATAAAGCTCATTTAAATATCCCATGCAATTCAACTAGCATGTCTAAATGCTCACTATGTACCAGGCTTGTATGCCTCTACCAGAATTACAGAGACAAAATTTAATATTCCTTGCCCTTAAGGAGCTTATACTCTACTGAATAAGGGATTGAATATAAACTCATTTGAAAAAAATATGCTATGCAAAGCCAATGTAACCAAGATTAAGAGGGAAATGGAAAATTGGGGAAGAATTTTTACAACCAATGTGTCTGATAAAGGCCTCATTTCTAAACTATACAGATAATTGAGTCAAATCTATAAGAATACAAGTCATTGCCCAATTGATAAATGGTCAAAGGACAGGCAGTCCTTTGACTGCAGTTTTCAGAGGAAGAAATTAAAGATATCTATAAGCACATGAAAAAATGCTCTAAATCAATGTTGACTAGAGAAATGCAAATAAAAACAACTCTGAGGTACCACATCTCTCCAGTCAGATTGGCTAAAATGACAAAACAGGAAAATGACAAATCCTGGAGAGGATGTGGACAAATTGGAACACTAATGCATTGTTGGAGTTGTGAACTGATTCAACCATTCTGGAGAGCAATCTGGAACTATGCCCAAAGGGCTATTAATAATTTCATACCCTTTGACCCAGCAAAACTACTTCTAGGGTTGTATCCCAAAGAGATCATAGAAGTGGGAGGAAGACCCATATGTACAAAAATATTTATAACAGCTCTTTTTGTGGTGGCAAAGAATTAGAAATTAAGGGGATGCTTATCAATTGGGGAATGGCTAAACAAGTTGTAGTAGAATACTATGGAATACTATTGTGCTATAAGAAATGAGGAGCAGATCGACTTCATATTTACCTAGAGAGGCTTATACAAATTGATGCTGAGTAAGAAGAGCAAAACCAGGAGAATTTTGGACACAATTACAGACATAACATATATGTGATGACCAACTTTAACAGACGGTACTCTTCTCAGCAATGCAGGCTTATAAGCCAATTCCAAAGGACTCATGATGGAGAGAGAGATCTCTACATTCAGAAAAAGAACTAGAAAGAACAGAGTTTGAATGCAGATTGAAGTAAACTACCTGCTCTCTATCTTTTTCTTGTTTGGTTTTGTCTCCCCTTTCCCACTGCTCATTCCATTCGATACAATCCTTCTTTATAACCTGACTAATGTCTAATGTGAAAGTTTTTGCAGATCCTATACTTGATTGTATGCTGCCATGGTGGGGGAGGGGAGGAAGAGGGAGAAAATTTGAAACTCAAGGAATTGTGGAATTGAATCTTGCAAACTAAAAATAAACAAACAAATTAATAAAGACCAACAAAAATTTTAAAAGAAATAAATATGTTATGAAGGAAGAAGTTCTGACTTACCTCTAGGGTAAAGCATAGACTTCTCTAGCATCTAAAGACCTTCACAGTCTGGCCCCAACTTATTTTCCAGGCTTTTTCTCCTCCATGTATTCTCTCTTCTAGTCAAATGATTCTATGTGCTATTCCTGGCACACTGTATTCCATCTCTTGTGTCTTTGTACAAGGTGTTGGTGTCCTGGCCTCGAATGTTATCTTATCACTTCTACCTCTTGGGACTCATAATTCCCTTCAAGGATAAGCTTAAGTGGTTTCTCCTATGTAGCATCTTTCCTGTTTCACCCAGCTGTTAGTGCCCCACCCAATTATGGAATTCTTTTGTAGATAGCCTGGATGTACTTACTGTTGTATCCCTCTGGTAGAATATAAACTCCTTGTGGGCAAAGACTGTCTAACTCTTGAATAAGCACCTAGCATACTCCCTGGTAAATATTAGGTACTCAATGAATTCTTATTGATCTGAGAATTTTCACCTAGAAAATTGGTAAGAATAACAAAAGAAGGGAGTAGTCAATGTTTGGAGGATCTTTAGAAGAATAAGTATACTAATACACTATTGGTGTAACTGGGATTTAGTCCAACTATTCAGGAAAGCAATTTGGAATTATGTGGAGAATACAACCCTGAGAATGCCCATACTTTTCAATAGAAAGATCCCCTTTCTAGAAGATACCTCAAGGAGGTCTAGGTCAAAAAAGAAAGATCCTATATATGCTAAAATATTCATAATAGTAAATAATTAGACACAAAGTAGATTTCCATTGACTGGGGAATAGCTAACCAAGATGGGGCACATGATGATAATGGAATTACTGCACCACAAGAAACGGTAAGTATCAAGAAATCAGAGAGGTATGTGAAGATTTATCTGAAATGATGCTGTGGTGCAAGTTAAGCAGAGTCAGGGAGACAATCCAGTTATCCCTTCCACAGAGGGAGTTAGGGGTACAGTGCCCCCGAAATCTGGAAAATCCATATAATTTTTTTTTGGTCTTTGCACCAGAGAAGTCTGAATTAGTATGGTATCAAAAGATAAAATATGTAGATATTATACAATTCTATACATATATTTCATAGATTTCTGGGATTCTAAACTTTTTCTGTCTTGTCTGCTGGCCTTTGTGGATCAGCAGCAGCTTCCAGCAAAACTCCCCAAAAAGTTCCATTTAATTTCTTATACTGACCCTGTGGTATATGGAAACCACAGTGGGGAAAGTCCCAATGTAGAAGGGATAATTGTAGTGCAATAACTACAATAATATAAATTGAAAGAACAGTAACAAGAAAAAGGAAATTAAACATTGTGAATATTGATTCTAAATCTAATATTGAATTCTAAATTCTACTATTGAGCATATTAGAATAACAAAGATTGGCAACAAAGAACGTGATGAGAAAATCTATCTCCTTCTTCCCATGGAGGATTATAGGTGCAGAATACTGAATATGTCTCTTGGTCAATGGGTCAGTTTTATTTAGCTCCCTACATTTCTTTCTCATTCTATTAGTAAGATGATTCTTTGGGTATGAAAGGAAGGAAGGATATACTTGGAAATGAAGGAGAAATATAAGCAAAAGATATCAACAAAATTTGAAAAAAATAAATTGTTACTTTTTGATTTAATATATATCCTAATTAAAAGAAATGCTTATGTCTTCTGTTCTAACAGTGTGATATAATGAATAGAGAACTAGCCTATTAGTTAGGAAGACATGGGGGCAGCTAGGTGGCACTGTGGATACAGCATGGGCCCTGGAGTCACGAGGACCTGAGTTCAAATCTGATCTCAGTTATTAGCTGTGTGACCTGGGACAAGTCATTTAACCCCAATTGCCTCAAGAAAAAAAAAAAAGACATGGATTCAAGTTCTGCTTCTGACATTTGATCTATGACCCATGCCTCTCAATGCCCTGAGACAATTCTCTAAGATTATAAATTGCAAAAAAAAATTCTACTTTGCACTAATAGAATGTGTTTCCTCACCGGGGAGTTCCATATACTAAGGAAATCACAATTGTGAACTCTATGTACATTTATATGTATGTGTATATATATATATGTATATATATATATATATATACACATATATTTATATGTGTGAATGTGTATATATAAACACACATGTTTGTATATGTGTATATATTCTAGATATGACCATATGTCTTGAGCCTCTCAAAATAGAGTAGGGCTTAGAAGAAGAGCTCTCAAATTGTTCCCAGTGATTGACAGTCTTTGCAGTTCTTATCCACATCAGGGGAGGGGAATCTGCAGACAAGGAGCTCAAGGTGTCTTCCCAGAGGCACAAATCACATTTGGTGCATCAAGGCCATTATTCAGATGATGCAATTTGCAATGTTTTTAATAAGATGTCAGGCCACCCGCTGATGGGAGAAAATCTCATGTTAGAGCCAGCTGGAATCTGGCAGCTCTAGGTTTAATTTGTGGCCAAGTCAGATGCAACTTTAAAAAGAAATTAAAAGACAAAAGGGGTGGGGGGTGTGGGGAGATGAAGAGAGAGAATAAAGTCACCAAGACTTTCGAACCAGTCAAGATATAGATGTGGGTGCAGGGCAGACCTTCAAAGAAGCCTAAGTGTAAAATGGACCCATTTTAGTTATTTGTAGAAATGAGAACTATAGAAAGTATAGCTAATCCAAAATCACAGATCATTCAGTATGACTCAGAATCAAAATCTCTGAATCTCAAATTTGAAAGGGAACCCAAGGGCTATCCAGCTCAACCCATACCTGAAAAAGAATTCTGTCTATAACAAATTCATCAACTGGAAATCAATGATGAATTCATTTGGGTTCATAACTTTAGCATTATCCATAATTCACTTACAAATGTCTATCTGGTCAGGAAATGTCTGGGTCAATATTTTCCTCCATTTCTCCCCCTTCATAATCATTTCCCATCACTGGAGGCTGTAGATTCTTAATCACAGGATTTAGAGTAGGAAAGGATTTTATCTGATTAAATCCCTTAATTTTAGAACCAGAGAGGACTATATATAGTTGAACCCACTAATTTTACAGATCAGGTAATTGAAGCCAGAGAGATTAAATGATTTGTTTTATGTCAAACAAGTAAAGAAAGCAGAGGCAAAATTGAACCCTGTCTTCCAACTTCAAACCCATTTCTCTTCCTCTTACACCAGAAGGGTAGACAAACACAGTTATACTGAACCCTTCTCACAGAAGTTATAAAAAAGCATCCTTGGAGTTGTGAACTGATTCAACCATTCTGGAGAGCAATCTGGAATTATGCCCAAGCGGCTATAAATAAGTGCATACCCTTGGACACAGCAATATCACTTCCAGAGCTGAATCCCAAAGAGATCATACAAGTGGAAAAAGGATCCATATGTAAAACAATATTTATAGCAGCTCTTTTTGTGGTGGCAAAGAATTGGAAATCAAGGGGATGCTCATCAATTGGGAAATGGCTAAAAAAGTTGTGGTATGTGAATATAATGGAATACTATTGTGCTATAAGAAATGAGGAGCAGGAGCCAATATGGCAGAGTAGAAACAGTGCGTCCAAGGCACTCTCCCCCCAGATTACCTCCAAACTATATAAAAGGGGACTCTGAAAAACTTCTGGAGATCCAGCACCCACAGAACGATGCAGAGAAGCTAACCTCCCACTCAGGACAGCCCAGCAGCCATGCAGGAAGGGCCAGCACAGCACACTGGGAATCAGCAGCACAGCACACTGAGCACTGAGCCCAGGTCTGCCTGAGCCATGGTTTTAGCCCCAGGGCAGCTGGGCCAGCAGCCTGCTGGAGGGACCCCAGAACACTAGCTGCTGTGGCAATTCCAGAAGTATCAACACAGACATGCCTAAGACAAAGTGAGAGGTTAGTGCCCTATGGACTTTGGGACCAGTATTTGGGGAATGTGTCGGCTTCCTCCCCTGGTGGCTAGAAACCACTGAGGAGACATGCCATCTTGTAGTTTTCAGTGGCAGCTCCAGCTCCTGGCCTGTGAACTGTAGGGAGATCGAGCGATCAGTCTTGGGGGGTAATTGCTCTTGCTTTAACCTCCCTGGATCTGGATTGCGATTTGGGGGTAAGGTTGTGGGGTGGATATCCAGCTTGCCAGAAACGGAAGTTGTCCCCCCACTCACTCGGGACGAAAGCTCCCCTGTCTGGTGGCAGAGTCATACTGTGGCAACAAGCCCAAAAGTCAAGTAATTAAGTGGCAATATGCCAAGGCAAAGGAAACAAAATAAACAGAAAAATGCAACATTAGACTCCTATTGTGGGGGCAAAGAGGATCAAAGCATAGAACCGGAGGAGGAATGTGAGGTCAGAAGTCCTGGTCCAAAAGCCCCAAAGGAAAATATGAGCATGTTGCAGGCCATAAATATGAGCAGGTTGCAGGACCTTAAGAAGGATTTTAAAAATCAAATAAGAGAAGTGGAGGAAAAATTGGGAAGAGAAATGAGAGGAATGCAGGAAACATATGAAATGAGGGTTAACAGCCTGACTGAGGAAAACAACACCTTAAAAAATAGACTAACTCAAATGTCAAAGGAGGCCCAAAAGGGCACTGAGGAGAAGAATGCCTTAAAAAGTCGAATTTGCCAGATGGAAAAAGAATCTCAAAAGCTCACTGAGGAGATTCATTCCTTCAGAGTTAGACTGGAGCAAATGGAAGCTAATGACTTTATGAGAAATGAAGATGCTGTTAAGCAGATCCAAACAAATGAAAGAATAGAAGGCAATGTGAAATATCTCATGGGACAAACCACTGACCTGGAAAATAGATCCAGGAGAGACAATTTAAAAATCATTGGACTACCTGAAAGCCATGATCAAAGAAAGAACCTAGAAATCACCCTTCAAGAAATTCTCAAGGAAAATTGCCCTGATGTTTTAGATCCAGAGGGCAAAACAGAGATTGAAAGAATCCAGAGATCACCTCCTGAAAAAGATCCCAAAAAGAAAACTCCCAGGTTCCAGGTTCCAGAATATAGCCAGGTTCCAGAATCCCCAGATCAAGGAGAAAATACTCCAAGCAGCCAGGAAGAAACAATTTCAATATTGTGGAAACACAATCAGAATAGCCCAGGACCTGACAGCTTCTACATTGAGGGGTCGAAGGGCATGGAATATGATATTCCAGAGGGCAAAAGAACTGGGAATGAACCCAAGGGTCACCTACCCAGCAAAACTGAGTATTTTGTTTCAGGGGAAAATATGGTCATTCAGTGGAATAGAGGACTTTCAAGCATTCTTAAGGAAAAAACCAGAGGTGAGTAGAAAATTTGACATCCAGACACAAGAAGCAAGAGATGCCTGAGAAGGTAATCAGGGAAAAGAAATCAAAAGCAACTTATCAAATTTGACCTATTTACATTCCTACATGGAAAAACAATATCTGTGACTGATGAAACCCCTCTCAGTATGAAAATAATGGAAGAAGGGTGTATGGTCATTTGAATACATATGTGAATGGGTGTATATATGTTTACAGTTATACATGGAGAGAGGGCATAGGTTGAATTTGTTGGGAAGGGATGATACTTAAAGGGTGAAATTATGAGGTGAGAGAGGCAAGTGGCAAGAGGAGATGGGGAGAGACAGGGTAGAGTAAACTATCTCATGTAGAAGAAGCAAGGGGAAGTGGCTGCAGAGGAGGGGAAGAATAGGAAGGCAAAAAGGCGAAACCACATTCTCATTGAATTTGGTTCAGGGAGAGAATGACATACATACTAAAGGGGATATCTCACCCTACAGCAGAATAGGGGGAAGGTGGACGAGAGGAGGGATGATGGATGGGAGGGCATTCTTGGGGGGAGGGGAGGTTGGAAGTACCCACTATAGAAGAGGGACAGGATCATGTAGGGAATGGACCAGGTGGGGAGTGGGATGGGTGGGAGGGAATTATAAGCAGCCTTGTACAATATATCTACTATGATAATGTTTTGCATAGCTAGACATGTACAACATATACTGAATTACTTATCTTCCCAGAGGGAATGGGTAACAAGGGAGGAAGGAAATGGATCTGAAATTCGAGGTCTTAAAATTAAATGTTTCAAATATATATAAATACTATTATTAATACTCTTTTGCTTGTAATTGGGAGATAAGATGTGCAGGCATTGGGGTGCAGAGCTTCACCTTGCTGTAATGGAAAAGTCGAAGGGTGTATGTGAGAAGATATGGGAGAGAGCAGATTGGAGGAAGCAATATCTTGTGGGACTGCTATTCTGGGAGGGTGGGTAGGGGAATAACGGGGGGAAAATGATTGTAACTCAAAATCTGGCGGAAATGAATGATGTAAAACAAGTTAATAAAGCATTTGTTTAATAATAAAAAATGAAAAAAAAAAGAAATGAGGAGCAGATGGACTTCACAATAACCTGGAGAGAATTATATAAACTGATGCTGAGTGAGGAGAGCAGAAGAGGGAGAACTTTGTACCCAATTACGGACACATTGTATGAATGACAACTAACTTTGATAGACTGGGCTCCTCTCAGCAATGCAAGGTTATAGACAACTCTAAAAGACTCATGATGGAGAGAGATGTCTACATTCAGAGAAAGTGTGCAGAATTGAAATCTGCAGAAAGTCTGCAGATTGAAGCAAACTACTTGCTCTCTCTCTCTCTTTGTTTCATTTCTTCTTTCTCATTATTTACTCCATTGATTATAATCCTTCTTTACAACTTGACTAATGTTTAATGTGAAGGTGTTTGTAGATTATTTGATTGCATGCTGCTTTGGGGGCAAGGAGGAAGGAAAGGGAGCAGGAGACAATTTGAATTCAAGGGATTGAGAAACTGAACGTTGTAAACTAAAAGTAAATAAATAAATTTAAAGGCCTCCTTACACTGGGTAGGATTTGGCACTTAGACTCAGTTTAACAAAGCTTTTCATAGTAGAAAAGTAAGCAGAATCTTAAATTGGAATAAGCATTGAGTTTAAAGTCAGATGACCTGAGTTCAAATTCTGGTTCTGATAATGCCCATGAAATTCTAGGCAAGTCATTCAGTCCCTCAAGACCTGAGGTTACTCACCCAAAGAAATAATAATGAGGTTTGATTAGATTGTTTTAAGGTCTTTTCTAGCTCTTAAAGTCTATGGCCTAATTCTCTGTGTTCTTTAATAGTACAGTTGGGTTGATTCAGAAACATTTGAATGTCCAGACCCAGAGAGTTGCTTTTTATGGCTGGATTCCAAGTTGGAAATAAATATGAATAGGACACATTAGGGATCTGCATTTGGCCATGGGCAATTTACCATTTTGATCAAGGACATGGAGAAAGGCATATGCTTATCAGATTCAGAGATGTCACAAATAGGAGGGATATGATCTGGATATAAAGGTACCCTAAGGGTTAAAAATAATATTAAGGGTTGCTTTTTCAGTACTTTCGGAGGCCCTCCTGAGCCTGAAAGCACCCCAAAGTAAACTTTCGCACTTGTCCTGGACCATAAAATTCTTTGTCTCCCCCCATCCTGGGTCATAAAATATCCTGTCTCCCTTATCTTGCATCATCCATCTTCCTCATCGTCACTAAATCTCCAAACCCCATTAGAGACCCTAAAACTGCATCATCATCCTATAGGCTGTGTAGCTTTTTGGCTATATAAATCTGGTCCTTATCCTACATCAATGCCTTTGTTTAGCTCCTTGCTAAGTCTCAGGCTTTTACATTAATAAAGTTCCCATTGGCTAAAGAGAAGGTCTAATTGAATTCTTTCAAAAACCTGAACCAGTTCTTCCAACTCTGACCTCAGCAGATAGTTATTTCTCTGAACAATGGTCAGAATCCAGAAATAATTTGCTAAATAATGGGCAAAATCTAAGAAGATACAATTTAAAAGAAATAAAGGTAATGAAGAACACTGAGGTTCAAATGTCAACTTCACAAGGCCCAAATTGGGGAAGTATGGCTAGATGGCAGTTCATTTGAAAAACATCTGAGTTTGGGGGGACTCAAAACTCAATAATGTAAAGAATATTTCATGAAAACAAATACAACTAATCGAGTCTTAAGTTGTATTCAGAGAAATATGGTGCCCCCAAACAAAGTCATAGGACAAACATAGGACAAAAATATTGTCCTATCTAGAATATATCTGGAAGAGTATGGCATGTTAAGAAAAGCACTGATAAGGTGAGGGAGGAAAGATAACAGAGAAGACCCGATGGAGTGGTGAAAGGCCTTAAGATCATGGATTGGTTGAAAGATATATGACTATGTAGAATGGAGAAGAGAAGAATTAGAGGTGAAGGGAAGGATGAGTGGGAAGGATGAAAACTATGTTACAGTATTTAAAGGGCTGTCACACGGAAGAGAAATTAAAATTATATTTATTCTCCTTGACCCTAAAGGGCAGACATAGGAGCAATGGATTCTAGTCGCAAAATGATAAAAGCATCAAGTTGGCGTGGGCTCAAATCCCAGACCTGCCTCTCATTATTATACTGATTGTGCGCTGTTGAACAAGTCGTTTCTTTTTTCTAAGTCTCAGTTTCCTCATCTGTTAAAACAAAAGGTCTAGATGACCTTAAGTTTCCTTCTCACTTGGGCACATATTCTAAGATCCCTTCTATCTCTGTTCAAAATTCTAATTTATAGGGTACCTTCCAACTCCAACATTTTATGTTCTGAAATCCCTCCCACCGCCAACACTCTATATTCTAAAGTCCTCCCAACTCTGATACTCTGTGTTCCAAGGTCTCTTCTCATTCCAAGGTCCTCCCATCTCAAACAGTCTGTTCTAAACTCTTTTCTAGCTCTAACATTCTATATGCTAAGGTGTCTTCTAGATCCAACCCTAAATGCTGTAATGATCCTTCCAGCTCTGGCTTTCTATGCTTTATAATTATCCTTTCTTTTTCCTACCACGCAATTCTTAGTCCCTAATTAGGCTCCTTAGAGCCATCAGAATAAGAGGAAATATGGGGAAATGGAGCAAAAGCAGAAGAATGACATTATTCCACCCCCTTCACATCATAAGAAGGAACCAAGTTTAAATACTGCAAGAATTCATGAAACTGCGTTCAAGTTTCAGGGTCAGGACTTGCTACGTGAGTTAAGTGAGTTACTTTCCTTTACCGTGTTTTACTTTCTTCATTTTTTTTTTTTGTGACAGACACATCTTTTATTTTTTTCACAATAAATCATTAAATGGTTGTTATGATGTTGACAATTGTTGTTGACCTGAATCTGGGAACAAGTTCAGGATAGTGGAGAGTGGACATGCAGTTCTCAAAGGAGAAAATGATGACTGTGCAACTCACATAACGAGGATTTTTGGCTCCAACACTACTGGCTGGAAGAAGTGCCAGTCCTGGTAAACTGTGCCAGTGATCTTCAAGATCCTGACTAAATGTAGGTAGATCAGAATATTACCCCAAATTGATTTTACAAATCAACCTGGAGAACTTTTGATGCGTCTATCCACTCAGTTCTTGAATAAGCTCTAAAGTGACTGTTGTGTCATGGAACCTTTCATGTGTTCCCAGTTGTTATACAATGCATACAGGCTAGTAAGGGTTAGTCCTGTCAGACCACCTCTTGCTACTCCACGAAGACCACCCGTACATTTATACAGCATTCCTGTCATGGTTCCAGCTGCTACTGTGTTGATGTCATCTTCTGCACCTCGTGTTTTTTCTATGACAACACCAAATGCACTATAGAGCAAAGCCAGAGAGCCCAGAGTATTAGCCCATAATGCTCCCTGCCTGGTTACCATATTCAAAATCTGTACATTTCTTGGCTTGGACCAGGACATCTTTCGTGTTTCTTTCAACCCCAGCCTCAAACCATTCACAGCTCCAAATGCAGCTCCTGTATAAGATATCTGGGATCCACATTTAAATACGGAGAGAGAGGACTCATACCAGTAAGGGGCACTCCGGCCAGATCAGCGTTCGAGTAGCTCATCCCGGCGCCGCTCCCGCCGAAAAACCCTGCCAGGCCTCCCGTGCTCCGGTTGGTGTTGCCTCCGCTGCCCTCCATGGCTCTGCTCCTTCCCTTCCGACCACTGCCCTATGTCTCCGCTTCAGGCCGGGGCCCCTCCGGCGGCCGTTAGTCCGCGTCCCCGCACGGACCCTGACCGCGAAGCCTTCACCCCTCCCCGGCCGCTGCTGAAGGTGCTGCCGGTGCCACTACTGCCGCAGCCACCACTTTCTTCATTTTTTAAAAGAAGGAAAGACCAGGTTATTGAAAAGAGTCCTAGATTTAGCATCAAAGATGTCAGTCCAAATCACAATTTTGCTGTAATGTACATGACCTTGACTTCTCTCATTCTCATTTTCTTTATCTGTAAGATGTAGGGCTTGGACTAGAATATGAATTCTTTACATTTTTGTGTAATGGACCCTTTGGAAAGTCTGGATGAAACTTATGGACTCCTCTCAGAATATGATTTTTTTTAATTCATAAAATAAAATACACAGAACTACAAAGGAAACTGATTATATTAAAATATAGTCACAAAATATATTTTTAGTTGAACTCAAATTTAGAACCTTAATTTAGATGATCTCTGTGCTCCCTTTCTGATCTAATTCAATGATCTTATCAGTAAATAGCCTTGAAAGACCCTTCCATCTGTGGTAAGGGAACTCCCTGGACTGATAGTTGATAAAATCAAAGAATGCAATAATTACAAGGGAACTTAAAGTTCATTTAGTTCAACTCTTTCATTTGACAGATAAGGCAATTGAGATGGGAAGGGAGGGGGGAAAGAGAGGGGCTAAGGAGACAGGGGGAAGAAAGAGGGAGAAAGGAAGGAAGGGAGGGAGGGAGGGGCAGAAATGGGATAGGTCTTTTGCCTTCAGGTACAATGTTCTTTTTATATCATTTATACCTGGTCTGAAATCCTCACAAATTAATTTTTCTTGGCTGAGTACAAAAGATCCCTGCTTCAGTGTACACTTTGTCTCTGGGGAAAAAGAACAGCAGAGGTCAGAGAGAAGGAAGAGAAATCACAACTATCCCATCAACCATTTGCTTGATTTGGCAGCCACAAGGTAGATCAGAGGTGGGCTGACAGCAGTTGGAAACCTCCTGAAAACATTTCTAAGCCTGACAGAAGATGGGGGCATGTTGTCAAACAGTATGACTTCAGGTGAGAAAGGAGTGATCTGACCCAGAGTTGTCCCAGTTCAGAAGGGCAGGATGGAATCCATATCTGCAGTAGTTCAGAGCAGGGGGTGGCAGGAGGGGAGACTCATCAATTATAAGATAGACTCCAAAGGGAAGCAGAAAATAAAATGAACAGCCCAAGGAGGATGTTGGGCATCAATGAATGGAGGAGGTAGAGGTCAGCTGCAGGAGTTCCAAGCCTATGCTTTGCCAAGCAAATACTTAAACCATCAGAAGGCTACCATTAAGTCAAATTGCATCACAGACCTTCTATATAGTGAGTTGCAAGAGCAGGTATCTATCATTACATTCTATATGAGACAGTGTGGAGATAGTGTATAGGAATTGAAAATGGGAAGGTGACTCCTATCCTCCCTCTGACATTTACCAGCTACATGACTTTGGGCAAGTCACTGTAGCAGCAAGCACCCTAGCATACCCAGGGTGGCTGCTAGCATAGATTCTTAGATCTACTTTTCCAAAGTAAAGCAGCTCAAACAGAATATAGACAGAAGTTACAAGCAGACAGAGAAACAAATCAGCAGACAGGGCTTCCCACTGTCTGACCATTACATCCATACCTAGTCAGTTACCAGAGAGGGGAGCACCATCTGGGTTTTCAAAGCTGGGGGGGAGATGGTTCAATGGCTGCCCAGAGTCTTATCTGGCCAAACCACACTCTTCCCAAAGTGAGCCCCACAGCAAAACCTCACATCAGGGTATATGTAGCCCTTTCCTGGGTCAGAGACCATCACAACCCTTTTGACCCACTGCCCAATTACAAAGTAACAGGGTCTGAGTATTCTGAAGAACAAGTCTCCCACCACAGGCTCCAGGTGACCACATTCAGCCCATTAGGGGGTAGAGCATATTCTCAAATCAGGGAGGGTTATCAGAGTCACCTGAGCCTATCAAAGGGCCAAGGGGAAAGGAAGATCAAGATCTTCAAATTTCCATTCCCATAACAATCACTTAACTACTCTCAGCCTCATTTTTCTCATCTGAAAAAAGAAAAAAAGAAACAACAGCATCTACCTCCCAGGGTTGTTGTGAAAATCAAACAAGATATGATATGCAGAACTTTAAGTGCTATATAAATTCTGACTTTTGTCATCATCCTATTCATCTTCATTACTATTACTGTTATTATTTTTACTGAAGCTATGCCAAGGATATTCTGGACATAATCCCACCAAGTTTCTTCCACCTTAAGGTAGAATCCTCTGTATCAGAGCCAGAGAGTTTAATTACCTGGTGATTATTATTATGAAATTTATTCATACTGGGGGCAGAGCCAAGATGGTGGAGTAGAAACAGAACTTCCCCATGGCTCTGACTTCCATCTCCTCTAGTACACGTAAAAAAATGCTCTAAACAAATTTTAGAGCTGCAGAATCCACAAAGTGACAGAGAGAAACAAATATCCCTCTGAAGGCAACCCAGCAGGCCAGCAAGAAGGAGCTATGGTACTGAGCTAGGAGCCAAGCTCAGGCCTGTGTGAGCCACGTGGTTTTGGCCCCAGGGCAGCCCTGACCAATAGTGGCCAGAGCTTCAGGAGAGTGAAGCACCAGCATCTGGCAATTTCTAAACTTCTCAACCCATAAACAGCAAAAATAAAGTAAAAGGTCAGTGTGGAACTCTGTTGGAACAGGGGTGGAAAGAAGAGCATGGTCTGGCCCCTGCCTCCAGGGTAAGAAGCAGCAGAGGCATAGTGGCAGCTGCGCCATATAGCTGCCTCAGGAGTTCCTGGCCTGCAGATTATAAGGGGATCAAGCAACCATTCACAGGATAATCATGCTTGCTTTTACCTGCTTGGATCTGGATCATGGTCTTGGGTGGAGGTCCTGGGGTGTGTGGCCAGGTGCCAGAGCCTTGGGGGCTACAGAGAGGGCACTCTCCTAATTGCTCTGACAGCTGCTAAAACCCCATCAAACTGGGACAGAGCTTTCTCCATTCTAAAAGCAGAATTCTACCATGGCAAAGAGTTCAAGAGTCAAGTAATTGACTGGCAACTTGAGCAAGCAGAGGAAACACAATCCTACCATAAATTCCTTTTTCAGACACTAAAAGAATCAAAGCATGGGACAGGAGGGAGACAGTACAGTCAGAACTCCTGCATCAAAAGCTCCCAAGAAAAATATGAACTGCTTATAGGCCATGGAAGAGCTCAAGAAGGACTTTGAAAACCAAGTAAGAGAAGTGGAGGAAAAATTGGGAAGAGAAATGAGAATGATCAAGAAAAGTGAGTCAACAGCCTGACTGAAGAAAATAATAACCTTAAAAAATAGACTAACTCAAAGGCAAAAGAGGCCCAAAAAGCCAATGAGGAGAAGAATGTCTTAGAAAGCCTAATTTGCCAGATGGAAAAGGAACTTCAAAAAGTCACTATTCAAATTAGATTGTAGCAAATGGAAGCTAATGACTTTATGAGAAATCAAGATACTAAAAAACAGATCCAAACAAATGAAAGAATAGAAGGCAATGCAAAATATCTCATTGGAAAAACCATTGACCTGGAAAATAGATCCAGGTGAGATAATTTTAAATTTACTGGACTACCTGAAATCCATGATCAGAAAAAGAACCCAGACATCATCTTTCAAGAAATTATCAAACAAAATTGCCCTGATATTCTAGAACTAGAGGGCAAAATAGAAATTTTAAAAGTCACCAATCACCTCTTGAAAAAGATCCCCAAAAGAAAATTCCTAGGAATATTATAGCCAAATTCTAGAGTTCCCAGGTCAAGGAGAAAATACTGCAAGCAGTCAGGAAAAAACAATTTAAGTATTGTGGAAATACAATCAGGTTAACACAAGACCTAACAACTACACTTAAGAGATAGAGGACCTTGGAATATGATATTCTGGAGGTCAAAGGAGCTAGGATTAAAACCAAGAATCACCTACCAGCAAAACTGAGTATAATGCTACAGAGCAAAATATGGTTATTCAATGAAATAGAGGACTTTCAAGAATTCTTGATGAAAAAACTTAAGCTGAATAGAAAATTTGACTTTCAAATACAAGAAGCAAGAGAAGCATGAGAAGGTAAACAGGAAAAAGAAACAATAAGGAACTTATTAAAGTTGAACTATTTACATTCCTACATGGAAAAACAATAATAGTAACTCATAAGACTTGTCTCAGTATGAAGACAGTAGAAAGGAATGTGTGTATATACATATATGTATAAATGTATATGTATTTATATATATGTATGTGTGTGTATATATATAGTGTGTGTGTGTATAGGAGGGTGTAGGTGTGTATAAATATATATGTGAGGGTGTTCATATGTATGTACATGTATACATAGACAGAGGGCATGGGATGAGTTGAATATGAAGGGATGATATCTAAAAATAAAATTAATAGGTGAGAGAGGGATATATTGGGAGAAGGAGAAAGGTAGAGATAGATTAGGGTAAATTATCTCATATAAAAGAGGCAAGAGAAAACTGTTACAAAGGAGGAGAAGAGCAGGAAGGAAAACTAGAATGGGAAAATCTTATTCTCATTGAATTTAGCTTAAGGAGGGAATAACATACACACTCAATTGAGTATCATTCCCTACAGGAAAATAGGGGGGAAGGCGATAAGAGGAGTGATGACAAAAAGGAGGGCAGATTGGGGGAGAGGGTAGTTAGAAGGAAACACTTTTTAAAAGGAATAGGGTCAAAGGAGAAAATAGAATAAGTCAGGGGTGGGATAGGATGGAAGGAAATATAGTCTTTCACAATATACCTACTATGGAAATGTTTTGCATAACCACACATGTACAACCTATATTGAATTGCTTATCTTCCCAGTAGAGGTGTGTGAGGAGGGCAAAAGGAGAAAAAATCAGGAACTCAAAGTTTTGGGGGTTTTTTTGTTTGTTTGTTTTTTTATTTAAGCGATTGGGGTTAAGTAACTTGCTCAAGGTTACACGGCTAGTCATTATTTATGTGTGGGTGCTCATTTTCTGAGGCCAGATTTGATCTCAGGTCATCCCAACTCCTAGGCCGGTGCTCTTACTCACTGCGCCACCTAGCCGCCCCTTTTTAGGGCAATTGGGGTTAAGTAACTTGCCCAAGGTTACACGGCTAGGTTTTTGTTTGTGTGGGTTAAGTGTCTGAGGCCAGATCCGAACTCAGTTCCTTCTGACTCCAGGGCCGGCGCTCTACTCACTGCGCCACCTAGCCACCCCGAATTCAAAGTTTGAAAAACAAATGTGTATTAAAAAAAAGAACTGGGAGCATGGAAGAGGAACCATGGCGTTTGGGAGTCAGCCTCGAGCCAAGATGAAAGGATCTTTCCTTGGGTACTTAGTGCTGACAAGAACATGATTTACTGTGACATAGGGTGTGGGAGAATTTTGTATTTTGTACTTTGTACCCCTTATGGATGATAGAGTTGAGGGTGAGTGGAAACAAGTCTCCAATCAAGGGGAAAGAAGACTTTCTGACTGATGAGAATAAGACATTGTGACCTAGGGGTAGGAGACCTTTGTACTTTGTATCCCTTAAGAATGATTGCTGCTTAAGGGTGATTAAGTTAAGGACTTACTGAATGATCTTTTGTTCAAAACTGGGTGGGCCTTTTTAGTAGTAAGTTGTTATGTTATATCATTGTGAATGTTGAACTTTGGTTTCTGTGGATGTCTTGCTTTAGTTTACTGCTGAATAAATAGAGAACCTTAAAAAGAAAAAAAAATGAAATATATCCATATCTTAATATGGATTATTTTATCAAGCTAGCCATAACAGAGAATAGTACCTTGAGAACATAGGGTTTGTTGTTTCATAGTTTCAGTTGTGTCTGACTCTTCATGACCCCATTTTGGGTTTTTTTGGCAGAAATATTGGAGTGGTTTGCCATATCCTTCTCCAGCTCATTTTACAGATGAGGAAACTGAGACAAACAGAATTAAGTGACTTGCCGAGGGTCACACAGCCAGTAAGTGTCTGAGGACAGATTTGAACTCAGGAAGATGAGTCTTTCTAATTCCAAGCCTGGAGCTTTATCCAATGTGACATTTAGATGCTTGGGATAGAAGATGGGTACACTATAATTGGAGGGAGTAGGGTAAAGTAAAGTGTAGCATATAGAATTATATCCACGGAGGGTTAGATGCAGTAGGTCAGTACATGGACACTGAAGAGTGAAGGGAAAAAAAAAAATCAAGGAGGGCAGAAGATCAACTCAATCAGTTATGTCTCTTTCTTAAATCTGATGCCTGATTTTTTATTTTTTGCTTTTTGGAGGGCAATTTGGGTTAAGTAACTTGCCCAAGGTCACATGGCTAGGTTTTTGTTTGTGTGTGTTAAGTGTCTGAGGCCGGATCTGAACTCAGGTCCTTCTGACTCCAGGGCCAGCACTCTACTCTCTGTGCCACCTAGCCGCCCCCTGTTATGTTTTTTTTAACTTCCAACAAGTCACTTCTCTCTAAGCATTGGTCTCTTCATCTATATGTTGGGGGTAATAACATTTGTATAGAGAAGGATATAAAATATAGTGTCAATTTTGAAGTTAGGAAGACGTGAGTTTAAGTACTGCCTCTGTCATATATTAACTGTGGTCACCCAGCTACTGATAGAAATGGAATCTGGAATCTTCCTGATTCCTAATCCACCAATCTACCCACCAAACCAAGATGTGTCTCTGAGCTTTGTTTTCTGGAAAGAATCTAAGAAGTCATTGAATTCAACCCATTTGAATTCAACCCATAATTTTACAAATGAAGATATGAAGGCTCCAAGAGATTGTGGACTAGTCTAGGATAAATCTCCAGGACAGGATTGTCACTGGGCTCTTCCCACTCTAATGTCCAACACACTATCTACTACATCATTCTGTCCTCAAGTAGCTTACATTCTAATGAGGCAGATAGCATGAGCACATAGAGGCAAACATAAAAGAAAAAGTAGTTTTATTTATAGCACTTCCCCTTGGGGGGAGTCAGGAGATTGATTCTTGTCAGAAAATTCATACAGTGAGCTTCATGAGGGCAGGTATAGTATCATACTACATATTTTATCTCCCCAGAGTCTGCCCAGCACAGTGCTTGGCACACAATAAATGTTTATTGAATAAATCAACCATAGAACCAATGGAAAATGTGAAATATGTTTTTTTACTTTCAAAGTCTGACAAGTGCTCTATCCTCCTCAGGAAGTAAGCCCATGCTGAGCCCAAGAAGAGTATGGATGGTTCGGGAAAGTGGGATAGCAGGAAGACTGGGCATAGGAAATTCAACAACTGTGTTTGCCTGGAAATAGTAGGAGGGAAGGTCACAGAAACACAACAGGACCAAGTAGAGGGAATGATCCCTGTCTTGCAAATGCCAAATTCAACACCCCTCGTGCTCTTGAGAATTTTCAGGATGTAGGCATGCTGTCACATTAGGTTAAGTAGGTAGGGGAAATGGCCTTATTTTCTAGGAAATGCAATTAAGCTGATCACCTCGGAATTTTAAGTTGTGAAGGTAAGGGAAAAATGCATAGCATACATTAAGGTTAGCCTGGGGGTGTGGGAAATAGGGAAGCTGAAGGTGTAATACTGAGTTTGAGAACAATAAGGAGATCAGTCTACACCATGGGTGGGAAGCCTGCAGCCTCAAGGCCACATGTGGTCATCTAGGTCCTTGGGTGCAACATTTTGGCTGATTCCAAGTTTCACAGAACAAATCCTTTTATTGAGGGCATTTGTTCCCTAAAGTTTGGATTCAATCAAAGATGCCACATTTGAGGAATTAGATGGAGACATGTGACCTCAAGGTAACAGGATCCTCACCCCTGGTCTAGATGAAACATAGAATAGATGGGGGATTAGAAACAATGAGTCTAGAAAACTAGACTGGAGCCCAATTGACAAAAGTACCAGAACACTGACTGGACTTCTTTTTCATTGGCATGGAAAACCCCCAGATAAGTCAACTCCCTCTATTAACATGGGTTTGGATCTTTCCTGCTAATTGTAATCTTAAAGGATTGACTAGTCTACTGGGAATTTATGTGACTTACCCAGAATCACCAATGACTGTATGTAAGAAGGAAGATTTGAGCCAAGGACCACCTGGCTCTGAGATCAGACTGTGAAGGGATAAAATGCCAACTTGAGGAATTTGTATTTTATCCTGGAGGCAACAGTGAGCCACTAAAGTTTATTGAACAGGGGAGTAATGTGATCAGACTTGTGCTTTAAGAACATTATTTTGGGGGCGGCTAGGTGGTGCAGTGACTAGAGCATCGGCCCTGGAGTCAGAAGGACCTGAGTTCGGATCCGACCTCAGACGCTTAATGCACACACACACAAACAAACAAACAAACAAACAAACAAAAAAAACCTAGCCATGTGACCTTGGGCAAGTCACTTAACCCCAATTGCCCTCTAAAAAGCAAAAAAAAAAAGAATATTATTTTGACAGTTATATTGAACTTGCATTGGATAGGGGAGAGAGTGAAAACTAGACATTCAATTAATGGTCTGTGACAACAGACCAAATAAGAGATGATGAGACCATGAATTAGGGCAGTGTCTTTGTGAGTAGAGAGAGGGGGATGGATTGAAAATATATTGTGATGGTTGGATGGCCAAAACAGTAAGAACTGATTATAAATGGGAGGTGAAATAGGGAAGCAGGGGTATGCTAGGATATGTTTAACAACCAACTCTATGAAAAAAAAAAATGTGCATGCAACACACAAGTTTGATCTGCATTAGTGACATTTTCTACATTGCTTCCTTAAGCCTAGACAATCAGCAAAACAATAACTCAAGCCCTGATATATAGCATTTTCTAGTTTTCAAGGTATAAATGCTCACTTTGAAAATATAACAATAAAGGCAGAATCAAGATGGCAGAGTAGAAACAGGACTTCTATAGGACTCCAGCTGCCACATCCTCCAATTCATGTAAAAGGTGACTCTGAAGAAACTTTGGAACTACAGAAACCACAGAATAACACAGAGAAGCTAATCTTCCACAGAGGACAGATAGACAGGTTGGCAGGAAGGGGCCAGCACAGTGCTCTGGGAGCCCACTCCAGCCCAGCATGAGCCAGAGGTTTTAGCCTCAGGGCAGGCCTGACCAGCCACCAGCTGGAGGGACTTCAGATCACCAGCAGCTGTGGCAGTTTCCAGAATTATCAACACATAGATGCTAAGGACAAAGTGAGAGGTCTCTGCATAGTGGACTTTGGAATCCAGTAGTTCAGGAGTACAGTTGGTATTTGCCCCAAGGGTGAGAAGCCACTGAGGCACAGTGGTCATGAAGCTTCAGCCACATGGCTTCTTCAGCTCCTGACCTGCAGATTGTAGGGGGACCAAGGGACCAGTCTGAGGGTTAATAGATCTTGCTTTAACCTGCTTGGATCTGAATTGTGGTCTAGGGTGGAGGTCCTGGGGTCTGAGACCAGCTGCCAGAGCATGTGGAGTCTTCAGAGAAGACACCCAACTAACACCTTTGGCAGCTGAGAAAACGCCAGCATTTGGGACAAAGCTCCCCTGTCTGGTAGCAGAGTCCTACTGTGGCAAAAAACCCAAAAGTCAAGTAATTGAGTGGCAACATGAGCAAATGAGGGAAGCAAAGCAAGCAGAGAAACCCAACTTTACATTCCTATTTTGGAGACAAAAAGGATCAAAGCATGGAACAAGATGAAAACAGTGAAGTCAGAACTCCTGAACCAAAAGCTTCCAAGAAAAATATAAGCTGGTCACAGGTCAAATAGGACCTTGAGAAAGGTTTTGAAAACAAAATGAGAGAAGTGGAGGAAAAAATAGGAGGAGAAAAGAGAACAATGCAACAAAATTATGAAATGAGAGTGAAAAACCTGACTGAAGAAAATAACACCTTAAAAATTAGACTAACTTGGGGTGGCTAGGTGGCAGTGAATAGAGGGCTGGCCCTGGAGTCAGAAGGACCTGAGTTCGGAGCCGGCCTCCCACACTTAATCCACACAAACAAAAACCTAGCCGTGTAACCTTGGGCAAGTTACTCAACCCCAATTGCCCTAAAGGGTAGGCTAGGTGGCACAGAGAGTTAGAGCGCTGGCCTCGGAGTTGGGATGACCCGAGATCAGATCTGGCCTCAGAAAATGAGCACCCACGCATAAATAATGACTAGCCGTGTAACCTTGAGCAAGTTACTTAACCCCAATTGCTTAAAAAAAAAAAATTAGACTAACTCAAATGGCAAAAGAGGCTCAACAAGACAATGAGGAGAATGCTTTAAAAAGCCAAATTTGCTAGATGGAAAAAGAATCTCAAAAGCTCATGGAAGAGAATCATTCCTTAAGAATTAGATTGGAGCAAATGGAAGCTAGCGACTTTGTGAGAAATCAAGATGCTGTTAAACACATCCAAACAAATGAAAAAACAGAAGGCAGTGTGAAATATCTCATTGGGAAAACCAATGACCTTGAAAATAGCTCCAGGAGAGATAATTTAAAAATTATTGGACTACCTGAAAGCCACAAACAAAAAAAGAACCTAGAAATCATCCTTCAAGTAATTCTCAAGGAAAATTGCTCTGATGTTTTAGAGCCAGTGGGCAAAGTAGAGGTTGAAAGACTTCTGAAAAAGATCCCAAAAAGAAAACTCCTAGGAATATTATAGCCAGGTTCCAGAATTCCCAGATCAAGGAGAAAATACTCCAAGCAGCCAGGAAGAAACAATTTCAATATTGTGGAAACACAATCAGAATAGCCCAGGACCTGGCAGCTTCTACACTGAGGGATCAAAGGGCATGGAATATGATATTCCAGAGGGCGAAAGAGCTGGGATTGAAGCCAAGGGTCACCTACCCAGCAAAACTGAGTATCTTGTTTCAGGGGAAAATATAGTCATTTGGGGGAATACAGGATTTTCAAGCATTATTTTTTAATTAATTTATTAGTTTAGTTTCAGTTAACAAGATTCAATTCCATAGTTCCTTGAATTCCAAATTTCCTTTACCTCCCTCCCCCCCCGCCCAGAACAGCATATAGTCCAGTAAAGGATCTGCAAATACATTTATATCAGACATTAGTCCAATTACAAAGGCATATTGTACTAGGTGGGATGAAAAATGGTAAAGAAGAAATAAAAGCAAACAATGAAAAGAAAAAGATCAATTAGTTTGCTTCCATCAGTATTCAGGCTCAGTTCTTTCTATTTATATCTCTGGATGTCACATTTCTCTCCTTCATGAGTTTTTCAGGATTGACTTATATCACTACATTGCTGAAAAGAGTCCAGTCTGTCATAGTTGGTCATCACACATATGATGTGTCTGTGATTGTATACAAATTTCTTCTGATTCGACTCTTCTCATATAGGTCCTGGGTTTGTTTTGGCAGGTAGATTCCCAAATATTTTATAATATCTACAATGGCTTTAAATGGGATTTCTCTTTCTATCTCCTGCTGTTGAATTTCATTAGAGATATACTGTAATGCTGAGGATTTATGTGGGTTTATTTTATATCCTGCAACTTTGCCAAATTATTTATTGTCTCAAGTAGTTTTTTACTTGATTCTCTAGGATTCTCTAAGTATATCATCATATCATTGGCAAAGAGTGATAGCTTGGTCTCTTCTTTGCCTAATTTGATTCCTTTTATTTGTTTTTCTTCTCTAATTGCTACTGCTAACATTTCTAGTATCAGATTGAATAGGAGGGGTGATAGTGGACACCCTCGTTTCGCTCCTGATCTTATTGGAAATGCTTCTAGTTTATCCCGATTGCATATAATATTTGCTTATGGTTTTAAATTGATGCTATCAACTATTTTAAGGAAGGCTCCATTTATTCCTATACTTTCTAGTGTTTTCAGTAGGAATGGATGTTGTACTCTGTCAAAAGCCTTTTCTGCATCTATTGAGATAATCATGTTGTTTCTGGTAGATTTATTGTTGATAAGTTCAATTATACTAATGGTTTTCCTAATATTAAACCATACTTGCATTCCTGGAATAAACCCTACCTGATCAAAGTGTATTATTTTTGTAATAGGTTGTTGGAGTCTTTTGGCTAATATTTTATTTAAAATTTTTGCATCTAAATTCATGAGAGAAATTGGAATATAATTTTCTTTCTCTGTTTTATCTCTTCCTGATTTAGGAATCAGTAATTTGTGTCAATCAATTTGTGTCATAGAAAGAATTTGGTAGGACTCCTTCTTCACTAATTTTCCCAAATAGTTTGTAGAGTATTGGAATCAATTGTTCTTTAAATGTTTGATAGAATTCACTAGTAAACCCATTTGGCCTGGAGATTTTTTCTTAGGGAGTTCATTGATGGCTTGTTTGATTTCTTTTTCTGAGATGGGGTTATTTAGGTAATTCACTTCCTCTTCAGTTAATCTGGGCAACTTGTAGTTTTGTAAATCTTCATCCATTTCACTAAGATTGTCATATTTATGTGCATACAATAGGGAAAATAATTCCTCATTATTTTTTTATTTCCTCTTCATTGGAGGTAGATTCACCCTTTTCATTTTTGATACTCATAATTTGGTTTTCTTCTTTCTTTTTTTTCATCATAATGACTAAGGGTCTATCAATTATATTGTTTTTTTCATAAAACCACCTCTTAGTTTTATTTATTAATTCAATAGTTTTTTTTTTTAATTTCAATTTTATTAATCTCTCCTTTGGTTTTCAATATTTCTAATTTAGTACTAAATTTGGGATTTTCAATTTGTTCTTTTTCTAGCTTTTTCAATTGCATATCCAATTCATTGACCTCCCTTCTCTCTACTTTAATCAGGTATGAACTCAGGGATATAAAGCTTCCCCTAAGAATTGCCTTTAATACATCCCACAGATTTTGTTATGTTGTCTCATTATTATCATTCTCTTGAATGAAATTATTGATTGTTTCTATAATTTTTTGTTTGACCCATCCATTCTTTAGGATGAAATTATTTAATTTCCAATTAGTTTTTAGTCTATCTTTCCATGGCCCTTTATTGCATATAATTTTTATTGCATCATGGTCTGAGAATGATGCATTTAATATTTCAGCCTTTCTGCACTGAATTGTGAGGTTTTTATGCCCTAATACATGGTCTATTTTTGAATATGTACCATGCACTGCTGAGAAGAAAGTAAATTCCTTTTTATCCCCATTCAGTTTTCTCCAGAGATCAATCATATCTAGTCTCTTTAAAATTCTATTCACTTCCTTAAATTCTTTCTTGTTTATTTATTTATTTATTCATTCATTCATTTATTTATTTTGGTGGGCAACTGGGGTTAAGTAACTTGCCCAAGGTTACACGGCTAAGTTTTTTTTGTTTGTGTGTGTTAAGTGTCTGAGGCCAGAACCGTACTCAGGTGCTTCTGACTCCAGGGCTGGCGCTCTACTCACTGCACCACCTAGCTGCCCCTTTCTTGTTTATTTTAAGATTTGTTTTATCTGAGATAAGTATTGCTACCCCTGCTTTTTTTTTTACTTTAGCTGAGGCATAATAAATTCTACTCCAACCTCTTACCTATACCCTGACGGTATCCCTTTGTTTTAAATGTGTTTCTTGTAGACAGCATATTGTAGGATTATGGTTTTTAATCCATTCTGCTATCTGCCTCTGTTTTATGGGAGAGTTCATCCCATTAACATTCACAGTAATGATGACTATCTGTTTCTTCCACTCCATCCTATTCCCTCCCCTGTTTATGTTTTTGTTTCTTCCTTCTCCCTTCCCCTCCTTGAAGTTTTCCCTTTTGATGGCCCCCTCCCTCAGTGTTCCCACCCAGTGATCCCCCTTCTAAACCTACCCTCTTCCCTTACTACTATTTCCCTCCCCTCTAATCCCCCCCTTTAGTCTCCTCCTTTTCAACCCCCCCCCCCATTACCCTTCCACTACCTATAGGAAACAATAAATTTTTATACACATCAGAGTAAGTTACTCCCCATTTGACTCCAAACCAGAGAGTAAATTTCAAACAGACCTCCTCTCCCTCCCTCTTTTTCCTCTATTTATTGAATTTATGTGTCTATTCACATTAGAATCTTAAACTTCACTGATTAAGTTGATCCCTCGAAGATGGCAGAGTAGAAACAGCAAATGGAAGCTAATGACTTTATGAGAAATCAAGATGCTGTTAAACAGATCCAAACAAATGAAAGAATAGAAGGATATGTGAAATATCTCATGGGAAAAACCACTGACCTAAATAGATACAGGAGAGATAATTTAAAAATTATTGGACTACCTGAAAGCCATGATCAGAGAAAGAACCTAGAAATCACCTTTCAAGATATCCTCAAGGAAAATTGCCCTGATGTTTTAGACCCAGAGGGCAAAATAGATGTTGAAAGAATCCACCAATCACCTCCTGAAAAAGATCCCAAAAAGAAAACTCCCAGGAATATTATAGCCAGGTTCCAGGTTTCCCAGATCAAGGTGAAAATACTCCAAGCAGCCAGGAAGAAACAATTTCAATATTGTGGAAACACAATCAGAATAGCCCAGGACCTGGCAGCTTCTACACTGTAATTGGGAAATAAGATGTGCAGGCATTGGGGCACAGAGATTCACCTTGCTATAATGGAAAAGTCGAAGAGGGTATGGGAGAAGATATGGGAGAGAGCAGATTGGAGGAATGGATATCTTGTGGGTCTGCTATTCTGGGATGGTGTGTAGGCGAAAAATGGGGAAAAATCTGTAACTCAAAATCTGGTGGAAATGAATGATGTAAACCAGAAGTTAATATAGTGTTTGTTTAATAAAAAAAAAGTTGATCCCTCTTTGAACCAGAACCAGTGAGAATAGTGTTTAAATGATGTTCCTCTCCCTCTTTCTTTCCCCTCTACTATAATGTGTTTTAATGCCTCTTCTCATGGCATATTTTCCCTTTTCCTATCTCATCCTTTCCTTTTTCCCATTACAGTCCCTTTGATCCCGTTAATAGTTGTTGTTTTTTTTAAATCTTCAGGTTAGTGCATTCATACCCACACCCTCTAAGTATAACCCTTTTGAAGGTCATGATAATCATAAAAATTTCGATATTGACAGTTATCAGCTCCTCATATAGGGATGTGAACATTTTGCTCTTGTTGCATCCCAAGTAATGAGCATGTGTGTTTGGGTGTGGGTGTGTGCATGTGTGTGTGTGTGTGTGTGTGTGTGTGTGTGTGTGTGTGTTGGTGTTTTCCTTGTTTACCTTTTTATGTCTTTCTTGAGTCTTGTAATTGGAGATCAGATTTTCCATTGAGCTCTGGCTTTTTCATCAGGAAAGTCTGGAAGTCCCTTATTTCATTAAACGACCATCTCCTTGCCTGAAAGATTATGCTCAGTTTTGCCGGGTAGTTAATCCTTCGTTGTAGTCCTAGCTCTCTTGCTCTTTAAAATATTGAATTCTAGTCCCTCCGCTCTTTTAATGTAGAAGCTGATAGGTCCTATGTAATCCTAACTGTAGTTCCTCAATATTTGAATTGTTTCTTTTTGGCTTCTTGCAGAATTTTTTCCTTAATCTTGTAATTCTGGAATTTGGCTACTATATTTCTTGGCGATTTCAATTTGGGATCTCTTTCAGGGCGAGTCTGGTGAATTCTTTCGATAACTATTTTATATTCTGATTCCAGGACCTCAGGACAGTTTTCTTTGACAATCTCTTGGAGGATGTTGTCTAGGCTGCTTTTTTCATCATGGCTTTCTGGTAGACTAATAATTGTTAAATTATGTCTCCTGGATCTGTTCCCTAGGTCGGTTGTTTTTCCAGTGAGATATTTTACATTTTCTTCCAATTTTTCAATCGTCTTGTTTTGTTTGATTGACTCTTGTTGCATCATAGAGTTCTGTGTTTCAATTTGATTGAATCTAATTTTTAGCGAATTATAGTCTTCAGTTAGTTTTTGAAGGTCCTTTTTTAGGGAGGTATTTTCTCTAATTACTTCACTGAGACTTTTTTCCAAGTTGGTCACTGCCTCCCTGATTTGGTCTTTAAAATCTTTCTTAAGCTCCTTCAGGAATGCTATTTGGATTCGAGACCAGTTCATATTTCCTTCTGTGGTCTCAGGTGTGGTTAGAGGGTCCATATTGTCCTGTGTATTTGGTTGTTCTTGACCTACATAGTAAGCTCAGATTGATTTTCTTGCCTTCCCCTTCTCCTTTTCAGCTTCCTTCCTTCCCATTGTGATTTCCTATTTCTTAATTTCTCAAGCTATGAGCTTAGGGCCTGGTTGTTGACTTTGAATGCTGTAGCCTCTAGTTTATGGCTAAGGCAGGAACGTCAGAGAGGAATGTAGATGAGTCTGTGGGGGTGAATCTGACCACTTCAGATTTCTGCCTCTATACCCCTGGGCTATAAGCAGGCTTTTGTTGGTGAGGTGAGGTGGGGCTTATGGGACCCCTCCCTCTCTTCTCTTCAGACTCCTTGCTGTCTTAGTTACACCCCTTCTTGGAGACTCCCAAGCCTGAGGCTATTTCCATTAACTTGGGATTTCAATCTGGGTGGGAAATTTATCTTTGGGTTTTCTACTTCTTGAAGGAGGGATGGGAGGATCTGAGCAACTAGAATTTACTTTGCAATTGTATCCCCTGTATTACACAGGCAGGCAATTTCTAATCTTCCAGGCTGGGGGCCAAATGCTGTAGAAGAAGCTGCTTTCTCTGTTGGGGGCCCGACTCTCTATATGGGGTGAAAGAAGCAGTTAAGGGAAATAGAAATGTATAGCCTGGTGAAAAGAAAACAGGTAGGGTGGGAATATTTGAACACAGGGTAGAAAACACCCATAGAATTGTGACCAGGATAATGAGAAGCCAAGAGGTAGTATCACATGAAGAGCCATTGAAGAATTCAAGGATCTTGGGCCAGGAGGAAAGAAGATGAGCTGTACCTGACAGCTGTCTTCAAAGGCATTTGAAATATTATTATTATTATCATTATTATTATTATGTTGTTGTTGTTGTTGTTGTTGTTTTAATTTGGTTTCACAGGGTAGAAGTGTGAACAATGGGTAAAGATTACAGAGAGGCATAATTAGGTGTTTCATTGAGGGGAGAACTGCCTAACAGGACTATCTAAAAGCGGAATGGGGACATGCCTCATGAGTATGGTAACACCTCAATGAACATCCTCAAGCAAAAACTGATTGACCACTTGTCAGGATTGTTGTAGAGAAATTCCAGTTTTGTTATAGCTCAAACTAGACAGTTACTGAAAAATCCCTACCCTCCCTCTGTCATTCTTTATCCAGGATCCTGTGTCCTCATAATTCTTCTATCTCCATTCTGCCTCTCTCAGTTTCGCTTCTCTTCATTCCTGTATCTCAGTCCCTCTCCCTCCTCCCTCCATCTCCCTACCCAATCTCTTTCTTCTCTTTATCTTCCTCCTCTTTTTCTCTTCCATTCTTCTCATTCTTTGCCTCTTCCTCTTCCTCCTTCTCCCCTTTCTTATTCTTCTCCTTTTTCTTTTCCTTCTCCTCTTTCTTCTTTCTCTGCTTCTTTTCTTTCTCCTTTTCTTTCCTACCCTTCTCCTCCTCTTCTTCTTCATCATCATTATCTTCTTCCTCTTCTTTGTCATTGTGAAAAAATATTTTAAGCTAGAAATATGGGGAAATTCATGTCATTTTCTTGTAAGTAAAATGTAAAGCCTTAAACTTAGCTTCAAGGGATCAGCTACATATGAAAATTTAGGATGCTGACTATAAAATACTTTGTGTGAGGATCTGAGAATTTTAGTGGACTGTAAGCATAATGTTAATAGTGTGATGTGACAGCAAAAAAAATGCTGGTTCAAAAAAGTAGCTAAAGATAAACACTTTTAGGCTGTGCTAATGAAAGTCCAGAACAAGGGAGGCAATAGTTCCTTTGACCTCTGACCTGATCAAACCATTTTATAGCATTTTGTTCAATTCTGAGTATGACATTTAATGAAGGTGCTCACAAATTACAGCATTTCAAGAGCCAATAACCAAGACAAAGAAGAGGCTGGAGACAGAGTCATGCAATAACTGACTGATGGAAATGCAGATATTTAGCCTAGAGCAGAGAATGATTAAAAGTATGGCAACCATTTTAAGTACTTGAAGGTCTGTCAGGTGGAAGAGGAATTAGATTGGTTTTAATTGGTCCCAGAGCATAGAACTAGGAATAATGGGTATAAGTTGTAGAGAGACATATTGAAGCTTCATGCAAGGAAAAACATACTAACAATTAGATCTGTCACAAAGTAGAATAGGCTCCCATAGAAAACAGTGAGTACCCCTTTACAGGAAATCTACAATAAGAGGCAGAGTGACCACTTCTCTAAAATGTTGTGAAATAAATGTGTCACACCTCTATCACTTTCAGTATCTTCTTATTGTTGCTAGAAAAAAATCTAAATCCCTCAACCTGGAATTTAAATGACTCCATAGTCTGATTCCAAATTATTTTTCTCAACATTCTATACTGTTCCTCTTCATGTACAGTGAAGCTTCAAATAATTAGATTAATATTTAAAGGATCAGAAGAGTTGGAATATGGTATTCTGGAGAGCAAAGGAGTTAAGATTACAACCAAGAATCACATACCCAGCCAAATTAAGTAATATACTTCAGAGTAAAAAATAGACATTTAATGAGATAGAGGACGTCCAAGCATTCTTGATGAATAAACCAAAGCTGAATAGAACACTGGACTTCTGAATACAAGACTCAAGAAACAATCTAAAAAGGTAAAGAGGAAAGAGATGTTTTCTCTTAAGGGAGTCCCTCTAAGGAACTTAATAAGGTTAAACTGTTTATATTCCTCCATGGAATGTGATACTTGTAACTCATAAGACTTTTCTCCTTATTAATATCGATAGGGGGCACAGGTGTGAGTTGAATATGAATGGATTATATCTAAAAAATGAAATTAAGGGGTGAGAGAGGAATGACTGAGAGAAAGGTAGAATGAGACAAATTATCTCACACAAAAAAGACAAGAAAAAACTTTTACAGTGAAATGTAAGATGGGGGAGGTGAGAGGGAGAGAGTGAACCTTACTCTCATCAGTATTAGCTCAAAGAGGTAATAGCATACATACACAATTGGATATAAAAATCTATCTTATCCTGTAGGAAAGTAGAAGGGGAAAGGGATAAGGGAAGGGACGGGGTGGGGGATAGAAGGGAGGGCAGATTGGGGGAGACAATAGACAAAAGTAAAACATTTTTGAGGAGGGACAGGGTGTAAAGAGAGAGAGAATAGAATAAACAGAGAGGGAAATAGGATGAAGGGAAATACAGTTAGCAATAATAACTGTGAAAAAAATTAGAATCAAAATTTAGAAGCCTCTGATAAAGGCCTCATTCCTCAAATATATAGAGAACTGAGTCAAATTTATAAAATTTTAAGAGCCATTCCCCAGTTGATAAATGATCAAAAGGTATGAACAATTTTCAGATGAAGTAATCAAAGCTATCTATAGCCATATGAAAAAATGCCCTAAATCACTGTTTGTTGGAGAAATACAAATTAAAACAATTCTGAGATGCTACCTCATACCTATTAGATTTACTAATAGGATAAAAAACTAAAATGATAAATGTTGGAGGGGATGTGGGAAAAATGAGACATTAATGCACTGTTGGTGGAATTTTGAACTGATTCAACCATTTTGTAGAGCAATTTGTAACTATGCCCAAAGGATTATAAAACCAAGCATATCCTTTGACCTAGTAATACCACTAATGAGCCTGTATAAAAAAAGGAAAAATGAAAAGAACCTATATGTATGAAAATATGTATAGCAACTCTTTTCTAATGACAAAGAATTGGAAATTGATGGGATGCCTATAAATTAGGGACTGACTAGACAAATTGTATCATATAACTGTGATGGAACATTATTGTGCTATAAGAAATGATAAGAAGGATGCTCTCAGAAATCCTGGAAAGACTTGGAAAAGCTGATGCAAAGTGGCATGTACTGTGTAGAAAGAAATAGCAATAGTGTAAGGTGATCAGTTGTGAATGACTTATTCTCAGCAATACAATGATCCAAAACAACTCTGAAGGACTTATGATAAAAAGGCTGTCATTCCTCAGAGAAACTGATGGTGTCTGAATACCGACTGAACCATACTTCTTTGATTTTCTTCATTTTTCTTGAGATTTTTGTCTTTTTTTCTTTCATAACATGACTAATGTAGATATGTTTTTACATGATTACATGTGTATAGCCTATATTGAATTGCTTGCCTTCTCAATGAAAGGGGTAGGAAGGGAAGAATAGAGAGAATTTGGAACTCAAAGCTTAACAAATGTTAAAAATTGTTTTTACTTGTAATTGGGGAAAAATAAAATACTAAACAAAAGACCAATATTAGATACTTTTGAGAGTCTGTAGCTTCCTTAAGGCTCAATTCGTATTCTATACACTAAACAAAATCTTTCTTTACCCCTCTAAGGATGAGAGAACTTTCTTTCTTCACATCATCTTTCTTCACATCTTCACATCTTCACTTACCTTGTATCTTTCTGTATATTTTTCCCACCTGTAGCAGAATGTAAACTCCTTGAAGGCAGAAAATATTTTGCTTTTCTCTTTCCATCCCTAATAACTAGATCTGCACCATGAGCATAAGTACACATTTCATTTATTGAATAAAGTTGAATGATGGTGTAGCATGATACCACTGCATGGACCACAGCATCCATATGTCCCTTCTTCTCTTTCTCCTTTTTCTAGGCTGACTCTTTCATCCAACCTGCATTCATTATAAAAGGTCATTCTGTAGCAGTGTGTCTATCCTCTTTATTAACTTCAATGTCTTCATTATAGTCATATGCAAATTAGATCCTGGGAAACAAAATATTTAGGCTATCTTTGCCTTCAGTACGTAATTTTTCTCTGAGAGCTGATTTCTCTTGGGTCCTCTCAAAACACTCTATATTTCCCTCCAAGAACTTTTCCCTGTGGGGCTGTGTTCTCAGAGGTTCTTTTACAATTGTTCACGTTTCTGCCCCTTTCTACAAATTAAATTGTCAAAATCTAGAAAGGCCAGCACCTTCGAAGGAGATTTATGGGCTGGATTTGTGATGCTGTACAACTATGGACCTCTAGTCACTGCTCCTAGGAAGGCTGAGGCTAGTGCTGTTTAGAATTTCTGAGTTTAAGGAAGGCTAAAGACAATCTACTATCCACAATAAGTCTGAAACCAATACAGTGAATAACGGGGAATAGAAAGTCAACAGGCTGCCTACAGAAGAACTTAAGGGTCTCAGATCAGAAAAAAAAAATGGAACAGGTTAAAGTGGACATGCCAATTCATACTGAGAGTGGGATTGTAGTGTCTATTGCACTTCCAGCCTAAGCAAGCTTGGGAAATTCAATGTCAAGGGGGTGAAATGCAATTTTTGCCCTACAAACAGTTATTGCCTTCCAAGTATAATTATACAGTTTCATAAAATGATGAGTTTTCAGGTATGTGGGTTAAAATGGTATCTACTCTATAATATCTATAATAGCTATATTCATGACAAATTATTAGAGTGGGGTCGATGGATGAGAGGGCATCTTATGTAGCCTTGAGCCCCGGTCAGGTTTGTGGTCAACTCAACAAATGAGCAAGAACTTCTCATAATATGAACTGTGACTGCAGCCTGGAATTTCACATGGCCAACAGAAAACACCAAACATCTGGCACTTCGGAGAGCCAACCTTTCCAATTTAATTTCCTGGAAGTCTGTTGCCTCCCAATCTGGAAAGACAGTGGTTGGGGTGATAAATGAGAGTTCCACTAACCCATTAATGGTTATATTTTTTCAATCACAAAATTCACAGGAGAAAACTAACTTAAAATAGGAAAGAGAGAGAAATAAAGTAATGTGAAATGTTTAGAATTATTCATAGAATCAAAGGACTTCTAGGGGCTGTATACTGAGTGGATTATAGAATCATAGTTTTAGAGTTAGACATGATATTAGAGGCTATTGAGTCTAAATCTCTTATTTATCATGTGAGGAAATTGAGACACAGAGAAGTTAAGTCTATGAAATGGAATTCAAACCCAGGTTCTGCCAAGTTGTTCCATGACATCTCAGATTTAGCAGTACCTCATAAGGGATAATAATTCTATTATCTGAACAGGAATCACATCTCCCACATGTACTCATACTGCCTCTGAACAATACCAGTACTACAAAGCTCACAATTTCTCCATCCATTGTTGGGCAGTCCTGTCCCACTCTTCATGACCCCATTTGGGGTTTTCTTAACAGAGACACTGGAGTAGTTTGCCATTTCCTTCCCCAGCTAATTTTACAGATGAGAAAACTGAGGCAAACAGGGTTAAGTGACTTGCCCAGAGTCATACAGTTATCAACTATCTGAGATCAGATTTGAATTCAGGAAGCTGAGCCTTCCTGACTGTAGGCCCAGCACTATACCCACCATGTATGTAACTGCCCCCCATTATCTTTTAAAAATTTAATCCATCCTTATTCACCTAGCTTAAGCCAAGTATCCTCTAGAAAGCCTTCCCTGACTAGCCCTAAAACACAGTGGTCTTTTCTTCCTGTGAACTCTTATAGGTCACCTAATACCCACCATTCATTTGCACACAGGATTATAGGCAGCAGTGTACAATGGAAAGAGAGGTGGATTTAGAGTCGGAGGGCCTAGACTAGATTCAAATCCTGTCTCTGTAACTTATTGCCTTTGTACCCTTAGGTAAAACATTTAATCTCTCTTCCCAAATGTCTTTATCTGTAAAATGAAGGTGCTGTTAATACACTGTAGGTAGAATTGTGAACTGGTCCAACAATTTTCAAGATCAATCTGCAACTGGACCCAAAGAGCTATCGAACTATGCATACCCTTTGACCCAATAATACCAATAATGAAAATGTATCCCAAAGGCATCAAAGAAAAAAGAAAAGGACCTACATGTAAAAAAATATTTTTAGCAGCTCTTTCATGGTGGTACAGAATTTAAAACTGAAGTAATGTCCATCAACTAGGGAATACCTGAACATGTGGAATATGATTGTGATGGAAAACTATTGTGCATTAAGAAATGATGAACAGGGGGCAGAGCCAAGATGGCGGAGTAGAAACAGCACTTCCAAGGTGCTCTGCCCCACACAACTTCAAAATAATATAAAAGGGGACTCTGAACAACTTCTGGAGCCCCAGCACCCACAGAACAAAACGGAGAAGCTAACCTCCTGCTGAGGACAGCACTGCAGCCCTGCAAGGAGCAGCCAGTGCAGAGCTCTGAGAGCAGGCAGCACAGCACACTGGGAACTGAGAGCACAGCGCTCTGGGAGCTGAGCCCAGGCCCGCTTGAGCGGGGGTTTTAGCCCCAGGGCAGCTGGGCCAGCAGCCGGCTGGAGGGACCCCAGAACACCAGCAGCTGTGGTGATTCCAGAATTATCAGCACAGATATGCCTAGGACAAAGTGGGAGGTTAGTGCCCTGTGGACTTTGGGACCAGTATTTGGGGAACACATCGGCTTCCCACTGGGGGCAAAAAGCCACGGAAGAAACTCGGCACAGAAGCCATTTTGCAGCATCAGTGACAGCTCTAGCTCCTGGTCTTCGAACTGTAGGGAGACTCAGCAATCAGTCTGGGGGTTAATCACTCTTGCTTTAAATTGCCTGGAACTGGATTGTGGTCTGAGGGGGAAGTTTGGGGTGTGTATCCAATTTGCCAGAGTGGGTGGAGGCTTTGCAGAGGCCACCCAAACTGTGGAAGTTGTGAAGACCCCACGTGGGGGACAGAAGCTCTCGTTTCTGGTGCCACAGTCTTACTGTGACAGCAAGCCCAAAAATCAAATAATTAAGTGGCAACGTGCCTAGGCAAAAGAAACAAAATAAACAGAAAAAATTCAACATTGGACCCCTATTTTAGGGGCAAAGAGGATCAAAGCATGGAGGAGGACTGTGAGGTCAAAACTCCTGCACAGAAAGCCCCAAATGAAAATACAAGCTGGTTACAGGCCATAGAAGACCTTAAGAAGCAGATGAGAGAAGTGGGGGAAAAATTGGGAAGAGAAATGATAAAGATGCAAGAAAAGTATGAAATGACAGTCAACAGCCTGACTGAGGAAAATAACACCTTAAAAAATAGACTAACTCAAATGGCAAAAGAGGCTCAGAAAGGCAATGAGGAGAAGAATGCCTTAAAAAGTCAAATTTGCCAGATGGAAAAAGAATCTCAAAAGCTCACTGAGGAGATTCATTCCTTCAGAGTTAGACTGGAGCAAATGGAAGCTAGTGACTTTATGAGAAATCAAGATGCTGTTAAACAGATCCAAACAAATGAAAGAATAGAAGGCAATGTGAAATATCTCATGGGAAAAACCACTGACATGGAAAAAAGATCCAGGAGAGATCATTTAAAAAGTATTGGACTACCTGAAAGCCACAATCAAAAAAAGAACCTAGAAATCATCCTTAAAGAAATTCTCAAGGAAAATTGCCCTGATGTGTTAGACCCAGTGGGGGAAATAGAGGTTGAAAGAATCCACCAATCACCTCCTAAAAAAGATCCCAAAAAGAAAACTCTTAGGAATATTATAGCCAGTTTCCAGGTTTCCCAGATCAAGGAGAAAATACTCCAAGCAGCCAGGAAGAAACAATTTCAATATTGTGGAAACACAATCAGAATAGCCCAGGACCTGGCAGCTTCTACACTGAGGCATGGAATATAATATTCCAGAGGGCAAAAGAGCTGGGACTGAAGCCAAGGGTCACCTACCCAGCAAAACTGAGTATCTTGTTTCAGGGGAAAATATGGTCATTCAGGGGAATAGAGGACTTTCAAGCATTCTTGAGGAAAAAACCAGAGTTGAATAGAAAATTTGACATCCAGATACAAGAAGCAAGAGATGCCTGAGAAGGTAATCAAGGAAAAGAAATCAAAAGGAACTTATCAAAGTTGAACTATTTACATCCCTACATGGAAAAACAATAACTGTGTCTGATGAAACCTTTCTCATTATGAAAATAATTGAAGAAGGGTATATGGGCATATGTTTACAGGTATACATGGATAGAGGGTACAGGTTGAATTTGATGGGAAGGGATGATTCTTAAGGGATGAAGTTATGAGGTGAGAGAGGAAAGTGGCCAGAGGAGATGGGGAGAGACAGGGCAGGGTAAACTATCTCATGTAGAAGAGGCAAGGGGAAGTAGTTGTAGGGGAGGGGATGAACAGGAAGGCAAAAAGGCAAAACCATGTTCTCATTGAAGTTGTCTCAAGGAGAGAATCATATACATACTAAATGGGATGTCTCACCCTGCAGAAGAGTAGGGGAAAGGGGGGTGAGAGGAGGGATGATGGATGGGAGAGCATTCTGGGGGGCGGGGAGGCTGGAAGTACCCACTATCAAAGAGGAACAGGATCAAAGTAGGGAATGGACCAGGTGGGAGGTGGGATGGGTGGGAGGGAAATATAAGCAGTCTTTTACAATATATCTACTATGGTAATGTTTTGCATAGCTATACATGTACAACACATACTGAATTGCTTATCTCCTCACAGGGAGTGAGTGACAAGGGAGGAAGGGAATGAATCTGAAAATAAAAGTTTTAAAATTAAATGTTTCATAAGATGTCCAGACATTGGGGCTCAGAGATTCACCTTGCTCTAATGGCAAAGTCGAAGTGGGTATGGGAGAAGATATGGGAGAGAACAGATTGGATGAGGGGATATCTAGTGGGACTGCTACTCTGGGGTGGTGGGTAGGGAAAAATGGGGGAAAAATTGTAAAATCTGGTGGAAATGAATGATGTAAACCAGAAGTTAATAAAGCATTTGAAATAAAAAAGAAAAGAAATAATTAACAGGATGGTTTTAGGTGAAAAAACTTGGAAGACTGACATGAACTTGAGATGTTTTAAAAGTTAAAGACATAATTTCTGAACAATTTAATAATTTCACTAATAACACCAGGATGTTTATTAGTAAAAAAATGATGGTCATTAGGTCATCTCTCTTAGACCAAAGACAATCATGGCAGCAGCCTCATGGCTTATTTGCCATTGGGAATGACAAACTACTATCCTGAGGGTAGTTAATCAACTCTGATAATTAATGAGGGAATGAATATTATAATGAGGGCCTGAACCTATTCAAATGAACTTTGATTATGTCATTTGCTTCTAAGCTACCACCAGCCTTGAACAGTATATTCAAAGTATTTAACTCTATCCAAACCTAAGTAAAAAAACCATGCCTTCCCCACCTGCGTGGAGTCTGAATCCAATTGCATTGTCAGTAATGTCCTTCAGGAGACTGAACTTTTAAAATCAGGACTTTAGAAAAATGGGGGAACTCTGGATCTCTCCAAATCATTGGTTATTAATAATCATTTGTCTCAAACTTATGGATAGTGAACTGAGCAGGACTAAAACTTTGTACACAGTAATAGCAATGGTATAACAATTATCAACTGTGAAAGACTTAGCTACTCTAAACAATACAATGATCCAAGACAATTCCAAAGGACCCATGTTTAAAAAAAATACTATCCACCTCCAGAAAGAGACAGAACTGATTAACTCTGAGCACTGAAGCATACTTTTTCCACTTTTTCTTGGGTTTTTTTGCAACACGATTAATAAGAAAATGTGTTTTGCATAAATTCATACGCATAATTGATATCATATTGCTTGCCTTCTTCAATGGGTAGGAAGGGACCAGAGGGAGGGAGAGAAGGAGAAAGGAATTATGGAAGGAAGGAAGGGAGGGAGGGAGGGAGAGCAGGAGGGAAAGAGAAAGGGAGGGAGGGAATGATGATGGGAAGCACAGAGAAAGGGGGAAGGGAGAAGGGAAGAAAGGGTTAAGGAAGGGCAAGAGGAAGGGAGGGAGGGAGGGAGAGAAGGTTTTGGAGTAAATGACTTTTGAGGCCCCTGACAACTCCAAATTGTTGATCCAAAGATCCTTCTCTTGTTTTGTTTTTCTTGTGCATGCCTGGTGTTTGCTAAGCAATAAGTCACCTGGGAGGGTATCTTTTCCATCTTTCATAAGATTTTTGACATCATTGCAACACTGGAGGCTGTGATCATCAAGTTCAATTTGATATCTCAATATTGATAGCAGCATGCTCAGGTTAGGAATTTTGCATAATAATTGCTAACATTTAGTGGCTCCTTAAGGTCTGTAGAATCTCATTTGATCTTCAAAATAACCCTGTGAAGTAGATGCTATTGTTATCCCCATTTTACAGATATGAAAATCAGAGACTGAGAGAAGTACCAGCAGCAAATCATAATGGATAAACACTTCACCATGAAATTTGGTCTGAACATTCTTGGCTAGAAATGATTTTTTTCTCTCTTTTGATCTCCTAACACATTACAGTCCTTTTTTGTACTCCATACCATATTTCAAATGATTTATGATTTAATCCATGCAGGTATTCTCTTTCCTAAGGCAGATCCTAATTCATGCCCAATTTAGGATACTGACCATAAAGAGTTATAGTAGCCAGTTGAAATCAATTATTCACTGGTCAATCCTCTGGTAATTAGCCTCCCTGATGATTCATGGTTAGGTTGGTCCTAGTACTGCAGTCAAAGATTCTGTCCTTTCTAGCTTGGTTAAACTAGTCAGAGCTTATGCTCTACCAACAAAACCTTCAACAAAAGCAACAACAACAATAACTATAAAAAACAATTTAGATAACACTTAAGATTTTAAATCAATAGACAAATATTTATTAATAGAAAATCTTCTATGTGCCATGCACTGTAATAAGGACAGTGGATAGATACACAAACAAAAATGAAATAGCTTTTGCTCTCAAAAACATTGTGTTCAACTGTAGAATTCTGCCCAACAACTAGTGAAGTGGGTAGTCCCAGTATTTTACCTCCAGAGGGAACTGAGGCTCTGAGAGTTAAAGCAACTTGACTAAAATAACACATATAATGTCAGAGCTGGGAAGAAAAACAGTCTCTTCTCTTAGGAAGTATACATTCTATAGGAGACAGCCAAGAAAATATAAAATAAAGTGAAGAGGGAGAGAGCAATCACTATGAAAAATTCAACAAAGTTTCATGGAGTGGTTTCTGAGCCCCTGTTAAAAGTCTTAAAGGGGAAGGTGGAGACAAGATGGTGGAGTAAAGGCATGGACTCATCTGAACTCTCCCCCCACATAACTCAAAATGCTTTTTAAAACAACTCTAAACAAATTCTAGAGCAACAGAACCCACAAAAAAGATGAAGTGAAACAAATTTCCAGCCCATGACAACCTGGAAGGTCAGCAAGGAAAGGTCCATTGGGCCAGGATAAAAGAAGAGTGTAGTTCAGTACAGGCTGCACTAGCACAGACCAAGTCTCAGCATAAAAGAGCAGGCCTTTGGAATAACTGAATCAGCAATGGCAGTGGCAGAAGCTATTTCTGGAGCACTCAGCCTGCAAACAGTAAGGGAGTCAAACAACTGGTCAGAAGGAGACTACAGTGTTTTGTTTTGTTTTGTTTTGTTTGTTTTACTAGCACTAAGGCAGTACTCTGTAGCTTTGCCCATACTTAGATCTGTGTCACAGTCCTGCATAGCAGGCCCAGGGTGAGGAGGAGCACTGACACAGCAGAGCTTGGGGCCACAGTGGAAAGGGGATTCTCCCCACAGTTCCAGGGAAAAAAAGAATGCTTGTGGTCACTCACAGGTTAGGAGAGTAGTAAACACATCTCCTTAGATCATACCAACTTGGAAAAACTGAAAACTTACAGGTCTCTAGATGTATCTCTAAAAATAAATGCACAAAACCCCTGAGGCTTTGGACAATGTGTCTTCCACCCTGGTAGCAGAGCCCTCCTTTAACAAAGAGATAATAGTCAAGTGATAGGCTGGGAAATGAGCAAACAACAGAAAAAACTCTGATTATAAATAGTTACTACAGTGACAAGGAAGATCAAAACACACACTCAGAAGAAAACAATGTTGAAGTTTCTGAATCCAAAGCCTCCAAGAAAAAAAAAACAGAACTGATCACAGGCCATGGAAGAGTTCACAAAGGTTTTTAAAAATCAAGCAAGAGGAGTAAAGGAATAATTGGGAAGAGATATGAAAGTGATGCAAGAAAAACATGTGAAAAGAATCAACAGTTTGGTAAAGGAGACACAAAAATATAATGAAGAAAATAATAGCTTAGAAAAAAAAAGACTAGGCCAAATGGCAAATGAGGTCCAAAAAGCCAATAAGGAGAAGAATGCCTTAAAAACAGAATTAACCACATGGAAAAGGAGGTACAAAAGCTCACTGAAGAAAACAATTCCTTAAAAATTACATGGGATGGGGCAGAGCCAAGAAGGCAGAGTAGAAACAAGACTTCCACGCAGCTCTGGCTTCCACCTCCCCCAATACACGTAAAAAATGACTTTAGACAAAATTTAAAGCTACAGAACCCACAAAGTGACAGAGAGAAATTAATCTCCTACTGTAGGAAGCCCAGCAGGCCAGCAGGAGGGGTCCAGTGCAGAACATTGGGAGCCAAGGGCAGTCCTGCCTGAATAGCTGTTTTAGCCACAGGGCAGCCCCAAAAAGCAGAGGCTTGAGAAGACTTCATGAAGTAAATCACCAGCAGCTGTAGCAGTTTCCAGACTTCTCAATCCATAAATGCCAAATATAAAGTAAAAGGTCAGTGTGCAACTTGGTTGGTACAGGGGAGGATAAAAGAGTGTGATCAGGCTGCTACCCCAAGAGCAAGAAGTGGAGGAAGCATGGTGGCTACAGCTGCTGCCATGTGACTGCTTCCAGAGCTCCTGGCTTGCAAATTGTAGGGGGACCAAGTAATCATTCAGAGGGTAATAATTCTTGCTTTAACCTTCTTGGATCTGGATCACCATCTTGAGTGGTGGTCTTGGGGTGTGTAACCAGTGAGCCAGAGCTTATGGGGGGCTGAAGAGAGGGTACCCATCTAATTTCTCTGGCAGCTGCAAAAACACCAGCGATTTGGGACATAGATTTCTCTATTCTAGAAGCAGAGTTCTAGTGTAGCAAAGAGCTCAAAAGTCAAATAATTAGCTACCAATATGATCAAGTAATGGAAGCACAAACAGATGATAGAATCCTTTTTGCGTAACAAAAAGGATCAAGGCATGGAGCAGGAAGAAGACAGCAAAATTAGAACCCATGCATCAAAAGCCTCCAAGAAAAATCTGAATTGGTTACAGGCCATGGAGGAGCTCAAGAAGGATTTTGAAAATCAAGTAAGAGAAGTGGAGGAAAAATTGGGAAAAGAAATGAGAATGATGCAAGAAAACAATGAAAAGCAGGTCAACAGCCTGCTAAAGGAGACCCAACTATACACTGAAGAAAATAACACCTTAAAAAATAGACTAACTCAATTGGTAAAAGAAGCCCAAAAATCCAATCAGGAGAAGAATGTTTTAAAAAGCTGAATTTTCCAGATGAAAAATGAATTTCAAAAAGTCACTGCGAGAATAACTCTTTCAAAATTAGATTGGAGTGATTGGAAGCTAATGACTTTATGAGAAATAGAGATACCATAAAAACAGATCCAAACAAATGAAAGAATAGAATGCAATGTGAAATATCTCATTGGGAAAACCACTGACCTGGAAAATGGATCCAGGAGAGGTAATTTAAAAATTATTGGACTTCCTGAAAGCCATGATCAAAAACAGAGCCTAAAAACCATCTTTCAAGAAATTATCAAGCAAAATTGCCCTGATATTTTAGAACTAGAGGGCAAAATAGAAATTGAAAGAATTTATCAATCTCTGCATGAAAAAGATCCAAAAAAGAAAACTCCTAGTAATATCATAGCCAAATTCCAGAGTTCCCAGGTCTAGGAGAAAATACTACAAGCAGGAAGAAAAACTTTGAGTATTGTGGAAACAGTCAGGATAATTCAAGACTTAGCAGCTTCTACATTAAGGGATAAAGGAGCTTGGAATATAATATTCTGGAGGTCAAAGGAGCTAGGACTAACACCAAGAATCACCTACCCAGCAAAACTGAGTATAACGCTACAGGATAAAATATGGTCATTCAATGAAATAGAGGACTTTCAAGCATTCTTGATGAAAAAACCTGAACTGAACAGAAATTTTGACTTTCAAATACAAGAAGCATGAGAAGGTAAACAGGAAAAGGAAATCATAAGGAACTCCTTAAATTTGAACTATTTATATTCCTACATGCAAAAACAATGAAAAAAAAACCTCATAAGACTTTTCTCAGTATGAAGATAATTGAAGGGAATACGTATGTGTATACATATGTATGTATAGGAAGATGTATGTATATACAAATATATGTGAGTGTGGGCATTTGTATGTTCATGTATTCATAGACAGAGGGCATAGGATGAGTTTAATATGAAGGAATGATATCTTAAAAATAAAATTAAGAGGTGAGAATGAAATTTATTGGGAGAAGAAGAAAGGGAGAGATAGATTAAGGTAAGTTATCTCATATAAAAGAGGCAAGAGAAAACTGCTACAATGGAGGGGAAGAGCAGGAAGGTGAAAGGGAATGAAACTACCTGATTCTCATTGAATTTGGCCTAATGAGGGAAAAAGACACACAGTCAATAAGGTATCTTACCCTATAGGAAAATAGGAGGGTAGGGGATAAAAGGTGGAGGGACAAAAGGAAGGGCAGATTGGGGGACAGGGTAGTTAGAAGCAAACATTTTGGAAAAGGGATAGGCTCAAAGAAGAAAATAATGTAAGTGGGGGGCAGGATAGGATGGAGGGAAATATAGTTACTCTTTCACAATATAACTACAATGGAAATAATGTGGGAGCTATACATGTACAATCTATATTGAATTGCTTATATTTCCAGTGGGGGTGGGTGAGGAGGAAAGAAGGGGGAAAAAACTGGAACTCAAAGTTTTAAAAACAAATGTTTAAAAATATGTGTGTTTTTTTACATGCAACTGGGAAATAAGATATACAGGTGCTAGGGTATAGAAACCCTTCTTGCCCTACTAGAAAGTTAGGGGGCAAAGGGGGAGGATATTAAAGTTTAAGTTCAAAAAATACATGGGAGCAAATGTAAGCTAATGACTTCATGACAAATCAGGAAACAATAAAACAAAACCAAAGAATGAAAAAAATAGAAGGCAATATGAAATATTTTATTGGAAAAGCAACTAGCCTGGAAAATTGATCCAGGAGAGATCATTTTAAAATTATTGAACTACCAGAAAGTCATGATAGAAAAAAAAAAGGTCCTAGACATCCTCTTTCAAGAAATTACCAAGGAAAACTCCCCTGATATTCCAGAACCAAAAGATAAAATATAAGTTGAAAGAATCCACTGATAACTTACTGGAAGAGATCTCAAAATAAAAATTTCCAGGATATTTTAGCCAAATTCTAGACTTCCCAGATCAAGGAGAAAATATTGCAAGCAGTCAGAAAAAACAATTCAAGTATCATGGAGCCACAGCCAGAATAACACAAGATTTAGTAGTTTCTACATTAAAGGACTGGAGGGCTTAGAAAATGATATTCTAGAAGGCAAAGGAGCTAGGATTGCAACCAAGAATCATGTGCCCAGCAAAACTGAATATAATCCTTCAGGGAGAAAAATGGACATCCAATGATACAGAGGACTTTCAAGCATTCTTGATGAAAAGATCAGATTTGAACAGAAAATTTTACTTTCAAATACAATAGTCAAGAGAAGCAGAAAAAGATGAACAGTAAAGGGAAATCACAAAAGACTTAATAAATTTAAACTGTTTACATTCCTGCATGGGAAAATGTTATTTGTAACTCATCAGACCTTTATCATTGTTAGGGTAGTTAGAAGGGGTATATATAGACAGAGGGCATGGGTGTGAGTTGCATATAAAAGGATGATATCTCAAAATTTAGCATTGAAAGAGGAATGTACTGGGAGAAAGAGGAAGGGAGAGGTAGAGTGGGGAAAATTATCTCATATAAAAGAGGCAAGAAAAAGCTTTTACAATGGAGAGGAAGGGGGGAGTTGAGGGGCAGTGAGTGAACCTTACTCTCATCATAATTGACTCAAAAAGAGAATAGCATACATACACAATTGGGTATAGAACCTTATAGGAAAGTAGGAGGGGAAAAGGATGGTGGGGAGGGGTTGACAGAAAGGAAGGCAGATTTAAAAAGAGGATAGTTAGAAGCAAAATATTTTTGAGGAGGGACAGGGTGAAAGGAGACAGAATGGAATAAACAGAGGCATAATTGGATGGAAGGAAATATAGCTAGCAATAGTAACTGTGAGAAAAAATTTTGAAGCAAGTTTCTCTGATAAAGGCTTCATGTCTCAAAGATCCAGAGGACTGAGGCAAATGTATAAAAATGAAAGCCATTTATCAGTTGAAAAATGATCAAAAAATATGATCAGTTTTCAGGTGAAGTAACCCAAGATATCTGTAGTCATATAAAAAATACTCACTATTGATTGGAGAAATGCAAATTAAAACAATTTTGAGGTACTACCTCATACCTATTAGATTGGCTAATAGAATGGAAAAGGTAAATGACAAATGTTAGAGGGGATGTGGGAAAAATGAGAGTTTAAGGCATTGTTGGTGGAGTTGTGAACTTATCTAACCATTCCTTAGAATAATTTTGAACATGCCCAAAGGGCTATAAAACCATACATATTCTTTGACCTAAATCTGTATCCCAAAAGAAATTTAAAAAACAAAGGAAAAGGACCTATGTGTACAAAATATTTATAGCAATTTTTTTCTGAGGGTCAAGAAACAGAAATTGAGGAGACGCCCATCAATTGGGAAATGGTTGAACAAGTTGTGGTATGTGATTATAATGGAATACTATTATCCTATAAAAAATTAGTAGCAGGATACTCTTAGAAAACCTGGAAATATTTGCATGGGCTGATGCAAAGTGAAATATACAGTGTGCAAAGTAACAGCAATATAGTAAGATGATCAGCTGTGAATGACTTAGCTATTGTCAATGATATAATAAACAAAGACAACTCTAAAGCACTTATGATGAAAAATGCTATCCATCCCCAGAGAATGAACTGATGGTGTCACGGTAGAGATTGAAGCACACTTTTTAAATTTTCTTTTTTTCTTGAGTTTTTTGTTTTTTGTCTGTTTTCCCTTCACAACGTGACTTTTATGGATATGTTTTGTATAATTACACATGTATAACCTATATCAAATTGCTTGCCTTCTCAATGTGTGGGGGAAAGAAAGAATTTGGAACTCAAAGTTTTAAAAATGAATATTAAAAATTGTTTTACATGTAATTTTTTTTAAATTTTAAAGTTTTGAAAGATCCTAAGAGGTAGAGATAAGAAAGGAGTGCATTCCAGACATAGGGAAGAGCCAGGAAAAGTTCAAGATACTGTTAAATGGAATATCAAGATCAAGGAATGATTGAGAGTCCAGTCTGGCTTCAAAAATCTGGTCTCCTCTACACAATCCAAGGAGACTTTTATGCACTAATATGGTCTGTTTTGTTTCATATTTAATAGTGGTAAGTATCACATTTATATCATGACTATGAGTTCTTGGTGGGCAGTGATTGCTATCATATTAATCTTTTTATCCCCCGTAGCACTACAGACCCTGCATATATTAGGCAAATAATAAATGTTTGTTGGATGAATATTTACGCCACTCATATGGTGTGGTGGATAGAGTTCTGTTCCTCGAGTCAGAAAGAGTTAAATTCAAATCCTTTTCCTAACACTAGCAGTGCAACCATCCATTTTTGTCTCTCTGTGCCTCAATTTCCTTATCTGTAAAACAAAAGCAATAATACCTACATTATAAACCTTTCATGGCTGTTCCAATGTTCAGGTAGATACAGTATCAATATTATAAGATCCCTTCCAGCTCTAGTATTCTATTGTATCTGTTCTAAGAGTCTACAATGACAGTTATAATTGTATGAAGACAAACATGTAGAATAAATTATGGCTGAGTTTCTGAGCCTGCAGTTATGAACATTTCAATATGAATATATTTAATATAGAATCACACATTTTCAGCATCCTCAAATAGGAACATCCCTAAGCCAGGTTTACCATTAAATTTATGTCCCACTGCTATCCTAAAAGGATGGCAAGAGAGTAAGGGACCAATTTATTTTCTAGAGGACATGTTCATATATCTCTGCCTCCCCCTCTCCCATCATTTCTGATCCAGCAGTATCTATCCCCTGACCAGTTTCATTATCAGGTCCGGTTACATTTCTCCCTCAGATTGCTCCTTTTTGTGATAAATGAAGGTATGGACTCAGGACCCTGTGACTCACACATGAATCTTAAAATAGATATCCAATTATACTCAGTTAGCCTCATTAGCCTCCAATATTTAGCAATCTAACCTGTTTCAAAATTGCTCCTAGATTCTCCTAACCTCATGCAGAGAGGCAAAGTGGTGTCATAAATAGAAGTAAAGAAGATCTGGGTTTGATTTCTGCCTCACCCTGAGAAAGTCCCATAACCTCCTGAAACTTGTTTCTTGATGATGATGATGATGATGATGATGATGATGATGATGATGATGATGATGATGATGATGATGATGATAGGCATTGCTATGACCCTTTACAAATATTTTCACATTTTATCCTCAGAACAATAGGTGCTGCTATTTTCCTCATTTTTCAGATGAGGAAACTGAGGCAGACACAGATTTGGGTGATTTACCCAGGATCACATAGCTAGGAAGTGTCTGAGGCCATATTTGAACCTAGGTTTTTCTGACTTTAGGTCCAGAATGCTACTGACTGCTCCATTGTAGTTAGCTATCTAACTGTAAGATGATCACAACAGTCCCTATATCACAGGATTATCCTAAAAATCAAATGAGAAAATGCACATAAAGTGCTTTGTAAACCTTATATCAACATTCATTATTATTTTTATTAAACAGACACATAAACAAGCTGATCCTCATATGGAAAGTTTGCTGACCCTTGCAAAGAAGCAATATCTAGGATATTGCTGAGAGTGAGGATAAAAAGCACCCTGCCTAAATGAGGCTGGGCCAATCTTCTGGAAGTGGTTTCACTGGGAACTGGTTTGTGATATTAATGCTCAAAGTCAATACTCTAAGGAAAACCTGGAAAAGAAGACTCATCACTAAGAGAGGGGGCCATCGTGGTATATTCAAAGGATATATTCAGTCAGGAAAGATAGATTCCAGGCTTGCCTATGCTGCTTCTTAGCTGTGTGACCTGAAGTAGCCTCTTCATCTCTCAGAGCCTTTATGCTTTCATTTGTGAAATAGGAATAATAATTCTGGCACTACCTGACTTCCAGGGTTATTGTGAAGAAAGTGTCTTGTTACACTAAAGAGAGAGAACTAATTCGTGAGGCAAGAAGGCAACAGCTGCTGCCAAGGATACTAATGGCCCAATTTTGTCTCCTCCTTGATGACATGGACCTATTCACACATAACACTCACAAGCACCAATTATACTCAAATCCATACATGGGGTCCATTGGCTTCTCCTCAGGTTCTCTTTTTTCCATGTGTGGAGACTGACTAGTGAAGTCTCAGAACTGTTGTAATTGGATGTCCACATCTGCCAGAGCTTAGTCGTCAGAGCTCTCAAAATACTGACATTGTTCTGTGGAGATTGGCATTAGGGCCCAGAACCTGGAAATAATCCAGCAAGCTACACAGAATCATATACTTCTGTCTGTTACTAGATTTCACTCCACATGCACCCCACATGGGACTATTTATGGAGATCTGCACTTAAATGTCCTTCCACCTTCATGCCCACATGGCAGTATTCAACACTCCCCTCACTTCATTCAATCTGATCCCAAATCAGTCCATTCTGTCCCTTTCATAAATGTCTCTCAATCTCAATTTGTCTCTCTGTCTTTGTCTCTCTCCCTCCTTCCTTGCTTCTTGGTCTCTGTCTCTTCTTTCCTCTTTTCCTCTTCTATTTATCTCTCTCTTTCCTCTCCACCTCTTTTTCTACATATCTCTGTCTCTGTGTTTCAATCTTCCCATCTCTACTGCTTTCCTATATCCTCTCTCTTTCTCTATTACTATATCTTCTCCTCCCTCCTATCTCTGTCCCTGTCTGGATTTCTGTTTCTGTCTCAGTTTCACACTCTTCCTCTCCCTCTCTTCTCTCTCCACTGCCTTCCCCACTCTCTGTTTTACTTCATTCAGTCAATGATCTTCACAAATACTCTCAGGTACTGGATCCAGTCACACCATTCTGGTAATGATCACTTGATCATCAGGAAGAAAATGTCTTAGAACTTTTTTAAGCACACTAAATGATACAGTTAATAATCATAAACAGATGTATGAATGCTACATTTTCCTACACTATTGTCTGCCTTCCCTCAACATTTGCACTCCTAACTCTCTGAAGTTACCTAAAGGGAGAGATCCCCACCTCCCACCTCTTAGCTGATATTTATGCAAGACTTTTACACTACAGTGGTGAACCTGTATGTATTGGAATAAGGATATGCAAGAGAAGCTATTGAGCCCTATTTGCAATAGAGTGAGAAGGCTCTGGAAGTCTGTTACTCCTGGGTGTCTTTTTCAGTGTATCTGTGCTCTCCTATATTGTTTGTGTCCCTCAAGAAATTATGTATGCAAGAACATGCTATGATCTGCTTGAGGTCTTGGAAACAAAGAGCAACAGAAGGCTGGGTGAAGATGCCTCTTTCCCAAGGCTAGTGATAGTTGTATCTTTGAGAAATGTCTCTCCATATTCTCCTTAGGTAATTGTGTTGAGAGTTTCTGAGACCTCACATTTGTAAACTTTGAAAACTCATAGAAATATGAGCTGTTATTGATAGATCTGGTAAGACTATGAGGTCCTTTCTGCTGATAGGCAGACTAGTGACTTCTGAAATGATAGACCTAGAACTTCACTGAATTACCAGAGAAGGTTTTCAGGACTCTGGACAGCTCCATCCATTTTGTGGGGTATCAGGCTTTCAGATAATAGGCAGTTGATATTATCAAAAACAAAGAATTTCAGTAGAACAGCATCTACTATAGTCCAACCTTGAACAGGAATCTCCTATACAACTTCCTTTGGAAATGGTCAACTTGCCTCCACCTGAAGACTTTTAGTAGTGAGGTATATGCTGCCTCCTGAGACAACTTATTTCACTTTGTGACAGTTTTAATTATTGAGAAGTAGCCACTGACTCTATCCATCCCTTTCCCCATTAAACTAAATTCTGCCTCTCTACAACTTTCACCAATTACTCCTTATTCTGCCCTCCAGGACAAAGCAGAACAAGTTTAATCCCTCTTTTCTTCTTGATATTCACTTCAAAAATTGAAGACTACTAATCAGGCCCCATCCCAACCCCACCATGTCTTTGCTCCTCCAGATTAGAAAAAAGAAAACATAGGGGCTCTGGAGTCAGGAGCACCTGAGTTCAAATCCAGCCTCAGACACTTAACATAAGAACTAGCCATGTGACCTTGGGCAAGTTACTTAACCCCAATTGCGCTCCAAAAAGGAAGGAAGGAAGGAAGGAAGGAAGGAAGGAAGGAAGGAAGGAAGGAAGGAAGGAAGGAAGGAAGGAAGGAAGGAAGGAAGGAAGGAAGGAAGAAGAAAACATAACTCATTAACAAATAAACTTTAACTAATTTCTGCATGGAATGAGATCCACTTGGCTTATTGTCTTTGTTATCTCCTGGAGATATTTCAGTTTGACAATGTTCTTCTTAAAAATCTGCCATCACCATCCCCACAAATAAACCAAACAACGCAGATGTATTCTGGGAAGGGCAAAGAGCAAAAGTTTCACCTCCTCTTTCCTGAACACTATACTCAATCTTGCTCCTCAGCATCTGGACGTAACTAGCCTGAATAAAGGCACCAATATTAAGAATACTTCAATAACCCATGATTTCATCTGTGGAGATACTCGCTCCACCAAAACAAATTCCAACACTTTGCCTATTTAATAGATGGTTTTGAGAGCTGCTATGACTGAGAAATCCATAGCTTTGGGGGGAGGAGCCAATATGGCGGAGTAGAAACAGCTCATCCAAGCCATTCTGTCCACAGACTCCCCCCAAACTATGTAAAAGGGGACTCTGAACAACTTCTGGAGCCCCAGAACCCACAGAACGACACAGAGAAGCTAACCTCCCACTGAGGACAGCCCTGCAGCCCTGCAGGAAGGACTAGCGCAGTGGTCTGGGAGCCAGCAGCATACAGCGCAAGCCGAGCCAAGCAGAGCCCAGGTCCCCGTAAGCCAAGGTTTTAGCCCCAGGGCAGCAGGGCCAGCAGCCAGCTGGAGAGACCCCAGAACACCAGCAGCTGTGGCAATTCCAGAATTATCAACATAGACATGCCTAGGACAAAGTAAGAGGTTAGTGTCCTATGGACTTTGGGACCAGTATTTGGGGAATGCATCAGCTCCGTCCCCTGGGGGCTAGAAGCCTCTGAGGAGACACGCCATTTTGTAGTTTTCAGAGGCAGCTCCAGCTCCTGGCCTGCGAACTGTAGGGAGATCGAGGGATCAGTCTTGGGGGGTAATCGCTCTTGCTTTAACCTCCCTGGATCTGGATTGTGATCTGGGGTGGAAGCCATGGGTGGGTTTACAGCTTTCCAGAAACGGAAGTTGCCCCCCACACGTTCAGGACAAAAATTCCTCTATCTGGCCTTAAAGCCATAGTGTGACAACAAGCCCAAAAGTCAAGTAATTAAGTGGCAACATGCCAAGGCAAAGGAAACAGAAAAATGCAACCCTAGACTCCTATTTTGGGGGCATAGAGCGGGAAAAGGACTGTGAGGTCAGAAGTCCTGCTCCAAAAGCCCCAGGGAAAAACATGAGCGGGTTGCAGGCCATAGAGGACCTTAAGAAGGACTTTAAAAATCAAATAAGGGAAGTGGAGGAAAAATTGGAAAGAGAAATGAGAAGGATGCAGGAAAAGTATGAAATGAGGGTCAACAGCCTGACTGAGGAAAACAACACCTTAAAAAATAGACTAACTCAAATGGCAAAGGAGGCCCAAAAGGGCAATGAGGAGAAGAATGCCTTAAAAAGTCGAATTTGCCAGATGGAAAAAGAATCTCAAAAGTTCACTGAGGAGATTCATTCCTTCAGAGTTAGACTGGAGCAAATGGAAGCTAATGACTTTATGAGAAATCAAGATGCTGTTAAGCAGATCCAAACAAATGAAAGATTAGAAGGCAATGTGAAATATCTCATGGGAAAAACCACTGACCTGGAAAATAGATCCAGGAGAGACAATTTAAAAATTATTGGACTACCTGAAAGCCATGATCAAAGAAAGAACCTAGAAATCACCCTTCAAGAAATTCTCAAGGAAAATTGCCCTGATGTTTTAGATCCAGAGGGCAAAATAGAGGTTGAAAGAATCCACAGATCACCTCCTGAAAAAGATCCCAAAAAGAAAACTCCCAGGAATATTATAGCCAGGTTCCAGAATCCCCAGATCAAGGAGAAAATACTACAAGCAGCCAGGAAGAAACAATTTCAATATTGTGGAAACACAATCAGAATAGCCCAGGACCTGGCAGCTTCTACACTGAGGGATTGAAGGGCATGGAATATGATATTCCAGAGGGCAAAAGAGCTGGGAATGAACCCAAGGGTCACCTACCCAGCAAAACTGAGTATTTTGTTTCAAGGGAAAATATGGTCATTCAGTGGAATAGAGGACTTTCAAGCATTCTTGAGGAAAAAACCAGAATTGAATAGAAAATTTGACATCCAGACACAAGAAGCAAGAGATGCCTGAGAAGGTAATCAGGGAAAAGAAATCAAAAGGAACTTATCAAAGTTGAATTATTTACACTCCTATATGGAAAAGCAATAACTGTAACTGATAATATCTTCCTCACTATGAAAATAATGGAAGAAGGGTGTGTGGTCATATGAATATATATGTGAATGTGTGTGTGTGTGGTTACAGTTCTATATGGAGAGACGGCATAGGTTGAATTTCTTGGGAAGGGAGAATACTCAAGGGATGAAATTATGAGGTGAGAGAGGAAAGTGGCAAGAGGAGATGGGGAGAGACAGGGTAGGGTAAACTATCCCATGTAGATAGAAGCACGGGGAAGTGGTTGCAAGGGAGGGGGAGAATAGGAAGGCAAAAAAGGCAAAACCACATTCTCATTGAATTTAGTTCAGGGAGAGAATGACATACATACTAAATGGGATATCTCAACCTGCAGCAGAATAGGGGGAAGGGGGATGACAGGAGGGATGATGGATGGGAGGGCATCCTTGGGGGGAGGGGAAGTTGGAAGTACCCACTATAGAAGAGGGACAGGATCAAGTAGGGAATGGACCAGGTGGGGGGTGGGATGAGTGGGAGGGAATTATAAGCAGCCTCGTACAATATATCTACTATGATAATGTTTTGCATAGCTAGACATGTACAACATATACTGAATTACCTATCTCCCCAGAGGGAATGGGTGACAAGGGAGGAAGGAAATGGATCTGAAATTCGAGGTCTTAACATTAAATGTTTCAAATATATATAAATACTATTATTAATACTCTTTTGCTTGTAATAGGGAGATAAGATGTGCAGGCATTGGGACACAAAGATTCACCTTCCTCTAATGGAAAAGTCAAAGGGGGTATGGGAGAAGGTATAGGAGAGAGCAGATTGGAGGAAGAGATGTCTTGTGGGACTACTATTCTGGGAGGTTGGGTAGGGGAATAACGGGGGGAAAATGATTGTAACTCAAAATCTGGTGGAAATGAATGATGTAAAACAGAAGTTAATAAAGCATTTGTTTAAAAAAAAAGAAATCCGTAGCTTTGTGACAAATCTGGTCATAAGCCTATGATCATAACAATAGTAGATCATTGTGCCAAGGATCTCTATATGCTTATAGCTATTAGTAATGATAATAATTATAGAAATAACACATAACTTTCATGTGCTATTTTATAAATCACTTTATTTATAATAAACCTACACAAGGGCTATCACATCCATTTTATAGATGAGAAAACTGAGTGCCAGAGATTTTTTCTTTCTATTGCTAAAATTTAAAGCTCAGTAAGAAAAAAAACAGAAACATTACAAACTTAAATATTGAAACAAATATAAAATAAGAAAAGAAAAAACATCATCTGCACAGCAGAAAATAAAAGAGCATTCAAAATACATATCAATAAATTTCCATTTCTAGAAAGCTTATATAATAAATATCATATGTTGTGCTGAAGCTGTCCATCTTTTCTTTGCTTCCTTGTAAGTTTTCTTTGTCAGAGAGATTTGCAAGTAATTTCATCCATGAAATTTTCTCAAATTCCTCACCCAACTTCTGCCTACTGAAAATGAGCTCTGCCTCCACAAGTTTGCTAGAGCACTTTGTCTAGAAGTCACAGAATCACAGATTTACGGAGTCTCAGATTTAAAAATCCCCTCTCCAGCATCTTCAGTTGGTAGTCAGCCAAAGTTCACTTAAAGATCATTACTAAGAGGGAACCCACAATTTCTAGAAATAAACTATTCTGTTTTGGAATGGCTCTAATTCTTCTTTTTGGAGGGGGGAATACAAGGCAATTAGGGTTAAGTGACTTGCCCAAGGTCACACAACTAGTAAGTGTGCTGTGTCTGAATCCAGATTTGAACTCAGGTCCTCCTTACTCCAGGGATGGTGATCTATTCACTGTGCCTCTCCAATTCCTTTTTTATAAGTTAACTTGATTATATAATAAACTTAATTATATAATTTTATAGGTTAATTTTTCATTTTCAACATTTATTAACCATAATTTTTAAGTTTTCTCACCATCTCTCCCTCCCCCTAAGACAGCATGTGACCTTATATAAGCTCCACATATGCATTCTTAATAATCATATTTTCACATTAGTCGTGTTGTATGGAAAAAAAATTAGAATGAATGGGAGGAACCATGAGAAAGAAAAAAAAAACAATAAAAAAAGAAAATAGCATGCTTCACTCCATATTCAGACTCCATAGTTCTTTCTCTGGATGTGGGTGGAATTTTCAATCATGAATCTTTTGGAATTGTTTTAGGTCCTTGCATTGCTGAGAAGGACTAAATTTATCAAAAACAGTCATACTGAATGTTGGTGTGTATAATGTACTCCTGGTTCTTTTAACTTCACTCAGCATCAGTTTATAATTCTTTCCAGGTTTTTCTGAAGTCTGCCTGCTCATTATTTCTTATAGCACAATAGTTTTCCATTACATTCATATACCACAACCTGTTCAGTCATTCTCCAATTGATAGGCATCCCCTCTCAATTTCCAGTTCTTGAACACTGCAAAAATATCTGTCATAAATATTTTTGTATATATGGGTCCTTTCTCTTTTTCATTGTCTTTTTAAAACACAACCTTAGAAACTGTATTGCTGGGTTAAAGGTTATGAACATTTTTATAGACCTTTGGTCATAGTTCCAAATAGCTCTCCAGAATGGTTGGATCAGTTCACAACTCCACCAACTATGTATTAGTGTTCCAGTGTTCCCACATATTCTCCAACATTTATCAATTTCCTGTTTTGTCATGTTAACCAATCGATACATGTGATATGCTATCTCACAGTTTTGATTTTCATCTCTTTAGTCAATAATAGTTTAGCGCAATTTGTCATATGGCTATGGATAGCTTTAATTTCTTCCTCTGAAATCTGTCTGTTCATATCCTTTGTTCATTTATCAATTAGAGAATGACTTGTATTCTTATAAATTTGACTCAATTCTCTATATATTTTAGAAATGAGTCCTCTATCAGAGACACTGGTTGTAAAAATTCTTTCCCAGTTTTTGGCTTCCCTTCTAATCTTGGTTTCATTGGCTTTGTTTGTGCAAAAAGTTTTCAATTTAATGTAATTGAAATTATCCATTTTGCATTTCATAATGTTCTCTATCTCTTGTTTGGTGGTAAGTTCCTCCATTCACCATAAATCTGACAGATAAATTATTCCTTGTTCCCCTAGTCTGCTTATAATATTAGCCTTTATATCTAAATTATGTACCCATTTGGACTTTATTTTGGTATACATCATCAGATGTTGGTCTATGCCCACTTTCTGCCTTACTATTTTCCAGTTTTCCCAGGAGTTTTTTTTTTTCTTTTTGTCAAATAGTGAGTTCTTACCCCAGAAGCTGGGGTCTTTGGGGTTTATCAAACAGTAAATTACTATAGTCATTTACTACTGTGTCTTCTGTATCTAACCTATTTCACTGAACTATCCCCTCTATTTCTTAGCCAGTACCAAGTATTTTGATGGTTGCTGTTTTATAGTACAATTTAACATCTGTTATGACTAGAAAATGGCTCTAATTCTTTTTCTGAGGAGGGAAGACAAGGCAACTGGGGTTAAGTGACTTGCCAAAGGTCACACAGGTAGTTAAGTGTCAAGTATCTAAGGTCAAATTTGAACTCAGATCCTCCTGACTGCAGGGCTAATGGTCTATTCACTGTGCCACCTCGCTGCCCCAGATCTAATTCTTATGAAGTTTTTTTTTCCTCTTAAATTGAATTGAAATATTTCTCAGGGCGGCTAGGTGGCGCAGTGAGTAAGAGTGCCGGCCTCGGACCGAGATCGAATCCGGCCTCAGAAAATGAGCACCCACACATAAATAATGACTAGCCGTCTAACCTTGAGCAAGTTACTTAACCCCAATTGCTTTAAAAAAAAAAAAGAAAGAAATATTTCTCACTAAAATTTCCTCTTATTGTTCCTTTTTTTAATTCTGCCAACATGATCTAAGAAGAAATCTCATTATAATTCTAAATGATAGTCCTTCCAATGTTTGATAACAGCTATCATGCCCCACCATATTCTCTTCTCGAGACTAAATGTTCTCACCTCCTTCACTTAATCCTGCTATGGAATAACCTGAAGGCCCATAACCAACCTGATTATACTCCACTTATATTCTTTATTATTGTCCTTCCAAAGTTATGTTACCCAGAAAAAAATATATTAAATGTGATCTGATGACAGTGCAATACAGACTAGAGTCACTTGCCTTGTTTTTGACATTAAACTTCTTTTTGAATATGTCCTTATACAGGGTTGTTGTAAGCAAAGTACTTTATAAAACAGCACACTATAGTGATGTGCATTTAACATTTTTTGCTCCTACTATTGACTTTAATGAAGCTGGAGGTCCAGTAAAAATCCCCAGAACTTTTTCAGATGAAGTATTTTCTATCCATATCTCCAACTATCATGTATTTTTGATATTTAAATTTGAGATCAAATGTAAAATTTTTATATTTGTAGTTATTAAACATATGAAATACAATCTAGAGTTTGGGATCTAATTTTTTTCAGAATTTCTTACGGTCCTGATTCTGTCATACAAAACAATAGTTAGCTTTCTGAGCTTTGTATCAAACTCAACCTCATATTTGATAAACATGACATTTATGCCTTTCTCCATGGACCAAATCATATTCTCCATTTTCTCTTATTTACTTGTATACACATGATTCCTCAATCAACTGTAAGTTTCTTGAGGCCAAGAACTGTGCCATTTCTAATCTGTGTGTCCCCAGGACTGAATTTGGGAATGGACATATAGTAGGAAACTAATTTTGTGAATTTGTGGAAATGAACTCAAGGAATTTACCCTGCCCTATATTTCTCCTTTCCCATCAGTGACTGAGTAAATTATGTTGTCATATCAAAAACCTGGACCTAATCTCTAGCTTTAGGTTTCAGCTTAAGCCTCAACTCCTCCAGGAAACTTTCCCTAAATACACCAACCTAAAGCTAGCAAGTAGCTGAACAATGACTAGATTTCAGATCTTCTTTCTCCAGAATCTATGTTTCTCTCCAAGTTAATATGGTGCTTTGCTTATATTGGGGGCTTAATAAATGGTTGTTAAATGAATGGTCCTCTTATTGGGAGTGAGAAAGGATAAATTAATTCTCAGAAATAAAAAAGTATCTTTGAAATTCATGATTGATTCGGTGAGGTGAAGAGAAGGCATACTGATGAGGCAACACTCCTTCTGGTGAAGTTTTTTTATTAATTATTAAATTAACTGGCATTTACCCTCAATTCGTTGGTTGGTTTTGAAGTAAAAAAACATAGGAAATTCAGAGTGAATGACAACACCAGGCCAAACCTTCCTCCAAAGATGAATGGATGGGAGAAGATGATGGATGGGGAGGAGCACAAGGGTTTAACCTGATGAAGGAGGGAGAGACAGGGATGGTGAGAAAGAGAGAGAAATTCAGACTCCAAAGCTAAGGAGAGGAGTCACTCCATTGATCACCCTGGTTTTCCAGTCTGTAGAAGAGTGGAGTTTTGGTCTCTGCTAGTCAATGCTTCTCAGACTTATAAGGATGCCCAAGCTTGGGAAGAAAGAATCAGGAGCTTTGATGAAAAATCCCAACCTCATTAATATAATAGAGCAACTTTTAACATGAGTCCTTCAGAAATTCATGAACACAACTGTTGGCAAGTCAAGTTATGCTTTCTAGGGAAACCTTTTCTGATTAAAATATTTTAAGGAGAAAGATGATAATAATTGTTATATTAGTGATATGGGTAATATTTGTAATGTTTGTCATTTTGTTAATCTTGATAATGGTGATGATGAGAAGAGATATAATGGAGATACTGGTGATGTTGTTCATACAATATGTCAAGGGTACTGGAGGTTTAAGGAAATACTTTTGATGCTAAAGGTGTGAACAATTTTGACAATGCTAATGTTAATGGTAAAGGCAATTATTAATATTTTGAATTAAGGAGCAGAGGGTACATTTATAATATTTTCAGTTTATATGAATCTGGAAGAGATAGCTACTACATTGGATGAATGTCAAGAACATCTTGACAGTCTGGAATGATGAAATTTAATAAGGTGAAATGTAAAGTCTTACACTTAAGTTTAAAAAAACCCACTGTACAATTACAAGGTAGAAGAGGAATCTAAGGATAACAGTCCACATTATATATTAAATGTGGGGGATTTAGTAACCACAAGCTCAATAAAAATAACCAGAGTGACAAATGACCCAAAATCATTAATGCCACCTTGGGCTGCAGTGAGAGAGGGATGATGTCCAGGTTTAGCAACATGAAAATGCCTCTCTTCTCTCTAGTCAGAGCATTCAAGACTTGTCATCATGTAAGAAGGGCATTATGTAAGGGAGGAAAAAGGGATGGAGAAAATTCTGAACTCAAAATTTTAAAAAGTGGATGTTTAAAATTGTTTTGCATGCAATTGGGAAGAAATAAAATATTATTTTGAAAAAAAAAATATTCTGTAGGAAGGTACTGAAAGTAAGAGTATGTCTAGAAGAGGGTACCCAATGGGAAAAGTCCCAGAGATCATTCCATAGAAGAATCATTTGGAAGTTGTGGGTATGTTTAGAAGAGCTGGGAAGGATGTGATCTCTACTTTCATATACCTGAAATAATTCACAGAGAAGAGAGATTAAACATATTTCATAGGATTTCAAATGGCCGAATAGGGAGCAATCAGTGCTCCCTGTGAAGCAGATTAAGGGTTGATTTAAGAGTGAAAACAAAAAGCTTCCTAAAAACAAGAATATTTCAAAATGAAATTGTCTACCATGTCACTAGAGATATATGTGTTATTTGATGTGTAGTATTCAAACAGAAGTCAACTATACGGCCCTTTATTGAGAACGATAGAGAGGGCTATCTTCCAACTCTAAGATTTTGGGGCCCTATGATCCTATGAGTAAGGTGATGATAGTGAACAACTATATAATTCAATAAATATATAATATAATGATTATATAATGAGTGGTGCTTATATAGAGCCTTGAGTTTTGCTAAGCATATTGCAAATATTAGTTGAAAACAAATGAAAAGCATTTATTAAATTATACACAATGTTCCAAATACTATATTAAAAGCATCGAATAAAGAAGACTGAGTTCTTTGTGGTTGATGAAAATGAGCCATATTCTTCTTTGATTCATCCATACATCAGAAAGGCAAGATAGTATTGTGGAAAGAAAAGTGGGTTTGGAGTCACAGAACCTTTTTTAAATATCAGATCTGAAGATTAAGGTTTAAATCTCAGTGAAGTATATTAAGACTTAAGGGTAAAACTGAAAAGTGTTTGTTTAGTGCCACCTGTATGATTTTTTTTTTATATTTGAAACATTTAATTTTAAAACTTCAAATTTCAGATCCATTCCCTTCCTCCCTTGTCACCCACTCCCTCTGGGAAGATAAGCAATTCAGTATGTGTTGTACATGTATAGCTATGCAAAACATTACCATAGTAGATATATGGTAAAAGACTGCTTATATTTCCCTCCCACACATCCCACCCCCTACCTGGTCCATTCCCTACTTTTATCCTGTCCCTCTTTGAAAGTGGGTACTTCCAACCTCCCCTACCCCCAGAATGCCATCCCCTCCATCGTCCCCTATATCATCCCCCTTCCCCCTATTCTCCTGCAGGGTGCGATATCCCATTTAGTATGTACGTCATTCTCTCCCTGAGTCAAATTCAATGAGAATATTATTTTGCCTTTGTGCCTTCCTGTTCTCCCCCTCCCCTGCAACCACTTCCCCTTGCCTCTTCTACATGAGATAGTTTATCCTACCCTGTCTCTCCCCATCTCCTCTTGCCACTTTCCTCTCTCACCTCTTAACTTCAGCCCTTAAGTATCATCCCTTCCCACCAAATTCAACCTGTGCCCTCTATCCATGTATACCTGTGAACATATATACACACATTCACATATGTATTCATAAGTCCATATACCCTTCTTCAATTATTTTCATAATGAGAGAGGTTTCATCAAACACAGTTATTGTTTTTCCATGTAAGAATGTAAATAGTTCAACTTTGATAAGTTCCTTTTGATTTCTTTTCCCTGATTACCTTCTCAGGCATCTCTTGCTTCTTGTGTCTGGATGTCAAATTTTCTATTCAACTCTGTTTTTTTTCCTCAAGAATGCTTGAAAGTCCTCTATTCCACTGAATGACCATATTTTCCCCTGAAACAAAATACTCAGGTTTGCTGGGTATGTGATTCTTGGGTTCATTCCCAGTTCTTTTGCCCTCTGGAATATCATATTCCATGCCCTTTGACCCATCAATGTAGAAGCTGCCAGGTTCTGTGCTATTCTGATTGTGTTTCCACAATATTGAAATTGTTTCTTCCTGGCTGCTTGTAGTATTTTCTCCTTAATCTGGGAGTTCTGGAACCTGGCTATAATATTCCTAGGAGTTTTTTGGGGGGATCTTTTTCAGAAGGCGATTGGTGGATTCTTTCAACCTCTATTTCCCCCTCTGGGTCTAAATCATCATGAGAATTTCTTGAAGGATGAATTCTAGGTTCTTTCCTTGGTCATGGCTTTCAGCTAGTCCAATAATTTTTAAATTGTCTCTCCTGGATCTATTTTTCAGGTCAGTGGTTTTTCCCATGCGATATTTCACATTGCCTTCTATTCTTTCATTTGTTTGGATCTGCTTAACAGCATCTTGATTTCTCATAAAGTCATTAGCTTCCATTTGCTCCAGTCTAACTCTGAAGGAATGAATCTCCTCAGTGAACTTTTGAGATTCTTTTTCCATCTGGCAAATTCGACTTTTTAAGGCATTCTTCTCCTCATTGCCCTTTTGGGCCTCCTTTGCCATTTGAGTTAGTCTATTTTTTAAGGTGTTGTTTTCCTCAGCCAGGCTGTTGACTCTCATTTCATACTTTTCCTGCATCCTTCTCATTTCTCTTCCCAATTTTTCCTACACTTCTCTTATTTGATTTTTAAAATCCTTCTTAAGGTCCTCTATGGACTGTAACCTGCTCTTATTTTCATTTGGGGCTTTTGTTGTAGGATTTCTGACCTCACAGCCCCCCTCCTGTTCCAGGTTTCAATCCTCTTTGCCCCCAAACTAGGAGTCTAATGTTGCATTTTTATGTTTATTTCATTTCCTTTGCCTAGGCATGTTGCCACTCAATTACTTGACTTTTGGGCTTGTTGCCACAGTAGGACTCTGCCACCAGACCAAGGAGCTTCCATCCCAAACGTTGGGGTCTTCATAACTTCCAGAGGTATTAGTTGTGTGGCCTCTGTGAAGCCTCCACACATTCTGGCAAGCTGGCTATCTACCCCAAGACCTCCACCCCAGACTGCAATCCAGATCCAGGGAGGTTAAAGCAAGAGTGTTTTCCCCCCAAGACTGATTGTTATATCTCCCTACAGTTCACAGACCAGGAGCTGAAGCTGCAACTGAAGCTGCAAAATGGCATCTGTGCTGCATCTCCTCAGCTGCTTCTCACCCCCAGGGGAAGAAACCGACAGGTTCCCCAAATACTGGTCCCAAAGTCCATAGGGCACTAACCTCTCACTTTGTCCTAGGCATTTCTGTATTGATAATTATGGAATCGCCACAGCTGCTGGTGTTCTGGGATCCCTCCAGCCAGCTGCTGGCCTGGCCGCCATGGGGCTAAAACTGTGGCTCACTCAGGCCTGGGCTTGGCTCCCAGATCGCTGTGCTGGCCACTCCCTGCAGGACTGCTGGACTGTCCTCAGTAGGAGGTTAGCTTCTCTGTGTTGTTCTGTGGGTGCTGGAGAAGTTGTTCAGAGTGCCCTTTTACATGATTTTGAAGTGGTGTGGGAGAGAGTACCTTGGAAGTGCTATTTCTACTCTGACATTTTGGCTCTGTCCCCTCCACCTGTATGATTTTTTACCAAGTCACTAATCCCTCAGGGACTCAGTTTTTTTTTTTTTATCTGTACTATGAGGTAACTGGACTAAATGAACTCTGAGGTTCTTTCCAGTTCCAAATCTATGGAGCATGAACATGCAATTACAACAGATTGATCTTTTTTAGTACAATGCCTTGATAATATATTTTTTAAAAGACAGCAAAAGTGTATTTCAACAATTTCCCTAATTTTGAGTTAAGGAAAATTTAGTAAAGTTAGTTTGGTGAATTAAATGTTATCAGACAAATGATAAATATGTAAAAAGATAGAAAAAACATTTATTAAGTGTCTATAGTGTGTCAAGCATTGTGCTACATACTAGGAATGCAAATAGAAGTACACAACATAGTCCATATTCTACCCTCAAGCAGTTCATTTTCTAATAGGGAAGGCAACATTTGTAGGAGAGCTTGAAAGGGTAGGTAGTAAGGGAAGGGAACCAACACTGGACAGGCAGATGTTTATCCATAATTGAAAGAAGGGAGGTAAGTAGAAGGAGAAAGAGTCCATGCAAAGTGAAGTGTGGTTGACAATCTTCCTAAAATGGTGGTCCCAAAGAGAGAGTCACCAAACAATAGAACAGAGTAGTTTAAGGGGAGTTGCATGGAAACTAAAACTGGAACGACTTGTCAGAAGTCTATTTAAGTAGTCCCAGTATCAAGCCTTATACTTTAATGGCAATAACAAGACTATAAAGGGTAGGACAAATTTGAGAAATGGGGAGTTGGTAGTGATAGAAGTTTATTGGTAGCAGATACAGTGTGAGAGGTGGAAGACTCTAACATAACTACAATGTTTTGATGCTAGTTGGGTGACAGGACAAATGGTGGTACTATAGATTTCTGTTGTTGTTTATTCTATTAATTTTATATGACCCTTCATGATCCCATTTGGGGTTTTCTTGCCAAAGATACTGGTCCACCATTTCCTTCTCCAGTTCATTTTACAGATGATAGAACTGAGGCAAACAGGATTAAGTGACTTATCCAGGGTCACACAGGTAGTATCTCTGAGACTGTGAACTCAGGTCATCTTGACTCCAGGCCTGGCACTCTATCCACTGCACTACCTAGCTTCCTGAGGTACCATAGATAGAAATAGTGAAATCAGAAGGAGAAATAGGTTTAGGGAGAAAGATAAACTTGGTTCTGGACATACTGAGATTGAGAGACTAGAGGATTATCCAGGTGGGGATATCTTATAAGTAAGTGAGTATATGGGATTAGGATGCAGAAGCCAGGTAGTATAGGACCATAGAGTTGCATAGAGGTTGCAATGAGATTGCCAAAGAAGAGATTGTAGCAAAAAGACAGAAAAGAATAAAAGACATATTCTTTAAGTTGAGGGATCAGAAAGTGAATGAGGAGCTAGCAAAAGTGACAAAGAAGTGCATAGAAAGATAAGTGAAGGGGCAGCTCAGTAGCACAGTGGATGGAGCATTAGCCCTGGAGTTTGGAGGACCTGAGTTCAACTCCAGTCTGAGACACTTCCTAACTGTGTGACCTGGGCAAGTCACTTAATCCCAACCACACACACACACACACACACACACACACACACACACACACACACACACGACAAGGGAAGAACTAAGACAGTGTTATAAGTCTCAAGACAATGGAAGAAAAAAGTACCCTTCTAGGCCAAAGTAGCTAGCAGTGTCAAAAACTCAAGATAGATCAAGGTGGGGATGAAAAAAGCCCATTGAATTTAACTGTTGTGAAGTCACTGGTGACCTTCATTGGGCAGATTCATTGGGGAAAGATAGCTGATTGCATGAAAATGAAGAGAAAGTAGGCAATGAGGAATTTCAATTGTCACATAAGATAGCTTTTATCAGAGATTTAGCAGTCAAGATGAACCAACATTGGGCACAATAAAAGAATTAGCTGGGAGGACAAGGAAAAAAACTATTTCCAGATGGGGAAGATGTGAGCATGTCTCTAGCCAGATGGGAAGGAGCCAGTGGATAAGTAGAGGTTGAAGACACTTAAGAGGGCAGATTCGTCTGCTAGGGCAAGGTTCTGGAGAGAACGGGACCAAATAGAATCAAAGGTACAGGTAGAATGATTAGCTAAAAGGAGTGAAAGGGATATCCCTTCTTTCAAGGTAAGAAGGAAAGAAAAGAAGAAAGTGATCTATGATGCTAAGAAGTTATAGGGGATGCAGGAGGGAAAGTAAGCTATCCACATTAGATTGTAGCAATCTTTCTAAATTAATTAGGAGATTACATTATGTGCTGTCATGTGGTTATAAGTAGGAATGTGGCTGGGAAGGAAAGGAGAGAAGGGAAGGTTTGGGACATTCATCCTGATGGATGAGATAGGGTATCCCACAGTGCAGCAGCAGCAGTGAGGGCTAAATAAGGTTTCATACCAAGAATCTGAAGTGGGTGAAATTAGCTCTATTCAAATAGAGGTCACAGGCATAAAAATTAACTTTGGCCTGGATTAATTCTGGGGCTGTGGAGCCAGGACTACCCAACCCATTCATTACAGAATGTCAGAGCTGAGTGCACTGGTAGGAATCAACTCAAACTATTCATTTTGCAGGTAAGAAAACTGAGGCCTGGCACCAAGCTGTTTCATGAGTCATTGAGTCTTAAATCCTCTAAAAATGGAAGAGAGCAATCGACTCTCTCCTGTCTTCTCAGAGCCTGCTTTTTTGGTTTCATTCTCATTCCTAGTCAACAACTCAGCATCCCAGCTGCCAGGGCAGGATCTTTGCTGTGACCTCTCCCTCTGGATAGCTGAGAAGCTTCAAAAAGCAACTATAAGAGACAGAGATTTCTTACTTTTTTTTCAACCCAATTCAAGTTTCTCAGCTTTAGTGATAACTGAAGCTCAAGGGTTATAAGGATTTTTCTAAAGCATGTGGGACTCTCAGGGACCAATTTGTGGCTTACTGGTCAGGGTTCAGAGGGGTTTTGGAATTGACACTATTAAAATCACAAAATAATAGTCAAGAACTCATACAGTCCAAATTCCTCATTTGGAAAAAAGAGGAAACTGAGGCCCGGGGATGGAAACTAGGCTTTTTTTCAGGCTGTTGCATTGTTCAGTGATATTGACTGAAGTATGACTTGAATGATGGCACATGCTGACCCTCAGTCTAGGTCTCTTTAACTCTGAGCTAATTCTCATCTGTCTGCTGATAGGTAGGGTACAAATCCACGAAGCACAATAGTCTATGCCCTTCACCAGAATGTGAACTACATTACAGTAGTTCCGTAGTATTTCTCTCTCTTTCTTTGTCACTTTTATGGAGCAGGTCCTTATTCCCTACAAGAGAGGATGGGCCTAACAAGTAAGGCAAGCCAAGAAGCACCTATTAAATGCTTTTTCTGTGCTAGACACTTCTGTTATTCATAATTACTATCTGTCAATAGTATCTAAATAAACTTAAGGGAAGTATAAGAGCTGTCTTCAATTTTGTAATGGAATATAAACTAAGGAAGAGCAAATAGAGTGTCAAGATATGCTCCCTCCCAAAAAAGGTGGGAATCTTACAGATCCTCTGTCTTCTGTCCAGTTCAGACTGTATCGCAAGTATTGTACTCATGTCTATCAATAACAGTCTAGAGAAAACATTAATGAGTTAAAGAAGCAAAAATGTAGAAAGAATTGTGGACAGTTTTGCCTTATAAAGACCGATGCTTTTTGGATTACAAACCTTTGAAGAGAGGATGCTAGATTCCTTTAGATTTAGACCCTTTGAAAGTGGTACTAGATTCCTCATGAAGGCCCCTGGGCATCCTCAGAAAATGTCCTACAATAAAGGAATTATCTCCCCTGCTCTCCCTAGAAAAACAAGAACTTAGTGAAATCTTGGGCATGGCCAGGGGTTAGCTCGTTAAGAGAACCACCGGGTACAGGTGCTCCCTATATTAGCCTGTTGATAATGCATTTGAATATCCACTCCCTCACATTTGTATATTTATTACTTTATTATATGGAAAAGTGAAGTCAGGGCTGGACTTGGAACCAGTAGAACTGAGCTTAAATTTCCACCCACAGTAACTAACTTTATGGCCTTGAGCTAGTCACCGAACTTACTTGAACCTCAGTTTCTTCACTTAGAGGCAGGATAGCTTTAAAGTTTGCAAAGTGTTTTCCAAATAATTTCTCATGTTATTGTTTTAACAATCCTGGGAGTTAGCTGCCATCACTATTCTCATTTTTCAGAAAAGGAAACTGAGGCTAACAGAGGTTAAATAGGCCTTATAACCTCTCAGAGTTACTCTATCTCTAAGATTAGTAACTGAGAGTCTACTCTCTGACCACAACTTCCCAACTTCATAGCCTTTCCACTCTCTAATTCACAATATAATTCCTTCCTTATAGCAACAGTTACCTTCATGCTCAGCCTTGATGCAATGACTTTCCACCTTAATTTTCCACTAGCTATTACCCTAGACCTATCCAGACCCCCTGACATTCTTCCATTTTTGACATGTATACAAAGGTTCATCCACATGTTACACTCATCATATAATTTCTACATTCCTCAACGAGCTACTGAACATCACCAGAGAAAGTCATGAAAGCAGGCTGATCTTACCAACTGCAAATTCATGATGTACAATCTCAGCTAGGCCCTTGTTGAAGCTCTGAAATTCTCTGCAATCCATACCACCTGCTACTTCATTTTACAGTGATAATTCCAAATTATTTCTTCTTTCCTCCCACCACCAATTCTACTCACAACCAACAAACTTACAGCTGAGTGTCTCCCTAGGAATATTGAGGCGAAGTGACATGTCAACCCTCAAACCACTTAATTCATTCCTCATAATCTGTAGTGATCACAAACCACTCTCTCCTCCCTACCTCTGGTGCCAGAGGGATACATATCCTTACTATTTAATAAGGCTAACACATCTTCCTAGATCTTTAATCTCAATGACACTGACCTCCAGCACCTCAGTCCACCAGTAGTCCATGTCCTTGCTTATACATCGTCAGTCTCTCCCTCGTTGTCTGCTCTTTCTAATCTCCATGCAAACATTTATTAGGTCTCCCTATCATAAAGTAAATTTCCCTTGATTCTTTTAGTTTATCCGGGTACCATCCCATTAATCTCTCCTGTGGTCTTAAGTGTCTTAAAATGATGGTCTAGACTGGTCTTTGGAATTCCTCTGTTTCACTAGTTCCTCAAACAACTTTAATCAGGCTTCCACTCTAACAACTCTCCTAGAATTACTCTCTCAGAGGTCATAATAAGGTCTTAATTGTGTAGTCCAATGATTCTCACTGTTAGGGTTGTTTTGAGGGTATTTGTGTGTTTTACCATTCATTGTCAGTTTTTGGAGGTAACTTGGCAAGGTGGATAGAGAACTGGCCTAAATTCAGAAAGAATAGCCCGAGTCTTTTTACAACCCTGGGAAAGTCACTTAATCACTCACTTGTGCTCTTAAAACTTTTTGATCATACATTACTATCCTATCTGAAAAAAAAAAAAACCTATCCCCATATGATTATATTTATTTAGCTATAAACTACACATGTTACTAATGTAGTCATCATATATATTATAGAACATACATAAAATACATATTTAAAAAGATAAGATTAAAATAAAATAATGTTTGATGCTAGACTCAACAGGAAGCCCCCAGAATTTATTGACTAGAGAAGAGTCATGGTCAGATCACTGCTTTAGGAAAATCACTTAAGTTTGGAGGATAGATTAGAGTAGGAAGAGACTTGAGGCAGAAGAACTAAATAGAAGATTACTACAATGGTTTAATGGAGAGATGGTGAGAATCTGAACTAGGATACTTCTTTTGTGAATACAAGGAAGAGGCAAATTTCAAGAGAGGCTGTAGAAGTAGAAATGAAAAGATTTGGAACTGATTGGATAAGTGAGATAAGAGAAAGTCAGGAACCAAGGATGACACCAAGGTGGAAAACCTGGGTAACTGGAGGGATAGAGGTGCCCTTAATACTAATAAGGAAGTTTGGAAGGGGGTTGAGTTTGGGGAGAAAGAGAGTATAACACATTTCAAACATGCCATGTCTGTTCATCAATTAGTAACTTACTCTGTTCCAAACAAAATGAAAAGGGGGTCCAGAGAGAAGTAGAGCTCCTACTCACCAGCCCAGAGACCAACTTCTTGATTCATGATGAGTCTGGAGAGTGGTGGGTAATCTGGGGATAGGGGAAAAGGGTAGGAGGTGGGGTTCAATTTTCTCAATAACACCTGCACAGTTGCAACTGTGGGTGCCTGTTTTTTAACTTCCCTAATTTCTCTGAGGCTAAAAGGAGGTGGGGAAGAGGAGAACAAAGGCTATGAACTTTGCAAAAGAGAAGGGGGTGGATAAAAGAACTACAACAGGATGAGGCTAGTGTGGGCAGATCTAGTTGTGTTGGAGGCAAGCCCCTTGATTGGCTATCACAGGAAATATTGTTTGCAACTAATCTTCCTACCAGTTGATTGGCTGATCATACACTCCTTGGTTTCGAGCCATAATTCTCTTGGGTGAAAGGCCAGTGTCCCTTCTAGTCAATTTGAAGTCTGGTGTCCTAAGCAATGCTCTAATTTGTAGCATTTTTAGTTGCAGAGTAGGTATTGATCTGCATTGAGAAAGAGAGTTTTCTAACTGGGAATTCCCTTTAGGATGAACTCAAAAGTTCAGACATTCCTCATCCCACAAAGATGTTGATTTTATCTACATTTTTGTAATCACTTTGTAGTGTTCCTTTGGCTCTGCTTCCTTTACCCTGAAGTTCTTACTAGTCTGTTTTTGTCTTTATTTGTATACTCAGTGCTTAACAAAGTCCTGGAAAATACTAAGTACTTAATAAGTTCTTGTTAATTGATTTATTGAAGTCTTGCCCCGTGTTTCTTAATTTTTTACTTCTTCATTTCTTAAAGTACACATATCATATCATCTACTTTGATTTGTTCAGCCATTTCCCAACCATTGGACACATAGTTTATATGCAACTTATTTTTCCCACAAATAACATTGCTCTTGACACTTTTGAACAGTTGACTCCTTTCTTGCTATTAATAATCTTGGAATATAGTATTAGCAATAGAAACTCTGAGTTGAAGGTTATGAACAATTTAGTAACATTTCTTGCCTAACTTAAGTCATTCTCCAGAATAACTCACAGTTTCACCAGGAGTGAATTAGTATGCCTGTCTTCAGAGAGCCCCTCTACCAATGAGTTTTCCCATCTTTTATCATCTTTGCCAGCTTGATGAGTAAAAGGTTGTTTTCATTTATATTTCTCTGATTATTAGAAATTTTTAAACATCTTTTCTGGTGGTTGCCAAGAGTTTGTATTTATTTTTTGAAAACTGTTCATGTCTTTTGAACACTTTTCTTTTGGGGAATGACTCTTAATCACAGTGATTTGTCAGAATATATAGAATGCCAGAATTTTGTTTAAAAAAAATTCAATGCAGATAAAGGACTCATTTCTAAAATATACTGAGAATTGAGTCAAATCTATAAGAATACAAGTCATTCCCCAATTGATAAAAGGTCAAAGGATATGAACAGGCAGTTTTCAGAGAAAGAAATTAAAGATATCTATAAGTATATGAAGAAATGCTCTAAATCACTATTGATTAGAGAAATGAAAATCAAAACAACTCTGAGGTACCACATCTCTCCAGTCAGATTGGCTAAGATGACAAAACAGGAAAATGACAAATGCTGGAGAGGATGTGGGCAAATTGGAACACTAATGCATTACTGGTGGAGTTGTGAACTTATCCAACCTTTCTGGAGAGCAGTCTGGAATTATGCCCAAAGGGCTATAAATAATTTCATACCCTTTGACCCAGCAATACCACTTCTAGGATTATATTCCAAAGAGATCATAGAAGAGGGAGGAAGACCCATATGTACAAAAATATTTATAGCAGCTCTTTTCATGGTTGCAAAGAATTGGAAATTAAAGGGGTGCCCATCAATTGGGGAATGGCTAAACAAGTTGTGGTATATGCATGTAATGGAATATTATTGTGCTATAAGAAATGTGGAGGAGATGGTTTTCATATTTACCTGGAGAGGCTTATACAAACTGATGCTGAGTGAGAAAAGTAGAACAAGGAGAAATTTGTATACAATCACAGACACAACATATGTGTGATGACCAACTATGACAGACTGGACTCTTCTCAGCAATGCAGTGATATAAGTCAATCCCAAAAGACTCTTGAAGGAGAGAGATGTCTACATCCAGAGAAAGAACTAGAAAGAACTGTGCTTGAATCCTGATGGAAGAAAACTAATTGATCTTTTTCTTTTCATTGTTTGGTTTTGTTACTTCTTTACCATTTTTCATCCCATCTAGTACAATAAGCCTTTGTAACTTGACTAATGTCTATTGTGAAAGTATTTGCAGATCCTATACTGAACTATATGCCTTCGTGGGGTGTGGGGGGGAGAGAGGGAAGGGAAATTTGAAACTCAAGAAATTATGGAATTGAATCTTGTAAACTAAAAATAAACAAACAACTTAAAGAAAAAATTTTTTTTAAATTTTTAAAATTAAAAAAAAATTCAATGCAAGATTTTTGCTTAATTCTAATTATTATTCCCAAGTTCAACTACATTGGTTTACTATGTAATATATTTTAATAATATTCAATTGATACATACATACATATATATATAGTTTTTCTTTTCTTTTTTATTTCATTTTAATAATTCCCAAATAAAAGGTAAGTGAGTATACCCCCATTTGAGGTATTATTGGCAGAGAAACTAGAGTAGTTTGACATTTCCTTCTCCAGCTCATTTTACAAATGAGGAAACTGAGGCAAACAGTGTTAAGTGACTTGCCCAAGGCCACACAACTAGTGTCTGAGTTCAGATTTGGACTCAGGTCTTCCTGACTCTAGGCCTGGTGCTCTATCCACTGTGCCATCTAGCTGCCCATCCTGATAGATAGCAGGGGTTTTAATTAATTTAATTTAATAAATTAAATGCTTAATCCCTTTTTCTCTCTTCCTATAAATGACCCCACATCCTGCTTTGCATGGTCATATCACATAGATTTTTTTTTTCCAGTCCTTCACTTCTCATATTTAATCAGTTTCCCTTTCTGTGGATCACTTTCAGATATGTCATCCAAATCCATTATTTTTTTCAATTCCCAAAGCCATCACCCTAGTATAAGCCCCCATTAACACTGGCCTTGACTAGTGCTCTTCAGAGTGAAGCATGTGCACCCAAGAGGGACAGAGTGTGATTAACTTGGATGTGCATATTCCCAAAAATGTGCAAGAGGGTCCACTCTGTTACATGAAGGAAATACTAGACTTGAATAGAGTTGTTCAGCTTTGCTTAAAGCCACCACTACCTTTGCTGACCTCCTTTCCCAGTCTTGGCCCACCATGAGCTACCCAAAACAGTCATTCTTACTCTTCCCCAAGCAGATAAATAAATAAACAGCATTACCCTGGTCCTGCAAATTCCTGTTCTTCCTCACTCACTTCCAATGCAGCAGTATAAAACTCTTAATTCCTCTGACTCAGGCCAAAAGGGATTTTTGTATTACCAACAAAGTAAAATAAATCATATTTTAAATTATTTATTTCATCCATCTCTTCCTTTTAGAATTCCTATTTTGGCTTTTATCCTGTATATATTAGCACACTAGCAGAAAACAAATATTAAAATTAAAGTTAAGCTAATAATAAATAAGTATATATATATATATGTATATATGTGTGTGTGTGTGTGTGTGTGTGTGTGTGTGTGTGTGTATTAGAAGCACATGCTTGTTTACTTTTTTTACTGATAGAGGTATATGATATCAAAAACCATTTGAAGGCCACTGGCCTGGACAATTGTAATAGTCATGCGACATGTTTCTGCCCCTCTTTTCCCTACTTCCATACATTCTGCATCAATGTCAGAATAATCTTTCTTATAGCAAATCTTTCCTCATCACTGTTCTTTCAAAGTACTTGCCTGCTGGCTACCAAGAAAAGGCAAAAAAGGTCATGAGGCCACAAGCATTTATTAAGTCCTTACTATGTGCCAATTGTTGTACTAAGCATTGAGGATACAAATACAAGCAAAAAGAAATTTAGCCCCTACCCTAAAGCTGTTTACATTCTAGAAGGTGAAGACAACACAAGAGCAAACTAAAGAAAAGGAAAGAGGGAAGACTCATGCAGGGAAATGGTTAAAGGCCTGAAAGTCAAATATAAAGCCAAGAAAATGAGGATATACACCAACCTGGACCCATCCTAAAAATTAAGAAGCCAGGAAGAATTCACCAGTGGGAAAAGTGGGTCGGAGAAGCAGAAGACAGAAGATATTACAAAATGAGTAGACCCCAGGCTCTAAGAAAAGGGCCAGGGTCATGGTACAGCTGCCAATGCATTGTGGCAAAGTTCTAAGAGTCAGAAGAAGAGTAAGGAATGGAAAAAAGCATGCCCTAAGCTCATCCCCAGTATGGCTGCCTTCAGATGAACTCACCCCCTCAAACTCTACTCCCCTTCTTGACATTTAAGGTTGTCCACAACCTGGTGCCACTCAACCTCTGAAGCTTCTTATGTAATTACCTTCCATAGAATAAGATCTTCAGACATATTAGGCAACTTAAAGCCCTGACAAGACACTGTAATATCATGCCTCTCTACCTTTGTTCAAGTTTTTCCATTTTTGAATATTCTTCTTCCCCCTTCTTCACCTGTAGAATTCCTACTCCACCTTTAAAATCCACCTCAACTGCCCTTTCCTCCAGGAAGCTCCCTTCCCCACCAGTAAGGACCTTATCCCTAAAACTTCACATAGCTCCTTTCTATAACTGTCTAATGAACTTACCACATAACATTACCTATTCCAATTATTTGTGCCAATGCCCTTTTCTTACTACTGGACTGTGCTTTCTGAACTTTTTATCTCTTCCTCACACCTTAACACAGTATCTGTGATTGTGATATTTTGCTATGATGTATAATAAAAGAATGTCATAGATGTAAGCGTCTGTATAAATTATCAAAATTCTTCATATTGTGTTTAATTTTTTGATATATTTATTTTATATGTATTTATTTTACATCGCTGTCATTTCTGAATAAATTATCTCTCCTCTGCCCTTTCGATGAAGAATTTTTAAAAGAAAGAAAAAAAAACAGTTCAGCAAAACTAACCAACACATTGATTGAGTCTGAAAACATATAGATGATTCTATACCCATACTGCAGATGAGTTATTGCCTTCTTTATACAGTCCTCGCCTCAGCAAAGAAGAGAAAGTGATGCACTTTCTCATGCCTTCCTTAGAGATATTTGGTCTTTATAATTATAGAGCATCCAAGCTGGGTTGTTGTTCTTTCTATTTATAATGTTGTGGTCAATTGTATACATTGTTTTCCTGCTTATACTTACTTTGCTCTGCATCATTTTGTGTAAGTCTTCCTATAACTCTCTAAATTCATGTTCATTTCTTGAGTTCACACTATTCCCTTCTATGAATGTACCCATTCCCCCAACGATACAATACTTTCATTTTAAATTGGAGAAAGTTGAGACCCAGAAAAGGGAAACAACCCACATAATGTCACATAGTATCAATGGCAGATCTGGTCTGGAGCCCAGATCTCCTCACTCCATATTCTGGGATCTTTCCAACTAGACAGCTATCCTAGAAACTATCCCAAACTGCTTCTAGGTGGCAGCATACTCCAATGCGATTTCATCACCATCATCCTCCAGTCCTCCTTTGTGTCCTGAGAGGACAATGGTATGGCAGTGGCTCCTTATCCAACTAGCTGCTGTTTCTCAGCCTAGATTACTTCATTCCTTACCCATTATATTTTGCCTGAACTCTGGTGATAACCTCTCTTTGTCCTATTCTTCCTTCCCTCTGTCATTCTCTACTCTCTCCAAAAGAAAAATAATAATACTAACTGTGGCTTTGTGGATTTACTATTGGTTTATTTATTTTTCTCTGTATTAGTAATGGCTGTTCCTTGCCAGTTGACACACTCATCCCACTAGGAGGAGTTCAAAGGGAATTGCAGGCTGCAGGAGAACAAGATAAGATATGTAAGGCCTAACTTTCAGTGACCTTTCTTTTTTCTCCAAAAACCATTTGTTTAGGGAATAGCTTGGCCATCATAAATCACCATCACTCAGGAGCCACGGGGAAGGAGCTGGGAGCTCTGGGTCCATTTATCATGGTTTAAGCAATTTTGACATGTGGGTCTCTTTTGAATTTAAAAGTTGTGGCCCTTCCTCCACTCCCCCACCTAGAACAATCAGATCAGCTAGCTATCTTCACCCACTTGTATCTTTCTCGATTCTCTCTCCCAAGCCTTCCTTACCGTTTGGAAAAAAAGGTTATAGATAATAATATCTAACATTCACCTTTCCTGCCCCCATAAACCCACTGCTAGTTCCCTCCCTATAAGATTATCTCCATTTTATCCTGTATCATGTTTGTTCATAGTTGTTTGAATATTGTCTGCCCCATTAGCTTACGGGTTACTTGAGAGCCAGGACTGTCTTTTGTCTTTTGTTGTATCCCCAGCACCTAGCACAGTGTCTGGCACAGGATAAGATTTAATAAATGTTTGTTGGCAGATTAACATTCATGTAATGCTTATGGTTGCAAAGTGATCTACATATAGTATGTCACCTGATATTCACAAGACAGGTAGGTGCTATTATTATTAACTCAATTGTATAGGTGAGGAAATTGAGGCACAAAAAGACTGAGTGACTTGCCCAAGATTATAAGGTTAGTAAAAGGAAAAAAAGGGAGGGAGGGAGGAAGGAAGGAAGGAAGGAAGGAAGGAAGGAAGGAAGGAAGGAAGGAAGGAAGGAAGGAAGGAAGGAAGGAAGGAAGGAAGGAGGGAAGGAAGGGAGGGAGGGAGGGAGGGAGGGAGGGAGGGAGGGAGGAGGAGTGGTGAGGGAGAGGCAAGAGAGAGGCAAGGGAGAGGCAAGGCAAGGAAGGAAGATAAAAGAAGAAAGGAAGGAAGAGAGAGAAAAAGGAAAGAAAAGAATGACAGAAGGAGGAGAGGAATGTAGGAGATAGAGAAGGAGAAAGGGATGATAAATGAATGCTAAAAGCTCCTCTCAGGTACTCAACTTTCACCTCTCTACAGATGCTTCCCAAATCTAGATCCCCTACTCCCACTTTTCTCTGAACTCTAATTTCAATCTAATTTTGAACTGGAGGTTCAAAGAACATGAGAAATTCTAACAGATCATTGAGTCTCAATTGGGTATCTTATCCTACAGGAAAGTAGGGCAGAGGGGGTTGAGAGGAAGGATGATAGAAGGGAGGGCAGATTGGGGGAAGGGGTAGTCAGAAGCAAACACTTTTGAAAAGGGACAGGGTTAAAGGGGAAAATAGACTAAATGGGGAGGATAGGCTGGAGGGAAATTTAGTTGGTCTTTCACAACATTACTAAGGAAATGTCTTGCATAATTACATATATATATATAACCTATATTGTATTGCTTGTCTTCCCAGGTGGGGGTGGGTGAGGAAGGAAGAAGGGAGAGAATATGGAACTTAAAGTTTTAAAAGCAAATGTAAAAAAATTGTTTATATGCAACCAAGAAATAAGATATACAGGCAATGGGGTATAGAAATTCATCTTGCCCTACAAGAAAGTAAGGAGGAAGGAAGGGAAAGGATAGGAGGTAATATATGAAAGGACTGACTGGGGGAACAAGTAATCAGTATGTTTCCCATCTTGGGGTGGGGGTAGGGGAGAGATGGAAAGAAAATTTGGAACTCGAAATCTTGAGGAAATGAATGTTGAAAATTAAAAATAAATAAATAAATCCTGAAAAAAAAAAAAAAGATCATTGAGTCCAAGTCCTCATTTAAGAGAGGAGGAAATCGAGGCTCAGAAATATGATTTGTCCATAGTCACACTGCTAGCAAGAGGTAGAGCAAGCACTAGAACCCAGATTTTTCTCTGAGTCCAAGTCCAAGGTTCTTTCCATGCTGTGTAATGAATGGAATATGAGTCCAGCAACTAGAAGGGCTCCCTTCTTTGGGTGTAGTGTGGGAGGAGGTAATGTACTGCATTCTGGTCATGTACCCTGATACCTTACCCATGTGAGAACCTTTTCTATATTAAGTGTCCCTGCACACAAATATTATTTGTATTTATAATAGTTACACACACTCACACACACACACACACACACACACACACACACATACACACACACACACTAGACATAGAACTGACTGTGTGGGTAGTTAGAGCCTATAACTCTTTAAGGGATTTTGGATGGAATTCTGACCTTCAAGTCATAAGAATTGTTTTAACCCTGGTTCAGCTTAGGTAACCTCACTTAGACTAGGTGACTTCATTTCACCTCTCTGAGCCTTAGTTTCCTCATCTGTAAGATGGGGATAATAACATTTGCACTATCATCCTAATAGGGTAATTGTGAGAAAAGTTTTTTGTGAACCTCAGATCAATATAGAAATATGTTATCATAAATGAATGAATAAATTAAAGACTAGCTTGGGACTCCACTTGCTTGACAATATCAATAAATAAAAAGTATTTATTAGGCACTTACCACATGTCAGGTGCTTTACTAGACTCTGGAGACATTAAAAGGAAAGAGATAGAAAATATTTACAAATAAGGAAATACAAAGTGAGGAGAAAGGTGGGGGATGTGCTAAAACTAAGTTGGAAAAGTCTCTTAAAGGACATGCCACTTGAAGTGATACTTGAAGAGAGCTAGGGGTTCAAATACAGAAATGAGAAAGAAGAGTATCCTAGGCATGGGGTTAGACAGCCTGTGTAAAGGTATGGAGGAAAGAGATGAAAGCTATACTTGGAATAGCAAACAAGCCAATTTGGTTTAGATACAGAGAATGTGCAACCAGACTGGAAAAATTGGGTCAAATTTATAAGGGCCTTAAATACAAAGCAGAGGAACTTGTATTTTATCCCAGGTGCAATAGAGAGTTATTGAACTTTTAGAGATAGGGAGTGTCTTGGTCAGGATTATCAATTTGGTATCTACGTGAAGGCTGAGTAGTAAAGAGTGGAGACTAGTTGCATGGAAGCCTATTAGTAAAAGCAGGCAAGGCAAGAGGAAATGAGCATTTGAACTAGGATGACTGTTTTGAAAGAAAGAGAGGAAGGAAGGAAGGAAGGAAGGAAGGAAGGAAGGAAGGAAGGAAGGAAGGAAGGAAGGAAGGAAGGAAGGGAGGGAGGGAGGGAGGAAGGGAGGAGGGAGGAAAGGAAAGGAAGGAAGGAAGGAAGGAAGGAAGAAAGGAAGGAAGGAAGGAAGGAAGGAAGGAAGGAAGGAAGGAAGGAAGGAAGGAAGGAAGGAAGGAAGGAAGGAAGGAATGGATGTGAAAGATTTTGTGGAGGTAGAATTTGTAAGATTTGGCAATTGATTACATCTGAAGAGGGTGAGTAAAAATGAAGAGTAGAAGCTGCCTCCTAGACTGTGAACCAAAGTTACTAAAAGAATGATGATGGGGGCTGCTAGGTGGCACAGTGAGTAAGAGCGCTGGCCTACGGAGTTGGGATGACCCAAGATAGAATCCGACCTCAGAAAATGAGCACCCACACATAAATAATGACTAGCCGTGTAACCTTGAGCAAGTTACTTAACCCCAATTGCTTTAAAAAAAAAAAAAGAATGATGATGACTTCCACAGAAATAACAAAGTTAACAGAATTTGTGGGTTAAGGGAAAAGGAATGGGTTCTGATTTGGACATGTCGAGTGTGATGCCTTTCAGAAGATCCAAATGGAAATGTCCAGGAGGCAGTTACAGATGCAGGGCTGGGGCTCAGGACGGAGGTAAGAATTTAATGGGAAAATCATGAAATATATGAACAGAATGGATAGCTGAATTCAATGTAATTTTACCAAAAGAGAGATTGCGTACAGAGAAGAAGAGAGGAACTAGGATAGAGTCCTTGGGTATAATTATGCTTTGGGGAAAGAATATTGTTGATGAATCTTCAAGGGAGACTGAGAAAGATCATTCCAACAGGGAGAAAGTGATATGTGATAGACTATAACTATAAAACCCCAGATAGTAGAGTTTTCAGGAAGAGGAGATCAATACCATCAGAATTTGTGAGAAATCAAGAAAGATCAAAGAAACATTAGACTGAGCAATAAAGAGATCACTGGTGACCTTGGAGAGAGCAAGGTCAGTCAAGTGGTAAGGAAAGACCCAGATTTAAAGAGTCTGAGAGGTGAAGAAATGAACTACATAGCCAAGCACTTCTTTTCAGTCTCCTTTAATGGATAATTATGAAACTCATGCTTTCTAATGTCGTGACAGCATTGATTCTGAGCCCTGTTCTCTCTGCTTTCTGTGATTTCACTCATTCACACCATTGAAATTATCATATCCAAACAGTTTTAGTCTTTTTTTTTTAAAAAAGCAATTGTGGTTAACGTGCTCAAGGTTACATGGCTAGTTATTTATGTGTGGGTGCTAAGTACTGAGGCGGAACCAATCCCGGGTCCTCCCCACTTCGGGGCGGTGCTCTTACTCACTTGCCACCTAGCCGCCCCAGTTCTAATCTTTTTGCTAAAACCTATTCATACATCTCCACTTGACTGATATACCACTTCATCTAAAAGTCCCATCTGCATGTCAAACTCAACATATTCAAAATAGAGTTCTTTATCTTCTTCTAAACCCATCTATCCAGTATCCTTTCCTATTTCTGTTGAGAGCATTACCAGTCATTCTCCCAGTCAACTAAAATTTGTAACCTCATTTTCATCCCTGATTTTGAAATTCCTTATCCCTCAGTTAGCAAGTCTTTTTTACTTCATCCTCCACAACATCTCAAGTATCAATCACCCTTCCTCCACTCAACCTAAATTCTATCAATGTTATCACTACCATTCATTTGGACTATTTCAATGATCCGTAAGTTTGTCGCTCTCTGTTTCCATTATCTTCCCTTTCTAATCTATCCTTCGTAGAGAAGACAACATAATCTTACCAAAGCATTGGCAGGATCATACCATTCCTCTGTTCAAAAAATTTAATGGTTTCATATTGCCTATAAGGCCAAATGTTAGCTGATTCCACCCTACTTTTCCAGCTTTGTTTCAAATTACTTTATAGGATATAATAAATGATCTACATAGCTATTCCCCAGATTCAACATTCTGCCTCTAAACCTCATGAATTTTATCAACCTGTTCCCCTTTCCCCAGTTACCTTCTCTTTTTGTCTCTGCCTCTCCAAATCTTCTTGAAATACTCTCTTCATGAAGCCTTCCCCAATTTCCCTAGGTGTTATAACTATCTTACCTTCAAATGATATTGAATTTTATGTCTCAATGGACTGAAAACTTCTTGAGATCAGGAATTTGTTTTTATTTTGGTGGAAAAGTCTTTTGTACATAGTAGGCACTCATTAAAGATGTATCTAATTCAGGGGCGGCTAGGTGGCACAGTGAGTAGAGTGTCCGCCCTGGAGTCAGAAGGACCTGAGTTCGGATCTGGCCTCAGACACTTAACACACACACAAACAAAAACCTAGCCGTGTGACTTTGGGCAAGTTATTTAACCCCAATTGCCCTCCAAAAACAAAAAAAAAAATGTATCTAATTCAGTTATTAACCAAAAGCAAGAAATCATAAAATCATAGACATAAATCTGGTAGGAACCTTAGCATTCATCCAGTTCAACTCCTTCATTTTACAGATGAAAAAGTTGAAGTCCATAGAAGTGAAGTGACTCTTGCCTTGTCGTTTAAGTAGCAAGTGGCAGAGCTGGGATTCAAAGCTTGACACCAATCCCCCCAAAAAAATCTTAAAGTGCCTTATTGATGGAGTGTTAATATTAATGTAGCATCTTATGAGTATGTGGAAAGGGGAATAAGTGAGAACAAGAAGCCATCATGGGTTAATGGAAATGAAAATGCTAGATTAATTTCATATTTTGGCAATGTTACTCAGTGGTATGCTAGTAAATGTTTACCAACCAGGTTTCTAGAAAAAAAAATGTACTCACCACACTTTAAAATTTGTTACTCATTATTTAAATGTTATCTCTTACCTTCTTAAGTCTATAAATCAACAAAACAATATCTCAAACACTGATCTTTAATCTTCACTAAGGTATAAATGTTCACACTGAAAATTTAACAATCAGCTTTCACAAGCCATTTCAAGCTGTCTCCAGAACACTGGACTTCAAGTAACTGAGGTTATTTATCCTGATAAACCTAGACTTAGGCAAGGTATTGTACTGTTTTAATGTACAATGAAACTGAAAAGTGATCATGTTGAAAATAGAGGAAACTGATCAGATTTGGGCTAAAAATAGATGACTGGAGGCAGGTGGGGGAGCAGCAAGTTACAAAGAGGCCAATATCTTTGTAATGGTCAAATCCAGACCAGTATTAGGTAGATTTAGTTCACTTTCCAAATAGAGATTCTAAGATTTTATGTTGGGCCTATTGAGGCCTCTGACCCCAAAATACCTCTGGTACTTGACTTCTAGCCTTTCATTCAACATTGAACAAATTCCTTAACTTCATAGAATTGTAAGACAAAGGCTAGTGGTTATCCTAGTCAACCAACATGGGCCTCAAGGAACTTACAGTTTAATAGGGTAATAAACTAGAAACATGCATTATTGCAATACATAATAACAGGTGTGATTCAACAGAAATTTAGTAAGCACCAACGATTTGTCATGCACTGCACTAGGCAATGAGGCAGGGGGAGGGGGATACATACAAAGATGAAACCAAAATAGGCACTTACCTCACATAGCTTACATTCTACTGGGTGAAAAGATAATGCACACCAACTAAGACAATACAAAATCTATATGAAATAAATGCAGAATAATTTCAGGCATCAAGGGTGAATAGAGGATTAATGACTGGGGGACTCAGGAGAGGTCTCACACAGCCAACCCCCTAAGACTGAGATCTCATCCATCTTTCCTCTAGACAGTCAACAGCCTCCTAATTGGTTTCCTTGTTTCTAGTCACTCCTCTCTCCAAACCATCCTTCATCCAGCTGACAAATTGATATTCCTAAAGCCCCGGTTTGGCCATGCCGCTACCCTGTTCAGAAAGCTCCAGTGACTTTCTCTTACCCCAAGACCAAATACAAACTCCTCTGTTTGGCATTTAAAGCACTTCACCCTCAGGTTCTAGTATTTCTTCTAAGGCTTATTACATATCACACCTCCTCATGCACTCTGTATTCTAGTCAAACTGGCCTACTAGCTATTCTCCAATTCTATCACTCTATTTCTCATCTCCATTACATTGTACCAGCTGCCCTCTCTCGCCATACCTGGTTTCCACCCTTTTCTCACCTCTCCACATAGAATCTTTAGCTTTCTTCAAAGCTCAGCTCAAATAATAATACCTCCACCCAAGGCCTAACCTGATCAGTGCCCACCTCTGCCATTTTCCTCTTCCTGGCAAATAATATGCTCCTTAGAAATGTTTGTAGAATGAATGAAGAAAGGAAGGGTAGGAGGGAGGAAGGAAGGAAGGAAGGAAGGAAGGAAGGAAGGAAGGAAGGAAGGAAGGAAGGAAGGAAGAAAGAAGGAAGGACATTTAGGCAGAGATGTCTTGTAGGCAAATGAAGACAAGAGTGTAGTCAGAGAATGTTGTCAGAACCAGATTTACAGATTTAAAGAGAGCTGCATGAGAGGGGTATTTGAAGTCATAGAAGTGAATGAAGGTGTCAAATGAGAGGGCATAAAAAGGAAAAGAAGAAAACTGAGGACAGAATTAGTCAACCTTCACCTTAAAGGATCAGAAAGAACATGAAGAGCCAGCAAAGAAGGGAGAAAAGAGATAAATCAACAGCACGTCCTTACCTCTGCCCAAACAATCAGACCAGCAAATGGGAAATTTATTTTCCCTTACATTCTTTCTTTGCTTTGACACTTAATCTATGCAGAACCTGGCAGATGATTTATTTTTAGATGCATCTTTGATTTTAGGAGGGCATTGTTAGCTGCATTCCAGGGGGTCAGATTCAAGAACAAACATTATTGTTTCCCATCAGAGGAATTTCTGAGCTTCTGCTCACAAGCCTCCCTCATGGAGTGAGTCACATCTGCTTGTTTGTTTGCTCAAATCTCTGCGTAGAAAGAAGAGTCAGATCCCTTTCTAATATGGTCTAGCAGAAAAAGGCCCCAAAAGGAAATTTAGGAGACCTGGTCTTTCTTGGCCATTGATTTATACCGCCCTCCAATCTGAGGCTCAGTTTCCTCAGTTATAACAGAAAGGAGTTGATTCTGAGGTTCGTCCCAGCTCTCCTAATAATGATTGGCATCCATATAGCAGGACCTATAATCATCGAGGGTAGCTAGGTGGCACGGTTGATAGAGTTCTGGGACTGAAGTCAGGAAGACTCACCTTCTTGAATTCAAATCTGGCCTCAAACACTTACTAGTTGTTGTGAACCTGGGCAAGTCATTAAAGTCTATTTGCCTCAGTTTCCTCATCTGTAAAATGAGCAAGAGAAGGAAATAGCAAACCACTCCAGTTTCTTTACCAAGACTCTTCACAAAGAGTCAGACATGATTGAAAAATGCCTAAAAAGATCATAGAGTTAGAGCTTGAAGGCATCTCAGCGAGCAACACCAAGAATTCTTAACTTGGAGGTCTGTGAACTTGGTTTGATGTTTTTAATATTCTGATAATTATTTCAACAGCATTGGTTTCTTTTGTAATGTTATATACCTTAGTTTATATATTTAAAAACCTTATCCTGAGAAGGACTCTGAGCACTTCACCAAACTACCAAAGGATTCCATGAGACAAAAAATGTTAAGAAAGCTCAATCTAGCCCAATCCCATCATTTTACAGATGTGGAAACTGAAGTTCAAGTAAAGAATTTACCCAAGTTCACACAGATACATAAGCATAAAATTCAAGATTTAAACCAAGGCCTCCGAGGTTCATATCAGAACCAATAACCTTTCCCAGGTACTACAAAACTTGTCACACCAACTCTGTAAGGTAGCTAATCCAGTTTGGGGTTTTTTTAACTGACCCATGATTTCACCTGTATCAGAAACTCTTAATGAGGAAGCCTTCTAGCAACATAGATCAGCCCCTGAGCTGCCATGTACTGTCTTAGAGAGTTGCCTGGGATGGAGATATACCGAGTGACTTACCAAGGGTCAAACAAGCAAAGTATGTCAGAAGTGGACTTGAACTTAAGTTCTCCTAACATGTTAGACCAGTTATCTCTTCACAATGACTCAATACCTCTGTATGTAAATATTATCATTCCCATTTTTCAGATGAAATCACATAGCTAGAATCCATCTGAAGTGGATTCAGTTCATCTCCAGCACCTATCCACTATGCTACACTGTCCTCTTTGAAATTCTATGTCATGTATTCTAAGGTCCATTCTAACTCTAATATTCTAGGTGTTTATATATACACATACATAGATGTGTGTACATAAATATGTTGTGATCTGAGGTCATATCATTGGCTCATGTTAGTGAGTTTGGGTCCCTTCATCCCCCAGTGAGTGAAACTATTTTCAGGTTTGGAACACTGACAATATAAATGGATCCCAAAAAAAGTTAAAAAAAAAAAACTATGTGTATCGAGTGTTCAAGGAGGACTAGCAGCTCTAGTGTGAAGGCTTCTGAACCCTTTTCAGGGCTGCTTGTCCATCTTTGGTGTGCACCTGGCACTCAACTTTGACCTTTGGCTCTAAGAAGGTGTAGCATGAGCAGTGACCACCCCCTGGTAAAACCGTCTCAGTAGATGGGCTAAACCAGGTTGAAGGTGACCAACAGAACCCAAACCCACTGGTGAAATAGGGGGATGCCTGCCACAGGCATGAAAAGACTTCTCCCAGAGGAATGGGCAGATGAGAACAATTTGTTCCAATGGCCATGAAGGCAACTGAAGCAGGTTCTATGGAGTGCTTAGAGCCTGGTTATATATTAAAGACTCCAAAGTCATTCACTGCATCCCAGACCATCACCAGTCATCCTGACTTTTGTCTTGCTACTTTACTTTGACGACTCTGGAAGAGAGAGGAAGGCTAACGACTTTGTGCAACTCTGCCTCACTTAAATCCAATTGAAGCACAAGACAGCGTCCATGATGTCATTTGTCCTCTTCAAAAATGGAGAACAAACAACAATGTATAAGATACAAATATGTTTGCACATATAACATAAACAGTGCATTTATATACATACACACATATTTGGTGTTTCAAAACTCAATGAAGTTTTTACTTTAATAACTGTAAACCGCACCAAAATTTTTGGAACACCCTGTACCTCTGACATTCTTTATCCCAGTCACTGTATTTTAAGACAAACCAATTGAACAGTGGTAGCACATCTAGAAGATTGTGACCAAATTGTTAAAGGGGCTAGAGTCTAGGCCATATTAGAATCAAATGAAAGGTCTAATTCTGTTTGACCTGGGAGGAAAAAACACTAAGCAGCCCATGAGAGTTTTCCTCAAATATTTGGAGCACTGTCTTTTGGGGAAAGGTCTAGCATTCCTCTACTTGACCTTGGTGGCAGAACTAAGAGAAAGATGGATGGCACAGAGAGTCAGACTTAAGTGTGGTACAATAAAAACATTTCTCATAATCATAGCTGTAAAAAATAGCATGAACTGGCTTAGGAGATAATGGGTGACTTCCGAAGATCTCTAAGTAGAGCATGGGTGTCACAATTTGTCGCAACTATTGTAAAGTGTATTCATATTGTGAACTGAGCAAAACTAGATGGCCCTGAGTACTCCATATCTGAGATGCTAATTTTCTGTTCTAATGTCCCCTCTATGTGACATTCTATATTATATATTCTGTAGTTCCTTCCACCTCTGACATTCTATGTTCTAAGGTCCCACATGTTCTGAATCCTATCCTCTAAGGTCCCTTCCACCTTTCATACTATATTTCATATATTCTAAGGTCTCTTCCATCTTCAACATTTTATGGCCCAAGGTCCCTTCTACTTCTGATATTCTATATATTCTAAAATTCTTTCCCCCTCTGACATTGAGTATCCTATACTCTAAGGCCACTTCCATCTCTGATATTTTAACATTCTATGATTCTATTCAACTATTCTCTACTATCTATTTACTAGTCCTTTGCTAGGCACTGTGGGGCAGACAGGAAAAGTATGTCGCATACATGATCCTGTCTTCAAGGAGCTCACAGTCTCTTTGGGAAGAGAATAATTCTCTTATAGCTCATGAATGGTTTGGGAAGACTTGCAAGGCTTGTTTCCTACCCACTCCATGTAATTAATACATGGGTGGTGAAGAGAGAAATGAGGGTAATAAATCATGATATTCCAGGTCAGGAACAAGGAGGTGGAAAGAAAATAATAAAGTCTTTACATCCACCAAACGGCCCAGGCTGGACACATAAAAATCCTCTTGATTTCACCTTCCTGGCAGCTCTTTAATCAGCTCCTCCTCTGCCACCACCCAAGTTAAGGGCCTTATTACCACCTTCCTGGATTGCTGCAATAGGTGTCCCATATTTCTCCCTGCCTCTATTCTTTTCCTACTTCAAACCACCCTTCACATGCTATGAGACTTTTTCTGCACAGAACCTAAGCTGAACATTGTAGTCATAGCTTATCAGCAGCCATAGGATCATAAATTTAGAACTGAAAGAGCCCCTAAAGTTTGTGTCATCTAGCCCATTATTTCACATATGGAAACAGTCTCAGAAAGGTGAAGTGAATTTCCCTTAGTCACACAGGTGGCAAGTGATAGAGGTGGGGTTTGAAACCCTGTTTCCTTTATTATAAATCTATTGCTCTTTCCACTTTACTACAATGACTCTTAATATAATCTCTGAGTAAATTTTCATCACAAATCACAATTCCTTTGAAAATAGTCTAGCTCCCAGATTTCCGAATACTATAGGATTCAGCCATGAGACCTTTAGGGAAACACAGAATGCCACACAAGCACCTAACTCACTGTCTTCCCACTAGCACAGCCATCAGAGCAAGACATATCAAGCATTAGGCAAGATAAGAGTCAAAATCTGATTCATAACAGTCAAGCCACTATCTATTTCCCCGTTTTCTCATGCATTGCAATGTAAATCACACAAAGTCCTGACTGTTCTTACCTAGTTACACAAGCACTATAGACAATACTTATTCCTACTATACTGCAAATGGACGTTCATAGCCAGTGCCCAGACCCAGATAGGTTTCTCTGCCCCTACTTAGAACCTCTTTTGATGTACTATCTTAAAAATAATAAATCATTACTAATACATTTATGCTTGTTTCTGGGGCCCTGGCCCATCTGAGCTAATCTACCCCCGTATGCTTAGTAATTACATTAGAACTTCTCTACTCAAAATCCTTCAGGGACTCCCCACTACCCATATAACATAGCTCCATTTTCTCTATAGAAACGAGAAAGGCTATGTAATTTTGGAAAACTCATGACAGAGGCTGGCATATAACTCTAGCATTGTCATCAGAGTTAGACACAGGTGGGAGGAGGTAATACTTCAAAGAGAAAAGAATTCACCTTATTCTTTGACACATAGTATTCAATCCAGTGACATTGCTTTCCTGATTGTTTCATGAACAAGACATTTCGTCTCTTGGCTCTGGAATTTTTTCTGGCTGTTCCCTATGCCTGGAATGCTCTCTCTCCTCATCTCTGTCTACTTCATTCCCTATCTTCCTTTAAGGCCTAACTAAAGACTTTCTCCAAGGCTTCTTAATTCTAAAGCCTTTATTCTGTTAATTATTTCCTATTTATCCAGCATATAGCTTGTCTTCCTATATTTGTTTGCATGTTTTCCTCTGATTATATTGTAAGTACTTGAGAGCAGGGACTCTGTTTTGCCTCTTTTTATATCCTTAGCATGGTGTCTGGCAAATAGTCAACACTTAATAAATGTTTATTAACTGATTAGAGACCCTGAAACTGAGCCCACCACATCTTACTGCCACCAAAGCACCCAGTCCAGCAAGTTGGAAATTTATTTGTGGAACAGAATCTCAGAGTTGGAAGGCACTTTAAAGGCATAGTCCACAGTAGACCAATCCCCAGCATACCAGGAGCAGACCTTGGGGTGACTGAAGCAGTGGCAGCACTGTTGGTTTCAGACCTCCCAACCCACAGATGGCAAGGAGAACAAACGACTGGTCAAAAGGAGATTTACAGGGATCCCTTTGCTGGCATGAGGGGCAAGACTCTGTTACATTGCCTATACTTGGATATAGGTCTTAGGTCTTAGTCCCAGTGAGAGGAGGAGCACTAGCATAGCAGAGTTTGAGGTCATAAGGAGCAGAGACCCTAGTGCTTAAATTCAATGAAGTGAAAAAATTCTATGAAGAGAAGAATGCCTTAAAAATAGTATTGGCCGACAGCGTGCTGAGAGCAGGCACCACAGTGCGCTGGGAACCTACAGTGCAGCAATCTGGGAGCTGAGCCCAGGCCCGTGTGAGCTGCAGCTTTAGCCCTAGGGCGGCTGGGCCAGCAGTCTGCTGAAAGAACCCCAGAACACCAGCAATTGTGGCAATTCCAGAATTATCAGCACAGATATGCCTGGACAAAGTGAGAGGTTAGTGCCCTATGGACATTGGGACCAGTATTTGGGGAACTCGTCAGCTTCCTCCCCCGGGGGCAAAAAGCTGCTGAAGAAACTCGGCACAGAAGCCATTTTGCAGCGTCAGTGTCGGCTCTAGGTACTGGTCTTCGACTGTAGAGAGATCTAGTAAACAGTCTGGGGGTTAATAGCTCTTGCTTTAAACTGCCTGGATCTGGATTGTGGTCTGGCGGGGGGGGAGGTTTGAGGTGGGTATCCAATTTGCCAGAGCCGGTGGAGGCGTTACAGAGGTCACCCAACCTGTGGAAGTTGTGAAGACCCCACGAGTGGGACATAAGTTCTCCTGTCTGGTGGCAGAGTCGTACTGTGGCAACAAGCCCCCAAATCAAGTAATTAAGTGGCAACATACCTAGACAAAAGAAACAAAATAAACATTAAAATTCAACATTGGACTCCTACTTTAGCGGCAAAGAGGATCAAAGCATGGAGGAGGACTGTGAGGTCAGAACTCCTGCAGCAAAAGCCCAAATGAAAATACAAGCTGGCTACAGGCCATAGAGGACCTTAAGAAGCAGATGAGAGAAGTGGGGGAAAAATTGGGAAGAGAAATGGGAAAGATGCAAGAAAAGTATGAAATGACAGTCAACAGCCTGACTGAGGAAAATAACACCTTAAAAAATAGACTAACTCAAATGGCAAAAGAGGCTCAGAAAGGCAATGAGGAGAAGAATGCCTTAAAAATCTGAATTTGCCAGATGGAAAAAGAATCTCAAAAGCTCACTGAGGAGATTCATTCCTTCAGAGTTAGACTGGTGCAAATGGAAGCTAGTGACTTATGAGAAAGCAAGATGCTGTTAAACAGATCTAAACAAATGAAAGAATAGAAGGAAATGTGAAATACCTCATGGGAAAAACCACTGACCTGGAAAATAGACCCAGGAGAGATAATTTAAAAATTATTGGACTACCTGAAAGCCATAATCAAAGAATGAATCTAGAAAACATCCTTAAAGAAATTCTCAAGGAGAATTGCCCCGATGTTTTAGACCCAGAGGGGGAAATAGAAGTTGAAAGAATCCACTGATCACCTCCTGAAAAAGATCCCAAAAAGAAAACTCCTAGGAATATTATAGCCAGGTTCCAGAGCTACCAGATCAAGGAGAAAATACTACAAGCAGCCAGGAAGAAACAATATGTTTTTTTTCTATTTTATTTTATGTTATTTTTATTCAAACAAATGCTTTATTAACTCCTGTTTTACATCATTCATTTCCTCCAGATTTTGAGTTACAATTTTTTCCCCATTTTTCCCCTACCCAACATCCCAGAATAGCAGTCCCACAAGATATCGCTTCCTCCATCCTGCTCTCTCCCATATCTTCTTCCTTACCCCCTTCGACTTTTCCATTAGAGAAAGGTGAATCTTTGTGTCCCAATGCCTGCACATCTTATCTCCCAATTACATGCAAAAGAGTATTAATAATAGTGTTTATATATATTTGAAACATTTAATTTTAAGACTTCTAATTTCAGATCCATTCCCTTCCTCCCTTGTCACCCATTCCCTCTGGGAAGATAAGTAATTCAGTATGTGTTGTACATGTATAGCTATGCAAAACATTAACATAGTAGATATATTGTACAAGGCTGCTTATAATTCCCTCCCACCCGTCCCATCCCCCACGTGGTCCATTCCCTACTTGACCCTGTCTATCTTCTATAGTGGGTACTGCCAACCTCCCTTCCCCCCAAGAATGCCCTCCCATCCATCATCCCTCCTCTCATCCCCCTTCCGCCTATTCTGCTGCAGGTTGAGATACGCCATTTAGTATGTATGTCATTCTCTCCATGAACCAAATTCAATGAGAATGTGGTTTTGCCTTTTTGCCTTCCTATTCTTCCCCTCCTCTGCAGCCACTTCCCCTTGCTTCTTCTACATGAGATAGTTTACCCTACCTTGTCTCACCCCGTTTCCTCCTGCCACTTTCCTCTCTCACCTCATAATTTCACCCCTTAGGTATCATCCCTTCCCAACAAATTCAACCTGTGCCCTCTATCCATGTATAACTGTAAACATATATACACACATTCACATATGTATTCATGTGACCATACACCCTTCTTCCATTATTTTCATACTGAGAAAAGTTTCATCAGTCACAGTTATTGTTTTTCCATTTAGGAATGTAAATAGGTCAAATTTGATAAGTTCCTTTTGATTTCTTTTCCCCGATTACTTTCTCAGGTATCTCTTACTTCTTGTGTCTGGATGTCAAATTTTCTATTCAATTCTGGTTTTTTCCTCAAGAATGCATGAAAGTCCTCTATTCCACTGAATGACCATATTTTCTCCTGAAACAACATACTCAGTTTTGCTGGGTAGGTGACCCTTGGGTTCATTCCCAGCTCTTTTGCCCTCTGGATTATCATATTCCATGCCATTCAATCCCTCAGTGTAGAAGCTGCCAGGTCCTGGGCTAATCTGATTGTGTTTCCACAATATTGAAATTGTTTCTTCCTGGCTGCTTGTAGTATTTTCTCCTTGATCTGGGGATTCTGGAACCTGGCTATAATATTCCTGGGAGTTTTCTTTTGGGATCTTTTTCAGGAGGTGATTGGTGGATTCTTTCAACCTCTATTTTGCCCTCTGGGTCTAAAATGTCAGGGCAATTTTCCTTGAGAATTTCTTGAAGGGTGATTTCTAGGTTCTTTCTTTGATCATGGCTTTCAGGTAGTCCAATAATTTTTAAATTATCTCTCTTGGATCTATTTTCCAGGTCAGTGGTTTTTCCCATGAGATATTTCACATTGCCTTCTATTCTTTCATTTGTTTGGATCTACTTAACAGCATCTTGATTTCTCATGAAGTCACTAGCTTCCATTTGCTTCAGTCTAACTCTGAAGGAATGAATCTCCTCAGTGAGCTTTTGAGATTCTTTTTCCATCTGGCAAATTCGACTTTTTAAGGCATTCTTCTCCTCATTGCCCTTTTGGACCTCCTTTGCCATCTGAGTCAGTCTATTTTTTAAGGAGTTGTTGTCCTCAGTCAGGCTGTTGACCCTCACCTCATACTTTTCCTGCATCCTTCTCATTTCTCTTCCCAATTTTTCCTCCACTTCCCTTATTTGATTTTTAAAGTCCTTCTTAAGGTCTTCTATGGCCTATAACCCGCTCATATTTTCCTTTGGGGCTTTTGGAGCAGGATTTCTGACCTCACAGTCCTCTGTCTCTTCCATGCTTCAATCCTCTTCACCCCCAAAATAGGAGTCTAATGTTTCATTTTTCTGTTTATTTTGTTTCCTTTGCCTTGGCATGTTGCCACTTAATTACTTGACTTTGGGGCTTGTTGCCACAGTAGAATTCTGCTGCCAGACAGGAGAGCTTTGTCCCAAACATGTGGGGGGGGGGCAACTTCTGTTTCTGGCAAGCTGGAAACCTGCCCCATGACCTTCCCCCCAGACCACAATCCAGATCCAGGGAGGTTGAAGCAAGAGCGATTACCCCCCAAGACTGATCGCTGGATCTCCCTACAGTTCGCAGGCCAGGAGCTGGAGCCACCACTGAAAAGTGCAAAATGGCGTGTCTTCTCAGTGGCTTCTAGCCCCCAGGGGAAGAAGCCGACTCGTTCCCCAAATACTGGTCCCAAAGTCGATAGGGCACTAACCTCTCTCTTTGTCCTAGGCATGTCTGTGTTGACCATTCTGGAATCACCACAGCTGCTGGTGTTCTGGGTTCCCTCCAGCCGGCTGTTGGCCCAGCCGCCCTGGGGCTAAAACCGCAGGACCTGGGCTCAGCTCTTCGAACACTGCGCGCTGAGCTCCTGGCTCCCAGAGCACTGCACTGGCCCTTCCAGCAGGGCTTCTGGGCTGTCCTGAGCGGGAGTTTAGCTTCTCTGTGTCTTTCTTTGGGTGCTGGGGCTCCAGAAGTTGTTCAGAGTCCCCTTTTACATAGTTTGGAGGTAATCTGGGGGGAGAGAGCCTTGGAGGTGCTGTTTCTACTCTGCCATCTTGGCTCCACCCTCTGAAGAAACAATTTCAATGTTGTGGAAACACAATCAGAATAGCACAGAACCTAGCAGCCTCTACACTGAGGGATCAAAGGGCATGGAATTTGATATTCCAGAGGGCAAAAGAGCTGGGAATGAACCTAAGGGTCACCTACCCAGCAAAACTGAGTATCTTGTTTCAGGGGAAAATATGGTCATTCAGTGGAATAGAGGACTTTCAAGCATTCTTGAGGAAAAACCAGAGTTGAATAGAAAATTTGACATCCAGACACAAGAAGCAAGAGATACCTGAGAAGGTAATCAAGGAAAAGAAATCAAAAGGAACTTATCAAAGTTGAACTATTTACATTCCTACATGGAAAAACAATAACTGTGTCCGATGAAACATTTCTTATTATGAAAATAAGTGAGGAAGGGTATATGGGCATATGTTTACAGGTATACATGGATAGAGGGCACAGGTTGAATTTGATGGGAAGGGATGATTCTTAAGGGGTGAAGTTAGATGAGAGAGGATAGTGGCAAGAGGAGATGCGGAGAGACAGGGTAGGGTAAACTATCTCATGTAGAAGAGGCAAGGGGAAGTAGTTGCAGGGGAGGGGAAGAACAGGAAGGCAAAAAGGCAAAACCACATTCTCATTGAAGCTGGCTCAAGGAGAGAATCACATACATACTAAATGGGATATCTCACCCTGCAGGAGAGTAGGGGAATGGGGGGTGAGAGGGGGGAGGATGGAGGGGAGGGCATTCTGGGGGAGGGGATGGTGGAAGTACCCACTATCAAAGAGGGACAGGAACAAAGTAGGGAATGGACCAGGTGGGAGGTGAGATGAGTGGGAGGGAAAAATAAGCAGTCTTTTACAATATATCTACTATGGTAATGTTTTGCATAGCTATACATGTACAACACATACTGATTTGCTTATCTTATCAGAGGGAGTGGGTGACAAGGGAGGAAAGGAATGGATCTGAAAATCGAAGTTTTAAAAATAAATGTTTCATAAGATGTCCAGGCACTGGGGCTCAAAGATTCACCTTGCCCTAATGGCAAAGTCAAAGGGGATATGGGAAAAGATATGGGAGAGAGCAGATTGGATGAGGGGATATATAATGGGACTGCTATTCTGGGGTGGTGGTTAGGGAAAAATTAGGGGAAAATTGTAACTCAAAACCTGGTGGAAATGAATGATGTAAACCAGAAGTTAATAAAGCATTTGTTTAATAATAATATATATTATTATCATTATTATTATTAAACAAATACAAAAATTCACTGAAGAGAACTCTTTAAAAGATGGAAATGGACAAATGGAAAAGGAGATAGAAAACTTCACTGAAGGAAATAATTTCTTAAAAATTAGAATTGAGCAAATAAAAGCTCATGACTTTATAAGACCAAAAAATAATCACACAAAATCAAAAGAATGAGAAAATAGTCAAAATGTGAAATATATCACTGGAGAAATAATGAGCCTGGAAAATAGTTCCAGGAGAGATAATTTTAAAATTGTTGAACTAACTGAAAGTCATGATCAAAAAAAAAAAAAAGAGCCTAGACTTCATCTTTCAGGAAATTATCAAGAAAAGTGTCCTGATATTCTAGTACAAGTGGGTAAAATAAAAATTGAAAAAATTCACTGATTGTCTTCTGAAAGAGATCCCAAAATGAAAACTCTTAGGAAAATTATAGCCAAATTCCAGACCTCTTATATCAAGGATTAAAACAAATGCAAGCAGGCAAAAAGAAACAGATCAAATATCATGGAGTTATAGTCAATGTAACACCTAGTTTTGAAGCTTCTACATTAAAGGATCAGAGAGCTTGGAATATGATATTCCAGAGAGCAAAAGACCTAGCGTTACAACCAAGAATCAACTACCCAACAAAATCAAGTATAATCCTTCAGGGAGAAAAATGAACATTCAATGAGATAAAGGACTTTCAAAATTCCTGATGAAAAGACCAGAGCTAGATAGAAAATATGACTTTCAAATACAAGATGCAAAAGTAGTGTAAAAAGGTAAACAGGAAAGAAAAATCATATGGGATTGAATAAGGATATACTTTATATTCCTACATAGAAAATGATGTTTATAACTCCTAAAAACTTTCTCATTATTAGGAAGTTAGAAGGAGTATGAATAGACAGAAAGCATAGGTTTGAGTTGAATGTGATGGTATAATTATCTGAAAGAATTAAATTGAGGAAGGAGAAAGAAGAATACACTGGGAGAAGTGAAAGGGAGAGATAAAATGGGATAAATTATCTCACATAAAAGAGGCCTATAAGAGATTTTACAATGGAGGGGGAATGGAGGAGGAAGGGAGGGAAGCACATGAACCTTATTCTCATCAGAACTGACTCAAAGAGGGAATAATATACACACTCAGTTGGATGTAAAAATCTATCTTTCCATATGGGAAAGTAGGAAGGGATGTGGATAAGAATTGGAGAGGGAGGAAGAGTAATAGAATGCAGAGTAGATTGGGGAGGGGGTAGTCAGAAGGAAAACACATTTGAGGAAGGACAGGGTGAAAGAAGAGACAGAGTAAGATAAATGGGGAAAATAGGATAGAGGAAAATACATAATAGGTCATCATTACTGTGAAAAAAAAAATTTGCAGTAAGTTTTTCTGATAAAGACTTCAATTCTCAACCATATAGAAAATAGTCAATTGATAAATGGTCAAAGAATATGAACAGTCAGTTTTCAGACAAAAGCTATCTATAGTTATATGAAAATAATGCTTTAAATCACTATAGAAGAGAGAACTGTGAATTAAAATGACTCTGAGCTACTACCTCACACCTGTCAGATTGGCTAATATGACAGAAAAGAAAAATGACAAATGTTGGAAAGGATGTAGGAAAATTAAGACAATAATGTACTGTTGGCAAAGTTGCATACTGATTCAACCATTCTGAAGAGCAATTTGGAACTATGCCCAAAGAGATAAAAAAAAAAAAACATGCATATTCTTTGACCAAGTAATACCACTACTAAGTCTGTATTCTAAAGAAATTAAAGAAAAAGAAAAAGAAATGTGTTTATAGCAGCTCTTTTAGTGATGGCAAAGTATCAGAAATTGGGGCAATTCCACATCAGTTGGGGAATGCTTGAACAACTTGTTGTATATGATTTTTTTTCTTTTTTTTTTAATTAATTTATTAGTTTAGTTTCAGTTGACAAGATTCAATTCCTTAGTTCCTTGATTTTCAAATTTCCTTTACTTCCCTCCCCCCTCCCCTCATGACATCATATAGTACAGTATAGGGTCTGCAAATGCATTCATATTAAACATTATTCCAATTACAAAGGCATATTGTACTAGGTGGGATGAAAGATGGTAAGGAAGAAGTACAACCAAACAATGAGAAGAACAAGATCATTTAGTTTGCTTCCATCAGGATTCAGGCTCAGTTCTTTCTAGTTATATCTCTGGATGGCACATTTCTCACTTTCTTGAGTCATTCGGGATTAACTTATATCACTGCATAGCTGAAAAGAGTCCAGTCTGTCATAGTTGGTCGTCACAGATATGGTATGTCTGTGATTGTATACAAATTTCTTCTGATTCTACTCTTCTCGCTCAGCATCAGTTTGTATAAGTCTCTCCAGGTAATTATGAAATCCGTCACCTCCTCGTTTCTTATAGCACAATAAAATTCCATTACATTCATATACCACAACTTGTTTAGCCATTCCCCAATTGATGGGCACTCCTTTAGTTTCCAATTCTTTGCAACCACAAAAAGGGCTGCTAAAAATATTTTTGTACATATGGTTCTTCCTCCCACTACTATGATCTCTTTGGGATATAACCCTAGGAGTGGTATGGCTGGGTCAAAGGGTATGAAATTATTTATAATCCTTTGGGCATAATTCCAGATTGCTCTCCAGAATGGTTGGATAAGTTCACAACTCCACCAGCAATGTATTAGTGTTCCAATTTGTCCACATCCTCTCCAGCATTTGTCACTTTCTTGTTTTGTCATCTTAGCCAATCTGACTGGAGAGATGTGGTATCTCAGAGTTGTTTTGATTTGCATTTCTCTAATTAATAGTGATTTAGAGCATTTCTTCATATGCTTATAGATATCTTTAATTTCTTTCTCTGAAAACTTCCTATTCATATCCTTTGACCATTTCTCAATTGGGGAATGACTTGTATTCATATAGATTTGGCTCAGTTCTCTATAAATTTTAGAAATGAGTCCTTTATCAGAGACACAAGTTGTAAAAATTCTTTCCCAATTTCCCACCTCCCTCTTGATCTTGGTTACATTGGCTTTGTTTGTGCAGAAGCTTTTCAATTTAATGTAATCAAAATTATCCATTTTGCATTTTATAATGCTCTCTAATTCTTGTTTGGTCCTAAAATCTTCCCCTCTCCACAGATCTGTCAGGTAAACTATTCCTTGCTTTCCCAAATTGCTTACAGTATCATCCTTTACACCTAGATCATGCACCCATTTAGACTTGATTTTGGTATATGGTGTTAGATAGTGATCTATGCCCAGTTTCTGCCATACTGTATTCCAGTTTTCCCAGCAGTTTTTGTCAAATAGTGCATTCTTATCCCAAAAACTGGGGTCTTTGGGTTTATCGAACAATAGATTGCTATATTCATTAACTGCTGGGTCTCCTGCACCTAATCTATTCCATTGATCCACTACTCTACACCTCTGCCAGTACCAAGCAGTTTTGATGACTGCTGCTGTATAATACAGATGAAGATCTGGCATAGCTAGTCCACCTTCCCTAGCATTTCTTTTCATTAATTCCCTTGATATTCTAGACCTTTTGTTTTTCCAAATAAATTTTGTTATTATTTTGTCTAACTCTACAAAGTAGTTTTTTGGTAAATTGATTGGAATGGCACTAAATATATAATTTAGTTTGGGTAAAATTGTCATTTTTATTATATTAGCTCGACCCAGCCACGAGCAATTGATATTTTTCCAACTATTTAGATCTGATTTTATTTCTGTGAGAAGTGTTTTGTAGTTGTGATCATATAGATTCTGGGTTTGTTTTGGCAAGTAGATTCCCAAATATTTTATAATGTCTACAGTGACTTTAAATGGGATTTCTCTTTCTATCTCTTGCTGTTGAGTTTTATTAGAGATGTACAGGAATGCTGAGGATTTATGTGGGTTTATTTTATATCCTGCAACTTTGCCAAATTTATTTATTGTCTCAAGTAATTTTTTACTTGATTCTCTAGGATTCTCTAAGTATATCATCATATCATCTGCAAAGAGTGACAGCTTGGTCACTTCTTTGCCTAATTTGATTCCTTTGATTTCTTTTTCTTCTCTAATTGCTACTGCTAACGTTTCAAGTACCAGATTGAATAAGAGGGGTGATAGTGGACACCCTTGTTTCACTCCTGATCTTATTGAAAAGGCTTCTAGTTTATCCCCATTGCATATAATACTTGATGATGGTTTTAGATAGATGCTAGCAACTATTTTAAGGAAGGCTCCATTTATTCCTATACTTTCTAGTGTTTTTAATAGGAATGGATGTTGTACTTTGTCAAAAGCCTTTTCTGCATCTATTGAGATGATCATGTAGTTTTTGCTAGTTTTGTTGTTGATATGCTCAATTATATTGATGGTTTTCCTAATATTAAACCATCCTTGCATTCCTGGAATGAATCCTACCTGATCAGGGTGTATTATTTTTGTGATAAGTTGTTGGAGTCTTTTGGCTAATATTTTATTTAGAATTTTTGCATCTAAATTCATGAGGGAAATTGGTCTGTAATTTTCTTTCTCTGTTTTATCTCTTCCTGATTTAGGAATCAGTACCATATTTGTGTCATAGAAAGAGTTTGGTAGGACTCCTTCTTCACTAATTTTCCCAAATAGTTTGTAAAGTATTGGAATCAATTGTTCTTTAAATGTTTGATAGAATTCACTAGTGAACCCATCTGGCCCTGGAGATTTTTTCCTAGGGAGTTCATTGATGGCTTGTTTGATTTCTTTTTCTGAGATGGGGTTATTTAGGTAATTCACTTCCTCTTCAGTTAATCTGGGCAATTTGTGATTTTGTAAATATTCATCCATTTTCACTAAGATTGTCATATTTATGTGCATACAATTGGGAAAAATAATTCCTCATTATTTTTTTGATTTCCTCTTCATTGGAGGTAGATTCACCCTTTTATTTTTGATACTCATAATTTGGTTTTCTTCTTTCTTTTTTTTTATCATATTGACTAAGGGTCTATCAATTTTGTTGATTTTTTAATAAAACCAGCTCTTGGTTTTATTTATTAATTCAATGGTTTTCTTAATTTCAATTTTATTAATCTCACCTTTGGTTTTCAGTATTTCTAATTTAGTACTAAATTGGGGATTTTCAATTTGTTCTTTTTCTAGCTTTTTCAATTGCATGTCCAATTCATTGACCTCCCTTCTCTCTGCTTTAATTGAGTATGCACTCAGGGATATAAAACTTCCCCTGAGAACTGCCTTTAGTGCATCCCACAAATTTTGGTATGTTGTTTCATTATTATCATTCTCTTGAATGAAATTATTGATTGTTTCTATAATTTCTTGTTTGACCCACAATTTTTTAGGATTAAATTGTTTAGTTTCCAATTAGTTTTTAGTCTCTTTCCATGTCCCTTTATTGCATGTGATTTTTATCATCATGATCTGAGAATGATGTGTTTAATATTTCTGCCTTTTTGCACTGGATTGTGAGGTTTTTATGCCCTAGTACATGGTCTATTTTTGAGTATGTACCATGCACTGCTGAGAAGAAAGTAAATTCCTTTTTATCCCCATTCAGTTTTCTCCAGAGATCCATCATATCTAGTCTCTCTAAGATTCTATTCACCTCCTTAACTTCTTTCTTGTTTATTTTGAGGTTAGATTTATCGAGTTCAGAGAGGGGGAGATTAAGGTCCCCCACTAGTATAGTTTTGCTATCTATTTCTTCCTCTAATTCCTTTAACTTCTCCTCTAGGAATTTGGATGCTATACCACTTGGTGCATATATATTAAGTAGTGATATTGCTTCATTCTCAATGGTGCCTTTTAGTAGGATATAGTTTCCTTCCTTATCTCTTTTAATTAGATCTATTTTTGCTTTTGCTTTATCTGAGATAAGTATTGCTACCCCTGCTTTTTTTACTTTAGCTGAGGCATAATAAATTTTACTCCAACCTTTTACCTTTACCCTGTGGGTATCCCTTTGTTTCAAATGTGTTTCTTGAAGACAGCATATTGTAGGATTATGGTTTTTAATCCATTCTGCTATCCGCCTCTGTTTTATGGGAGAGTTCATCCCATTCACATTCACAGTAATGATGACTATCTGTCTCTTCCCTTCCATCCTATTCCCTCCCCTGTTTATGTTTTTGTTTCTTCCTTCTCCCTTCCCCTCCTTGAAGTTTTCCCTTTTGACCACCCCCTCCCTCAGTGTTCCCACCCAGTGACCCCCCTTCTTAACCTACCCTCTCCCCTTACTACTATTTCCCTCCCTTATAATCCCTCCCTTTATTCTCCTCCTTTTCACCCCCCCCTTACCCTCCCACTATCTATAGGACACAACAAATTTTTATACTTATCAGAGTAAATTACTCCCCGTTTGATTCCAAACCAATGAGAGTAAATTTCAAACAATGCTCCTCTCCCTCTCTCCAATTCCTCTATTTAATGAATTTATGTGTCTATTCACGTTAGATTCTTAAACTTCACTGATTAATTTGATCCTTCTTTGAACCAGAACCAGTGAGAATAGTGTTTAAATGATGTTCCTCTCCCTCTTACTTTCCCTTCTTCTATAGTGTGTTTTGATGCCTCTTCAGATGGCATATTTTACCTTTTCCTAGCTCATCCTTTCCTTTTTCCCATTACAGTACCATTGATCCCCTTAATAGTCTTTTTTTTTTTTAGACTCCATGTTAGTGCATTCATACCCACACCCTCTAAGTATAACCCTTTTGCAGGTCATGATAATCATAGAGATTTCAAATATTGACAGTTATCAGCTCCACATATAGGGATGTGAACATTTTGCTCTTGTTGCATCCCAAGTAATGAGCTTGTGTTTGTGGGTGTGGGTATGTGCACTTCTGCATGTGTGAGTCTATGTTACCCTTGTTTACCTTTTTATGTTCTTCTGGAGTCTTGTAATTGGAGATCAAATTTTCCATTGAGCTCTGGCTTTTTCATTAGGAAAGTCTGGAAGTCCCTTACTTCATTAAACGTCCATCTCCTTGCCTGAAAGATTATGCTCAGTTTTGCCGGGTAGTTAATCCTTGGTTGTAGTCCTAGCTCTCTTGCCCTACGAAATATCAAATTCCAGTCCCTCCGCTCTTTTAATGTAGAAGCTGCTAGGTCCTGTGTGATCCTAACTGTAGTTCCTCGATATTTGAATTGTTTCTTTTTGGCTGCTTGTAGAATTTTTTCTTTAATCTTATAATTCTGGAATTTGGCTACTATATTTCTTGGAGTTTTCAGTTTGGGATCTCTTTCAGGAGGAGTCCGGTGAATTCTATCAATAGCTATTTTATCTTCTGATTCCAGGACCTCAGGACAGTTTTCTTTGACAATCTCTTGGAGGATGTTGTCTAGACTGCTTTTCTCATCATGGCTTTCTGGTAGACCAATAATTCTTAGGTTGTCTCTCCTGGATCTGTTCTCTAGGTCAGTTATTTTTCCAGTGAGATATTTTACATTTTCTTGCAATTTTTCGATCATCTTGTTTTTTTCGATTGACTCCTGCTGCATCATAGAGTTCTGAGTTTCAGTTTGGTTGTATCTAATTTTTAGTGAATTATGGTCTTCAATAAGTTTTTGAAGTTCCTTTTTTAGGGAGGTATTTTCTTTTTCCAAGTTGGTCATTGCCTCCCTGATTTGGTCTTTAAAATTTTTCTTAAGCTCCTCCAGGAATGCTATTTGGGCTTGAGACCAGATCATGTTTCCTTCTGTGGTCTCTGGTGTGGGCAGAGAGTCTATATTGTCCTGTGTGTTTTGTTGTTCTTGCCCTGCATAGTATGCTCAAATAGACTTTCTTGCCTTCCCCTTCTCCTTTTCAGCTTCCTTCCTTCCCATTGTGACTTCCTGTTTCTTAGTGTCTCAGGCTATGAGTTTGGGGCCTGATCCTTGACTTTGAATACCTCTGGGTGGCTAGTTTATGGCTAAGTCAGGGAAGTCAGTGAGGAATGTAGATGTGTAGGTGGGGTTGAGTCTGACCACTTCAGATTTCTGCCTCTATACCCCTGGGCTATAAGTAGGCTTTTGTTGGTGAGGTGAGGTGGGGCTAGTTGGGTCCCCTCCCTCTCTTCTCTTCAGATTCCTGGCTGTCTCAGTTACACCCTTTCTTGGAGATTCTCAAGCCTGAGGCTATTTCCATTAACTTGGGGTTTCAGTCTGGGTGGGAGACTTATCTTTGGGTTTTCTGCTTCATGAAGGAGGGATGGGAGGATCGGAGCAGCTAGAATTTACTTTGCCATTCCAGCTCCTGTATCATACAGGCAGGCAGTTTCTAAATTTCCAGGCTGGGGGCTGAATGCAGCCTGAGAAGCCACTCTCTCCACTGGGGGCCCGACTCTCCTACCTGGCTCCAATGATCCGTTCCCTCTGCGAGATGACTGCGATTCGTCCTTGGTAAGTCTGCAGGCTGGGGCTTTTTCTCTCTCTGGTGTATTCTGCTTGCCTGCTCTTAGGTCTGAGCTGTGCAGACCCCACGCGCTCTGCGCTCGACCTGTGCGGGCACTCTGGGCAACCTCCTGTGCTGGATTCTGCCACACTCTGTCTTCCTGTGGGCTCTGTCACTCCGGAATCCGCTCAGATTTACCCTTTTGGACTTAGTGACAGAGGAGCTCAGCGAGGTTACTGCTTCCTTTCCGCCATCTTGGCTCCGCCCCCTGTTGTATATGATTTTGATGAAATACTATTGTGCTTTGAGATATGATGAGCAGGATGGTCTCAGAAAAACATGGAAACACATGAACTGATATAAGGTGAAATGAGCATAACACTGTACATAGTACACAGTGCTGTGGTACACTGTAGTACTGTACTAGCAGTACATTGTACATAGTAACAGAAATATTGTATGATGATCTACTATGAATAGCTTAGCTATTCTAAGCAGTACAATGATCCAAGAAAACTCTATAGATCGTATGATGAAAGGTGCTGTCCATCTCCAAGAAAAGAAATGATAGAACTTTAATGCAGATCAAAGATACTTTTTTTTACTTTATTTTTCTTAGGGGTTTGTGTCTCTGTTTTCTTTCATATAACGATTTACACTGTTTGCATGAGTACACAGTATAACCAATGTCAAATTGTTTGCCTTCTCAAGCTTGGAGATGACCATTGTGTAGTGAATAAAACAGTAGACTTGGAATCAGGAAGATTTGGGTTCAACTATTTCCTCAGACACTTATTAGCTCAGTTTATTATTAGCTTTTATTATTCTTCTTAGCTCATTAGGTTATTCACTGAGTTTCCTCATCTTCTTCATTAGACTATGAACTCCTTGGGAGGAGGAACTGGGGTTGGTTTGGTTTGGGTTTTTTTTACTTTCCTTTATATACCCAATGCTTGGCAATGCCTAGCACTTAACAGGTGCCTAATAAATGCTAATTGAGTGACTAATATCCATAAAATGAGGATGTAGAACTTAATGACTTCTGAACACCCTTTCCAATTCAAAATCTGAGAGCATAAGGATTCAGAAAAGGGAGATCTCCATGTACATTGGGGTGGTCAAAGAAACTTCCTCAGAGGAGGGAGTCACTAAGCTAGAAATTCTGTGATTATGAAAAGCTCTGAATAGCTAACTGCTCGATGCGAGGCTGACACCAGGAGGCTCAGAAGGATGAAACATGTAGGGGTTTCTCCCAGTGATCTGGGGGTGGCTTGGTTTGCATACCATCCCCATGAATATTCATGTAAGCTTCATAAAATCTCCAACTCCAAGTACTTAAGAAAAATTCAAGTAAACAGATTCTCACAAAATGAATGCTATTGTATTCCAAACCAAAAGGCAGCATTTGTAATAATAGTAATAATGTCTCACATGTCTGTAGCCCTTTGTACTTTACAAAGCTTTTTCTGTGATTTGTTGGGCATTTTTTTCTCTTGAATCCTTTTGTTCCTATGATCCTTATAACAACCCTATAAAGTAGGCAATACAAAAAAATTATTATCCACATTTTAGAGATGAGAGTGATGTTAAGAGAAGGCAAGTAAATTGCCCAAGGTCACACAGCTAATAAATACCAGAACCAAGATCTCAATCTTCCAAGCAGGGATTTCTCCATGTGAAAGGGGATTGTTGTCCTGGGAAAGGTTTCCTAGACTGGGACAGCCTGCTCTTAGCCCTGTCCTCACCTTTGCTACGTAGGAGTCAACCAATAGTGGGCAGAGATCTAGGGGCATGCTGAAGAAACTAAGGATGCATCTCCAGAAATCGACAGCCACTAAGTTAAAGAATAAAGTCACTCATGTGCACTGGATCCATCTGCACTTGGTATTGAGATACTGTCAGAAGCAGGAACCACTATAAACAGGTGAAGGTGAGTGTTTCAAGGGGGTACTTGTCCTCCCACTTCTTTCCAGCAGGGAGAGGGCCAGACAATCTCTCAAATGTCTTCTTAGTGGCCCCTTTGCCAACCTTGCTACTGCCCTATACCTCCACTATGCATTAGCTATTCATCTGTCTCCTGGAAGATGCTGAAAAGGACTCTGAATTTCAAGTTGAAATTTGAGATGTAGGTTTGAATTCTCATTCTGACATTTATTAGCTATTCGGCCTTAAGTAATAGTTACTTTCCTTCTCTGGACACAGAAATTACATCTGTAAAAAAGAGTTGTACTGAGGAATCTCTAAAGTGGCTTTCAGCTCTTTACGTTCTATTTTAAGGTCCCTTGTAGCTCTGACGTTCTACATTCGATGCTATAAGGCCCCTTCTGACTCTAACATTCTATGTCCAGTGTTCTAAGATGCTTTCCAATATTCCACATTTTAAATGTCCATTCTGATGCTAACATTCTACAGTCCCTATTCCAGGGTTCCTTCCAGGCCTGATATTTCATATGCTATATTTTAATGTTCCTTCTAAATGATATTTTACATTTTATTGCACCTTTCCAGAGCTGGTGTTCTTTATTTCAGGGTTTAGGATAAACATTTATATTACAGCTGACATCATATTCCATATTCTAATGTCCTTTGTACTCTGTCAGTCTATATTGCATGTTCTAATACCCTTCTGGGAATAATTGTTGCCCATGATCCATCTCTGTCTCTGCCTCTCTGTCTCTGTCTCTGTCTCTGTCTCTGTCTCTCTCTGTCTCTCTCTCTCTCTCTCTCTCTCTGTCTCTCTCTGTCTCTCTCTCTCTCTCTGTCTCTCTCTCTCTCTCTCTCTGTCTCTCTCTCTCTCTGTCTCTCTCTCTCTCTCTCACTGTCTCTCTCTCCCTCCCTCCCTCCTTCTCATCTGTCTTTCTCTGTCTCTCTCTCTGTCTCTCTCTGTCTCTGTCTCTGTCTGTCTGTCTGTTTTTCTCTGTCTCTTTCTCTCTGTTTCTCTGTTTCTGCCCCCCCCAAAAAATCAATAAACTTTTATGAATGTGTAAACTTAATGTGTTCAAAAGTCCTATGCTTGATTCTAGAGACAGAGTTGAATGAGACACAATTTTGTCCCAACAGAGCTCACAATCTAATAGGAGTGATAAGACATGGATGAAAATAGCTATAGTTCAAAGTAGAACATGACAAGAACCATAAGTGAAGTTTGAACAAGATGATACAGAGTTCAGAGGAGAGAAAGAGAAAGGGAGAGAGAGCACTTGAACTTTGGAGATGGCGGAGGATGAGAAGAGGTTTCCAGGTAAGGAGGGAGCCCTGAAGTGGGCCTTGAAGGTTATAAACAGAGATGGCAAAAAGCAGGGATCTCAGGCTTCGACAGCTCGGCTGAGTCTCAGACTTCTCACCAGAGCACACAATCAGACCCCTCAGGAGATACTTTAGAAGGGCCTCATAAGTAGCAGGCATGTCATAAGACCTAGTGATTATATGACCTTTTAAGGTTTCAGAGCATCTTCTGTTACCACATTTGACTGTCATGACAACCCTGTGAGGCGTAGGTACTCTTTTTATCCCCATTTTACAGATGGATGGATAGAATTATTTAATAATGCCGTACTACCTACCAGGCACTGTGCTAAGCATCTTACAGACATCAAAACAGCCTTGTGAGGTAGGTGGTATTTTACCTTCTACCACCATTTTACAGGTGCAAAAACTGAGACAGAGGTTAAATGACCTTACCAGGGTCACAAAGCTAGTGAGCGTCTGAATTCAAATTTAAACTCAGGTCTCCCTGACCCTAGGTGCAGCACCCTAAAACTGCATCCTATGAGAATTAAGAAAATGAAAGTGAGGAAACTGAGACTTAAAGAGGTCAAGTCACTTACTTTTTCAGGGTCACAAAGCAAATAAATGTCTGAGTCAGGATTCAAACTCAGATCTTCCTGACTCCAAGTCCTATGCCCCATACACTATACTAACTAGTTGCTTTGTACTAGAATCTAAGTTCAATGGAATTGAACAGAGGAATTCAATAGCTACATCTTCCATCTGAATGAAAAGGGAGCTTTGACCTATGCTTGGCTCTGGTTCTAGACAGATGTAGCATGATATATACCTTGACCTCAATGTCTTATAGTCTACCAGTTTGGGGAGGGAGAAGAAAGAAGGGATATGATGTATCCATTAATCAGCATTATTGATGTGTGATGTGATATATATAGTTTATGATTTTCATATTCACTCTCTTCAGTACACACACAGATACACACACACACACACACACACACACACACACACACGAACTTTGGATTCTACTTCTAGGAATTGGGTTTCTGATAGTGAAACTTCCCCTTTTTTGCCCAGAAGCAACACTACAAAACAAGTCCCTGGCCATCTTCACACTACACTATATATGTTTCATCCAATATCTTCATCTGCCCTCCACCTGAATCTTTGCTTTATCTGTGAGACCTTGAGCTCTGGTAGGTCAACTGCTACCTGCTCTTGTCTGGAACCAGTTCTCCATACAACTTCAAATCAGTTCCACTCTCACTCCTTGTTTCCTTCTTCCCATCATGCATTTCTTCCCTTAGTAGAATGGAAGCTCCTTGAGGGCAGGAGAAGTTTAAAATAATTTTTATTAACTATTTGGTTTAAATTAAAATAAAATTTAATTTAAATTTTAAATTTAATTTAAAATAAAATTTAAAAATAATTTTATCCCCAGCCTTTAATATGGTTCTCGATATGTAGTAACAATTTTCAAGTGTTTATCTAGCTACCTACCCTTAACTATCTCTCTACCTGTCCCTCTGTTTGTCTGTCTGAGAGTAAGTAGACAGGAAGTCAAAATAAAACGACCTAGGAAAATGTGTCTTAATTAGTTCAGCTTAAGTGATGATGAGGAAAGAGTGTGTTTCAAGCATGGGAGAGAGACTGCATGAATGTATAGGGGCAAGAAGACGTAACAGGATGAGATGGGAGTGCAAGATAAGGAGGGAGATGAATGGTACAGTCTGGTTGAGCATAAGATGCAAGAAATGGAATATTGTGAAGTAAGATTAGAATGGTAAATTAGTAACATTGCTGCAGGAATGAAATGTCTAGAAATAGATTAGTATTTTATGCCATAGGCACTAGGGAGTCATTGAAGGTTTTTGAGTAGAGCAATGATATGCTTAGAGCTGCACATTAAAAAGATTGTTATAGTAGTTGTCACAATCTACTTTATGTTATAATTATTCACATGTAAACATGCATTTTGGACTGGACATATGAGTGAATTAGTATATGGAATTGGAAGTGGTAAAATTCTCCTCTATCAGGCCATATCAACACTTACTTTACAACTTATAGTTTTAAAAAGTTGCCTAAGGCATTGAGAGATTAAATGACTCATCACTTAAGTAAGTACTTACTATACTTAAGTGTCAAAAAGGTAGGAATAGAACCCAGACCTTCCTGACTCTGAAACCAGCTTTCTATCCTCTGTGCCACCACTCTAGTAATAAGGTTATCACTCTAGTTCAGACTCATAATTCCCCACCTGGTTCCTCTGCTTCTAGTCCCTCTTATCTCTAATCTATTCTCCATATAGCCTCCAAAATCATTTTACTAAAGCATAGGTTGACTTGTTGCTTCCTAATCAAGAGTCTTCAATGGCTCCCCATTGCCTCTAGAATAAAATACAAACTGCTTAGCTTGACATTTAAAAACATTCCACAAACTGGTCCCAGCCCCTTTTCCAAACTTAGTTGTCATTATTCCCTATGAATCATTCTACCCTACTTGACATTCTTTGAATTTGGAATTTCATTTCCTTCCTATGTGGCTTTCCCAAAACTTTCCCTCCTGCCTATGATATATCTCCTCTCCCCTTTCTCTTCCATTCCATAGATTCTTTATCTTCCTTCAAGATTCAACTTATGTCATTTCCTTTGGAACACCTTTCCTGATTACCCTTTCTCACCCCACCATTGTAACTGTATGCTATTTCCATAACTCTGCTGTTATAGATCTCTCTTATGTTATTTTTGCTTATTGTTGCTGTCATTTACTATGAATTACCTTACATTTGTTTAACTATGCACATGTTATATCCCACCTTACCTCTACTAGAGCCTCATCTACTAGAGAGAGATTATTTTTTTTCATTTTTCTTTGTATCTACAGGATCTAATACAATACCTTCCACAAATAAAATTATTAATAAATATGCATTGTATTATATTCAGTCAAATTAAAATATACTAAAGGGTTTTCATAAACTTTATAGGATGTCATACAATTATGTTCTTTCACCATTGTCATCTTTCTTTCTGGAGGTTACCAAAGCTTGACTTGCAGGGGGTTTTTCCCGGGACTATTACGGAATGAGACAATCTCCCTCACCCCATCCTGCTCGCTTGTTCCCAAATCAGTTATGTAGCCATTTAGAGGTTTTCCGTAAACTGTTACTCCTACAAACAATAGAAAGTACAGAGATAAAAATAACAAAAGTTAAGAAAAGTGCTAGAAGTCTTCTAATAAGGGTAGTCTACATTCATACTCCACTTACAGTAGATAAAACTGGTATCATTAGCCTCATTTTAGAGAAGAAAAAACTGAGGTTCAGAATGGGGAAGTACATTGTGCATGGTCACACATCTGATAAATGTTAGAGCTGGGATATCAGTTCAGATTTCCTGACCAAGTTCAGAAATCTTTCTACTACCACTTCCATTACCCTGCTTCTTCTGGTCAGGATTGGACTGAAAAAAAAAAGAGAGAAAGGCAGGATCACTGCAGAAATCTTCAATGTCCACATGGATGGCATTAGTATTGTGTTCTTATTGTTTATTTATAGCTAAAGTAGTTGTAGCTAAACAGTGAGGTAGTGCAGTAGATAGAATGTTGGACTTAGTGCCAGGAAAACCTGAGTTTGAACCCTGTCTCTGACACTTAATATCTCTGTGACCCTGAGCAAGTCACTTAACATCTCTCAGTTTCAGCTTCCTCTGGTAAAATGCCAATTACAATAATAATACTTACCCCATAGGGTTTTTGGGGAAATCAAATGAGATAATATAGGTAAAGCACTGTGTTATAATTATTTCTAATAATATTATTGTAATTGCTATTTTGTCTTCACAGTCATGGAAAATGAATCCAGATGAAGACAGCTGTCAGATAAGAAAGAAAATCAAGTGGTCTAAGGCAGGATCAAAAATAAACAACACCAAAGATAGTGCTGATTAGATAGATGCTTTTCAAAGATGTATCCTAGATCAAAAATTCTCTAAATCTCTGATTCAAAGTTGAGCTAACTGTCTGAAGTTCCCAGCTAAATTAATTTAGTTATTCAGTGCCATACCAAACTACCAAAATATTATTTTATAGAGCTAGAAAAAATAATAACAAAATTCATATGGAAGAACAAAAGCTCAAGAATATCAGGGGAATCAATGAGAAAAAAAAATGTAAAGGAAGATGGTCTAACCATACCAGATTTCAAATTGCATTACAAAGTGGTAATCATAAAAATATTGGTACCAGCTAAGAAATACAGTGGTGATCAGTGGAATAGATTAGGTACGCAATACACAGTAGTAAATGACTATGGCAATCTAGTGTTTGATAAATGCAAAGATTCAAGCTTTTTGGACAAGAACTCACTATTTGACAAAAAAATTGGGAAAACTGGAAAAAAGTTTCAAAGAAGTTATGTACAGACAAACATATCTCGTACCTATACCAGAATAAGGTCACACTGTGTGCATGATTTAAACATAAAGGGTGGCATCAATTAGTTAATTAGAGAAGCATGAAAAATTACTCATGTCAGTTCTATGGATAAGGAGAGAGTTTATGACTGAGAGAGAGTATATCATAGGATGTAAAGTGGAAAATTATGACTACATTAAATTAAAAAGGGTTCACACAAACAAAACCAGTGCTGCCAAGAATAGGGGAGAAAAGTATGAAATTAGAAAGGGTACAGCCTCTGATATGGTCCCATTTCTCAAATATATAGAGAAATAAGCCAAATTCATAAGAATACAAGTCATTTTCCAATGGATAAACACTCAAAATATATGAACAGGCAGCTTTCAGAAGAAATCAAAACTATATATAGTCATATGAAAAAATGCTTTAAATCAGTATCAGCGAAATGGATTAAAACACTTCTGAAGTACCACCTCACACCCACCAGACTGGATAATATGACAGAAAAGGAAAACTACAAATGTTGGAGGGCATATGGAAAAATCACAACACTGTTGGCAGAGTGGAAACTGATCCAACCATTATGGAGAGCAATTTGGAATTATGCCCAAAGGACTACAAAAACTGTGCATACCCTTTGATCCACCAATTCAACTATTAGGTCTATAACTCAAAGAGAGAAAAGGAAAATGATCTATATGTACAAAAATATTTATAACATCTCTTCATGTGCTGGCAAAGAATTGGAAACTATTGATTTCCCGTCAATCGAGAAATGACTGAACAAGTTGTGGTATATGATTGTGATGGGATACTATTGTGCTATAAGAAATGATGAGGGGACATCTTGGGGTTGCAGTGGATAGAGCACCAGCCCTGGAATCAGGAGGACCTGAGTTCAAATCCAGCCTCCAATGCTTGACACACTACTTGTGTGACTCTGGGCAAGTAACTTAACCCTGATTGCCTCACAAAGACAAAAACAACAACAAAGACAAAAAAAAGTAATTTTGAACTGGGTTCTCTCAGAAAAACCTGGGGATACTTATATGAGCTAATGAAAAGTGAATTGAGAAAAACCAGGAAAACATTGTACACAATAACAGTAATATAGTGATCATCAGCAATGATCCAAGACAATTCTGAAGAAAAAAAGTGGTATTATTATGCCAATATCCAATACTGGTATCAAAACAAGAAAAGAAATAATGTTGAGAAATAACATACATTTCTATAACAGTTTTAAAATACTTTACATATATCTCATTTCATGCTCCCACACTATGAAGTAGATAAGACTTGCTTTATCATCCCATTTTATGTATAAGAAAACCAAGCCTTAGAAAAGTGAAATGACTTCACCAAACTAGTAGCTAACAAAGCCAACTCAGGTTTTCTAACTCCAAGACTAATATCCTTTCCACTACAATATATGAGTAGGTCTCTTGCTCACATAATCACAGATTTCCAGAGACTCAGATTTGGAAAATGCTTCACAAAGCCTCTAGTACAAGTAATATCCATATAGGATTACATTTTCCAATATCTCATGGAAGTAGGTATTTATCCACGTCAAAGACCTCCACTGATGAGTAATGCACTATATCTCTTCATGTAACCTGAGAAAACGCAATCAAGGGGCATACCAGGCTCCTGCCCATCAAAACATGATCCATTATGGTAAATTGTATAGGACATTAGATGGATCACATTGAGTTTCCAGAATGTACAAGGAGGGATCTTAAGGTCTTCTCTTCTGCACAGGAGTATCTGAGAGTAGCATAAGGGCTAAGGACTGCTAGCCATGAGGACTTACTCTGGCACAGAAACTGAGAGAAGAAGCTGAAAAAAAAGCAAAGTCACTGAACCTCACAATTTTGTCCAAGCCAGGGCTATTTATACACCCACATAGGTTCCGGTAACATCCCTAGAGATATCTAGATGAAGTAAAAATACTGAAACAACCAAGAGTGACCTCTTTAGATTTTTAGAAGAAAGAAACTTATGTAGAGAAGTTGGACTCCTCTTGGCTCACCAATTCTGGTTCCCTTGGTGATGAAAGTGGATTGGGAGGATCCTAATTAGCAAGAACTCCTTGCTATTCATCTCCTGAGGCAAAATAACATCGTGGATAATGCATGACTGGGCCACCTCAGTCAAGAATAAAAGGACCCTCAAAGATAAGATAAATGGCCAATGAAACCATCCAAGCTGAGAAACAAACCATTCTCCAGAGAGGGTGTTTATTGTCAGGAGAAACGTGAAGCTCAGTGAGAAATCCATTTCAGTTTTAAAACCTTTGGGAAAGATTTCTCTTTAAGTCAATTCAATAAGTGTTTGCTGAACCCCTGCTCTGGGACTGAACCTTTTACAAATTCACTGTGCAGAAGAAACAGAAAAAGACTGTCTGTCCTCACCCTCAGGGAATCATCATTTTTGTCCTTCTCATAAGACTCATATTCAGAATATAATAACAGTTCACTTTTTCTATATAATTTAAGATTCAAAAGCACTTTCCTCAAAGCCACTGTATGTTGTAGGTTTGTAAGCATTCTTATCCTCACCTTACAGATAGTAAGGTAGAATAGTATATTGAATAGAGAGGTGGACTCAAAACTATCTCTGACACAGGTTTGCTAATGACCCTGGGAACATCATTTAACCTCTTACTATTCTGGCAACTCATTAAGATTGTAGGTTAAAAAGAAGATACAGGGGCGGCTAGGTGTCGCAGTGAATAGAGTGCCGGCCCTGGAATCAGAAGGACCTGAGTTCGAAGCCGGCTTCCGACACTTGATCCATACAAACAAAAACCTAGCCGTGTAACCTTGGGCAAGTTACTTAACCCCAATTGCCCTAAAGGGGCGGCTAGGTGGCGCAGTGAGTAAGAGCGCCCGGCCTCGGAGTTGGGATGACCCGAGATCAGATCCGGCCTCAGAAAATGAGCACCCACGCATAAATAATGACTAGCCGTGTAACCTTGAGCAAGTTACTTAACCCCAATTGCTTTAAAAAGAAGAAGAAGAAGAAGAAGAAGAAGAAGAAGAAGAAGAAGAAGAAGAAGAAGAAGAAGAAGAAGAAGAAGAAGAAGAAGATACAAATTGGCTTTGGTAGAGAGATTTTCCTCAATCGAGAGTTCCTTATACCATTGAAATTGTATGTTCAGTCCCTATCTCTGTTTTATAGATGAGAAAAACTGAGGCCCAAAGAATAGAACTGTGAGCTACTAAGTAAGTATTGGAACAAAAGTTGACAATGTATTGCCTGACTCCAAGTTTAACATTCCTACCACTAAGCTACTCCTTTTAAGAGAGTAGGGCACAGACAATATTGTAAGGCACAATCTACTATGTCAAGTCAAGATAAGTCAACAAGAATTTATTAAATATCTACTGTAATGCCCATCACTGAGCTAAGACTGTATTTTACCAGCCCTAGTGAAAATAAGAGCCCATTTTAGGCATGCTTTGAATTCTGACACTATGAGTGCATCCCCATAAAGTTACTAGAAAGTCAAAAACTATTTCTTTTATACCAGCATAAAAAGGGAAAAGGTTACCAGCCATTGTATAGTAAGGAAAGGCACTGAGAAAGAACTGCTAGAAGCAAATATTCCCCATCTCTGTTGCAACATAACCATTTTACCCTGAATTGACTTTAAAATATCACTAGTATATGGTAGTATAGGTGGTTCTGAGCTAGGGTTCGAGTCAGGGAGAAATGCGTTTGAATACTAATTCTTCTACTTCCTAGCTGTACAATCATGGGCAAAGGACCTAATTTCTTTAAGCATTCATTTCCTTGTCTATAAAATGGGATAACACCTAGAATATATATCATATGAGATGGCTGTTAGGTCCAAAAATGTTAATGTATGTAAAATGAACACTAGTGTTACTGCCACTAAGAAAGTTCTCTTATTTAAAGCAGGAAGTATTAAAATGAAATAAATGTCAGTTATTACTATTTTAACGTATTACCATTATCACAAAATCATAGAAACTTGGAGATATGACAGACCTCAGAGGTCATCAAATTGAACCCAGAACAAAATTATGAATCCCTTCTGAAACATGTGATCACTCAACCTGTGCTTGAAGATATCCTGATGAGGACCTTACTACTTCCCAAAGCTGTTGACTTACCTTCCTAAAAACTGGAATTGTGAGAAAGATTTTTCTTACATATAGTAAAAACCTGACTTAATGCAACTCCTAACCACTGGTCCTAACTCTGCTCTCTGGGGCCAGGCAGAACAAGTCTAATCTTTCTTCCCCATAATATCCCTTAAAATATTCTAAGACTGTAATCATGAGTCCTGAGCTCCTGAGCCCTCTCTTTTTACATCCTCACTGACTGATCTCCATATGACAGTCTCCAGTCCCCTCCTCAATCTGATTATCCTCTCTGGACACACTCAGATTTGTCCATAGTCTTCCTAAAATGTGACTCCATGACTAAGTGTAATAGATTGGATGAGGTAGGGGCAGAGCAGAGGACAAGAAAACTTTTAGATCCTTTATACTGGACACTATGTGACTATAAATAGTCTAATATTGTGTCAGATTTTTGACAACTAGGTCACATTACTGATTCATATTGAGCTTTTAATTCTCTGAAACTCCCACTATCATCCCAATCACAATCTTACTCATTCTTAGCACATTATTTTTATTCATAATAGCTCATATTTCTATAGCATCTAGCAGTTTGGAATCCATTTTATATGATGTATTTGATTTTATCTTTACAACAAGAAAGGCAAGCAATGCTAGTGTTATTAGTATCCTTATTTTGCATTCTCACTATGGTAATCATCACCATCATTCCCATGTCCACCATTGTCATCATCTTCATCGTCGTCATCATCATCATCATCATCATCATCATCATCATTGTATCATCATCTGACATGCTGTCCAGACCAGAATTCAAGTCCTAGTGAACATAACACTTTTATGCCTGGAAATCTTACTCTAAATCCCCACTGTCTTGATTAGTGGTTATCTAAATCAGATTTGCATATATTCAAACTGCTAAGTGCCACAGTAGATAAAGTCCCTGAATTGAAATCTAACCTCAGACACTTACTAGCTTTGTGACCCTGGGCAAGTCATTTAACCTCTGCCTGCCTCAGTTTCCTCACCTATAAAATAAGGATAATAATAACATCTATTTGTCAGAGTTGTTGTAAGAATGAAGTGAGATATTAATTAGTAGCTCGCATACCTTAAATATAATATAAATGCTATCTATAATTATTTTGGTTGTTATTACTATTATTATTACTACTACTAATGCTACTGCTACTACGACTACAATTATTGTTTAAAAAAAACATATAGGCATGACTGCTGCTTCACTTCACTCCCCAGTCATCTTCTCACAATAGGCCACTTCCCCTATTTTCCTCAATCCCTATGTTCCATCTGTGGAACCATAATCAAATCAAATCTTTCACTGCTCTGGGAAAGGGTGAATTAATCTAATCCTCATGGCTCAATTTATCATCCCTCTAGTTTTCCAAAGCAAAATATCTCTGCTAGCCATAACTTCCCTATATGTGTTGCAGCTCCTTAGAATACAAGCTCTTTAAAGTCAGGGAGCATCTTCACTTTTTTTTGTTTGTTTTTTGGAGGGCTATTGGGGTTAAGTAACTTGCCCAAGGTCACACAGTTAGGTTTTTGTTTGTATGTGCTTAAGTGTCTGAGGCAAGATCCGAATTCAGGTCCTTCTGAGTCCAGGGCCAGCGCTCTACACACTGGGCCACCTAGCTGCCCCAGCATCTTCACTTTTGTATTTGTATCCCCAATACTTAGCACAGTGTTTGGCACATAGTGAGTGCTTAATAAATTATTTTTTCTTTCATTTATTCAGGAGTGCAAACTCCCCATCTCCAATTAAATTATCCTTAGTATCATCACAATTAAGCCCCTCTTCTCACTATTACAACATTAATTACCAACATTCCTTATAATCATTACAATAACTTTATCAAGTCCCATCTTGAACTTAAAAGAACTCAATTTTCAATGCATACAATATTAACTTGACCTGATCCCTTTCTTCTAAGAGTTTATGGTTAAAGCTTTAAGTAGAGGTCAGCCTCTGACCTTCTAATCACCGTGGAATACACAAAATTTGGGAAGACCTGGCAGGGATTGGGGGAGGTATCATTCTGGGTGAAACACTATTTTGGTTCTCTCTGTGTCTCTCTGCCCTAGTTTGATCTCAGACACAGATATCATGTTCAACTGAAGTGTTCATCAGGCTCCATTAACATATCAGTCCCACCTTATTATGAAATTCTCATTAATGCCCATTATGCTGATGGTGATTATACATTTCTACAGCAGCACTTACCTTCAAAGTGCTGCTCAATCACTGTGAAGTGCTGGTTCTATGGTGCAGACTAAGTTGTCACCTCCTCAGGTTTTCTATAAGTGCACCTGAAAATCTAGGGCACGTTGGTATCTACTCAGAATGAACCAAAATCTGCTGCTTCAATTATTACCCATTACTCTTAGTTCTGACCTCTAGGACCGAGCAAAATAAATCTAAACACCATTATTCTATGGCATTCCTTGAAGACAGATATCACATCCCCTTTAAGTCTCCACTGCTCTGGGATACACATTCCCAGGTCCTTCAAGAAATCTTCATAGTACAGCATGGTGTCTACCTCTCTTATTAATCCTGCTGCCCTGCTCTGCACATGTTCCATGTGACCAATATCCATCCTAAACCAGTGCCCACAACTAAAAATAGCACTTTAGAGGTGTCAGAGAACTGAAGAGCTATGTTCCTTAGCTACTAGTTTCCTTACTTATTTGCTTCTCTTAGTATATCTTTTTTTTTCATTTTATCAAAAGCTTTATTAACTTCTAGTTTACATCATTCATTTCCTCAAGATTTTGAGTTACAAATTTCTCCCCATTTCCCCCCTACCCACCACCCCAAAATAGTGATCCCACTGGATATCCCCTCTTCCAATCTGCTCTCTCCTGTATCTTATCCCATACACCCTCCAACTTTCCAGTAGGACACAGTGGATCTCTATGCCCCAGTGCCTATGTATCTTATTTCCCAGTTACACAAAAAATAATATTAATAATAGTATATATAATTAAACATTTGATTTTAAAGCTTTGAATTCCAGATTCATTCCCTTCCCCCCTTGTCACCTGCCCTAAATGGGAAGATAAGCAATTCAATATAGTTTGTATATGTGTAGCTATGCAAAACATTTCCATAGTGGATATATTGTAAAATACTGACTATATTTTCTCCCTCCTATCCCACCTCCCACTTTGTTCTCCCCCCCCCAGCTTTCCCTCACTTCCATCATTCCCCCTCTCATCCCCTTCCCCCCTATTCTCCCATAGGGTGAGATACCCTATTTAGTGTCTATGTCATACCCTCCCTAAGCCAAATTCAATGAGAATAAGATTGACCCATTCCCTTTTGCCTTCCTGTTCTTCCCCTCCATTGTGACTATTTTCCCTTGCCTCTTCTATATGAGATAGTTTACCCCATTCTGTCTCTCCCCATCTCCTTTCATTATATTCCCTTTCACCTCTTAAATTTGCCTTTTAAGTATCATCCCTTCCTATTAAATTGGTCCTGTGCCCTCTATCTATGTATACCTATACACATATATATGCATATACACATATATATGCATATTCACATATATATTCACCCATATACCCTCCTATATAGACATATATATGTATGTATACATATATATGTGTATATATATACATATATATATACAAATTTCTATTCCCTTCAACTATTTTCATACTGAGAAAAGTTTCATAAGTTACAATTATCATTTTTTCCATGTAGGGATGTAAATAGTTCAATTTTGATAAGTTCCTTATGATTTCTTTTCCCTGTTTACCTTCTCATGCTTCTCTTGCTTCTTATATCTGAATGTCAAATTTTCTATTCAACTCTGTTTTTTTCATCAAGAATGCTTGAAAGTCCTTTATTCCACTGAATGACCATATTTTCCCCTGAAACATGATACTCAGTTTTGCTGGGTAAGTGATTCTTGGTTTTAATCCCAGCTCCTTTGCCCTCCAGAATATCATATTCCAGGCCCTTTGATCCCTCAGTGTTGAAGCTGCCAGATCCTGTGTTATCCTGATTGTGTTTCCACAATAATCAAATTATTTCTTCCTGGCTGCTTGTAATATTCTCTCCTTGATCTGGGAATTTCAGAACCTGGCTATAATATATCTAGGGGTTTTCTGGTCAGGCCCGCCCTGAGGCTAAAACCTCCGGTTCCAGCAAGGCTGGGGTCAGCTCCCAGAACACTGCACTGGCTACTTCCTGCCAGCCTGCCAGGCTGTCATCAGTGGGAGGTTAGCTTCTCTGTGCTGTTTTCTGGGTTCTGTAGTTCCATAGTTTGTTCAGAGTCACCTTTCACATGAATTGGAGGGTGTGGGAGCCAGAGCTTGAGGAAGTCCTGTTTCTACTCTGACATCTTGACTCCCTTCTCTTGATAAATCTTGCTACAAAAAGACCACATTGGTTCTTTTTGGCTGGCACATCAGTGTTGGCAGATACTGAGCTTAAATCCACTCTTCTCCTCCACCTCTTCTTCACAGGAAATATTGTTTAATCATATCTTTCTTCATCCTTTTCTTGTGCATTTGAATTTTTTGAATCCTAATTCCAAATTTTACATGTATGTCTATTAAGTTTCATCTTTTTAACTTAGTCTCTCCTGTCGTGGCTTTTTCCTTCTATCTCATCATTATTGTTACTATTATCATTTTGCTATGTGTTGGCTTTACATATAATGCTTTTAATTTTTCCCCTGAAATGTGAAAGAAAATGAGGTATGTGGTCCATGCATGGGAGCTTTCTATCCTTCCTCAGCACCATGGATAGTTCCAAGGCAAGTTAGTGGCTACATGAGGAAACTAGAAGTACAATCAGAAAGAGCAGGTCTGAAAGGGATTTATCCAAAACCCAAATTGGTTTTGTGGCACAGTGGATAGAGCTCTGGGTCTGGAATCAGGAAGACTTGAGCTCAAATCCAGGCTCAGATACTAGTTGTATAACCTAGTTGTATAACCCTGGACAAATCACTTAACCACATTTCCCTCAGTTTCCTCCAAAATGAATTGGAGAAGGAAATGACAAACCACTCCAGTATCTTTGCCAAGAAACCTCTAAATAGGCTCATGAAGAGTCAGATATGACTGAACAACAACAAAGTCAGTTCCCTATAATTCTAAATCTTTGAGGAAAGATTGTTGAAGATCTTCTAAAGAGGAATCTTGTTCAGATCCAAGTTTGACTAAATCCCTTCAGATGTGTTTGCAATTCTGAGATTCTGTTATTTTTATCTGTACTGATGTGGTATTGTATAATAGAAAGAACATCAGACTTTGGATTTAACGATCCATGTTTGAATCCTTGCTCTATAATTTTCTATCTGCAGGAATGTCATTTCTATCTTACCAATGTCATTTCTCCTTTTGGGGGCCTCAGTTTGTCCCTTTGTAAAATGGAAGACTTGTATTAGATAATCTCAGTGGACTCTCTTACCCTAAATCCTATTAGGAGATGTTTCCATGAATTCATGGTCATAGAAACATAGTTCTAGAGCTGGAAAGGATTTGTAAACCATCTGGTCTCTCATTTTACAAATGAAGAAACTGAGGCCCACAAAAGTTAGGTAACCTGCCCAGGTTCTTACAGGTAGTATCACAGAGAGATTTGACCCTAGGTCTTCTGACTCCAGAACTAATGTTGTTACCATCATACCATGCTCCATGTATTGCATTTGTGGTCCAGGCTTAGGATGATAAGGCATAAACTGAGCACAAATGGTGAACACACAGTACATAGTTCCCTAAGTAGGGAGTGTTTAATGGCTCTTAAAAAGCAATCCTGCCTGGTTAGTGCTCACAGAGACGCCTGCCTGTAAATGCAGGGAGAGGGAATAAAGACTCCCTCAGCCATCTGGCTGCCAAAGGATGGTGAAGTTTTTCATTACAGTCTTTTAACAGCACCAGCAATAAAGCAACAACAAAGGTTTTTTTTTTCTTTTCAGTCTAGGAGCTACCAGGTGAGATCAGAAGTAGAAAGGCTGCATGGCAAGGCAAAAAGGGATGGGCTGGCAAGAAGTCAACCTGCTTCTGGTCCTGGTCCCAGTCACTGTGTAATGTTGGCCAAGTCACTTGTCCTCTCTGGCTCTTTGGCTACTGTCTACTATAAAACAAAAGAGTTTGACCAGGTACCTTCAAGATCTGAAATTCAAGGTTCTATCTTTTAACATTCCACATTCTAGCTTCACTCCTACCTTTGATACGTTATTTTATTGACTTTAACTGGATTTTATTTTATCCCCTGGGATCAAAACTTCAGGAATATCTTTCAGTCTTCCCTCTCCCATACTTTTCATATCCTATCAGTTGCCAGGCCTTGTTGATTCTTCCTCTGAAGAAGTAGTCTTTATGTTGGTCCCTACTTTCTGTTCTCACTGCCTCCACCCTAGTCTAGGAGCTCCTTACCACCAATTGGGTCTATTATAATAGCTTCCCAACCTCATCATCTATATAATCCATCCTTTAAAGTCTTATAGACAAATCATCTTTATGAAAAGACCATTTTTCTACAACCTTTCCACTACAAGTTAAAAAAAAAAAAAAACATCAGTAACTCCCTATTGCCTATTGAGTAAAGTCCAAACTCCTTTATATGGAATTTAAGGTCATCCACAGCTGGTAAAAAAGGATGGGGACAAGACCAGTTTGTCTTATAACCTTCCTACCCTTTGCTTCCCACAGTCAAACGTGAAAACATCCCATCCCCTGGTATACAATGTACTCTCTCACTTCCATGCCTTTTCTCACACTACTGTTCCCTATGCCTAGAATGCCGTTCTTCCCCATTTCCCTCTTTGAATTGCTTCCTAGTTCATATATTCCTATATTCATAGTCCAGTTCATATGCCAGCCCATCCAGGAAACCTTCCTTGATACCCTTTGGCAGTAATGACCTCCACCGTCAGCATTCACATAGCAACTTTTATGTTTCTAATGAACTTTTAATTTACCATTGTTTATCTTCCTATTAAATTGTAGCAATGGTAGACAACCCTCTCCAAGAAGATAGGATCCACTTGGCATCACTCCTGGCCTCTATGCTCTGACCACAGCAGATGCTTAACAAATGAATAATTGAATGATTTATTAGTTCATTGCATTAAGTAGAGGGTTTGTCCCAGCTCCTTTAACTCATAGGACTATCTTAGATACCTTACTTCAGCTAGGATATTCCCAGGTCTCACATCCTTTAAGACAGCTGAGACCCTTACAGTCTCTGAGGATGAGCTTGACCCTTTATAATTCCTAGTAATTACCATAATCCTTCATGTACTCTAGTGAAAACTAAAGATTCTTCAGAAGCCCATGTCCAAGATTTCTTAACTTTTCTTTTTCCTTTGGTATTCTGGTGAATCCTATGGACATCTTAGAATGTTTTCAAATGTGTAAAATAAATAGGATTAGAAAGGAAATCAATTATATTAAAATATAATTACTAAAATGTTTTAAAACATGTACACAGACTCTAGTCCTAGACATTCCTCAGTCCCCTCATAACCTCTAGATAGATCCAAAGCCCTGCCCCCCAGTTGTTAAGCTTTTAGGGTTGTCCCAAGGATGGCATGAAGTCCTCATTGCTCCTAGGAGCACTCCAGGTCTAAAACAATCCCTAGAGATTGTCATGCTGATTAGAACCAGACAGCGCTGAGTTTCTTAGGTATATATTGTAATCCAGGCATCCCAGAGGTTGTTTCTCAGTGATAGGAGGAGAGGGTCACAACAGGGAAGTGGATGGGGGAGAAGGCACTGAACACATCTGTTCATTTGTGATTAGCAAGCACCCAATCAGTCCTGGCATGGCCAGCTGCAGTCAACTCTGTCTCTTGCTTCTCTAATTAAAGGGGAGTCCCCCAGAGGGGGACCAATTGCTGAACCCTTAAGCGTAGGATTTGTCACTGAAGAAGAATAAGCCTTTCTCTCCCAAGACCTTTTTGTGGTCTTATCTTCCATGAGGAACAAAAAATAGGGAGGATGCCAAAAGAATGAAAGATTCAGGGAGAAAAAATTTCTCAAAGAAGATAGAGGAAAGAAAAAGGGTAGACTCATTCCTCAAGGCTCAGATGTCCCCAACAATGCCATCAGAGATTCTCAGGGTCTCAAATTAGGAATGAACCACAAAACATAAAATGTCAGAGATGGAAGAAGCCTTAGAATATAGAATGTGAGAACATATTATGTTAAAACATAGGATATAGACCATAGAATTCAGAGATATAAGAAGATTTAGGATATAGAATGGAAAGAGGCCTTGGATCACAAAACATGGTATGTCAAAGATGTAAAGCTCTTCTTAAAATTATCTTGTCCAAAATTAACTTGATAGAGAACACTGAGGCCCAGAGAAAAGAATTGAAAATGAAAGCTATGTATCCCTCCCTATCAAATTCGTATTCATCCTTAAAGTCCCACTTCTTCCAGGAAGTCTTCTCTGATTATAGCAACTAACAGTGATTTCCCCAATTCCTGACCATCCACACAGGTATTATACGTGGCTTATCGGAAAAGGCCGTGTATTTAGGGCCAGGGGTCCTGGTCAGGGGTGTAGCTAGGCCACCAGGAATAGATTTTAGGAAGGATATAGATAAGTTTTAGAGTGTGCAGAGAAGGGTAACTAGGATAGGCCCCTCTAAGGCCAAAGAGAGCAAATCTAATCCATTTTTTTCTGGTCACCTCTCCAAATACTTGAAGGCAACTATTACATCCATCCTTGGTCTTCTCATATCCAGGCCTTCAGCCAACATTAATATTTGGCAAGCTCAAATTCTCATTTTCTCTCTTTCACATACACTTTCTCCTTCCTTCCCTCCTTCCTTCTGGAAAACCAAAATAGACCACTGTGGGAGCTGGAGGAAGGAGACACAGGAGAGGGAGAGGCATGCTGACATATCTCAGTGGCAGCCACTTTATATTGTAAGAGCAAATGCCCTGGAAGCTTCTGTTGAGGGAATATGTAATGCTTTCTCAACCTCTCTCCACCCCTTGAAAGGCTAAGGAAATACATATTCCTTTATAAGGAAAAATACTATAATCTATTTCCTGAGCATCATGGCTCCCAAAGCTATGATTACTGAATGAGAAGCCATTATCATTCCAGAGTCAGGGCAGAAAGTAATGATTTTAAATAAATGCATCCTTAGATTTCCCCAGAGTTTGGGGTAACTCTCCTAATATGTTCTCAGGAAAAGCTCTATCTTTAGCAACTGATCCCTTGGAGCTATCATAAGTGCCTGGGCAGTGTGTCTCATGGACTCTGACCTTTGGAATGTCTCCTATGTATGGGGGGAATGAAGAGCACATTCCCATGGAATGGTTTTAGAATCAGTGCCATGGAATGTCAGAGCTGGGAGGGCTCTGAGAGCAGAGGATAATAAAATCCTAGAGGTTGATCAGGAAGGGGTCTTTGAGGTCATCTAAACCTAAATTGCCTCTTCACTTCAATTCAGCCAGCACTTACTAAACACCTACTGAATGGTCAGTGCTGCAGATATAAGATAAAAAGAAAATACTCCCTGACTTCAGGTTCCACTGTATGGAAACAATATTTACACAAATAAGTAAATAAAACATATATATGAAGTAGGAGTGCACTAGGAAGGATCATGAAAGATCTTCTATAGTAGGTGATGGTTGAGAGAAGCTTTGATGGGAGCTACAGATTCCAATGGGCAGAGTAGAGAGGAGGGAGAGCACTGTAGGCATGGAGTTCTGCCTCTGAAATTGTGCAGAGGCAAGAGATAAAATGTGGTTTGTGTGAAATAATTAATAGAATGGTTTGGCCAGAACACAGAATGAATAAGGGAGGAACACAAAATCAGTCTGGAAAAATACTCTGGAGCTAGATTACAAAGGACTTCAAATGCCCCAAGCTGGGATTTGTATTTTGTTCTAGAGGCCATTGGGAATAACTAGTTTCTCGTAGAGGGTAGATACATCATCTAATCTGTTTTAGAATTATACATTTCCAGATGGGAAAACTAGGGTTACCTGCCAAAGGTGATACTATGTCAGAGGCAGGATTGGAATCCAGATCCTCTGACACTTAACCCCAGTTCACATTCCATTACACCATGCTGCTTCTCACAGAATGTTTAAAGCCAGATATAACACCAAACAAAAGAATGTCAGAAATGGGAGAAACACTAGAACATTTTAGGAATAATAAATTGGATGGTATGCATAGTGGGGCAATCCTTTCAGTGAAGGGCCCTGAGATCGTGGATTGATTGAAGGACCTAGGGGTGTTTAATATGGAAAAGAGTCTATCATTTGGGGGAGAGATTAGAATGGTTTTGCTTTGCCCCAGAGGGTAGAAAGAAGATCAATGAGGAAAGGGGAAGAAAATTCAGGGAGACAGATCTTGACTAAATATGAAGAAAACAGTTAGTAATTAAAACTGTCCTAAAACAGAATGGACTTCTTTGCAAGGTAGTGAGTTCCCCACTAATAGAAGTCTTCGAGTTTTAGTTGTACAATTTCTTGCTGAGTATGTGTCTGGCATATAGTAAGCATCTAACAAACCCTTATTGATTGACATGTTGATTGATTATCTTAGCTTGTGTACAGCTAGGTGGCACAGTGGATAGAGTAATGGGCCTGAAGTCAGGAAGACCTGAGTTCAAATTTGACCTCAGACGCATACTAGGTGTATGATCCTGGCTAAGTCACATAAACACTGTCCGTGTGAGTTTCCTCATCTGTAAAATGAGCCAGAGAAGAAATGGCAAACCACTCCAGTATCTTTGCCAAGAAAACCCCAAATGGGCTCACAAAGAGTTGGACAAACTGAGAAAGCTTCTTGAGGGCAGGGATTGTTTTGGCTTTTGCTTTTTCTCTTCAAGGTTTAGCACAGTGCCTGATACATAGTGTTTAATAAATGCTTGTTGATTAATTGATTGGCTGATAGTATAATAAAGATTATTTCCTAATCATCGATTGGTCTCTAGAGCCTCTGAGGTTCCTATGAGTTCTGAGATTCTGTGATTTCTTTTAAAATATCAGAGCTGAATGGTGCCTTAGAATACAGCATATAATACCTACAAGGGATCTTAGAAATCATTCATCAAAAATCTCTCATTTTACCTAAGGGGAAACTCAGGCCAAGAGATAAGAATTCACTTTCCCAAGGTTACACAGGGATTCAGGGGCAAAGCCAGAGGTCTTGATTTCCCGTTTGTAGTTTCTTCTGTTACTCCATGCTTTGCCTCATCCTTAACAAAAGTAGTTCATTTGAAGTACTCAGAACTATTAGAATCAGTGAATATAATGAATTATTTAGCAATGAGAATAAATATAGGGGTTAATATTAGCAAAAGCAAAGTTAGGAAGGATTTGGGTTTTTTATTTAAATAAAATTGTTGGATTCCTTCTTTTCCTGGGTTCCAGTCCTGGCCTTAACTCTCTGGATGAACTTAGAGTCATTCCCCTTTTTAGGGATTCAGTTTCCATGTCTATAAAATAAAGAGATTTTTACTAGATGAATTCTGAGGTACCTTAAAACTGACTTTATATAAACTATCTATATAAATAATTTCTTCTTCTCCCAAGAGATTTGTCCTTATGTAAGCTCCTTGAGTGTAGGGACAGTTTAGGATATCCAGATATGGTTTCTACTTTCTCTCTCCCTCAAGTCAAATCTGTCTCCCTGACGTCTGTAGATTCATAGGCTCTTAGAAAGAACTTGGACCATCTGGCCCAACATACCCTTCACACACCAGATTCAATACTAGACACATACTTTTGTTCACCCCTTGCCTGGATTGCCTTTCCTAGTTCTTATCACCTAACCAAATTCCGCTGTCCTTCAAGGTCCAGCTTGCTTCCTACATCCTAAAGGAAGACATCTTTGTTCACTTCTACTCACATTGATTTCTACTTTTTCTAGGAATTCCTAGGACATTTTTCTTTATCTTCCATATGATCTTTCTGGAATCATAGTCAACTGTTTGCCTAACTTTTATCCTCTATTGTTCTTTGCTCTGTGAAGTTCAGGGTTTTTTTCTTTACATTTGTTTATATTTGCCATGGTATCATGGTAGAGGCATGATAGGTGTCTTGTAACTAACATATGGTCTGCTTTATGAAGTAGGGCTTATGCTGCCATGTGACGTTGCCTTTTTTGTTGTTGTTTTTTTGCTATTGCTCAGTCATTCAGTTAGGTCTGACTCTATATGATTCCGTGGACTTTTGTCCGTGGAGTTTTCTTAGCAAAAATTCTGGAGTGGTTTGGTATTTCCTTTTCCAATGTGCCCCCATTTTACAGATGAGGAATTAAGTTAAGTAGTTGCAAGTACATGACTTTCTTAAGTGACACAGCTAGTAAGTACCTGAGGCCAAATTTGAACTCGGATCTTTCTGACTCCAAGCCTAATGCTCTAACCACTGCAGCACCAAACTATCCCACTTGTACTGTTTTAGGTAGTTACTTAGTCGTTTTATGGTGTGGATCTTCTCATTCTTATCCAATCAGTCATGATTTGATGGCATTATCTCATAGTGATGATTAATGAGTAATTTCACAGGGAAGATATTGATTGGCTTCATTTGCAGCCTAGAGGCCATCCAAAATAGTGAATCCAAGATATAAAATGAATTTGAACCTTTCTAGTAGTCAGTTTCCTTGTCTGTAAAATAAAGTAGGTGGGCTGTAAATTACATTCCTTTCCAGCTCTAATTCCTATGCTCCTTTGAAACCATGAAACATGAAACCATATCCTATTATAAGCAATGGAAGAAATAAGGTAATTTTTGCCCTTAAGAGAAGACTATGGCCATTATCTTCAATTACTTAAAGACTTATCACAAAGCAGAGAGAGAATAATTGTTCTGTTTGGTTATGGAGAGCAGAGTTATGGATAATTGGTAGAAATTACAGACACATTAATTTAGGCCCAATAGATGTAAAGAATAAAAATTACCTTACAATTAGAGCATTCCCTGTATGAAATGAATTACTTTTTAAGGCAGTGAGTTCTCCATAACTAAAAATTTTAAGTAGAGACTGTATGGCAACTTTGAAAAGATGGTCCAAAGATGGAATGGACCACCTCAAGGATAATAAGTTATTCATCAATGAAGCTCTTCAGGCAGAGGATAGATGACCATTTGTCAGGACAGCATAGGTACTATTTTGTATGAAGGATGGACTTTTGAGATATAAGTATAAAGTTCTTTGAGTCTATGAGTCACAAACATGGAGCAGATTTCTGTATGATCCAGTGGTTTAACTTCATGATGACCAAATATCTGGGTTTTTTCTAATTTATTATAACTTCCAACCAGATGACCATGTGGATACCAGCTGCCCATGTGGTCTTTAGTGTGAAGTAGAAATGATAGATGGTGATAATGGACTCTGATGCCCAAGTATCTGGTGCTATTTCAAATGGGGAAGTTAGGGATTCAAAAACACATAAAGCCCCACCTCCTCTGGCCCAGGTTCAAGTGCTAGTTCTGCCATTTGCCAGCTGTGAGGTGTTAGGCAAATTACTTCCCTTCTCTGAACCTCAATATCCTCATCTATAAAATGGGGATAATAACACTGACTTCATGGAATTGTTGTGAGGATCAAATGAGATAAAATCACTTTATAAGTCATAAAGATCTATACAGAAATACATTATTATTGCCAATTCTCCCCAGGGAATGCTTCTGGGGAGGGATTTTTTTTAGTAGAGTGGAAAATTAGCTCCTTCTGAATAGGACAATCTAGTCACATGAGTTTTGTGCTGTCAGCACAGAGAAGAAATAAACAACTTTTTCTCTGTCCCTTGTGTGTAGCTTAGAAGGAGCTGAAAAGGCAAAACCAAGACCAGGGATACTGTACATGATGAAGGCTTTATCAGGAATTTGCCTTTGTACAGATGAATCCTATGACTTCAGCATCAGGCAAAAACAGAAGTGAATCACAGAAATAATTTCTTAAACTGAAGTGCTTATAATGAACAGCTAAAAGAACTTGCATGAGTACTTTAATAACTATATAGCCCCAAAACTGAGGACGATCCAAAGAAAGGCTTTTGATGCCAAACTTGCCTGAAGTCCCAGGACAATGTATTAGCTCTGAAAAAGACTTGATTCCAAGCTATGGTTCAAGACAAGGTAGAAAATATTATTCTAATCAGCCTTTAGGTAGGGTCTAAGTAATAGAATTATCAGAACAGTTTCCCTCCATGCTTAATTCTTCAGCCACCCTGGTCTGCTTTCCATCCCTTGCACACATCTCATGTTTTTTCACCACCATGCCTGGAATCACCTCTTTCCCACTTCTACCTGAAACCTTATACATCCTTCATAACTCAGCTCAAATTCTGTAAAAATATTGGAAGCCTTTTCAGATACCCAAAGTCAGCAATCATCTTACCTTCCCCCAACTTCACCTGTCACTTGCTCTACTTATGTTATACTCTACATGATACTTGTATATTTTATAAGTACTATTGCATATTTATGTTTTCTCTCTTCCACTGCTAATTGTAAACCACACAAGATCAAAAATTACATTTTAATTATCTTTGCAATCCAACATCTCTGAACAGAGTACATCACTTGCAGTAGGGAACCCCAAAGTGGTCTTTGAGTACACGCTAAAAAAAGGTACATAATTGTGCCCATTGCTTCTAAAGTTGGTTTTTTAAGGTAACCTACATTATACTTTGATGCAGTTCTGCTTTGATATTTTGATAAATGTTTTATTAACCTTGTCTTTCATTTTAAAAAAGCAATAGACAATTCATGCTTATAATTTCAATCTCTGGTAAAATATACCTCTTACAATTCAGAACACCTGATCAAAGAAACCTACCACCATCAGCTAGAAATATATCTAAATTTCATAACTACATTTTTAGAAGTGAATCAATCCTAATTTAGCTTTAAAAGGTATTAGTGGACAAGGGATATAATCAGAAGATGGTATTACTTATGTTCTTAGTATGACTCCCCTCCCTAAGGGTGATCATTTGTGTAAAGAAGATTCCCAATCAAGATTTGGAGTGAGATGCTCAACACATTGACAGCTGCAAGGTATATTAGAAGCCATTCAGTCTAATGTACTCATTTTTGCAGATTAAAAAGAGACTTGGGCTTAGAGAGCTGCAGTGACCTGCTCAAGTGCTGAAGCCAGAATCAAAACCCAAGACTCTTGTCTCCCAGTCCAGTCCTCTTTCTGGTATACTACTATAGATATGGAAGACATGGTTCATGTCCTTAAGGAGCTCAGAAACTATGGAGGGAGACTAGATTCAGATACCAGAACAATAGAAAGCAGCAAGGAATTGGGTGATATGATTTCTATTGCAGTCTACAAGTGCCAAAGGAGAAGATGAAGCCTATAGGTTTAGTATCCAGGGATGGCTTCATAAACCAAATGAGCTTTGAAGGATGCATAGTATGTAGATAAATCAAAGAGGGTGAGAATGAGGAGATGAAGGATTTAAGCAGAGTAGTTTTCCAAAAAGACTTTCTTCTTTACTGGAAATGCCAAGAAAATGTCAGATGACCACTTGATGGATATGTTATGAATTGGATCCTTGTTCAGGAATAGGTCGGAATAGATGACCTCTGAGGGCCAATCGTTGACTCTGAAGAGTCAATCATTCTCAATATTTCTTTTGCCTGCCATCTCAGTGGAAGGCCTCTTTGGTCATCCACCAAAGATAAGAAAAAATAGCAGATCGATGAGTTGCTGGCATTGCAGCCTGGTATTTATCTTCCTTTCCTATTCTCAGAATAGTTTGTACATAGATTGACTAGTTCTTTAGAGAATTTATGTCCAAAGGTAGAAAATCTGAGATGATAAGAGCTGGAAAAATGAATCACAGAACCAGAAATTTAGAGCTAGCCAGGGGAGGCCAAGGCAACATCTACTCCAATACCCTCAGTTAAAGAAAAGTCAATGGAGGCTCAGATAGATCAAGTAACTCAGATCAAACCTTGGTGCTTGAACTTCGTAACTAGTGCCTCACTCCCATGAACTGGATGAATTCTGAAAGCAAAAGATTGGGTGCCCCAGAGGGGAATAGAATTATGGTTTAGGCAGACTGGCTACACAGTCAGCAATGTGTGGATTTGGGGTGATATGTATAGGGATCCCCAAAACTATGTGACCAAAAATAGTTTAACTGAGACAAAATCTCTTAGAGGAAAGTTGTTCCAAAGTGAAAGAGAGGTAGACTGGCAAAATTTAAAAGATAGACAGATAGAAGACAGAGGTATAGAGTGAGTATTTATTAAACACTTGTAATGACACAGACACTGTGCTAAGTCCTAAAGATACAAATACTAGCAAACAAAACAATCTCTACTCTCAAAGAGCTTACATTCTAATAAAGGAAAACAGAATCTAAAGGAACGCTGGAAAAGAGAAAGAGAGGAGCGGATAACTACTCAGAGGTAAATCTGCTCCTGGGGAAGTGAAATTCTGAATATGAATTAAGCTAGGAAGAAAATGATCATGCCTGGGCCCCTGATGAAATGGCATTCTGAGCTAATGACTCTTCAGTCATGAGAGCAGGCCTCAGAACAGAGGTATCTCCAGGGTAGGAAGGCTGCTTATCTAAAAGGCAGAAGAGTCCAAAGAGTGAGTCTAGTTAACCAAGAAAGTTTAAGTTACCTATAAAGTAACTTGGACTCATGGATCTTAGTTCTAGTGTAGTCTAGCTGAGTGATCAGGGGTAATTTATTTGACTTCTCTGGGAATGAGCTTCTTCATCTTTACAATGGGGATAATAATATTTGTGCTAGCTTACACATTGTCTAAACCTCTGAGGGCTATAGGAGCTCTTACAAATCAGGCTGGCCCTTAGTGGCCAGGCATAACATCAATTCCTGGGCTACACATGACATCTCTCCATATTGGTAGGAACTGCCAGAGCTTGTATTCTGCTGGTCAGATTCATTAGTTTATTTGACATTCACTACAGCCTTGTGGAGGTTGATGGGACAGGAATTTTATCTTCACTTTATAAATAAAAAAAAAAAAACTGAGATCCATACAGATGAAGCAACTTGCTCAGGGTCTCAGAGGCTAGACAAAAGCAGAGCCAGGATTCAAACCAGTATCTTCTGCCTTCACATCTAGGACCCTTTCCATCACTTGTATTGCTTCTCTAGGGTGTGCCTACAAGGTAGATTGGAACCAGAAGGGACATGACTTAAATTCCAAACCTAGCAAAGAGTTGGACTTGATCCTAAAGACAACTGGGGGAATCTTTTCCTTTCCTAGGCAGAATACTGTTTCTCTAGGGCTTCCACTAAGCTTGTTATAATGGACTCTTGGCCACAACCCCAAACTCACCAGCTGTAGCATTACTCTCAAGACCCTAAGAGCTCAGGCTAAGCTGGAAGCATGCAATATGGGTTGCCAGGCTAGAAAATGGATCCTAGGTTCCTAGGAACTAGGGGGAAATCCTGAGCCTCTGGCAGCTTTTGGTATGTCTGAACCTGCCGCCAATGCCCCATGGAGTACATCTGCTGGACTTTGATCCTGCTACCTCTGAATTTGGAATCCTGGCACTCTGCCTCTGGTGATTGCTTGATGGCTGCCCTCTCTAATCCCTTGGCATGTGGAGGGCTAGGCCATGCATACTAATTTATAGGATCCTTGGAACTTAGGGAAGTTCTAGAAAGGGAAATTTGACTTCGTATGAAGAAAAATTTCCTAACATTTGGAACTAGCTAGAAGTGAAATGGAGTTGGGAGATGATGACATAGAAGTGACTTGAATATTTTGACCTCAAGCAAGAAGTTGTCAGGGAAATAGTAACACAGAGCATAGACCCTATCTGGGTAGAGTTGCCTTCGTAGAAGGCAGGGTCTAACTCTCCTCTCTATAATTAGACGAAGAAGAATGGGTCCTGAAAGAATATTTTCTTTCAGCATCCATCTTTCTAGCCTTCCAGTGGTAAGAAGCCAAGGGAGCAAGCATTTATTTATATAGCATCTACTACCTGCTAGGCACAACCATGCAAGGTGGAATATTATTATCCCCATGTTACAGCTAAGGAAATCAAGGCAAAGATTAAGGAACTTGCTGAGGATCACACGATAGCAAGTATGTCAGGCCAACTTTGAACCCAAGTCCTTCTAGCTCCAGGCCCAGCACTCTATCCACTGCACCACCTGGCTGCTTCTAGGAGCTAGGAGGCAGGGAGGAACATGAGAGCTATGACTCCTAATAACCCTCTTCCAGGTCAGAGTCCCATTTGCCCTTTTCTAGCTGTGACCATGAGCCAATGAGCAATAAGTTGGTTCATAACATAGAAGGAAGTCTGGGGACCATCTAGGGCCATCCTCTCATTTGTTAGATGAGGAAACTAAGGCCTTGAGTGACTAAATAACTTGTCTAAGGTCACATAGCTCATAAGCAGGGCTGGTATTTAAGCCAAAGTCCTCTGGCATAACAACAATAAAAGTTGTTGTTGTTGTTGTTGTTATATAATATCTTCAGGTTTACAAAATATTCTAAATATGTTATCTCATTAAGTCCTCACAACAAAAGTATAAAGTAGACATTGGTATTATTCCCATTTTATAGAAGAGAAAATAGAGGCTGAGAGAGGCTAAATGAACCCAGGTAAGTACTTACTTATCTGAGGCAAATTCTCAGTGTGGGTGTTTTTCACTCCAAAGTCAGCATTCCATCAATTATGATACATAACCGCCTCCTAACTTCTTGCTACAAAAACTTAGCAACTTCCTCATTCAGTAGCTCCCTGAAAATACTCCACAATACAGCCCCCTCAGTCAGGGTCATGGCACAGCCTTTCCCCATCCCAAGAAGAGTCTCCCTTCAATTTGTTTTCCCAGTGATGAGTTGAACTGGCTCAAGCCCTTGGACCTGATGCCAAATCCTAAAAAGAAGCAAAAAAGGACTGTGGTTGCCAGCCTTCAGCACTCAGCAAGCTTGCAGCAGGCCAGTTAGGGAGGTCCATCTTGGTTAATAAGGTTAGATAAGGTACAGAATCATAGTTCCATTGGATCTCAGAGCTGGAAGGGACCCAAGAGGTCCTTTAACTCCAAGAAACTGACCTAAAGTGTTACCTGAATGGTCCTCCTTGACTTTAAATGTTCTTCCCCTCATTCCTAACTTGTCCCTCTCCCCTTAGACTTGAAATTCTTGAGTGAGATAGGTTTTTGGGGGGAAAAGGAAGTATTTTTGGTGGTACACTGGTATTTGTAATAGAAACCCAGCATGGCACAGAGAATAGACTGTTGAACTTGGAGTCGAGAAGACCAGGGTTCAAATTCTGCAATCCTACTACAATTAAATCCATTAACTTCTCTGGGTCTCTTTTTCTTTATTTATAAAATGCAGCTACTAATACCTGCTTTTATCTGTCTCACAAGGTTGTCTGAGGCTCAATTGAGATAATAATATACAAAACACTTTGTATATATGTAATAAGAAGGGACCTTAGGATTTTCTAGTTAATCTGGTGCCTGAAAAAGAATTCTCATGTACTATTGAACCCACTGGCCACTGTTCATAGAGATTTCATTTATTCCCTTCAGTCGGGAGGGTTTCAGTCTGTCTCAAGGCAGTCCATTCCACTTTTGGACAACTTTGTTAGAAAGTGTTTTCTCAAAACGTTCTTAAATCTGCCTCTACAGCATATAGGTCTGCCCTCTGGGTCCAAGCAGATACAACATAAACTGTCTTCCAAGGGAAAGTCTTTCAAATAATTGAAGGCAGCTAGCATGTTCCTTCCAGCTCTGATTTTTTAAAGAACTACATAAATGCCAGTCACTTTTATTATAATCTGCCTACCTTTTAAAACCCAACTCAAATACTCTCTCCCCCAGAAAGACTTCCCTGCTCTTGTGGACAGTAATGACCTTTCCATTCAGACCTCATGTAGTACTTTGCACCTCTCTCTTATACTTTCATCTAAATTTATGCATTATCAATTGTTATTTTGGGCAATGGAAAGAGATGGAATCTTGATTAGAGTCAGCCAGGTGGCAAAATGGAGCACTGGAAGCCCTGAGTTAAAATCTAGCTTCAGAAACTATCTGTCTCAGCTTCCTCAATTAGAAAATGTAAATAATAATAGCACCTACTTTCCAGGATTGTTGTGAGGAACAGCGAAATAAGGTTTGTTGAGCACTTGGCATGTGGTAGGTACTGAAAAATGCTTATTTTCTTCCTTCTTTAGGTGGAGTCAGGGAAAATTTGATTCCTTATCTCAAGTCTAGAATATGACATATATATATGTATATATATATATATATGTGTGTGTATAGTGTTATATATATATACATATATATATGTATGTGTATAGTGTTTATATGTATACATATATATGTATGTGTATAGTGTTTATATATATATATATATATATATATACATATATATATACTTTACCCCCACAGGGATCAATGCAAGGAAAGCCCTTTGTATGTGGTGACATGCTATAGAAAGAAAGATGAATTGAAAATTGTCATTCTCTGATACTAGACTATAAACTCCTTGAGGACAGGGGCTGTGTCACATCAAAATGTGTTTCTCTAAGAGCTACAGACAGTGCCCTGCTCAAGGTAAGTATTAATAAATGTCTATTAATTGCTATTGTTTTTTGATACTGTTCATCTGTTCTGTGATTTTTCCCTGGGTCAAGGGAGGGCAAGGCCAGGGCAAGGGGAGCTGTGATAGAGTTAGAAGGAAAGTCAGTAACCATAGAGGAATTGGAAAATGTAATGCTACAGCCCTGCCAGAAGTCAGCAACTTCTCTACTTGGCCAGGGGTGTGACACGGACTTTTAATCCTGCCAAGAGAAAAAAAATCAGAAAAAAAATTAAAGGAGTCAAGACCAATCCAGGTCCAGTATGGGGAATAACTACCATTCCCAGGCCAGAAATCAAAAAGGGAGATGACACAGATAAGGCAGGCCAGGACCAAACTCCATTAGTGATTTTTCCTCTTGTGAAGTCCCTTCCCAAGTGGGGCAAATACGCCAATGTAATTTAGCTACCAAATAATACATTTTAGTTAAACAATATGTACTGAGTTCCTGTAATAGTCCCATGTTGGCACAGATGTAATTTTCCAGTCATGCTGCACTTCTCTTAATGAAGGGGCTGTATTTCATAAAGATAAAATGTTCCAAAAGTATTAGGGTAGTTTTAAGCTATTTAAGTTATTTTGGTGTCAGAAGCTTCATTAGCAAAGGCAGAAATAATATAGGAAGAAGAGGGGTGTACTTGGGGACTTTATTAAGGGGAGTTCAATAAAGCGGTAATAAGGGCTCTCATTTGCATAACATTTTAAGGTTTACAAAGAACTTGCCTCAAACAATCCTGTGAGGTAGATAATGTTAGTAGCATTTTCCCCATTTTATTGATGAGGGAACTGAGGGACAGAGAAGAAGCCTTCCTTGCCATGGCCCCATATTCCAACCATCTTCACCCCACATTGGAAACTTGGACTTGCCCCCTTGCCCCTTTGAGTACTGCTAGGTGAGGTTTTTGCCTCTCAACTTACCTCAGATCAGTCACTTCTTGCAACCTCCTTCCTATGCCCCAAGGTGGGTATCCTTCCTCCATCTCTGCTTTTAGCTCCCTTTTATAGGCTGTGTTCCCCTAACAGGGCCCTTGTAGGCAGAGACTATCTTTTTTGTTTATATTTGTATCCCCAGCATTTAGCACAGTGCCTGACACATAGGAAGCCTTTGATCAATACTTTAAAGTTTTATCTATCAAAGGGCATACAGTTAGTAAGAAGCAGAGCCCAAGTTCCGTGTTTTATGTTCTAGTAGTCAATGATCTAAGAATTTGAGCTGTCCATGGTAGAAAGAGCTAACTAAGGAGTGCATTCTCCCTCACCAAGTGGAGGCTGATGGCCACTTGCCCAGGACACCATAGAGGGGACTTCTATTCCTACACAGAATGAATTCAGTGGACTCTGAGGCCCTTTCTGATTCTGAGATTCTATGATTCTGTATTCTAAGGGCCCTCCCCCCTGTAATACCCAGCACTCTCTGTTCTAAGGCCCCTTCTAACTTTAATACTGTTTGTTCTGGAGGCCCCTTGATAGCACTGACATTCTGTGATTCTCTTTGAGCTCTGCAGCATTGCAGAGAGAGTCCAGGAAGACTTGCACTTGCTGCTTCCCTCCCTTGCTTCCTCTTCCTTCCCCTAACCCTCCCTCCCCCCATTAGCCAGCTGTGTTAAACAAGAGGCTCACAAGGAAGATACAGTATGAGGTGGAAGGAAAAAAGTAGATCAGGGCCAGATTGGAGCAGAGGCTCTGGAAGAGGAAAGTGGGGGAAGGGAGAGAGAGTCTCTGTGTTAATATGTCTCGCACTAGGTCATTAAATATTCTCTACAGGCATAGCAGATGGTGAAGTAACTCCACAGATAACAAGATTAGGAGGCTGGCATCGACTGCCTGAGAGAGGCAGATGTGGCCAGTTAGGGAGGCGTGGAGGAGACCCTTAAAGGGATAGCAGCACTACCACTCACCCTCCATACCCACCATCATAATTCCCAGTCAGCCAGTTCCAAATTTCCATAGCAGTATCCAGGTCATACTATTGCTCCATTTTCTATTCACAGAACCTCACTTCCATCACATACCCAAACAGGTCTTTTCACTGTCCTCATGCATGCTCTACCCATTCCTGTTTCTACAGGGTTATTCCTTCTATCTCTCCAAATTTCCTTCATCCTTCAAAAACCAGCCTGAGCTCATGCACCTCCTGGGCGCCTTCCCTGATTGCTCCCAGCTCACTCTGATCTCTCCTTCTCAGATCTTCCTATTAGTCTTACAATCTGCACCCTACTATTGGAAAACAAATTGTTCTATAATTATTTCAGAGATAGGACTAGACACTGAGTCCTGTCTCCTTAGCTAAATAAGCTCCACAGAGAGCAGAAACTGTATCTTCTTATTCTTCTCTCTCCTTCACAGAACCCAATAATTCAATTCATTTATTAAGTCTATGGACCTGAAAAGTGATGAACTCAGTAAAAAATTGTTTTTCTTTCTTTGTCAATAGTGGCGGGGACAAGGAAGAGATTTTGTTGATTTAAAATTAATTTAAAAAACAAAAAAAGTCTATGGACCTGTCACTCAAGGACTAATACTACTGATAATAAAACTGACATTTCTATAACCTTAATGTTTACAAAGCAAATATTTCCCCATTCTATAGTTAATTAAACTGAGGCTCAATCTCATGGCTAATTATTTATAGAATTTCATCAGTATAGAAAAGAAGGAGGAGAAGAAAGAGAAGGAGAAGATAAGATGAGGAGGAGGAAGAAGGGAAGAAGAAGAAGAAGAAGAAGAAGAAGAAGAAGAAGAAGAAGAAGAAGCAGAAGCATTTATATGGTCCTTTAAGGCTTACAAAGTGATTTACAAACATTGCTTCACTTTATATTCTCAACAATCCAGGGATAGGTGCTCTTATTATCCTAATTTTGCAAATAAGAAAGCTAAGAGATACAGGGGTTAAATGACTTGTCCAAATTCAAGGGTATAGGGAATTCCAAGTAAGAAACTACTTCTAAAAATGCAGATTAGATACTTTCTCTGAAACATATAGTCACAGAGACAGAGATGTTAAGTGACTTGCCCAGGGTCATACAGCCAGCATCTGAAAGAATTGGGACTTGCCTGTCCTCTAAGACTAGGTATTTATTCACCACATCACACTGCCAAAGTTTACAGGTGTCAGAAATGAAGGTGGATATCAAGGTGGAAAAGAGAAGGCTGACATGGTGGAAAGAGTTTGAAATCAGAAAACCTGGATCCAAGTTTGGTTCTACTACTGATTCAACTTGGATATTATTTCACTCCTTGAGGCCTCAGTTTCTCTCTCTGTCAAGAAAAATAGAAGAATCTTCACAGCTTCCCTCAACATCATTGTTTTGAGAATCTAATGAGATAATGAATGTACAAAGGCTTTGTAACTACAAAGCTCTATGCACATGTGAGGGATGATTATTATGGTTATTAAACAATGATGAAACTGAAGCAATCTGTTCTAAAAGAGCCCAGGATTTCTCAGCAATTTCCCCTCTGCTGGTTTTATTTCACTTGGAAAAAAAGCACTTTCTGCTTCCTAACACGCTAATCTGTGGCTGACAGGCCCGAGGATAGGAATGGCCTTGCTAGCTCTTTCATTCTCTTAAGCAGTGCACTGAAAAATGATGGTGATCATTACCAGTTGCAAGATCCTCTCCTAGGGGGAGACAGCAGATGCATAAATGGATCTAGGACTAACCATACACCAAGAAGGCACTATACACTTTCAGAATGGTGCAGTAAGGAGAACCCTACATTGAGAGTCAGGATCCTGAGGTTTCAGCCCCAGCTTACCACCTATGTGACCTTGAACAAGTAAGTGCCTTTCCCTCCTCCACAAGAAAATTAGTAGGTAGGATTATATAATCTGTAAGGGCCCCCTCAGCTCTGGAAATCAGAAGGCAAAGTTGTCACTTTCAAAGTTATACCCGACCTGTCTATTTGGAAGGTCATGACTGCAGAAAATGATAGCCAGTGATGCCTTCTTGTGCCAGGGGATTTGAAGGTAAGAAATACCCTAATTTCCCCCAAAAATATACTTCATTTCTAATTTATTTTACTCTTTGACATAAAATCTCGATCCCTCTCCATGGCATTCAAGGCTCTCTACTGTCTGAAAAAATCTAATCAGAAACCAAAAATATGGAAAAAAGAGCAAATTTTTTGCATGATCCCAGAGTACAGAAATGGGGCCAATGGATGAGGAAAGAAGCAGGCAAGCAATTTTCAATTTAATATGAAAATGAACTCTCTAGCAATCAAATTAATCCCATAATGAAATGGTCTGGTTAGTGAGATACTGAACTCTCTGTTACAGGAAGTATTCAACCAGAAGCTATACAATTTTCTTGTTCTGTAAACAGAAGCAATGCTTTGGGTGGAAGGGAAATTGGATCTTCATGGTTTCTGAAGTTTTAATAATTCTTAGATTCTAGAATACCCTCTGTGCTTCAATTTTCCCACTAATAAAATGAGGAGAAAGCACAAGACTGAGGGTCAGGAACCTAGAAATCATAAATAAAGTACCTCCCACTCAAAGTATATAAAAGTTCTATCAGAGCTTGTAAAACTATGATGTATGTTCTCAATCAGGGGTGTACTGGAAAACATTTAACAACTGGCTTTCTCAGGGGCAAAAATGCACCTACCACACCTTTTAACTTTAAATTGCATTATTAGCATTTTTCTTCGTTATCTTAAGTCTACTCAATAAAAAGAAACAAATCAAGCCCAAATTTGTAGTGTCTAGTGATTTCCAGTGTGTAAATGATCACACTGAAAATATAACAATCAGATCTCGAGAGCTGGTTGGAGCTGGCTCCAGCATAACCCTGTTCTAAAGTTTCTTCTAGCTCTGACATTATTCAAGTCTCTTCATCACTAGTTAAAGATCTGAGGTAATAAGGGGCACATCCAGGGTAGAAAAAGATCAGATAAGCAGGCTTGGTTGGCATATTTCAACAAGCTAATCAGGGAGAGCCAATAACACTGTTGGGTCTCCTGCGTTTTCCTGGTGAGAAGATTGAGAGAAATATACAAGACCCCCTGAGTGCCTCACAGTGCCAACCTACCCACTCCTCCAAGAGCCAAACCAGTTTATGTTTTTATGCACATGTGTTTTTAGAACATGCAGAGTAGAGAAGAAGAATCAGGAGAACAAAAGAACTCTTGAGATTTCAAAGTTTTTACTTCCTAACAATGCTCTTCCAGTAAAGTTGGTGGTCTTCCTCCTTCCAACACAGACTAGATGAGAAAGCCAATGTAAGGGATCAGATAGAGCACTGGACTTGGAGACTGAGGACTTCAGCTCAAATTCCAATTCTGCTTCTCTCTACTTATGTGAACCTGTGTGACTCACTACCCCTCTCTGGGACCCTGTATTTCCTGCAAAGTAAAGAGGTTGGCTTAATAACATTTAAAGTCCCTTCCAGTTCTAAATCCTTTGATCCTTCTTACCTCTGGCTATGCTTTATAAGTCAACCTTCCTATTAACCATTTCAAGTCCTAACTATCCTTCCAGGCCCAGCATACATCTCTTACATTCAGCACACAGTGATCACTCATTCAAAATTCTTGTAGCTCTTATGGATGGTGCTGCTCATGAAGACCATTGGAATTTGGGGTAGGGGAAAGGAGGATTATCTGGACTTGTGATTTCATTGGTTAGGGAGCTCCCTCCATGAATGTATAATGGGAGACTGGCTCCCTCTCACCCTGAACCAGAATGAAGATATAACAAATCAATAGGGGACTGGCCATTAAGCCCAGTCTTTACAAAAAATGTGTAGAGTGCTTAGTTCCTATAATTCTTAACCTGAACTTTGGAGCAAGTATAGATATTCTGTAACTGGTTCCAGTCTGCTATCTACATGATGAATAGGAGCTTCTATGATTGGCTATGTACCTGGAAGTGAGACATTAAAATAAACAATTAGATCATCAGTCATTCAACAAGCATGTATTAAGCATTTGCTAGATGCCCATTAGGCAATCACAGCCTGGCCTTCTCTTTGTTGACTTTTTTCCATCTGCTGGCATTCCAGGGAGAAAAGAGAGACAGTACTTTAAATCCTTGGGCTCTCACCATATGAGGCTGACATGTGGCCCATGGACAAGGATCTTAGTTCTTTGCCTCAGCATTTGTTCAAAAGGTCAAGAGTGTGGTCCCCAAAGAGATCAGAGAGTAGAGTCTGTGCCAGGGTTTGCATACAGTTAGTCCAGTTTTGAAGCCTTGAGAAATGAAGAGTGACCTTTGTGACCCAGGTGAATAGTAGTAGAGAGAAGTACTCATCCAGAAGCAAGGTACATTTGGATATGAACTTGAGTTAGGTCTGAGCCCAGTGACCAAGGTGGTGTAGCAGCAGTTGTGCCCCTGAAGTGCTGAGGCTAGAAATGTTTCTACTTTTGTTCTTGTTGAATCTTGCTTGAATGAAATGTCCCTTTTTAAAAGCTAATTGAGGTTAATTGTTTGAGTGCAATTGGGACAATAGTGACTGGCAGCTAATAGTGGGGTGACAGACAGGAATAGGGACTTGAACTGATAACATTAGAAAAGAGGTACTCCAACCCCTCAGGGGTACCTCTGGAAACCTTGGGAAGATGCAGCCAGCCTTACTCTAAGACTATGAGATATAATGCCCACTATAAATTCAAAATGACAATCCATTTTCTTTTTTATTATCTTTGGCATAGATTATATTTTTTATAATTTTATATCATCATAATTATCCCAAGTATTCCTCCCACTCTTCTTCCCACAAATCCATCCTATATAACAAATAGTTATTTTTTAGAGAAGGGTGGGAAAATCATCCCAACTGATGAATACATTGAAAAACTCCAGAGCTCAAGGGGCGGAGCCAAGATGGCGGAGTAGAAACAGCTCATCCAAGCCACTCTGCCCCCAGATTCCCCCCAAACTACGTAAAAGGGGACTCTGAACAACTTCTGGAGCCCCAGCACCCACAGAACGACACAGAGAAGCTAAACTCCCGCTGAGGACAGCCCAGCAGCCCTGCAGGAAGGACCAGCACAGTGGTCTGGGACCTGGCAGCTTGCAGCGCGCAGAGCACAGGAGCCGAGCCGAGCCGAGCCCAGGTCCGCATGAGCTGAGGTTTTAGCCCCAGGGCGGCAGGGCCAGCAGCCAGCTGGAGGAACCCCAGAACACCAGGAGCTGTGGCGACTCCAGAATTATCAACATAGACTTGCCTAAGACAAAGTAAGAGGTTAGTGTCCTATGGACTTTGGGACTGGTATTAGGGAATGCCTCGGCTCCCTCCCCTGGGGGCTAGAAACCGCTGAGGACAAAGCCATTTTGTAGTTTTCAGAGGCAGCTCCTGCTCCTAGCCTGCAAATTTGTAGGGAGATCCAGCTATCAGTCTTGGGGGGTAATCGCTCTTGCTTTAACCTCCCTGGATCTGGATTGTCATCTAGGGTGGAAGTCGTGGGTGGGTTTACAGCTTGCCAGAAACCGAAGTTGCCCCCCACACGTTCAGGACGAAAATTCCTCTATCTGGCCCTAAAGCCATAGTGTGGCAACAAGCCCAAAAGTCAAGTAATTAAGTGGCAACATGTCAAGGCAAAGGAAACAGAAAAATGCAACCCTAGACTCCTATTTTTGGGGCATAGAGCGGGAAAAGGACTGTGAGGTCAGAAGTCCTGCTCCAAAAGCCCCAGGGGAAAACATGAGTGGGTTGCAGGCCATAGGGGACCTTAAGAAGGACTTTAAAAATCAAATAAGAGAAGTGGAGGAAAAATTGGAAAGAGAAATGAGAAGGATGCAGGAAAAGTAGGAAATGAGGGTCAACAGCCTGACTGAGGAAAACAACACCTTAAAAAATAGACTAACTCAAATGGCAAAGGAGGCCCAAAGGGGCAATGAGGAGAAGAATGCCTTAAAAAGTCGAATTTGCCAGATGGAAAAAGAATCTCAAAAGTTCACTGAGGAGATTCATTCCTTCAGAGTTAGCCTGGAGCAAATGGAAGCTAGTGACTTTATGAGAAATCAAGATGCTGTTAAGCAAATCCAAACAAATGAAAGATTAGAAGGCAATGTGAAATATCTCATGGGAAAAACCACTGACCTGGAGAATAGATCCAGGAGAGACAATTTAAAAATTATTGGACTACCTGAAAGCCATGATCAAGAAAGAACCTAGAAATCACCCTTCAAGAAATTCTCAAGGAAAACTGCCTTGATGTTTTAGATCCAGAGGGCAAAATAGAGGTTGAAAGAATCCACCGATCACCTCCTGAAAAAGATCCCAAAAAGAAAACTCCCAGGAATATTATAGCCAGGTTCCAGAATCCCCAGATCAAGGAGAAAATACTCCAAGCAGCCAGGAACAAACAATTTCAATATTGTGGAAACACAATCCGAATAGCCCAGGACGTGGCAGCTTCTACACTGAGGGATCCAAGGGCATGGAATACGATATTCCAGAGGGCAAAAGACCTGGGAATGAACCCAAGGGTCACCTACCCAGCAAAACTGAGTATTTTGTTTCAGGGGAAAATATGGTCATTCAGTGGAATAGAGGACTTTCAAGCATTCTTGAGGAAAAAACCAGAATTGAATAGAAAATTTGACACCCAGACATAAGAAGGAAGAGATGCCTGAGAAGGTAATCAGGGAAAAGAAATCAAAAGGAACTTATCAAAGTTGAACTATTTACATTCCTATATGGAAAAGCAATAACTGTGACTGATGATATCTTTCTCACTATGAAAATAATGGAAGAAGGGGGTGTGGTTATATGAATACATATGTGAATGTGTGTGTATATGGTTACAGTTATATATGGATAGAAGGCATAGTTTGAATTTGTTGGGAAGGGAGAATACTCAAGGGATGAAATTATGAGGTGAGAGAGGAAAGTGGCAAGAGGAGATGGGGAGAGACAGGGTAGTGTAAACCATCCCATGCAGAAGAAGCAAGGGGAAGTGGTTGCAAAAGAGGGGGAGAATAAGGAAGGCTAAAAAGGCAAAACCACATTCACATTGAATTTGGTTCAGGGAGAAAAATGACATACATACTAAATGGGATATCTCAACCTGCAGCAGGATAGGGGGAAGGGGGATGAGAGGAGGGATGATGGATGGGAGGGCATCCTTGGGGGGAGGGGTGGTTGGAAGTACCCACTATAGAAGAGGGACAGGATCATGTAGGGAATGGACCAGGTGGGGGGTGGGATGAGTGGGAGGGAATTATAAGCAGCCTTGTACAACATATCTACTATGATAATGTTTTGCATAGCTAGACATATACAACATATACTGAATTACTTATCTCCCACGAAGGAATGGGTGACAAGGGAGGAAGGAAATGGATCTGAAATTCGAGGTCTTAACATTAAATGTTTCAAATATACATAAATACTATTATTAATACTCTTTTGCTTGTAATAGGGAGATAAGATGTGCAGGCATTGGGACACAAAGATTCACCTTCCTCTAATGGAAAAGTCGATGGGGGTATGGGAGAAGGTATGGGAGAGAGCAGATTGGAGGAAGCGATATCTTGTGGGACTGCTATTCTGGGAGGTTGGGTAGGGAATAATGGGGGGAAAATGATTGTAACTCAAAATCTGGTGGAAATGAATGATGTAAAACAGAAGTTAATAAAGCATTTGTTTAAAAAAAGAAAAAAAAAGAAAAAGTCCAAAAACGTGTGCATTGTGTCCCCCCCACTTCCAGGAAAGGATAGTTTGGGAGTGTCTTCTCATTTTCTTACATTTACTTTCAATTTTTGTTGTGTCGTTGTTCTTTACACTAATGTTGTAGTTACTGTGTATATTGTTTTCTTGGCTTGGCTTACTTTACTCTGCATCACTTCATATAGATCTTCCTATGTGTCTCTGTATTCATCACACCCCTGATTTCTTACAGCACAGTAATATTCAATTACATTCATATATACAAATTCTTTAGCCATTCTCTAATTAATGGTCATCTACTTTGTTTCAAATTCTTAGCTATCACAAATAAGTGCTGCTATAAATATATTGATGTTCATGGACATTTACCTTAAGTATAAGCCCATTAATGGAATCTCTGGTTCAAATGGAATGGACATTTTAGTCACTTTAATTGTATTATTGCAAATTGTTTTCCAAAAATGTTTGTACCATTCCACAACTCCAAAATAATCAGTTAGCATCCCTATCATGCCACAACCCCTCCAACATTTACTGTCGCCATTTTATGTCATTTTTTGCCAATTTGAAATGTACAAGGTAAAACCTCAACATTGTTTTGATTTACATTTCTCTGGTTATTAATTTTTTTCATGTGGTGAATGCATGTGAATATTTTACAGTTTTTTTGAGAACTGTGTTTTTTTCTACCCTTTCTCCTTTTATCTATTGAAAATGCATATTACATATATATGTATGCATGTGTGAAACTATACATACATATGTGAACTGTTTATGTACCTTGGATTGTTTATGTTTCTTGAATATCTAACCCTTGTAAGAGAAATTTGATATGATTTTTCCCATTTGACCACTTCCCTTCTTATCCTAGATGCCCTAATGTTATTTGTGCAGAAGCTTTTAAGTTTTAGGTAATCGAAATTGTCTATTTTATCTTTTGTAATAACTTTGATCTCTTATTAAGAAAGTCTCCTACCCACATCTGTGAAAGGTATATGATCTGTTTCTCTTCTAGTTTTTTTTATAGTATTATCTTTTTTTTTTATAGTATTATCTTTAATACTAAGGTTATGTATCTATTTATAATGTGTTGTGGAGTAGAGTATAAAGTGTTGGTCTAAGCTTAATTTTTGCCATACTGCTTTCTAGTTTTCCCAGCAGTGTTTATCAAATATGGAGTTTTTCCTAGGTAATTTATGTTTTCTACTTTATCAAAAACTGGGTCATTAGGTTGCATTTTTTAAAATTCTCCCTTGTATTCTCTTCCATTGAGCACTCTCTCTATTTTTAAAGCAATACTAGATTTTTTGATGACTATTGCTTTATAATATATTCTGAGATCCGAAAAAAACTCTTTAGCCTCTTCCTTACTTCTTTTCAACATTTCCTATGATATTTTAAATATTTTGTTTTTCCAAATGAAGTTTGGTATTATTTTATCAAGTTTTTTTTATAATATCCCCTCAGCAATTTGATTCATATAGCATTAAAAGTTTGTATCAATTTTCGTAGTATTGTCTTTTTTATTATATTGGTACAGCCTACTCATGAACATTTAATATTCCTCCAACCATTTAAGTTGTACTTTGTTTTTTAAGGAGCACTTTATAATTGAATCTATATGAGTCTTTCATGTATCTTGGAAAGCTTATCTCCAGACAGTTTATGCATTTTGTCCCAGGACACATTGAGAGATACTGACCCCTTGTAGGTGAATATCTGGCCACTGGACCCAGATGGCTCTGGAGGTGAAAGTGAGGTTGTAGCCATCCCTCACTTAAATCCAAGTCAACTGTGAGTCATATCATCATTTCCCTGTTATCATGGTCTTCTTCAAGAATGAAGGACAAACACAACAACAATGCATGTTGTAGTTATTTGGAAGGGAATTTCCTTTATATTATTGCTTCTTGTGTTTTGTTATTACTGTATAGAAATGTTGGTGATTTTTGAGGATTTATTTTACAGCCTGAAACTTTGCTGAGGCTATTGTCTCAATTAGTTCTTTACTTATTCCCTAGGATTTTCCAAGTAAGCCATTATATCATCAGCAAACAAAGACAGTTTTATCTCCTTTTTACCTATCTTTATTTCTTTAATTTCTTTCTCTTGTCAGATTGCTGTTGTTAGCATTTCCAGAACTATATAAATAATAGTGGGCAGAATGGGCATCTTTTGCTTCACTCCTGTATTTATTGGAAAAGGTTCTAATGTATCTGCCTTGCACATGATGTTTGCTTTTGGTTGTAAATGGATGTTTTTATAATATTAAAAAGATCCCTCTATGCCTTTACTTTGTAGGTTTTTTAATGGTAAAGTGTTGCACTTTGTCAAAGGCTTTTTTTGCATCTATTGAGATGATCATGTGGTTTTATATATTTGAATTTTTAATATAATTATGTTGATTGTTTTCCTAATGTTGAACTATTCTCACACCTCTAATAAAAATCCCACTTGGTCATAATGAATGAGTTCTTGGATAAATCACTATAGTTTGTTTGACATAATTTTGTTAAAAAAAATTTGATGACATTAGCCTATTGATGACATTAGCCTATAGTTTTCTGAGTGCCACCATGATGAGAGGCCTGGAGATAAGGCTATACAAGGAGAGATTGAGGATCACAGAATTAATAGACCTACATTTGTAAAAAGCCTTGGAGACTATCCAGTCCAACCCCCTTATTTTACACATGAGGAAACTATAGTCTTGATAGGCTAAGTGAATTGATCAAAGTCACACAACTAATAACTGTTTAAAGCAGGTTTTAAACCGAAGTCTTCCTGGCTCGAAGTCCAAGACTTTGAAGTGTCAAACATGGGATCTCCCAGTGCATCCAAAGCAGATTAAGTTTAATTGATAAATAATTAACAAAAGTAATTAAAATACAGTAGAACAGAGATAATGCTAACATATGGTTTTCTAAGTCAATATGTAGCCTACAGGCAGCTTTAGTTCTGGTTCAATGGCCCACATTTCTATTTGGGTTAATATCACTGCACAACACCCTGGTGTTAGTTCAATTCAAGCAGAGTTTATTAAATGTCCCCTATGGTTCAAGGCATTGTGTTAGGTACTGAGAATGTAGGGATATGGGAAGGATCTATAATTTCCTTAGTTTTCACAACTCCTGGGAGGACTCAGACTGCAAATGTCTATGACTTTGTAGGCAAATCTAAGAGGAAGATAGGTGGTACAGTGGATAAAGGGTCGGGCCTTCAGTGAGGAAAACCTAAACTCAAATCCTGCCTCAGTTGTGTGATCCTGGATAAGTCACTTCATCTTTGCCCCAGTTTTCTCAACTGAAAATGGGGATAACCACAGCCTCTACTTTGAAGGACTGTTTTAAGAATCAAATGAGATTATATTTATAAACTTCTTAGTATGGTACATGACACATAGATAATGGCTATAGTTGAGGGGCTACGCTGTTGCAGAAGAAAACTTTTACTATCAGCTCCCAGAGAGCAGAAGTAGAGTCAGTGGGGAGAAGCAGAAGGGAGAGACACTTGACCACAGCCTAAGGAAGTACCCCTACCAATTAGAACTGTCCCACCATCGAAGGCTGTCCCAGGAAAAGGGTTCAAGCAGAAAGGAACACTCACTTGTCTAGAACATAAAGAAAGAAATAGTCCCAGCATTAGCTAGGGGATTAGACTAAATGACCTCTAAGGTCCTTTTCAGCTCACTCTCCATGATTCTCAGGTCGGCCTGGCTGATATAGGAAATCTCTCAGGCCCCTTCCAACAGAAGAATGCCATGAACTTCCTTGCTCACTGTCATCCCTCCCACCTTCACAGCTGGAGAGTAGCAGCCCTGTCTTCCTAGCAGTAGAGAAATTAGCTGCCAACACTCCCGCTCTCTCACATCACTCCTGCCATTAAGCTGTGCAAGCTTTGACTCAATTTTTTCCCTTCCCATAATTGAGTTCAAATTATTTGTGAGACACTCAACCAATTTATCACAGCTCACTCAAAGTCCCTAAATTGGTGCTAGGACTGTTTTGGAAAGGATGGTCTGAGCTGGCCAGGAAAATTCCCCCCAGCCCAATGACTGTGCTAGACAGTTACCTGATCAAGCTGTTTATAATGTAATTGTGCCATGAATGACCAGCAGCTCTTAACTGGAATGTGTAATTCAAAGACAGGGAAAAGTTTCCATTTGCCACTGACTTGACTGCTTGACATCAAATCTCAACTCTTCTCCATATCATTCTAAGCTCATCTTAGCTTGTTATTTAACTAGGTAGTAGAGTCAGAAAGACTGGAATTCAAATCTTACTAGCTGTGTGACTCTGGATAAGTCACTGAACTTCAGTTTCCTCAACTTTAAAACAGAGATAATGCCTGCCTCCTGGGTTGTTTTAAGGCTCAGATGAGATGATATTTGTAAAGTGCTTAACACAATTCTTTCCCTCCCCGAAAAAAAGCTTACCCACACTTTCTATGTAGGGTATCAACATTCATTCACCTGGCATTCAAGGTTCATACCCTTTAGGTTATCTTTGATTTTTCCTTCCAACTCAATCTCAGAGACAAAAGGTTACCACATCCTGCTAAGTATACATATATATGCACATATATATGTGTGTATATACATATACGTATGTATCTACATATATACATATATATATGTAACATCTCCCATATTCCTACTGCCAATATTCTTGTAGAAACCCTCATTATCATTTAGCTAGACTATTGCAGCAAACCTCCTTCCAAGTCTTCCACTTTCATATTCCTCCAATTCATCCTAAAAAAGAGGCCAGAATACTTTCCCTTATATATGGATCTAGCCATATTATTTCTCTGGTCAAAAGTCTTCAGTATTTGGGAATTGCCCACCAAGTAGAATTCAGACTTCTTGACCTGGTACTCAAGAACTCATCAACCTTTCCAGCCTTATCTTGTACTATCCCCCACAACATATTTTACTCTCCAAGTCACAATTGTGCCCTACCCCTCACATATAACCAGAACATTCTTTCTTTGGTGCTGTTAATCAAATTGTTTCCTATGCCTGGAATGCCCTATGCATTCTTAGTGAATACCCACCCAAAGTCTAAGCCAGACACAGATATTGTTCCCTCCAGTAATCTTTCCTACCCTTTTTGATCCTCTGAGACAGCAATAATCTCCTCCCCACTTCCTCAACCTCAAATAACATGTTTTGGAAACCTCTTTGATGTATTTATCATGTGTTATTATTTAATATAGTTATTTATGTTTATATTTTCTCTCCTTACTAGACTGGGAGCTTCTTGTGGGCAGGGAACCCAGTGTTCTATGCACTGCACCACCTAGCTGGATATGTTCATTTACTTTCACATCTTTTGTATTTGCCCTCTTCTTGCCTCTTAAACAGATACCACCCAAGTTCAAGCCTGGATTATTACAACAGCCTTTAAATTAGTCTCCTCCCTTCTTCTAATTTCTTCTGATTCAAAGTCACCCTCCACATAGCCAACAAAGTGACAGTTCTAGGTCTGATCATTTTACTGCACTACTAAATAAACTCTAGTGGTTTCCTATTATGTCTTTTTGGCATTTAAAGCCCTTCACAACCTGGCTTCCATACTCCCTTTCCAGAGTTATTAATGATTATTTCCCTTGACACATTTTAGTCCAATTAAAATGGCCTTTTAATAATAGTAATAACAGTATCTAGTGTTTGTATAGCACTTCAAGGTTTGAAAAGTAGTATGCATATACTGTCTCATTTTATCCTTAAAAACAATCCTGGGGGGGGGGGGGGGGCGGGCAGAGCCAAGATGGCGGAGTAGAAACAGCTCCTCCAAGCCTCTCTGCCCCCAGATTCCCCCCAAACTATGTAAAAGGGGACTCTGAACAACTTCTGGAGCCCCAGCACCCACAGAATGACAGAGAGAAGCTAACCTCCCGCTGAGGACAGCCCAGCAGCCCTGCAGGAAGGACCAGTGCAGAGGTCTGGGATCTGGCAGCTCGAAGAGCGCTGGAGCCGAGCCGAGCCCAGGTCCAAGTGAGCCGAGGTTTTAGCCCCAGGGTGGCAGGGCCAGCAGCCGGCTGGAGGAACCCCAGAACACCAGGAGCTGGGGAGACTCCAGAATTATCAACATAGACATGCCTAGGACAAAGTAAGAGGTTGGTGTCCTATGGACTTTGGGACCTGTATTTGGGGAATGCGTCAGCTCCCTCCCCTGGGGGCTTGAAGCCGCTGAGGAGACACGACATTTTGTAGTTTTCAGAGGCATTTGGCTCCCAGCCTACAAATCGTGGGGAGATACAGTGATCAGTCTTGGGGGGTAATCGCTCTTGCTTTAACCTCCCTGGATCTGGACTGTGATCTAGGGTGGAAGTTGTGGGTGGGTTTACAGCTTGCCAGAAACGGAAGTTGCCCCCCACACGTTCGGGAGGAAAATTCCTCTATCTGGCCTTAAAGCCATAGTGTGGCAACAAGCCCAAAAGTCAAGCAATTAAGTGGCAACATGCCAAGGCAAAGGAAACAGAAAAATGCAACCCTAGACTCCTATTTTGGGGGCATAGAGCGGGAAAAGGACTGTGAGGTCAGAAGTCCTGCTCCAAAAGCCCCAGGGGAAAACATGAGCGGGTTGCAGGCCATAGAGGACCTTAAGAAGGACTTTAAAAATCAAATAAGAGAAGTGGAGGAAAAATTGGAAAGAGAAATGAGAAGGATGCAGGAAAAGTATGAAATGAGGGTCAACAGCCTGACTGAGGAAAACAACACCTTAAAAAATAGACTAGCTCAAATGGCAAAGGAGGCCCAAAAGGGCAATGAGGAGAAGAATGCCTTAAAAAGTCGAATTTGCCAGATGGAAAAAGAATCTCAAAAGTTCACTGAGGAGATTCATTCCTTCAGAGTTAGACTGGAGCAAATGGAAGCTAATGACTTTATGAGAAATCAAGATGCTGTTAAGCAGATCCAAACAAATGAAAGATTAGAAGGCAATGTGAAATATCTCATGGGAAAAACCACTGACCTGGAGAATAGATGCAGGAGAGACAATTTAAAAATTATTGGACTACCTGAAAGCCATGATCAAGGAAAGAACCTAGAAATCACCCTTCAAGAAATTCTCAAGGAAAACTGCCCTGATGTTTTAGATCCAGAGGGCAAAATAGAGGTTGAAAGAATCCACCGATCACCTCCTGAAAAAGATCCCAAAAAGAAAACTCCCAGGAATATTATAGCCAGGTTCCAGAATCCCCAGATCAAGGAGAAAATACTACAAGCAGCCAGGAAGAAACAATTTCAATATTGTGGAAACACAATCAGAATAGCCCAGGACCTGGCAGCTTCTACACTGAGGGATTGAAGGGCATGGAATATGATATTCCAGAGGGCAAAAGAACTGGGAATGAACCCAAGGGTCACCTACCCAGCAAAACTGAGTATTTTGTTTCAGGGGAAAATATGGTCATTCAGTGGAATAGAGGACTTTCAAGCATTCTTGAGGAAAAAACCAGAATTGAATAGAAAATTTGACATCCAGACACAGGAAGGAAGAGATGCCTGAGAAGGTAATCGGGGAAGAGAGATCAAGGGGAACTTATCAAAGTTGAACTATTTTCATTCCTATATGGAAAAGCAATAACTGTGACTGATGATACCTTTCTCACTATGAAAATAATGGAAGAAGGGGGTGTGGTCATATGAATACATATGTGAACGTGTGTGTATATGGTTACAGTTATATATGGATAGAGGGCATAGGTTGAATTTGTTGGGAAGGGAGAATACTCAAGGGATGAAATTATGAGGTGAGAGAGGAAAGTGGCAAGAGGAGATGGGGAGAGACAGGGTAGGGTAAACTATCCCATGTAGAAGAAGCAAGGGGAAGTGGTTGCAAAGGAGGGGGAGAATAAGGAAGGCTAAAAAGGCAAAACCACATTCACATTGAATTTGGTTCAGGGAGAAAATGACATACATACTAAATGGGATATCTCAACCTGCAGCAGGATAGGGGGAAGGGGGATGAGAGGAGGGATGATGGATGGGAGGGCATCCTTGGGGTGAGGGGAGGTTGGAAGTACCCACTATAGAAGAGGGACAGGATCATGTAGGGAATGGACCAGGTGGGATGAGTGGGAGGGAATTATAAGCAGCCTAGTACAATATATCTACTATGATAATGTTTTGCATAGCTAGACATGTACAACATATACTGAATTACTTATCTCCCAAGAAGGAATGGGTGACAAGGGAGGAAGGAAATGGATCTGAAATTCGAGGTCTTAACATTAAATGTTCCAAATATATAAAAATACTATTATTAATACTCTTTTGCTTGTAATAGGGAGATAAGATGTGCAGGCATTGGGACACAAAGATTCACCTTCCTCTAATGAAAAGTTGATGGGGGTATGGGAGAGAGCAGATTGGAGGAAGCGATATCTTGTGGGATTACTATTCTGGGAGGTTGGGTAGGGAATAATGGGAGGAAAATGATTGTAACTCAAAATCTGGCAGAAATGAATGATGTAAAACAGAAGTTAATAAAGCATTTGTTTAAAAAAAAACAATCCTTGGAGATAGGTACTATTATTAACCCAATTTTAAAAATGAGAAAATAGAGGCAGAGGTTAAATCAGTCAGGCTCACATTTCTCAGCATCTGAGGCAGGACATGAGCTGGTTAGGTCTTCCTGACTCCAGGTCCAGTGGTCAGTCCACAGTGCCACCCTGAAGGCATTCTTCATACATGACACTCATCTCTGCAGTGTTAAATAGTCCATCCCATGTAACAGGAATACAACCCTGTCTCCCCTCTGCCTTTCAGAATCCCTCTTTCAGTGTTATATTCAAACTGGCTCTACATGAGGGCTTTTCTGATCCCTCCCCATCTCACCCCTAAATTACCTCACATTAATTGATAATTAATAATGTTTGCATATACTTACATATTTATATATGGCAAAGAGGAATACATAGAACATGGCTGAGTATGCAAGGTTTCCAAAATACCCAAACTTTCTCTATGTGTGCCTATGAAGGTTGTTGCTCCTCTCCTGTCCCAAAAGAATGTAAGCTCCTTGAGGACAAGCTGGGACTGTTTCATTTTTCCATACATTCCCAAAGCAAAGCACATGGTAGGGCCTTAGAAAAGGATTTACTCATTGATTAAATATACCTAGCAGGTGGTGATTTATTTTTCTGGATTACATTTTCCTTGTTTTATTAAAGTTTCCTTACTTCTTCACTCCTCTTTTTGCCAACTAAACTGGGCTCTCATCCCCAAACCCCTGCTTAAATTGTTCTAGTAAAAGGAAGCTCACAAGCCAGGGTCCAGACTGAGCATCTATCAGAGATGCCATATAGGAGACTCCTATAATGGGTGAGACATTGAGCCATATGACCTCTAAGGCACCTTCTAGAAGTTACACTCTTTGATTCTATAATTCTAACTTTTTATGCTTTGGTGTATGATTCTAGATTCCAAAAGTTGAGAGATGGGTATCATCTAGAACAAATCAGGAACCATTTCTATGGCATCCTAGAAAAACAGCTCTTCAGGCTCCACTCAAGCATTTCCAGTAACAAGGAATTCGCTATTCCTTTAGATATTACATTTTTGGACAGTGCTACTATTGCTTAAAACTATAGGACACTATGATTTGAAAACCCACTAATTCTATGGACTTCTAAGACTTCCACATTCTAAAACTTCATGAAACTTAATTCCTAAATTCCTGAGACCATATTATATGATTCAAAACTTGTGGGATTCAGTGATTATGAAACTAAAATTCTAAGACCCTGTGCTTCTGTGCCCTCTGAATGCTCTTCATAAGGAAAAAGGAAAAAACATAAACGGCAATTAGCAGGTTTGTCCAACAGAATCCCATAGAGCCATGGAAAACTTCAGAATGTCAGCTTCCTTCTGCTCAAATACCTTTTTAATCGCTTGGCTCAGTAAGTGTGGCTGGATCATTATAATCTATACATCTGGTGCAGCTTACACCCAGCATAACTTCCATGAAAAAATCCACCCTGTAAGAGAAGGAAGGAGACACGGGCAGCCCAAGCCTTGTCCATGAGTGTATCACTTACCTGTAGGGTTGACCTTCACTCCAGTCAGAGTATTTAACAAAGTAATAGGATCTGAGGATCCATCAGAAGTCCCTTCTCTACTCAGGATTAAAAAATACAACAACAACAAATAAAACTGTCTGCTCATTATGAAGACACTGTGCCTAAAAAGTCCACCATTATCATCCTATCCACTCTATCTACTATGCCACCTACCTGCCTAAAAGTCCATCATTATCATTTCATTCCAGTCAAAATATTGCCTGGTTAAAATCTATTTTCTCCTTCAGAAAGTAGAATCCCTTAACCATTATACCCTAGCAAAAAGCCATTTCTGTGACCTTTTCCCTCAAATAGCAATAGTACTTAAGGACATGATCATGAAAGAATGGGTCATTCATAAGAATTTTGATGATAAAGAGAGCAGGGGAGGAAAATATCCAGAGGCTAACACCATGCTTTCAGTGGTTACAACTGGGTGGTGAAAACCTTGAGCAGCAATGGTGGATCTTGGGACAGCTAGTTGGCACTATAAAATTCAGATAACAGTAGCTCCTACCTCACATGATTGTTATGAGTATCAAATGAGATAATACTTGGGTATCTGTATTTTTAAGGATTTTTAGCAGAGCGCCTGGTCTATAATAGGAGTTATAGAAATATTTATTCTCTTCCCTGTCCTTTACATCTGAAATCAAAGACCTGTGTTTTACCCCCAATTCCAATGCTATTTTGGTCTGTGAATGTCTTTGGACAAATCATTCCCATTCTCTGAACCTTAGTTTCCTCCCTATCTAGAAAATGGGGTTAAAAAGGGGGGGTGGCTAGGTGGTGAAGTAAATAGAGCACCAGCCCTGGAGTCAGGAGTATCTAAGTTCAAATTTGGCCTCAGACACTTCACACTTACTAGCTGTGTGACCTTGGGCAAGTCACTTAACCCCAATTGCCCGGCCTTCCCCCCTCCAAAAAAATGGGGTAAATAATCCTGCCCTTTATATCATAGGCCTCCTGTGAGAATAAAACAAGACAGGAAAGTAATGTGTTTTATTAGAAAGACTACTAGATTCAATGTCAAAAGATGTGGGTTTGATACCTGACTCTGCCATTTACTGTCTCAAGCTCTCTGACCTTCAGATTCTTCATTTGTAGAATAGTGGAGATGACAAGAAAGGTAGAGAGATTAGACAAGGTGACCTCTGAGGCCATTCCAACTCTAAACCCTAGGATTCTATGATCTTACAACCTGCCAGCTGGGTTGGAACATAAGAGAGCAGCACTTATTTAATATGATGAATGGCTTCAAGATTTTGACTTCCCCAGCTTAATCATGAAAGGCTGAGCAGAAACATAATTACTGACTCGCTCTTTCATCAAAGACATGTCCATCCATCAAGACAGGTAATTCATTGCAGTGCCTGTTTTACTTAATATGACACGTCATAGGCATCCATCCATTGACACATACCATATCATCCATGATTCTTTAAGACACCTCATCCCTTCTTAAGACCAGCCTCCATAATTCTGGGATAGAAAATCTGGAGCTGGTTTTCTTATCTCTTGAAACATAATGTATCCGTCTCTCCTTTTTGACAATCCCTGTCCTTCCCCTCCCACAGTCAATTGGTTGCTAAGTCTTGCCAATCCCACCCTTGTCACATCTCTCACTTCTATCTCCACCTTTATATTCCCATGTCTACATTCTTAAGATAGGATAGATCTTCGACACCACCTGCCCAGACTATTGCAATAGCTTCCAAACTGGTCTCCCTGTCTTCATTCTCTCCCCCTTTATGATTCATCCCTCTCATGGCTGTCAACCCAATCTTCCTAAGGTACAGGTTGGCTTATGTTATTTCCTTGCTCAAAAACTTTCTTTGGCTCCTCATTGCCTACACAATATATTCCTAACTTCCTTTACCTGCCATTTAAGATTCCTCATTCTAACTCTAGTCTTATATAATAATAGCTACCCTTAGAACTTACATCCCAGTATTCTTCAGTTCCTAGCCAACATGCTATCATGGTCTGGGCTTCAAACCAGCTAGTGGTGTATCCTGGCCAGGGCTCTATATGAGTCCACATTTGGATGGTGCTCTAAGATTCATAAGGTCCCTAATGATGAAGACACTAGATTATCTCTATGTTTTCTTCCAACTCTAAATTTTATAACTTGAAAATTTTAATGGAATTATTGTTATCTTTTTCTAACATGAATAAAATGGGGTACAGAGAGTTTAAATTTCTTGCCCATGGTAACGCAGCAATGTAGTGTAGTCAGATTTGGACCTCAAAATAAAATCTGATTTTAAGACCAGTAAGTTTTTCTATTATACCATATCACAATTCCAGTGAGCATTCCCTCCCAGGCAATATTCTGTCTCAGTCATTTCCCCAGCCTATCTAATCTTCCAGCCTAGTCAAGGTTTCATCATAACTAGAGATCCATACAACTTCGACAACAACAACAATAAATATTTGGATATCCACATAAAAATGTTGTCTATTTGAAACACTCCACTAGCACAATAATATCATGAACAATTGATTTTTTTTCAAAGTGGCGTCTTCCAGGAAGAGAGTTGAACCTTGTTAAGCTCTGCTCAGTGTTGAAGCCATTTTCATCACTCCTGAATAGAATTAACTATGGCTTTCAAGTTGAAGATGTAATCATACCAAACCATCAAGTTAATTACTTGATGTATATCAATGACCTCAAGTTCTGTGGCTCCACTGAAAGATACATTAAACAGTTATTTTATATCATGGAAATTTTCTCCTGTGATTCCAAAATGTCATTTGGATTCAATAAGTAAAAATTTATTTATGTGCTCCAATGAAGAATAGAAATTATAGGCTTTAAGCTTGAGTTTGTGCATCAAATTCAATGACAGGTGAAGGGGATTTGTACAAATACCTTGGCCTTTTCCAGTCAGGACTCATCAAGAGTTAAGCTATTAGCAAGAAAGGTATAGCTGTATATGTTAAGAGACTGACTGTCAACCTGTAGTCAAAGTTTAACATATTTGAAGCAACTGATAACTACACAAACACAGTCTTTTAATATAAATTTTATTGATATATTTTTGGTTTCACATCACCTAAATTTTCTCCTGTCTCCTTACCCTTCACCCTCCAAGAAAGTCGTGCTTATAACAAAGTTGTTTGGTTGTTTGTTTTAAGAAAAAGAAAAAAGAAATTAGCAATAGTTCTAATCTATACTTCTGGGGATGGTAAAATAGATGATCTAAATGTCTTAACAAAGACTTTTACATTGTTTAACAAAGAAAAAGAAAACAAGACAACTTTAGAAAGATTAACACTTCCTCATCAAAGCAGGAAAAAGAAGATTGATAGATGTTCTCAGAGGATATGATAAACAGATTAAAATTTTACAGAAATAAGAGTAGACAATTTCTTTACAAAGCAATATGAAAGGATGGCAAGAGGAAAATGGCACCAGATTGATTTAAAGCAATATGAAAGTGTTTTATTCCTAGATAAAGCCTATGAAATGGCTAAAATTCAAGAATGGAATCAAATGACTCTCTGTGGGTTACATCCACATCAATACAACCAATAATATGTTGACAAAGAAGCATCAGACTAATAGCTGAGTCATGAAGATTTGTTTATGGAAACCAAGATGTTTCCATATGATGATTCATATGGATCAATGATGATTCAGGATCCAGTCAGTGCCCCTCAAAGTTACAGAAAGGTTATCCTTAGGGATGTCAGACTTCTTAATGGATGCATATCATTCAGTGAAATGGTAGGAGCTCTGTAATGTATTATTATAGAATGTAAAAATTTAGCATCTATTGGATACCCAGAAAGACACAATCAGGTGACTAGAATGATACACCCAAAACACACTATTCTTTACTAACCAGAAGATGACAAATGCCCATATAACAAATACAAACCCCTAAATATCCTTGACATTTCAACAAATAAACAGCATGGGAATATGAGCACCATTATAGATGGAAGCATTACCCACAACTGCCCAGATGTGACATTCACCATAAAATTTTAAGAATGTTTTCAATCAATGTCACCACACCAAATTGCACAGAACATCAAATATACTTCCCAGGTCTTCTTACACTTCAATCTTCTACATGTCATTGACAACACAGACCTTCTTGTGCTCCTCTCATACCACACTCCATCTCCTGAAGCCCTTTGCAGAGGCTTTCCCTCATGCCTGGGATGCTTTCCCTCCTCATCTCCATTTCCCAGTATCCACCAAGACACAGCTCAAACCCTACCTTATGCCACAGTCCTTTCCCTGTACCATACCCTCCTTCCTCCATGGTTAATACATTACTTCTGAAATTTACTTCCACATTCTCTGTATGTGGAAGTTAAGTGGTGCACTGGATAGCATGCTGGGCTTTAAAGTCAAAAAGACTCATCTCCCTGAGTTCTAATCTGGATTCAGACACTTATTACCTGAGTGACCCTTGGAAAATCACTCAACACTATCTGCTTCAGTTTCCTCGTCTGTAAAGTGAGCCAGAGAAGAAAATGGCAAACAACTCTAGTATCTTTGCCAAGAAAACCCCAAATGGGATCATGAAGAGCCCAACATGACTAAAACAATTGAACAACAATAACTCCGTATGTATCTTGTTTGAACATAGCTGCTTGCATATTGCCTCCCTCTCATTAAAATGTGAAGTCTTTGAGAGTGGGGACCACATTTTGTCTCTCTTTGTATCCTCAGCACTTAGTACAGTGCCTAGCACACAGTAAGTGCCTAATAAATATATATTGACTGACTCACTAAAAGAATTATGGCAAGATAGCTACCTACCTGTCCTTGATTAATTCTATAAAATTTCAACAAAAGGGCTGAAGAAAATTAAGTAACAATAAAACCACCCACATTTCCATAGCACTTGAAGGAGTACTAAATATTTCCCTGGAAATAACCTTATGAGGTAGATAGGATAAATAGTATCACAGTTTTACAGATGATATACAGATTATATGAGGCACAGAGAGGTTAAGGAACATGCCCAAGGTGACATAGCTCAAAAGTATGAATGAATTCAAACTTACTTCTTCTGCCTCCAAGACCAGCACTCTTTCCATTAAGGCATACTTTTCATTAAACCTGCCAGCATCCTCTACCAGCCAGGATTCTATGCCAGGCAACATTCTTTCTTAGCCAGGGTTCTGTCATAGCTGGCGTTCTAGCCCAGCCAGGGTTCCAGATGGGGGGAGTGAACAAAGAAGTCCACATGCTCAGGGACGGCGGGGAAAGGAATTAATAAGCCAGAGGCTGGCAGAAAGCCTAGCCCTTCGTGGTGGGAGGAGAGCTCCACCACTCAGCTGGACTCTCCAGACCAATGTCACACATGTACTTGTGAGAGCAATTGGGTCACTGATAAGGTGTCCCATTATCATGCTGGTGTCTGTCCAACAGCCACAAGAAATCATCCTCATTTAGAGACAAGACAGCTCAAGGCTAGAGAATAAGGCTCTCCTGGTGCTTATGGGATGTGGAATCCTCTGTGTCTGCTAGTGAAAGGAAAAGAGAACCATTTGGTGATAACTTTAATGATAATATAAGCAATCGTGGCTCCCTTTGTTTCAGTGGGGACCCTGGGATCTTCAATCCTTTGCCAGCCAACCTCAAGCACATCTAGGAGCTCACAAGCTGGTATTACATTATGGGCACAACATTGAAGCCTTTGTCTCTCCTCTTGGAGCCAGTCTAGCTAAGTGTGTATAAGGACACCACCAATAAGTTGACAACCAGGAAATGAGTTGTTTTTAGCCATCACTACTCATGAAAATGCTGTAGGGAGTCATGAAAAGAATTGTAGACTTTGAGGGGGAAGAAAAGAAGGGGACACCCACCCTATTGAAATCATGCCTCTTATGAAGCTGAAATTGAAAAGAGGACTTTTTGTGGGGAGGAAGAAGGGCAGATTTGTGATTATATTGGTGATAGAAACTCCCTTCCCAAATGCAAAGGGACAAACTGGTCATTTTTTAACAATTTATAACCTTAGAAAATGGCCCTAAGAGAATAAATTCGGCCTGAGTCTCACAGCTAGTATCTATCAGGGGCAGACCTAGATCCCAGGTCTTACTGACTCCAAAGCTGACCCGCTAGTCACTGCAATACTACATCTCAAAAAAGGGGGCAAAATTGATAACAAAGACAATAATAATCCCTCACCCGTCTATAATATTTTTCAGTTTGTAGAGCCTTTTACCATCAGCAAAGTATTTCCATATTTCATCTTACTCTGTACTCACAATAAACCAGTACGATAGGCAGGGGAGGGATTTTAATTCCCATTTTCTAGATGAGCAAACTGAATCTCAGAGAATGGAATTAGCTTAAGAAAAGTCACAGAGTAGGTCATTGGGAGATCATGTCTTTTGATATCTAATCAAAATCATATTCACATTCCTTTATAATCAGCTAGTAAAACAGCATTGCACCCAGTCTGGGAACTCCAGTAAGGAAGACAGGTTGCCTTATTCATCCATCTCTCCTTAGTACCAAGCCCAGAACCCCTAACAGAATGAGTTTTAGTGCTAGTGAGGACTTTAGGAGATCAAATCAGTCGATACTTAAAGAAATTAATTCAGACCATTCATTGGAAGGTCAAATACTGAAGCTGAAGTTTAAATACCTTGACTACATAATGAGAAGACAGAACTCATTAGAAAAGACCACAACACTGGGAAAGACTGAAGACAAAAGAAGGGGACAGTAGAGAATGAGGTGGCTAAAGAGTGTCATGGAAGCAATGAACACAAGTTTGGACAGACTTCAGGAAATAGTGGAGAATAGAAGGGCCTGGGGTGCTATGGGTCATGAAGAGTCAGACACAACTGAATGAGTGAATAACAAACATGGTCTAGAGGGGATGACTACCTCCAACTCTCAGATTCTGGGATTCTCTAAGGTGTTTGTTGAATGAATGAAATAAAATTAAATACATTCTGTAGTTCCAGCCTACTAGATATTCTATTTGTTCTTGGTGTCCTCACATCAGATTTCCTAAAATAAATAGGCCTTGGTGAAAAGAACTGAAGTCCAGCGTAGTAATACTTGAATATAAACATTCGTAGAAGTAGGGAGACAAGCATCACTCCTTGACAAGAAACAAAAACTGTTACAAGAGGAGGAACTCCATAGCATTTAGTCATATCATAACCGTGATCTGGGATCTCCACTCATGAACTCCTCAGTGAAATATCCAAGGACATCAGAAATGAGGTAGGCTAGACTCTTGGCTAAGAAACACTCATAATGATCATCTTTCAGTAGGGAAAGTGGGACTGCGTTAAGGTAGTCTTCCCCCCCTCCCTGTGTCCCCATTTTAAAGACTATCACAAGGGGAGGGGAAAGCACTACACACGTGTAGGAAACATATATTTCTAGAACAATATTCCTCACTACAGCCCTGTTGTGAGATTTGGGGTGTAAACAAAATTACTCTCACTTTACAAGTAAAAGAAACAAGACTGTTTCTTTTAGAGAAAGTGTGAACTGGTGGGAAAAACATGAAATTTGGATCCAAAGAACTTGAACCTGGGTTCAAGTGTATCCACGAGCTCCCTGTGAATTCATGAGCAAGTCACCTTGTCTATCTTCATCTGTAAAATGAGGTTATCAGACTATATTATATCTAAGGTCCCTTCCAGCTCCAAAGTCTTTGCATCTATGAATCTCAGAGAAGGAAGATTGCTTGTTTAGAGTTTCATAGCCAGCAGACATTGGAGCCAACACTCTAACTCAGACTTTCCAAATCCCAGATTGAGTCTCTTGCCATTACAGCAAGTGTAAACATCTTTACCGCCAAATTGCAGACCAAAATATAGTGTTAGCTATATAAAGGACCTGCAAGGTCTTCTAGACCAATCAAGCCATTATTCAGTTGAGGAAACTGAGATCCAGAAATGATAAGTGAGTTTCTCAAGGTCACACAGGAAAGAAGAGTCAGAATTTGAACTCATGTCCTCTGATTCCAAACCTAGTAGTTTTCCAACAGCACTGTGCTTCACATGAGGGTCCTGAAGCTCAGTGATATCTGAAGTCCTACAAGGAAGCAAGTAGCAGCAAAGGAAAGACTGGAAGCCCTATCTGCTGCCTCCTCCCTTTGGCCACTAGGTACCACTGCCTCTCTGAGTGTACTCTGTCCAGGTGATCCCTCCCCAGGCTAACTAATGCCTGTCATGTCCCTCCAAGTCAAAGCTCATTTTCATGGGGTGGGGCTTCAAGGGCAGCACCACCAGGCAGATGCCCACTAATATTGCCTCATGCACTCCAGCAGCAGCAGGAGGGAGCTGACTACGTGTTGGCAGTCCCTGTCGTCATCCCCACACGATAGAGATGCAACCTTTTCTTTTTTTTAGCATTGCTTCTTGTGCTCGATCTGGCACGCTCCATGAATGCAGCCTCAAGCTGTTTAATATAATGTTTGCTAAAAGTAATTGTCCCCTAATTTATTCAATGTGTCAGGTTCCATCTGGCACAGGCAGCTCGAAGAAAGACTTTTTTTTTTTAAGAGTTTCAAGGCTCTTCAATTCCCAAGAGCACAGTGCTGGAGGAAGCCCAAAATGCAGAATGGTTCTCCACAAAAGGCCAACTCAGCCGTCAGAGGTCAGTCAAGACGGAAAATGTGGGAAGCAGTTTAATGATAACATAGGTTGGGAAAAGGTAACAGAGTTCAGTGAGTTAACACACAGAGCTGAAGAGGTCACTGTTGTGGCTTTAATCCCCAGTTGAATTAGAATATAGAATCAAAGCAGAGGGCTCTGAGACCATCTGGTCCAACTGAGGCCCAGAAAGTCAAAGGCCACATAAGGATTGAATGCAAAATTTAGGACAAGACTTAGATTCCTGATTTCAAACTCATTTCCCTTCTATTCTCCCAAGGATTCTTCCCAGTTACTTACTAAACCCAGAACTCAGGTAGAAATGGCTCCTAATAACTGTTACAGATTAAATAAAACCATTGTTACAGATGAGGCCCAAACTTCAGTCCCAGACTGAACCTTGATCTTTTTTATGAACTGAGTCTCGAATCTAACCACAGATTAACCCCTAAACTTATCAAAGACTAAGCCCTAAGTCAGGGCAACATCTAAATTGGAATCACGAATCTAGACTAAACCCCAAATCTAGTTATAAATTGAACCCTAACTGACAACATGCAAAAAATGGTCATGGCCTGAGTCCTGACTGTGTTTCTTAGACTGAACCTTGATCCTAATCCTTATCAACAGATCATTTATTATATTTATATTTACTATTATATTATCTTTGTAATATATTTATATTACATTTACTATGTGTCAAGCACCATACTAAGCCATGAGAATATGAATACAAACAAAAATACGTTCCCAGCCCTCCAGGAGCTTACCATCGAGTGTGGGAAGATAGCACACAAAGAAAAGCTGAAAGGGATTGGGGGAATGGTGGGATGGAATTCAGTGTGGGCTCATGCTAAAGAAGTCCATAGGAGTGAAGCCCCAAGTGGAGGCCTGCTCCTGGTCCTAGACTGAGCTCTGACTCTAACCACAGACTAGGTCCGACACTGGTCCTGGGCTGAAGTCTGGCTCTAGTCGGGGTCTCATCCCAACAGTGTCTCACAATCTATGCTTTTGGGTGCAAAGTAACCCCGTGCAAGCCTATTCCCCTGCTGAGGACACAGCTCAGAGCTTTGTTTTGGGAAGGCAGAGAGGCAGATAAGATGTCCTGATTGTCTCTTTTATGTCTCTTTTTATCAGGAGATTGGCCTGGCACATCCTGTAGCTGAGGAAAGAGGAGGTGAACCAGCCCAGGCTAATCCCTGAGAGTAAGCAGAGTCCCTCCAGAGTTAGAAGGGATTGTGACCAATCAGGAGACAAGGATTGGGACAGTTTTCTCTTTAGAAAAGAAGCTTTGAGAGGGTGGGAGTTGGGACATGTTCAAGTATATAAAGTACTATTAGAGGGCAGATGAAGCAAAATTGCTTTCTGTGACCCAGAAGCAATGGGGAGAAAGACACAGAGGGAAAGACAGACAGACAAGAGACAGAGTCAGATGGGGGGAAGGAAAGGAGGTAGAGAGGGAGAGGGGGGAGGGAAAGAGAGAGGGGAGTGAGAGGGAGTGAGAAAGAGAGCAAGGGAGAGAGGGAGAGGAGGAAGTGGGAGGGAGGGATAGAGGGAGAGAGAGAAACAGAGACAGAAAGAGAAAGAGAGAGGGAGAGAGAGAGAGAGCTTTGAGCAGTTGAGAGAGTGCTGGACCTACAATCAGGAAAACCTAGATTCATATCCCATGTCAGATACATATTAACTGTATGACCTTGAATAAGTCACTTAATCTCTTTAGATTCCCCATCTCTAATAATAATGGCTACCCTAATAGTTAAGTATAGCACCTGCCTTGCAGGTGCTATGATATGGATTCACCTGACTCTGTATCTGTTGTGTACATAAATGGAGATATCATATTATAGAACTCTTTGCAAACCTAAAAGTGCTCTATAAATTGGAGAGCTATAGTGTCAGAGAAGTGGATTTCAGTTCAATCTAAGAAGGAAGTTCTTTGCACTAAGAACTGTCACATGATGGGGTGGACTGCCTCTGAATGTCATACCTTGCTCAGGGTTGGGGCCATTGGAGTGGAAGCTGAGTGACCCACTTGTCCAGGATTCCTTAGAAGGGATTCCTTTTCATTTAGTAGTTGGGCAAAATGGCCTTTTAAGGTCCCTCCTGACTCTTAGCTTTCAAGATACTGTGATTCTATGAGGCTGTGATATCCCATGCCCTGAAGGTGAATCTATACCCACAAACCAGTAAGAATGAATTTCAGTTTTAAATAATACATCAAAAGAAATGAAAGATTTCCCAGAAGTTGTGTCTTTATATGGAAAGGGCAAAAGCTCACGAGGGAGCAGATCTCAGGCAATAAAGTCATAAAAAGGAAAGAAAAGGTTCAACATGAATGGAAATTCTTATAGGAGGTGGCTCCCTTTGAAACTTAGAACGAAATCAGAGAAAGCTGTATTTCTCTCCAAGGATGATCATGGAGAAGCAAAAAGGGACCTGGGTTAGATGGCTGGAGACTTGCTACAGTGCCCTAGGTAAGTTTCTTCCCTGCCTTGGTCTCAGTTTCCCTGTAAAGGAGAGTTTATGATTCAAAACTCTCTAAGGTTCCTAACATTCCATGATTCCTTCAGCCATAGGTATACAACATATTGGAGATCATGGAATCTTAGAATCATCTCAGAAGTCAGTTCCACCCATCTCCAAATCTCCATGACCAGCAATGTCTTATGTTCCTTCAAACTTAATGAAAAAGGAAAAAATGGTAACTAATGTTGATGTTTTGCAATATGTTCATTTTTTTCTGGTAGAAGGTGGAGAAAGAGAAAGCAAGAAATGGGGGTTATCTGCACACAGTAAAAATAGTCAGTTTGTTGGAGAGTCTCACTTTTCAACCAATTTGTTTAAAGGCCATATGGGCCCAGACCTTGGGCAATAACATTGGGTGTCTGAATTATATTCAGCAACGCTGCCTTTTATGGCCTTGTAAAGCTCCCAGGACACTTCTCATGTTCTATGAATAAGAAATGTCCTCATAACAGGAGCAGAAAGGGGGAGGTATGGAGAGCAGAGGACCAAGGGAGGGGAAGGAGATGGGAGAGAGACTTCGAAGGTCATTCAGGTCAACAGAAGATTAAGATGATGCAATGAAAAATGAGCCAGAGCAAGATGCCTTAGCTTTGTCACTAACTAGGCACATGACTTAGACAAGTTCCTTGCCCCTCTCTGTACCTTGATTTCTTCAACTGAAAAAATATAAGGGTTGAATGTGATGCTCCCTATAACCAACTTCTGGGTTTGACATTCTATGTTTTTTTATTGTTCAGTCATTTTTCATTGGGCATTCACTGGACATTTTTCACATCCAACTCTTTGTGACTCCAGTTGCGGTTTTCTTAGCAAAGATGTTGGAGTGGTTTGCCATTTCCTTCTCCAACTCATTTGACAGATGAGAAAACTGAAGCAAATTGGGTTGTGACTTGTCCAGGGTCACAAAGCTAGTAAATGTCTGAGGCTGGATTTGAACTCAGAAAGATGAGTCTTCCTGACTCCAGGCCTAATACTCTAACCATTGTGCGACTGTCCCATGTTTTTCTATACTTAAATACTTACTAAATCCTTTTCCACTAAAGTTGTCCTCTGAAGCCTCTTGACTTGTGAACATAGTTCTACAGACTCAAAGACCTTAATGGCTAAGCATAGGCTCCAAAAGAATTACAGGATATCATCATTAGAAGGAATTCCAGATACTCCAACGAAACTCCGTTCTACAATTTTACCAACAGGTTAGCCATCCAAAAATTTCTTCAAACTTGGCTCAGTTCAGACTACTTCACCCCTGCTCCAGTAGCCTCCTCAAATTGGCAATACCTCTACCTCTATGATTTCCTTCTCCTCCTCTGATTGGTAAATTCCCCCCTGGAACCTCCATTCAAAGATATATCCCAATATCCAGTCTCACTTCAAACTCTGTCCAAAACAATCCAGTTTTTTGTTTTTGGGTTTTTTTTTTTTTTGGAGGGCAATTGGGGTTAAGTAACTTGCCCAAGGTCACACAGCTAGGTTTTTGTTTGTGGGTGTTAAGTGTCTGAGGTCGGATCCGAACTCAGGTCCCTTCTAACTCCAGGGCCAGCGCTCTACTCACTGAGCTACCTAGCCGCCCTTATCCCACAATTTTTAACCACGAACACACAGCCCAGAAGCTACCACCCCCTTTCCAATGCTCTTGATGGCAGAGTTTGTCCTCTTTTGCTTGTATTTCCAACTTTTGCACAGTACCTGGCATACAGTAATCACTTAATAAATTATCCATCTATCCATAGATATGGAGATTGTGACTGGTTAAGCCAGTTTAAAACCAATTTGGGGTAAGTCCATTTCATTTTTAGGTAATGTTAATTAATAAGCTTTTCCTATATGAAATCTCCATCTATAGCTTTCTCTCTTTGTTTCTAGTTCTGCTTTGTGGGACCCAGAAGAAAAAAAAAAAACCTCATTCCTCTTCTATTTTTCCAGTACTGAGCCCATTGCCTGGAATATATGAGATGCCTAATAAATATTTGCTTAATGAATTAATTGATCTCTTGAAGTGTAAATCTACAGCATTTTCGCACCTTTTATTCCTGAAAAGGAAGGCATATGGCATATCAGAAGAGAGAGCACTGGACTGTAAATAAGGAGACATGTTCTAGACCTATGTGAATAACTATCTTTGTAACTTCATTTCCCTCATCTCCAAAATGATGCTAAAATTTCTTCCAACTTGAAAATCTTATGATCTAGGCTGATTAACTTACTCCCCCCTCCCCCATTTTCTAGATGCTATAAGTGAGAGGAACACTATAGGATGAAAGCTAGCCAGGAGGGTAGAATCAAGTGAGGGTTTGATTTTTTTGTTGTTGGTTTTGGGGTTTGGGATTGTGATTTTTTTCTTTGTTTTGTTTTGGGGGGGATTTTGTTTTGGTTTTTTTAAGGATGGTAGAGGCATCAATATGTTTGTAAGTAAAGGGAAGAAGCCAGTAGATAAAGAGAGTTTGTCGATAAGAGATAAGGGATGATAATAGGAGAAATTTGTTAAAGAAGTGAGAAAGAGATGGAATCAAGGGTTCACATAAAGGAGTTTGTCGTGGGCAAGGTAAAGGGCCCCCTCTTCATTTAAGACCTGTAATAGGTCAATCCAATTTGGTCAGCAAACACTTTTTACTATGTTCAAGGTACTACAAGCCATCAGAAGACTTAGAACAAGAATCTAGTTCTTGGGATTGCTGGTCTCTTTCCAGTAGAGCCTCAAGGAACTAATTATATCTGCAGGCCTCCTCAGCCAGTCAGTCTCAAAATCTCTAATGTTCTCCACGTGGACAAAATGGAAAGATACAAATACGTCAATAACATAGTTAGGCAGATTTAGACCCAACTGACTGATGATCCCAAAAATGATGAGTAATGTGATGATGTCAAACTGGAAGGAAGTCTCTAAAAAAAAAATGCCTTAGGGATCTTTCCCTGGACTGTTCATCATTTTTATCAATGAATTGGATGGAGATAGAGGTAGTATACTTGAAAAACTTCTAAATGAAAAAGAGCTGGAAGGACTAAGTAATCTGTCAGATGACAGTTAAGATACAAAATATTTGAACAAACCAAAGTAAGGAGCCAAGTCTAATGAAGCAAAATTTAGTATAGATATGAATTTATTTGGGTCCAAAAAAATAAAGGAATGTGAGGACATGTCCAGAGAGCAGTTTGAAAAAAAAAAATGGGGTTTTTAGTGATCTGAAAATACAATAGCTGTAGATACTGAGATGTGACAACCAAAAAGTTTAGGTGTCTAGTGGTTCAGTGCATAGAGTGCTAGACTTGGAGTCTGGAAGAACTGCATTCAAATCCTGCTTTAGACACTTGATAGTTGTATAAGCCATGGCAAGAAATTTAACCCCTCTCAACCTCAGTTTCCTCCTCTGTGAAATGGGGGTAATAAAATCCCTATCTTACAGGGTTGCTGTTAGGATTAAATGGCCTAATATATGTAAAATTCTTTGCAAACATTAAAGCCCTCTACAACTGCTAGCTATACTCTTGGGTCTATTTGAGAGGTATAATATCAAAATTTTCTCTTTTCTGGCCAGACCAGATCTGGAATTGCAAATTCGGTATTGATCTGAACACTTTAGGAAGAACCTTCTGGAAGGTGTCCAGAAGAGAGAGGGAAGGATAATGAGGAAACTGGAAATTCCTTTAATGAATTAGACATATTTAGTCTAAAGAAGGCCTAAGTAGAACATGAGAACTGTTTTCAAGTACTTGGAGGGCTGTGATCTTCAGGAGAGACCAAACTTCTCATGTTCAATCCTCCAAGGCAGAAGTTGAAGCAGTGGATAGAAATTGAAAAAAAGGTCATTTTAAACAATGACTCCCCCAAACTGTCCAAAGTTGGAAGAGGCTGTCTTCAGACAGTAGTGAGCTCCTTAGTCCTGGAGGTCTTCAGACAGGGATGGAATGGTCATTTGCAGAGGGGAGTCCTACTCAGGTAGTAATTGAACCAGATGCCCTCTGAGGACACGGGCACCTCTGAAATCTTGTGATTCAGTGATTCTTGCAGAATATAAGACATTTTATGGATGGCATAAATGTGAGCCCTTTCAGACCTATTTGCCTTCATGGGATACGACTGCTGCAATTGAGAGGTCTCCTTGCAGATTTGTCCTGAGGTGTTAAATGGTTAGTAAAGTTTAATACCCAGAAAATAGGTTTTAAATTGATTAAAGTTTATGAACAATCCCAGCTCCATAAGAACTATTCAATTGATCTCTCTCTCTCTCTCTCTCTCTCTCTCTCTCTCTCTCTCTCTCTCTCTCTCTTTCTCCTCTTTCTCTATATTTCTCTCTCCCTCTTTTTCTCTTTTTCTTTCATCTCCCTCTCTCTTCTTTTCTCTCTCTCCCTCTCTTTCTTTTTCTGCTACTTGCCAGCTCTTGTCACAGAGTTGTGCCCTCTTACAACTGGGGTCCATGATCCCAGGGTTCAAGAAAGAAAGTCCTTAATTGTAAGTGAAGAAAGTTAGTTTTGTTGTAATGAAAAAAGCCTTGGTCACAAAGTCAGGAAACCTGAACTCTAGTCCCACATCTGTGAATAACATGGTGTAACCGTGTAAATTACTTTCCTCTTGTGGGTGGAGAGGGAAGGACTCAGTTTTCTCCCATGTAAGATGTTAGATTAGCATTATCTCATTTGATCCTCACCAACAACTCTACAAGATAAGTATTGTTATCTCATTTCATAGATGTGGAAACTGAGGCTGAGAGAAGTTAGGCAGCACGATTTGATCACCAACTAATAGGTAATTGAGTCAGGATGTGAATTCAGGTCTTTTAGACTCCAAGTCCAACGTTTTATCTGCCATACTACAATGCCTCTATTTTTTTTTCTAAGGCCTCTAAAATTTTATTGTCTGTGATCTTAGGTGGCTGTCTATTTGGTGACATCAAAAATTACATCATTAGTGCTTCATTACACTTGTGTAAGCATAAACATTCCCCAGATTTCTATGCAAAGGCAAGCCAGGGAGAGAGAACAGCTCATATCCCAAGTGCCTAGGATAGGTTTTCAGATATATATAGATACTTCCCCCATTCTCTCAAGCCTGGTCTGGGCTGAATGGGGAATCATGGACAAAAAAAAGATTAGTGAGAGACTTCAAAGACTATATAATTGAGTACTAACTCAAAGTATGAGATTAATCTATAGAATCTCCAAGCAGCCACCATTTGGTTTCAGCTTGGGCATCTCCAGTGAAAGCAGTGCTCACTATCTTCCAAGCTATCTCATTCCTTTGTGGGACAGCTATTACTATTGGGAAGTTTTCCCTTATATCGAGTGAAAATCTGCTTCCCTATAACTCTTCCCCTCACTCCCAGGGGTCCTAGTTTTGGCCCTTCAGGACCACATAGAACAAGTGCTTTTCCTCATGACCATCATTCACATATTTAAAAATACAGATCACATTCTCTATCTAACCCAAGAGGCCTTCACCTCTTCAGATTAAATGTCCCCAATTCATTTTAGTCTTCAACTGAGCCCTGATGATGTTCACGTGGCATGCTGTCCAGTCCTCTCATCCTCTCCATCTCAAAATCAATCTTCATAATCAGTATCATGAGGACCCTCCACATCCTCATCTCCCCATCACTACTTTCACCATCCTCATCACCATCACCACCACCACCACTACCACCACCACCATCATCATCATTGTCAATATCATCAGCAGTGGAACTGTCTCGTCATCACCATTTCCATCATCACCGTTGCCATAATCACCATGACCATTACCATGACCCTAGTACCATCATCACCATCACCATCACTCTCTGCATTCTTATGTCCATGTCATTTTCACTAGCAATATGACTGACAGCATCAAAGTCATCGTAATTATCACCATGATTTTCTCCATTTTCATCACCTCTATCATCACCATTATCGCTATCACATTCATGGTTGCAAGCAGTAAGTGGTAGAAGATTTCAAGAAATTGAGAACTGGCAAAGCCTTCCCAGAGAAGTCTGGACCTTCTTCAGGATTAATTAGGATTCAAATAAGTACAGAAAGAAATTAGGGATGGATAAGTGGTGCAGTGGATAGTGGAAAACCTGACAAATACAGATTCAGATATTTATTAGCTGGGTGACCCTGGGCAATTCACTTAACCCTATTTGCCTCAGTTTCTTCATCTGTAAAATTACCTGAAGAAGGATATAGTAAACCACTCCAGTATCTTGGCCAAGAAAACCCCATATGGAGTCACAAAGAGTCTGAAACAACTTAACAACAACCACAAAGAAGGAAATTTCAGGAGGTGGAGAAGGGGCTAATGGTGAACACCAAGAGCCAAAAGAAAGAATTCTGTAACGTGCAGATGGCATAATCAAAAATAGTTTGGTTGGAGCATGTAGGCAAATAATCAGGGAAGGACAAAAGAGTAGGTAGTCCCTGAGCTGAACCTCACCAGGCTGTTGGGGCTGTCTAAGATAGGGGTAAAGTGAGAGGTCGTATAGAAGAAACAAGAGAAAACTCCCCCAAGGCAGGTACTGGGAGAGGAGGTGGGAAGCTAACTCTGTTTTATCCCTGTAACCTCATGAGATTCATAGCCCTCCTGCCCTTCCCAACGCCCCCTCCCCTGACCATTCTGGCTGTTTTGAGACTCTCGTTCAGAGTGCAACATCTGCTACTGTCAAATCATAGTGTGGTTTTTTTTGCCTTTTTTTTTGGAGGGCAATTGGGGTTAAGTGATTTGCCCAAGGTCACACAGCTAGTGTGTGTGTGTGTGTGTGTGTGTGTGTGTGTGTGTGTGTGTGTGTGTGTGTTAAGTGTCTGAGCCTGGATTTGAACTCATGTCCTCCTGACTCCAGGGCTGGTGCTCTATTCACTGCGCCACCTAGCTGCCCCTAAATCATAGTATTTAGAGCTTGGTGGGGAGATAGGAGGTTGAGTGCAACCCCTCTCATTTTACAGAAGAATGTTAGGGACAGAGAGAAGAGATTTGCAAACTGTCAAGGTAACAGATACTGAATCTGAGATTCAAATCTCCTAACCATAGATTCAGGATTCTTTCCACTATGTCACACCACTTTCTCCCTGAGGTTTGATTCTCTCCTCTTATGTGTTGGCTCCCAAGTGTTTACCTAGAAAGTAGGTAGTGTACTTAGGTAGACCTTGACTTTTCCATATCGAAGTGGCCCAAACTGTCCCTTAATCCTATTACTTAACACCAGCCATCACTGAAAGATGATAAGGGTTAAAAGAGCTACATAAAGTTCATATACCTAGAACACCACCTAAAACCAGTTTCTCCTCTTCACTCTTTTCCATCATCTTGGTGCAAATGGATAGGGTCCAATCACAGAAATCCCTAATCAGTTGGATGAGTCCCCTGATAAGCCTGACAAGATAATAATATGTGGGTTTTTGGAGGTACCTAAGGGGCACCCATCCCCATGAAATGTAACGATGCTCACTGACACCTTGCTCAATGGGTTTCAGAGATCAGGAATGCTTTCAAGATGACTGTAATATAGTCTAAAGGAAATGGGCTCTTTTCAGAGGAGTTTCCCCCTCCATGATCTCTAAAAGCTAGCCAACACATCAGCTAGCTCTCCCTTGGTCTGGGACTTTAAGAAAACAGGCCAACCCATAGCAATTCACTCCTACATTTGGGAAAATGCAGGTAGAAGGGAACATATGCCTAGGCAGTGTCTTCTTCCAGAAGCAGGTGGTGAAAATATGGTGCAAGAGTGCATGGCAGGAGTCAACATGTATTTTCACTTGGCCTTAGAGGGAACTGTGGTTCTCCACAATTTCTTCTCCTCAAGGGGCAGGTAATGCCAACTCATGGTAAAAACACTTAATGAACCACTCCCAGGCTGAAGAGAATGAGGCAGTGGTATGGATGTAGAGAGGAATTCCTGCTCTTCAAATTCCCACATGCCTTCTGCCTTTCCGTCTTCTTCTCTGAGCACAAGTTAGAAATCAGAAGCCTCATAATGGACTTTCTCAAATCAAGAGAGAATATCAACCAGGACATTAATAGAGTTGGTGCAGAAGCACATGGCAGAACTAAATGCACTTGTTCTCAGCCTTTTTAAATGAGATTTCCTGGTAATTTGTGCTCAGATAAGGAGAAAAAGAAAACTCCACCTAGCTCCAGTGCTGCTAGCATCCTAAGTTAGAAAGCAAAGTCCATGAGTTACTCAGAGGGCGATTCTAACAAAAAGGAGGTTATTTGTTCAGCAGCCCCTAGAGTATAATTACCTTCTAAGGGAACATGATTCCACCATCATGCATAGGACCCTGTGGAACCAAAGGGTTGCTCTGAAATGTTAGAGCATTGCACTGATAGGAGATGCAAGTTGAGTTCTCTCCAGGGGTATGGAAGGGAGCTGGGTATTTGAATCATTTGTGTGCTTTTTTATTTCTTTATGCATTCCTTTTTTCCTTCCTTTCTTTCTCTCTCTCTCTTTTTTCTTTTTTCCTTTCTTCCTTCTTTCCTTTCTTCTTTCCTTCCTTCCTTCCTTTATTTCTCTTTCTTTCTTTCTTTCTTTCTTTCTTTCTTTCTTTCTTTCTTTCTTCCTTCCTTCCTTTCTTTCCTTCTGTCCCTCTCTCCACATAGGGCACCAAATCCCTACCTATGGATACTCTGCCCAATGGGAATGTAAATTTTAATCTCTAAAACTTTTGTTTTGCTTTGCTTTCATTTTTTCTCTTAAAGATTAGCCTTAACCCTATATAACTCTGGCTCTCATTTATTAGTCAACAATAGGTCCAGGTCAAGTCCAACTTGGTCATTGTTTGAGCCCTGACTGGTTTGGAATCAATGTAAATAACAATGGTTTCTTTTTTGACCAGAAACCCTGAGGGTCTTCCCCTCCCAGATCTAATTTTTTAAGGGGGCCATTTTTGACACTTATTAAGGCTTAATCACTGAACATGTGTAGCCTTGGTCAGACTGAGACCTCTTAAAGACCTTAGCTTGAAAAGACCAAGGTCCCCCTCTGCATCCTGAGCCATTTCCAGTTTTCTGGATCCATATCTGGCCACTAGAGCCAGATGACTCTGGAGGAGAAAGTGAGGTTGGTGACTTTGCACAACCCTCCCTCCCTTAAATCCAATTCACTTGCATGTCATGGCATCACCTCCCTGATATCATGGTCCTCTTCAAAAATGAAGAACAAACAGCTGCAATAGCATGGGTTCCTTATAGCACCTTGCATCATTTTTATTTTCTGTAGAGTTAAATAAAAGTTAAATAAAAAACATTTCAAAATGGATACCATATTATACTGAGTGTTCTATGGAAACTAGGAACCCCTTTTACCTTGTGGAAATCCAGACATGAGTTATACTACAACTGTGTTAGATGTTAATAAAGTAGCTCCAAATTGGAGCAACAAGTCAAGGAGATTTAAGGATCTTCTTGAAGCTAGACACTAGAAGCAGAATGAGGTCCACGTAAAACCCAGAATCATGAAGGGCCTGGCTTATGTGTTATGTATTTATGTATTGCATTATTCTTTGTCTCTCTCTGTCTCTGTCTCTGTGTGTATACACACATAAACATATATACACACATATGTAATATATATATATGTGTATATATATATATATATATATATATATAAACATGCTTACATATATATGCACACATTGTGCTGTGCTTCATTACATTTCTACAAACATTTATTAAGCACATAGTCTGGGCAGAGTACCATGCTTGGCACCAAGTGGATTTACAAAAACAGATACCACTCAGACCCTGCTCTTGAAGAGCAAATTATGTAGTAGCATTGTGATGGAATAGAAGCAACCATAGACTTAGAATCAAGGAACCTGTGTTGAAATCACAGCTTTAGGGAGTAGAAACAGCTCATCCAAGCCACTCTGCCCCCAGATTCCACCCAAACTATGTGAAAGGGGACTCTGAACAACTTCTGGAGCCTCAGCACCCAAAGAATGACACAGAGAAGCTAACCTCCAGCTCAGGACAGGACAGCAGCCCTGCAGGAAGGACCAGTCCAGCTCTCTGGGAGCCGGCAGCACGCAGTGCGCAGAGAGCCGAGCTGAGGGCAGCCGGGCCAGCAGCCCGCTGGAGAGACCCCAGAACACCAGCAGCTGTGGCGACTCCAGAATTATCAACATAGACTTGCCTAGGACAAAGTGAGAGGTTAGTGCCCTATGGACTTCGGGGCCCGTATTTGGGGAATGCGTTGGCTTCCTCCACTGGGGGCTAAAACCCACTGAGGAGACACACCATTTTGTAGTTTTCAGAGGCAGCTACAGCTCCTGGCCTGCGAATTGTAGGGAGATCCAGCAATCAGTCTTGGGGGGTAATCGCTCTTGCTTTAACCTCCCTGGATCTGGATTGTGATCTGGGGTGGAAGTCGTGGGTGGGTTTACAGCTTGCTAGAAATGGAAGTTGCCCTCCCACACATTCGGATTGAAAATTCCCCTATCTGTCGTCAAAGCCATAGTGTGGCAACAAGCCCAAAAGTCAAGTAATTAAGTGGCAACATGCCAAGGCAAAGGAAACAGAAAAATGCAACCCTAGACTCCTATTTGGGGGCCATAGAGTGGGAAAAGGACTGTGAGGTCAGAAGTCCTGCTCCAAAAGCCCCAGGGGAAAACATGAGCGGGTTGCAGGCCATAGGGGACCTTAAGAAGGACTTTAAAAATCAAATAAAAGAAGTGGAGGAAAAATTGGAAAGAGAAATGAGAAGGATGCAGGAAAAGTAGGAAATGAGGGTCAACAGCCTGACTGAGGAAAACAACACCTTAAAAAATAGACTAACTCAAATGGCAAAGGAGGCCCAAAAGGGCAATGAGGAGAAGAATGCCTTAAAAAGTCGAATTTGCCAGATGGAAAAAGAATCTCAAAAGTTCACTGAGGAGATGCATTCCTTCAGAGTTAGACTGGAGCAAATGGAAGCTAATGACTTTATGAGAAATCAAGATGCTGTTAAGCAGATCCAAACAAACGAAAGATTAGAAGGTAATGTGAAATATCTCATGGGAAAAACCACTGACCTGGAAAATAGATCCAGGACAGACACTTTAAAAATTATTGGACTACCCTAAAGCCATGATCAAAGAAAGAACCTAGAAATCACCCTTCAAGAAATTCTCAAGGAAAATTGCCCTGATGTTTTAGATCCAGAGAGCAAAATAGAGGTTGAAAGAATCCACCCATCACCTCCTGAAAAAGATCCCAAAAAGAAAACTCCCAGGAATATTATAGCCAGGTTCCAGAATCCCCAGATCAAGGAGAAAATACTCCAAGCAGCCAGGAAGAAACAATTTCAATATTGTGGAAACACAATCAGAATAGCCCAGGACCTGGCAGCTTCTACACTGAGGGATCGAAGGGCATGGAATATGATATTCCAGAGGGCAAAAGAACTGGGAATGAACCCAAGGGTCACCTACCCAGCAAAACTGAGTATTTTGTTTCAGGGGAAAATATGGTCATTCAGTGGAATAGAGGACTTTCGAGCATTCTTGAGGAAAAAACCAGAATTGAATAGAAAATTTGACATCCAGAAACAAGAAGCAAGAGATGCCTGAGAAGGTAATCAGGGAAAAGAAATCAAAAGGAACTTATCAAAGTTGAACTATTTACATTCCTATATGGAAAAGCAATAACTGTGACTGATGATATCTTTCTCACTATGAAAATAATGGAAGAAGGGGGTGTGGTCATATGAATACATATGTAAATGTGTGTGTATATGGTTACAGTCATATATGGATAGAGGGCATAGGTTGAATTTGTTGGGAAGGGAGGATACTCAAGGGATGAAATTATGAGGTGAGAGAGGAAAGTGGCAAGAGGAGATGGGGAGAGACAGGGTAGGGTAAACTATTTCATGTAGAAGAAGCAAGGGGAAGTGGTTGCAAGGGAGGGGAAGAATAGGAAGGCAAAAAGGCAAAACCACACTCTCATTGAATTTGGTTCAGGGAGAAAATGACCTACATACTAAATGGGATATCTCAACCTGCAGCAGGATAGGGGGAAGGGGGATGAGAGGAGGGATGATGGATGGGAGGGCATCCTTGGGGTGAGGGGAGGTTGGAAGTACCCACTATAGAAGAGGGACAGGATCATGTAGGGAATGGACCAGGTGGGGGTGGGATGAGTGGGAGGGAATTATAAGCAGCCTTGTACAATATATCTACTATGATAATGTTTTGCATAGCTAGACATGTACAACATATACTGAATTACTTATCTTCCCAGAGGGAATGAGTGACAAGGGAGGAAGGAAATGGATCTGAAATTCGAGGTCTTAAGATTAAATGTTTCAAATATATATAAATACTATTATTAATACTCTTTTGTTTGTAATTGGGAGATAAAATATGCAGGCATCGGGACACAAAGATTCACCTTCCTCTAATGGAAAAGTTGAAGGGGGTATGGGAGAAGGTATGGGAGAAAGCAGATTGGAGGAATCGATATCTTTCGGGACTGCTATTCTGGGAGGGTGGGTAGGGGAAAAACACGGGGGGAAATGATTGTAACTCAAAATATGGCAGAAATGAATGATGTAAAACAGAAGTTAATAAAGCATTTGTTTAAAAAATATCACAGCTTTACTGTGTGTTCTTGGGCTGTTTACTCAAATTTTCCTGAACTCAGTTTCCTCATCTATAAGATGAAGGATTGGACTAGATGACATCACAGGTCCCTTCTGTCTCCAAAATATAATCCCAGGATTAGATAAGCAATGGACTAATAACTGAAACGCAAAGGAACATCTTTCACACAGTCCTACTCCTATGTCTCTTGTCCTCAGCTTCTTAAAACAATTCCAGAAAAGCACAAGATCTGGCAAATTCATGATGGAAAGTAGCACGTGTGGTCATGGTAGCAGACTATATCTGCTTTCTGAGCATCAACTTAGCTACCAAGAGGTTCATGGCTAATAAGATGATCACTTGGCATTGAATTCTTTAACCATGGCAACTTATGAACCAAAGGGAAAAAAAGACACTTAATGACCCTCAGTAGTACCTGGCCCTCCTTTCTGTTTCTGCCATAACAGTGGCAGAGTTGCAAAAAAGATGACAGAGGTTCCCAAGGTTTTTTGAACCACCTATGAACATCCATTTAACTTTGGATATTATATATATTTTATTTTTTTAAATAATATTTTTAAAGATAAAGGAGATTGGGGAGGGGGAGGTTGGTTAAACAGTAGGAAAGGAATGAGTAGATAAAGAGTGTATTGATTGGAAGTAGAATGGAGATAATAGTTGGAACAATTCATGAAGAAAATCAAAGGGATGCGAACAGAGAAACATGTAGAGGGCTTGATGTTTAGCCACCAAGAAGGGCTATCTCTTCATCAAAGACTATAGTGAAGGAGAAAACAGTGAAGGGTGGTGACAAAGGGATGGGGGATGAAAAAGGTTGGAAAAAACCTCTACATTCAGTGTACTCTTTTTTCCCCAGAGAAATATGAAGTGAGATCTTCTAGTGAGATAGTAGGGAAGGGGTTGACATGGAAATTTTGAGAAGAAAAGAAGTTTAAAAAAAATACTGTGGTGAGTGGAGTAGGCAATCAATTAGGGAGGAAGAGTAGCATTGCCTTGCTGCAGTGAAGGCCCAATTAAAATTAGACAGCTGAAATGTTGAGTGGATCCAGTCAGGAGTTTTGTAATTTTTTCCAGTCTCATTCAGCAATATTTGCCTAGAAGTGAAGGAGGCAGGTAGATGGGGTAGTTCATAGCTGGGATTTAGCAAGGTATTATTGATGACAGGACAAGGAACAAGGTTAAGGATAATGCAAAGTTAAAGTGATTCATTGAGGGGTCAAGATTGGGAAGGGTAGAGAGTGTAGCCATAGCAGGAGTGATGATTTGGGAACAGACAAAGGTATAGGAGACTGAAGATTACTATGAAGATTACTATTACTGAAAATTACTATAATGAGGATACCAAAAGAGCCTAGAAACTGCCCCCAACAAGCAAATACAAAGAGAAGAGATATGTTATCCAAGCCAGTTTAAAATATAAACTCATTTGTGAAATCTTATATAGCAGTGTAGGGGAAGATTAGCAGTAGCATCCCATCATAAAGCAATAAGGGGGCAGGAAATTCAAGTATATAGAAAACTCAGTGAAGAACACAATTAAGCCATTTCATCTGGAGGACATTTAAGGAGGAAAGAGAGGAAAGAGGACAAGAGATGAAAAATGGAAATGATCTGTAGACAATTTTTAATAAAATATTTCTCCACCTAAGAGAGTAGAACCACCACAAACAATTATTATATAATACCTGCATTCCCTGGGTGCTGCTACATGAGGAAGTGGAAATGATACTCTTAAAAAAAAAAACAAATATGGGAAGAGCCTCTGATTTTCACCAAGTATACCCAGAAGAGGTCCATACTGGAAACGACATAATTTTATGGAACTGGGATGTTATTTCTCAAGATTTCTGTAAAAGGTAAAAACAATAAATACCTGTGGAAGGGAGAGGGAAAAGAATCATAGATATGACTGAGGGTTGGAGCAGAGTAGATACCTAATAAAATATTAATAGTCATGGATTAATTTGGTTGTTTTCCAGCTTTACAATATCTTTATGAGAATAATCAACATGTGTACTGAAGTGATACTTTAGAACAGTATGAAAAGGGAACAGGAAGATTTTCACAAATTATATTCTACAGTAAATAACATATTTGCATCGAGTAAATGGTACAAGGAATACAAGATCACACTGTTTATTGTTTGCTGACTAAAAATATATTTTATTTGATAGAAGCAGAAAAAAACACTGACTTCCAGGAGCTTCTCCAACAAGGTATCTCTCGATTAGATGAAAATCATCCAATATTCCTTGAAATATATGACAGAAATAACTTTGTTCAACCTTCTATCTGTTAATATCATGTTAAGCATAAAGCAGGGAGGTATAGGTTTACCAAAGCTGTTTTCCACTGTTATGGAAGATGTCCAATGGAATCCAAGTTGAAGACAAACTCCTTATAGATGGGCAAGTATTCTAAATGTTTCAGTTTAAAAATGACATTGCTCTGATTGCCTTCAGTCCTGGAGCATTGTAAAGTTTCCCAAACCAAATCACTAATCATCCAAAGAGTTTAGTCTAGATAGTTGTATGGGGAAGCTGTGATATGAAATTTAATAGATAACCCACAAAACTAATCCATCAGTTCATATATCTTGGATAGACACTGTGCAATGGACAATGAAATGGCCTCCAAATTGAATGGGAGATAGAGAACAGTGAGTGGAGTTTTTTATAACCCATAGCTTCTCTCTGAAACAATGGGTTATATTTTAAATATCAATATCATTCTATTGACACTGTATGACTTCAGGTCATAGAATACTAGTCTTTGAAGAATTAAAGTTGAAAATCACCCAAAGAGCAATGAAGAGATACATAATGGGCATGATTAAGTTGTGCTGTTTCACCAATAAGTAATTGTGAAGGAGGACTAGCTAAAGAAAATTAGAGAAATTTGGTACAGGAAGATGGAAATGGCTCTTATATGGCAAAATTAAGGAATGGACAATTAATAGCTCACATTTAATGTCAAGAGATCAAGAAGAAGGACCTTACCATATGGGATGGGTCCTCTTTGAAGGATTTATATGAAAATGTGGATAAGAGTCACATAGGACAAGAAGTTGTGTGTGGGTTGCCTTGGATGTGGAGCCCTCGTTGATGAGATCACAGGTCCATAGAGAGTTAGGTAAGGTTCAAGGGACAGTTGGATAAGAGCAAAAAAAAAAGTGGAGGAAATAGCAGCAATGAGAAAATAGAGCCTTGGAATATAACTTTGACTGGGTGGAATGGGGAGGAAGAATGAACCTCTAGGAAGGTTTCCTGGATGAAGTGATATCTGGAGTAAACGCCATAAAAAAAGGAAATGGGGGCCAGGTATGGAGTCAATGTCAGGCACAGAGAATCAGAGGATGTACACTATGCATATGTTTCTCTATGTGTGAGTGTGTGTGTTTGATATAATTGTTGTGTTGTTGTGAGTATGTTATTTATAACCTGGAAGATATTTCTAGGATTTCAAATTTAGACCACAACATATTGAGAAACATAACTTTTGAGCTGAAAAAATAACACTCCCCTCCCTTTAAATCTTCAATTCCACCAACTCAAGCAGCATCTGGGGTATAGGGGGAAGGTGTGTTTTGCTTTCTATCCATCAACCCCTACCTCAATCTTCCGCTGAGGGATAAACAAACAGCAGGTTGTCAAAAATGAATCAACTTTTTTTCTAGGTTTCCCCCAGAATCTTTCCATTAGAACAAGACTCATTTACATAGAAAAGGGATTGATCTACTTTCCAGGGATTGGGTTAGATGCTCTCTTTAGTCCCTTCTAGCTCTGATAGTCTTTCTCTATGTTTGAAGGTCCTTTCTAACTTTAAAGTTCTGTGTTCCATATTCTCAAATTTCTTAAAGCTCTGACATTCTATATTTTATAGTTATAGTCCTATATGTGATTCTACTGGGAAGTACTGAGTTTCCTATCCCTACATATCTTCCAGATAACCTTTTGGTTGAGTATTTGGAAGATTGGATTTGTATATAAGAATCATTTGAATCAAATGACCTATGAGGTCTCTTAGAGCTCTGAGATTCTATGATACCAGCTCTGATGTTCAACGCTCTAGATTCTAAGATACCTTCTAGATCCAATATTCTATACTTTGTAGGCCTTGACATACTGAAATAAGAGAACTCACAACCAGACAGATGGAGAAGATAGGAGTCAGAATGATCCCATTAATTTATACATGCATGCTCCAACACGGACATGGATGTGTGAGAGACATGAAGAATGGGAATATGGAAGGTATCCTGGACTGGTAGCCAGGAGACCTGTAACTGACTTACTGTTTAACCTTAGACCAACCATTCAATTCCTTCCCTGAACCTAAGTTACATTTTCATCCAAAGAGGTAATGATATCCAATTCTAATACTTTATACATGACTAAAAGGACAATGGAGAAGTGTTCAGCAGGTAAGGGCAGGCTACAGTATATTACAAACAGTAGCTTACACATGAAAAGGAGTGACACGAGGCTAGCCCCTGATATAGTGAGAGTGGAGAGGAAGCACTGGATTTAGAGGATCTGGGTTAGAATCTTATATCTGTTTTCTAATATCTATGTCTTCTTGGACAAATCATCTTCCTTCTCTCAGCATCAATTTCTCCATCTATAAAATTAATTAGATGATCTCTAAAACTCCTTCCAATTTTAAATCCTACAGTCTGATATTTCTGGCAACTTTAACTGCCTAAATCTTTAGAAGTGAGATTTTCTCAAAATCTCCAAACAAAATATATCATCCAGATCACTTGCCTTAGTACCCACACCCTAGTGAGCATATCTAGGCAGCTCCCTTCCCAAGCCTGGCATTCAAAGCTCCTTTTGAGCCAGAAAAAGTTTTAGGGCACCATCACCCTAGAAACAGACATCACAGCATCTTCCACTCCAAAGGAAGACTGAAAACCCCAGAGGATTTTCCTAAATCCAGGGCTGCCAATTAGAAGCCACAGAGACAAGAGTGAAGAAGTCTAATTTGTAAAGTACCCATTCCTTAGGCCCATGTGCTCTCTTTTCATGACAATCTCCTCATCCCTTCTTTCACATTTGTGAATCAACAGTACCACCAAACATGGGCAGATGGCAGAAGCATAGCTTAGAGCCAGATGTGTAATTGTAAAGTAAGAGAACACCAGCATTAGAGGGGATCTTGGAACCTTGAACACAGAAGGGAAGAATGCAGGGCCTAGAAAGTTAGATATTGAAAAGACTATCAGAACCTAAAATGCTTGAACAAAGAACATCTGGGCTGACCTTAAATATGGAATGGAGATTGTTAGAACACAGTATGAGCTAGAGTTGGAAGAAACTCAGACAAAAAAAATTAGGAAGAGGAGCAACTAGGTGGTGCAGTGAGTAGAGCACCCGCCCTGGAGTCAGGAGGACCTGAGTTCAAATCCGGGCTCAGACACAAAACTAGCCACGTGACCTTGGGCAAGTCACTTAACCCCAATTGCCCTACCTTCCCCCCTTCAACAAAAAGAAAAAAAATTAGGAAGAGATGTTTAAATACACAATGATAGAACGCAGGTCACAGAATGTTTGAGTCAAAAGAGAACACAAAATATAAAAAAAGAGAGAATATTTGAACATAGAATGTCAGAGCTGGAATGTACCTTAGAACTGAGAACATTATAACAAAAGAATATAGAATGAACATTACAGTGGGAAAGAAGCTTACATTATAAAATACATGACGTTAAAGCTGGGAGAAATCTCCATAGAATGTTAAGACATAACAATAATAGTAGAAGCAGCTAACATTTATGTAGGCTTTATGGTTGGCAAAGTATTTAAATCTATTATCTCATTGGATCCTCATATTAAAAAGTAAGGACTATTATTATTCTCATTTTACATATGAGAAAACTGAGGCTTAGAGAAGTTAAATAAGTGTTTTGCCCAGGGCCACACAGGTAATAAGTGTGTGGGGGAGGATTTGAACTCAGGACTTCCTGAAACCGAGTCCACTATCCCTAGCTCCACAGCACATGTAATGTGCAAGCCAGAATGAACCACAGACACCACCAATCCAATCATTTTATTTTGCAAGTGGAAAACCTGAAGTTGAGTGCCAAAAACTTAACCGAGGCCATACATCAAGACAGTGGTAGAACTGGAACCCAGATCTATTGATTCCCAGTCCATTACATCAGGGCCTGAATTTACAAAGACTCCTTCCTCAGTCCCTTTGGTTCAAGGGACTATCTCTTCTATGGCCATGCCTCAGCCGCCAGAGAAGCCCGCCTGGCATTCCCTGATCCCTCCATCCTCACTCTGCAGTGTCAACCCCTACCCCATTACCATTTTAATGGTCCCTTGGGCTCCCAGAACCTTAAAGCCAAGGGAGTTTTTTATACCTCTCTAAGGAGGAATGAAGAGGAAGAATCATTCCTCCCAGAGGTGACTTGGAGGACAAGTTGATTGCAAGGTTCTCCCCTGGGTGAGCAAGGAGAGAAATACTGCTCCCCTTTTATTGCCGCCCATAAAAGCTCTGACTTTTTTTGATGACCCCCAGCTACAGCGGCACCATCATGAATGGCGAAATAGGGAAAGTCATATTTTTATCCATCTTTCCACAGTCCCTCACACACACACATCACATCACATTATAAAATACACTTTTTTTTAAGTTCAGGTGTGCATTAAAACCACCCATTTTGTTGATCTAACATTTGCATATTGCCACTGTTTTCAAGAAGTGACTTCTCTAGTGTGACATCCAGGGCCCTGGCCTAGGATCGAGGAGACCTGGGCTCTTATCTGAACTCTGACACTAATTCTCTGCATGGCTTTGAGTGAATCCCTTCCCCTCTCTGAGCTCCAGTTTGTTGTTGTTACATTGGTTTAGTTGTGTACAATTCTTCATGATCCTGTTTTGAGTTTTCTTGGCGAATACACTAGAGTGGTTTGCCATTTCTTTCTCCAGCTCATTTTACAAATGAAGAAACTGAAACAAATAGGGTTAAGTGACTTGCCTAGGGTCACAAAGCTAGTAAATGTTTGAGGTCAGATTTGAAGGCACAGAGAGTCTCCCTGACTTCAGACTATCTACTGCACCACCTAGTTGCCCAGACCCCAACTACTTTGTACATAAAATGAAGATAATTGGAATAAGTATGGACTAAAATCCTTTCTAGTTCTAACATTCTATGTAATCAATTTTATTGCATGGCATAGAAGGAAAGATTTGGATAGGGGCTGGCACTTTCTGAGTAGGAAGAAAAAACAGTAACCTGAGCACCTCAGATTTTTTTGGTTTGTTTTCATGATCTGGGCTCTTGGGAATGGGCCCACCCAATTCACATGCATAAGAGAAACATGAGGACTAGTGTCATGGAATTTAAATATTTATCTCTGGGGGAGAGAAAGGACAAGAGGTGGGACATGTGGGAAAAGAATATCAGTAGGAACAGAGAAAAAGGAAATACATACAAGGACAGGGAGATAATGTGAGAGGGTCATAGGAGCAGAGGAAGAGAATGAAAGAGTAAAAAAGTTTAGATTTATGAAAAGAAAGCAGAGAAAAGAGGGTAAAAAGGGGGGCAAAAGCAAGGAGAAATTTTAAAAAGGAAGAATGAGAAATGTGATAGTAGGATGGAGAGAGTCTAAAGAAAATGCAGGGGATGAGACCAAAGGAGAGATGAAAAAGTGGAGAGTTAGCTTACCAGCCCTCATCTATTTTCTTAAGCAATCACAGACTCTCAAACTATAAAGATATATTAGAGGGCATGTAACCAAACCTGCAAGAAGCCCATCTTTGACATCCTTAATAAGCACTCTTCTTTTGACATGTCACTGAACTCTAGTACCATATTTCCAAATGAATGTGGATATATCTGTCTTGATAATCCACCTCACAAAAAACCCAATATGTTCTTGAAATAGATAATAATACCCATTGCCTCCCTCAGCTCAATCCCTCCTCTCACCTTTTCTAATCCAACAGAACCTGCATCATCCTATTCCCTCAAGTTTGGAGTCAATGAATATTATCATCTCAGAGCTTGAAATGATGTTACAAATAATGTGGTGTAATTTCAAAGACCCTGAGGAAACTGATTTTATGGAATCCTAGTATGAGATTTTGCATCAATTTCATTTACTTCCTTACTAGATTAAGCCCACCATTCTAATCTTTGAGGTCTGTTGTGATCTTGACTTTCCCATCCAAAGTTATGTCTCTCCCATATTTATGTCATCAGAAAATCCAATAAGCATGACATCTATGTTTTCATTCAAGTTCTTGGTACAAAATGTTGAATAGGATACAACCAATGACAGATCCCTGGGATATTCTACTAAAGGCTGTCTCCATATTGACATTGACCTATGAATGATTATTTTTCAGGATTAATCAGTGTCTAATCCACCTAATCATAGTGTCACCTAGTCCATATCACTCAATTTTGTCCAACAAGGTAGCAAGGAGTCAGTCAACTGTTTTGCTGAAACCCAGATAGATTATGTTGATGTCTCTAATTATCCTGATTAAGTCCTTAACACAGTGCCTGGTACATAGTAGGTGTTTAATAAATGCCTCTTCCCTCTCCCTCTCTCATTCTCCTAGATCTACCATTCTAGTAACCCGATCAAAAAGGGAAATGAATGTTATGATCTATTCCAATTCTTAGTAATCTATTTTAGGTCTTAGTTATCACCGCTGCCTTTTCCAAAATTTCACAAACTATTCTAATAACAATAATAATACTCAAGGAACTTTCAATGAACCTACATAAAAGGAGAATTCCAATAATTTTATCGAATTACAAAAAGTACATATTCTATCTGGCTGTGCAATAGTTTGCAGACCTTTCAACATAAAAGAATAATAGTAGGGTAGTGACCTGTTCTAGAACTAGTACTATCTGAATGTCAGTGAATTAAGATGAGAGGAATGAGATGACAATATTATTGTTATCATCATTTTAAATATATCTTCTATGATTTTTTTTTTTCCGGGAACCAAAGTTTAACTCACAGACCTGTGGTTTGAAAACGCCGTGACTATTTGAAAGTCAGGACGACATTTTTCTCATCTCCAGTGTTACATCACCCACCACTCCCATTCTCCACTACTTTTTAAAGATCACCAGTTGTAGTCACTCAGAAATCTCATCCACCATTTCCTGGAGTATTCTAAAAGCATGGTTCATATGGATTGTTTGACTCAAAATAATTGAAAGCACCCAGAAATTATCTTTTACCTACTCACTTATTTAGCGTTTCAATTCCATAATCATTCATTTTTCTTGCTTTCCTAATCTGGGATAAAAACAGAAGCAAAATAAGATTTGATCATTATGACTTCTCAACATTGTCTCTTAACAATATTCAATCCATATTAATCAATCAATCACAAAATATTTCTTAGGTGCTTACTATATGTGCCAAGCAGACTGTTGGGGACCTGGTGATAAAATAAAAGATAAAAACACAAAAACAGTCTCTTCCCTCAAGAATCTTACATTTTAGTGGGTTGGTTGGGAAGGGGAGAAGATGGATATAATATGTCAATAAATAGGTATGTATAAGACACATACAGAATAGAAGGAAGGTATTCTTAGAGTTTAAGGGAAAAGTTCTAAAAGAAGCAGGAAAAGAACGTTCCTATCCCTTCTTTGATATCCATATTGCCCTTAACATAGCTTTTAAAAAACCTTTTAAAATATGTTTAATATTCATTGCCAGCCTCAACTCATTTTAAACTTAAGCACCCCTGGTCTATACTTGCCGAACTTTGACACTCCTTTAAATTCATCTTCAATTACCTGCCCTTTCTTCCATTTTCTATAAATGTCTTTTATTAATCTGTGTTGGTTGATGAGTTCCCTGTGTAATCACATCAGTCTCTTTAGATAATTCTTCTTTTCCTTCATCATAATCATTTCTACATATAGATTCTGAATTTTATATTTCACAACTCTCTGTTTTCCTTAGGTCAAATTCCCTTGTAGAATTCTTAGCCCATCATATCCTGCCCCTTTTTTGTAAAGCTTTGTAAATCTTCCCTCCCCAAACTTAGGATATGTATCTATCCATGCCTCTTTTAACTCACCTTCTTATCACAATCTTCAAGAAGTAGTGGCCGTGTCCTCCCAAGATTCCCATCATTTCTACTTATGCAACCAGCCCATTTTGGTTAGTCAAAATCAGGTTCAGAATTGCAGTTCTCTTTGATAGTTCCTCCACCTTTTCAAGGATGAAATTATAACTGAGGCAAGCTAAGAACTGATCGGTTATTTTACTCTTGAAAAAAAGAAAATTCCATCAGATATTTGTAGTCAAATCTCTTAGTTATTTGTGTTTAGTGAACTTGTCTATTTCCTCCTTCTCTCTAAATGGTATACACTATCTTCCCATAACACTATCATTTATGTATCTCCCTCCATTGAACCTTACTCAAATCCTCTCCACTATGCTCTTCTTTTCTAGTTTTTTAATTTCGTCACAAATATCTCTTCTTAATATACACAGTGTTACTTCCCCTTCCCTTTCATCTATTCTGTTCCTTTTGAATAAGGTACTATAGACCTTTTCATGGCTCTTAAAGGAATCTCTGTTGTGTTCTGGAGCTCAGTGGATTCACAAATAGGGCAGTTCTCTTTGAGCTAGTTGTATTTTAGAATTTAATAAAATAAACACAATGCATTCAAAAGTAAAGCAGTCCTCTAGAAGCCTCTGTTGTGTTCTAGAATCCAGTCTAATAATAATAGTAACACATATAGCACCTACCATGTCCCAGGTTATGTTAAATGCTTTAAAAATATGATCACATTTTATCTTCACAACAACATTGGGGGGAAAGGTCCTTTTGTTATCAAACAGAGGTTAAGTGACTTACCCAAGGTCACAACTGCTTTATATGAGTCCATATATGAAGATGAGTCTTCCTGACTTCAAGCCATCCTGACTCCAGGCCCAGAGGTCTGGGACTGCAACACAGACTATATTCACAAAATGATCAGCTCCTTTAAGAACCTCTATTGTGTCCTAGAGTTCACTGCAATAAACACAATGCATTCACATATAAAGCAGCTTGAGACCATTGTTATCCATGTGGAACACATATTCCACTCAGAGTCTACCAGGTAATGCCTTAGGACTAGAGACTTTCAGAGAACTTAGTGTGAGACCCAGTCCATTCAGATCATCCCTGAAGCACTTCTGATGGACGATGGACATGCCAGGGAGTATCTCCTTACTTAATGACTAGCTTCACATGGGTACTCAGGAAATTGTTAAACAAAGTTATTTCCATGATCACATATGCCATGGTCTTTGATTTTAGCATACACATGGGAGAATCCATGGGGAAAAGTGCCTTTTGTTCTACTGAGTCAAATGCTTTTTAAAAACTCAATAAACAATAGACACAGCAGGATTTTATATTCTCCACACTTTACAATCAGTTGTGTGACTGTGAAAATGCAGTCTACTGTAGAAAATCATCTGTGAAAGCCTGCCTGTTCCCTTGTTATATTTTCATAAAATGCATGCATACATCATTCTCATAAAGATTTTATACAGATGAAAAAATAGGAATATGTGTTGCTACTTGCTAATTTTTTTTCTCAGTTGCCTGTTTAAAAAATGATCTCTTCTATTCTGTTGAAATCTTACCCTCTTTAAGGTATCTCGAAAATTGATTCCCGAGGTGTTGCTAAAATACTATCACTTCTAGAATGGATTTATTCTGTATGATCAGATTCATCTACTCTGCTGCTTCCATCTCCTTAAATATCATTGTCACTGTTTCACAAAATACATCTAGTACTAAGGTTTAAATGTGATAGTACCAGCTTCATCACTGATAAGGAGAGGTCACCATAGAAACCCAAAAGCAGATCTCTTCCCTTTTGTGTCTTTTTTTCTCCCTGTAGGTTTATCTAGAATTTCCATGGAACATCATTCAAAAACCAAGCTCTAGCTTCCTTTGCAACTCTCTGGAAGTCTCTCTTCCCTGGTAGAGATTATAAGGAGGTCAGAAATTTAACACTGAGGCATCTGATACAAGACCGAATCTGAATGGGTCTTCAGTACTGGTACATATCATGTCCATACCACAGTTCTCCAGTACTGGTATTCAGCCATGTCTTTATTCCTACCAAGACTTCTTTCTTATTCTCTACAAAGGCTGGGGAACCTGTGGCTTCAAGATTACATGTGTCCCTCTAGGTCCTCAAGTGCAGCCCTTTGACTGAACACAAACTTCAACAAAAAAATCCCCTTCATAAAAGGATTTGTTCTGTAAAACTTGGACTCAGTCAAAAGGCCACACCCAAGAGAATCTCTACCATGCCCAGACAGGTACCTTTGCCTTCCCCTAGCCCCAACTGCACCCCACTCCTGCTTTACTAACCCATGTCATCCCCCATCGTTTTTAAATATATTGATTTGCCCTACTAGAATGCAAGATTCTTGAGGACAGGGACTGTATTTCTGCTTGTACACATATTCACAGAAAATAGAATAATGACTGGCATATGTTAATTATTTAATAAATGTTTTTTGACTGTCTGACTGGTATCCCTGTGGGTAGGGATGGGGGAACACCAGATCTCATACTACTATAAACAGCTCTTCATACAGCAAGGTTCAATCACACTTACAATTGACCTGAACCCGGAGCACTCTCACTGTCTCTCTCCTTTTCTCGGCAAACTTACTTTTCCTAATTTGTGTTAGAACTTTGTCTCCTTCATTCTCCAACCCCCCTCACATCACAGATTCATGTATCACTGAGACATAGATTTAGAGCTGGAAGGAACCTTAGATGCCCAACATCTTCACTTAGCAGTGCTAGGTGGTGAAGTGCATTGGTGAAGAACATTGGTCCAGGAGTCAGGAAGACCTGAACTCAAATATAGCTTTAGACCCTTACTAGTTTGTGACCTGAGGCGTAAGTCACTTAACCTCTATCTACCTCAGTTTCCTCAAATATAAAATGGGGATAATAATAATAGCACCTATTTCCCAGGGTTGTTATGAGGATCAAATAAGGTAATATTTCTATACTGCTTAACACTTATTATGTTCCATTTCTCCAGAAACATGTTGATGCCTAAGACTGAGCTTCCTGATTTGTAAAATAAGGGTAATAATAGCATATATCTCACAGAGATGTTTCCAGGATAAAAAGAGATATTTGTAAAGCTCTTAGCCCTGTCCTTGGCACATAATATGTAATATAAATGTTGTTATTGTTATTCTGGTGTTCCTGTCGTTGCTGCAGTTGTAATTTTAAGCTATAATTATCTTCTTGACAGTACATTAACTTATGTTCACTCTGATCATTGCAAGGCAAAGAAGACCATGATCTCATGAAATAATGTGTCTTATTGCCCCTGGGTTCATGATGAAACCAATCCTTTGCCTCATCAAAAAAAAAAAAAACATAAGATATGATTTCTTCATACCTTATAGATTCATTTCAATTCAGTCAACATACTCTTGATATAAGTGAATCTCTATCCTAGGATCTAAGCAAACATATACAAAAAAAAAGCTTCTGCCCACAAGGATCATACATTCTACTAGAACATAGCATGAGGCTGCCAACAAGAGTGTGGCTAAGTTCCTTGAAAAGAGAATCCATTCATTGGTTATTGTTTAAAGATCACAAGCCACGAATGCCAACATTTAAAGTAACATGTAGATAAATTGTAATGTCAAGGGAATCTGAAGATCTTCCCTGTCCATTAATAGGCACATAAAGCCCTGGCCCAGAGCTAATGAGTCTCTGAGTCACGGGGAGTTTCCAATTTAGTGCTGGAGCATGAGGATTTTCAAGATCCTTGGTGCTCAGTCAATCAGATGCCAGGTCTTGGTTATATATGCTGAGAAGTTGGTGTTTTGCTTTGGGGGGGTCACTCGTGAGAAGTCTCTTTGGATTTCCTGGGAGAGACTCTGAATAATTGCATGTTCAAAGCCCCCCCCAACTGCTCAGATACCTATGCTCCCTCAATCCAGTGATGTGTGTAAAGCATATAGTAATATTGCTTTATTCAGACAGTTGGAGCCCTGTCTGTTGATCTTCATGCTAATTTCTCTGCTTGTATTTTCTCCACATTCAGGGTGGTGACCTTTCCCCTGAACTAGTGACTGTAATTGAAAGTAGGTTTGTCAACCCCTTTTTGAGCAGTCTTTCTTTTAAAAGCAGATCAAAGAACCTTTGCTAGCAGGCCATCCTGGGTGTGCTAGTGCTAGGGTACTTGCTATTATAAAAACTGAATAAGCATATGCTTCTCAGTACTTTGCCCCTCTTTTGGTTCCACCACTCTATCTCCATCACTGGAGGAGTGGAAAGGAACACTCAGGACTGAACATCATTTTGTACTTTTGGTGTGTTCTGTTTGGTAGACATGATGATCTTCTCTGTATTTAGCTAGACTGGCTGCCAAACACTAGACCTTGTCCATCATGGACTTATATCAGCTATTTCTGCAGAACCCCTACAGTCCATCTGTAATCACCATTACTGGTAGGTTCATAGATGTCACTGCAAGTTAATAATAAAAATTAAAATAGAACTAATAAAGCTAAATGATACTAAATAATAATAATTCTTAAAATACTAGCTATGAAGCTAGCACTTACATAGCACCTAAAGGTTTGCAAATCCTTTAAAATATTACTTCATTTTATCCTAAGAAGAAACCTAGAAATTAAGTGGTGCTATTATCCCCATTTTGTAGATGAGGAAAATTAGGGAGATATGTTTAGTGACATACCCAGGGTCACACAGTTAGAAAATGAGTGAGGCCAGATTGAATTCAGTCTTCCTGACTCAAGATACAGCTATATCCACTGTACTTCCTGGCTGTAGAAGAGAGATGACTTTCCCCTTGGTGGTATTTATTTTCCCATGCCGCCAAGATTGGTTCTGCACATTGACAGGAAATCCTACCTATCCTTAAGGTTCATAATAAATGCTATCAGTAATGTCTTTTATAATACCTTAGTCAATAATGACTTTTTGGCCCTCAGAATTTTCATACAATTCAATAAGCATTAATTAAGTGCCTAATGTATATAGAGAACCATACTAAATACAGGGAGAGACACAATGTTTATAAATTCATGTTACAACCCTCCTAGAGTTCATAGTATAGTAAAGGCAGATACAATACAACACAAATAGTTATAATGCCAAGTAATACATAAGTGCATGAGAAGCATTAGCAAAATGATATTAACAATATTGGCTAATATGACAGAAAAGGAAAATAACAAATGTTGGAAGGAATGTTGGGGAATTGGAACACTAATACATTACTGATGGACTTGTGAATTGATCCAACCATTTTGGAGAGTGATTTGGAATTATTTCCAAAAGGCTAGAAAACTCTGTATACCCTTTGACCCAATAATACCAGTACTAGGTCTATATTCCAAAAAGATAAAATAAAAGGGAAAGGACCCATAAGCATAAATATATATATATATATATAGCATTTCTTTTTGTCTTGGCAAAAAATTGGAAACTGAGGAGATGCCCATCAGTTAGGGAATGACTGAACAAGTTGTGGTATATGAATTTGATTGTGATGAAATACTATTGTGCTATAAGAAATGGTGAGCAGGATGGTTTCAGAAAAACCTAGGAAGACTTCTATAAACTGATATAAAGTGAAGTGAACAGAACAAGGAGAGCATCGTACACAGTAACAGCAATATGTACAATGATAAGTTGTGAAAAACTTAGTTATTTTTAGTAATACAATGACCCAAGACAGTTCTAAAAGACTTGTGATGGCTATCCACCTCCAGAGAAGGAAATGATGGTGTCTTGATGCTGATTAAAACACACTTTTTTTTACTTTCTTCATTATTCTTGATTTTTTTGGTCTGCATTTTCTTTTGTAACATGACTAATATAGAAATGTTTTGCGTGACTGAACTGGTATAATCTATATCAAATTACTTGCCTCTTCAAGGAGGTGGAAAGGAAGAGAATTTGAAACTCGAAATTTCAAAAAGGAGATGTAAAAATTTTTTGTTTACATATAATTGAGAAAAACTTTTAAATCCTTACAAAAAAAAATAAATCAAAAAGATATATCAATCAATAGCTCTGTAATTCCAGTCACCATTCCTGCAATTTCCTTAATCAAAACATTCTTCATTGGTCATCACTCCCCAAGACATGTATATATGTATATTCTTTATTAGGATGTAAATCCTTTAAAGTCAGAGATTATTATTACTTGTATCCCCAGCATTTAGCGTAATGCTTGGCACATTGTAAGAGATAAATAAATGCATTTTTATTTCATCCTATATGGAGTCTGAGGGGGAGGATCATGAACAACCAAGGCATTTCCTAGAGCAGATGTCATTTGAAACAGTTCTTAAAAGATAGTTAGGAATTCAATGGAGGGGAAGTAGGACATATGAAACAGTATCAACAAAGGCAAAGAGGAAGAAAAATCTGAGGATATACAAAAGTAGTAACTAATCTGGGTAAATTAGAATATTTGGAATGGCATATAATGAGATGAGACTACAAAATGGGTGGCACCAGATAGTGGAAGGCCTTGAATAATGATCAAAGAAATTTAAATTTCAGTCATAAGCAACTAACTGGGTGCCATTGACAGGTCTTACGCAGAGAAGCAATACATTATTGTATGCTCTTTCTTCCAGGCTACTTCTTAACTTTGGACTAGGGCTGAGACTTGTATACTTCAGGGGGGAATGTCTTACTTAAGTTTTTGTTCATTTTGGGTCCCTTTGCTGCTTTCTTGGGGTATTAAGTATTAAACTATTCACAAATCTCAGGGATGGTCATTGCTGAGGACTTAGAAGATTTCAATACTCCCAAAGTGATCTGATCTAGGGCAAAGTCTAATCACTGCCCTCCTTGTCTGCGCTCTGTAAATCCCTGACCTGGGCATAGGTCTGCATAAAACTCCTGTAGTTGTCCCCTGATTCAAATCATCAATTCAGCAAGAAAGTTGCAGTTTCTAAGTGCTCTGGATACAAAAAAAAAAAAAAAAGAAAAGAAAAGAAAAAGAAAACAAAAGAACCCAGACTCAAAAAGCTAGCATTGCAGGTAGCTCAGTATAGATAGTCAATGAACATTCCTTAAGTGCCTTCTATACACAGGGCTGGGGTGTATAGTGCTGGGGATTCAACAAGAGACAAAAGACAGTCCTTGCTCTCATGGAACTCGCAATGTAATGGGAGAGATAACAAGGAAATATAAATAACCAAACTATACCAAATGAATAAGAAATATTTAAGATAGGAAAGACACTAGAATTAAAAGGGGTAAGTAAAAGTTTCCTGTAGAAGATAAAATTGAAGGAGGAGTCCTTTGTTTTAGCCATCTTCTGGTGGATGACCACTTCTCTGGAGGGCTTTGGAGGGCATTCCTATGACGGAGCAAATTAGACTGGATGACCTCTAAGGTTTGAAAAATTGACATTTAGAGATTCTGTGACTGAATAGGGAAGAGCCTGGAGTCAAGGCGACCTGGTTGGAGGCTAGAATGATGACAATAGGAATGGGGAGAAGGGGCGATATATATATATATATATATATATATATATATATATATATATATATATATATATATGGTCTTTCTTCCTCAAAAGTGAGCTCTGTCTAAAACCCAGGAGACAATGCTGTCTCTCAATGATGCCACTGCTTGTTTGGAGTCTCATACATCATCTCAGATCTTTACCTCCACCCACCCCCAGAAGTTCACCAAAGGTGGCACAGTCTCTGCTAATTCCAAGTATATATCACCTCATTAGCTTTCTCAAAGGGAGACTAGATGAGTCCTTCATCACTGAGGGAAGACAGTTGAGTGGACAGAGGGGGCAAGGAGCCAAAACCCTGCATTCTGTCCCTGTCAGCTTCTGTCCAGACAGCTCGGGGTTCACAAGAAGAAAAATTCAAAATATATCCAGGCAACTCTCCAGCTCCCTTGGATTCATTGCTTTATTCCCAATATGTGGTAAAGGGGTGGCAGGTCATGGATTTTTTCAGGTAAAATATGACTCCTGTTATCTTTCCCCTACTTTTGCACCTTTCTGAAGCCCATCCATCCTCTAGGCTCAAGGGTTTCCTCACGTCCCTTCCTACATCCTCCCTCTGAATACTCCATTCTACTGACTCATGCCATGTGAGACTCCCCTCATTCTCTTTCTACCAACTTCTCCATTCTGAGGCTTACTCTAAGTCCAGTACATCCCTAGCCCAGATCATTTTCTGAGGTGTCCAGGTCACATTAACTGTGCCACTCCTCCCTTTCTGGACTTTTCTACCTCTTTGCCAACAGTGTTGGCCCAAGTATATATGCTCCCCTTCTTTGCCCTTTCTGGTTCCTCTTTATCTGTTGCTGCCCCCAGTTAGACTTTAAACTCCTTGAGGGAAAATGCTGTCTTTTTTGCTTAAAGTTGCATCCTTAGTTCTGTGTGCTTGGCACATAATAATGTTTAATATGTTTTCTATGTATCTCTCTCTCCAATGTCATAGAATGTGAGAACTAGAAAGGACCTGAGAAGATAGCACATGACAGCTTGCAGGGCCCTGCAACCATTGGATAGAGATAGAAAAGATACCAAGATAGAATGGATCTTGGAATATTCAATATTAGAACTAGTGACAGAGCTGAAATCAGCACTCCTAGTGCCCTCAGAAAGCTCAACTGAATGTTCTTACCCTCAAGGCAAGCAGGACAAAAGACTCCCCTCAATTCAACTTTTGAAAATATTCAATTATCAAAAATCATCAATGCACAAGGCCCATAGGGGAAGAGATCCCCAGACATTTACCCCTAGTGAAGAGGCAAAGACTCCTCCAACTTTGGCCACTATTGTGAGGTGACTACACAATCATCTCCCATCTCAATGCTTTTATCCAGTGGGCCCCCATTCCTCATCTCTGCATCTATGAATCCATAGTTTCCTTTGAAAATTAAGTATTACCTTCTTCCTGAGACCTCTCCTGATCTTATCAATTTCTAGTGCATTCTCCCCACAAAGTACTTTACAATTATTTTGTGCATGATATGCACTGAAAGAAATGGTTATAAATAGCCAATGATTTTGGAGATATCCAGAGGTTCCTCCTTTTTCTAAAGTCCCAATTTTAAAAGTTCAGTCTCTTAAAGGACATTACTGATAAAGAGATTGGGTTAACTTCCTTAGCAATCTTGTCCAGACCCCACCCAGATGTTTACTGGCCCCAAAGGTCCCAGCCATTAAGCACTACTCAGGTTTGAGTAGAAATAAGTTCTTTGAATAGATTGCCCAAGGCTTGGGATAACTTAAGAAGTAAATAACATAATTGAAATTTGTAATATTCATTCTCTTGATAATTGTTAGCTAATCAGAGTTGCTTACCATACTCGGGAGTACCCCCATATATCAGTGGGTATATAAGCTGTAGGCCTACTGCCATGATTGTCTTTGATCTAAGAGAGAGATAGCCAAATGACCATCCTTTTATTAAGATGTTGGCATTATTAATAAAATTAGTAAATTGCCCATAAATTGTGTCTCAAATTTTTAAATTGCCATAACATATACACACATATCCATACATAAGCACATATACACATACATGTGGACTCTCACATATGTGTGTATATATTTACATAATACACATATCCATACATATATACATGCACATGGACATATATACACACATGGACATGGATATGGACTTGGACATGGTCATGGATAAAGATTCAGGTGCAGACATAGATATAGACATGGGGTGTTCCAAAGGCCTTAGTGCAGTTTTAAGTCATTTGTTGGTGTGGGAGGCAATTGGGTTTAAGTGATAGCTAGTAAGTGTCTGAGGTTGGATCTGAATCCAGGTCCTCTTGAATCAAGGGCATGTACTCTAATCCATTATACCACTTAGCTGCTCCCAATTATTAAAGCCTAACACTGTACCAGGACCCTGGGGACACTCTCTAAAATAATAGGGATAAGGATAGGGACTGGATCTATGATTTCATTGGTGTGTTGTTGTTCATTCTTCATTTTCAAAGAGGATGAGTGATGTCATGGGGCAATGTCTTGCATTTAAGTGAGACAAATGCAAAAGGCCATCAGCCTCACTCTCTCCTCCAGAGTCATAGGAGTCTAGTGGCAAGACAAAAGTCAAACAAATGGTGATGGTCCAGTAGACAGTGGATGACCTTGGCATCTTTGATGTCTGACCAAGCTCTAAGCTCTCCACAGCACTTGCTTCAGCTGCCTTCATGGCCAAATTGTTCTCACTCACTGATTCTGCTGGGGGAAATCTCCACATTCTTGGGGTAGACATCACCTAACTCACCAACAGTTTTGAGGCTTGCTGGTTACCCTCAACCTGGTTCAGTCCATCTTCTGAGATGGTTTTTGGGGTGTAGCCACTGTATATGCTACAGCTTCTTGGAGCCACTGGTGAGAGCTTAGGGACAGGTGGATATCAAAGGAAAGGGAGCAGCCCTGAAAAGGGCTCAGCAAGGCCTCACACCATAGGTCCTAGTCCCCCCTGAAGACCCCAGTTCTATAAGTGGAGATCAGAACCCTCTCTGCAATATATAGTCTTAGAAGTTTTCTTTGGCACTCTCAGCTCAACTCACTCTTCAAATTGTTCTACCTCCTCCCCTCCACTTTCTTGCCCAGCAACAGGTCAGGCTCCCACCATAGGTAGTGCAACTGTAATGGGTGAGTCCCTGGCCTGGGTCTACAATTCACAAAGGCCCTTAATCATGTCCACTTCACTCTGACCTCATCTCGCTTTCCAGATTCTTCCACCTCCACACTGGCATCCTTGCCCAGGATGGGTACCCTTGACCGACCCCTGATTTGCAGCTCCCTTTTATATTTTCTCTTCCTTTATTATTAGAATGTAAGCTTCTTGACAGTAGAAAACACCCCATTTTCTAGCACCTAACACAGTCCCTGGCACACAGTAAGTACTTAATAAATGCTTTATCTATCTTATGTCTCTATGAGAAATTAAGTGACAGCTCATGGGCTCATAACCAGCATCTGTAAAAGACAGAACATGAACCTGGGTCTTTCTGGCTTCAAGCCCAGATCTCTAGTCACTTTACTGAAATTCCCTAAGGATGTAAGATGCAGAGAAGGCTCTGCTTTGCATTGGTAGAGTTTCCTACGACAGTGAAATAAAAACTGTAGGCCTACTCACTATACCTAACTACATATATACATTGACTTCTCTGGTAGAGAAGTCATATATACATAGACTTCTCTCCCTGAAAAGAGGGAAGATTTCATCTTCATCTTTGTATACCTAATGCCTAACACAGTCTGGCACATAGTAGGTGTTTAATAAATGCTCATGGATAGATAGATAGAATAAGAGAATTAAGAGCTGGAAAGGACCTTAGAGATTATTAGATTGTAAACTCCTGCATTAGATTGTCAGTTTCTTGAGGACAAGGACTCTTTTTATATCCCCAGTGCTTAACATAGTGCTTGATACACAGTAGGCACTACATAAATGTTGTTTGATTATCTAATATAGCCCCCTCATTTTGCTGAGAGAAATGATTGTTTTTCTCTTATATTAATAACCAATTGGGGAGATGGAGGATTTTTTTCCCTACTTTCTCATTCAAAGCCCAGTTCTTATGAAGGACATTGCTAATAGATGAGATTGCCCAAACCCTGGGTACATGCTTCTGGGTACATGCTTCTCACCCCACCCAAATAGAAGACCCTACAAAGAGAATATAATCTAGATGGAATTCTTACCCCATCATCGTTCATTGTTCTTTGGGTGTAGGATAGCTCCTTTTGTATAGATTGCCCAAGGCAGAGTGCTCTGGCTTGAGATGAGTCTCTCTTTAACCATGAGTGACATGATCAGAGTCACCTACCTAGATCCTCATTAGAATAGACCCACCTATCATTACGATATTCATTATTTCATTAATTGTTAACCAATCAGAGTTGATTTCTACCTGTAAGGACTACCCATTCTTCTAAGGGTATATAAGTGTTGAGGGGCCTCAGTGATTCATCTCTGGCCCCCAGTGATGTCACTCTCTTATTAATCTCTTGCCATAATTAATTGAGTGATTGTTAATTACCCAGAAATTAAGTCTCTCAGACTTTTTATACAGAACATTACTGATGAAGGAACTGAGGCCCCCAAAATGAAATGATTTATCCAGGGTAACATGGGTAGTAAATAGCACAGCCTGAATTTGAAGTGTTACAGATGAGGAAAAGGGGGCCCAGAATGGGAGAGTATTTTCCCCAAGGTCACATATCTGACTAGTAGCAGACAGAAGATTAACATCTGAGTATCTCATTTCCCAGTCTGGTGCTTTACCTCTTTACCTCAATACCTGTTTAGAGAACAATGTAGCCTCCTTGCTGGTAGAGGAATAACACCCAGCTGGGAGAGAGGATCTTAAGTTTAAAACTGGGTAGAATGCAGGGTATTTCATCCAGGCCCTTCATTTTTCAGATGAGGAAACTGAGACCTACAAAAAACAAAGTCACACAGGTAAAAGGCAGAGCTGGGATTCTGAATACAGATTCACTCTGAACACTCAAGATTCAGAACTGTTTCCACTATATCTTGCTAGCTCTTTAATACCACTAAGGCCTTCTGAGTTTGTTCAGGAATAAAGGTTACAGTCATACCAGAGCTAAAAAATTAGTTTTAAAGAATTTATTTCCATACTGCTGTTAAATACATGGATAGATGGATAGATGAATGGATGGATGGAGGGAGGGAGGGATGGAAGGATGGAGGGATAGAGAGATGGATGGAGAGATAGATAGATAGATAGATAGATAGATAGATAGATAGATAGATAGATAGATAGATATCTGCTCCCCTTAAGTTTGAATTCCATTAGAATGCTTCTGCCTGTCTCTGGAATAAAAAATCACACCATTAGCAAGACACAGATATTCAATCCTTTCACAGGGAGAGGAATTATCCTGTCACCTAGCTGAGGTGCTGGGCCTACCTTTCCTTGTGATTAACGATATCAACCATTGCATACACCATTCCAAAAGGTGCCAGAAGATGATTGCTTACAAAATGTACCAATTACAACTATCTTCTCCCCCTCACCCTCTACCCCAATCTCTAAACCCCCATCAAATAAATAAACAAGTCATCTGCCAGGCCCCTGGAGAGGCTGAAGATACAGATCAATCCTCTCTTTACCTGATGAGAATGCCCAGTTATTTGAGCCAGGATAGAATGTTTCTATGCTGATTGGATACAGGGCCTGGAATGAAATGTAGTAAAGAGGATTCAAGGATGTCACATGCTGCTGAGGGCAGAGGGAGATGGCATTCCACATCCCCCTTCTTTGTTTTTAAATAATTTTTTATTGATAGGGATAGAAGTGAAGAGAAAAGGGGCGGCTAGGTGGTGCAGTGAATAGAGTGCCCGCCCTGGAATCAGAAGGTCCTGAGTTCAGAGCCGGCCTCCGACACTTAATCCGCACAAACAAAAACCTAGCCATGTAACCTTGGGCAAGTTACTTAACCCCAATTGCCCTAAAGGGGCAGCTAGGTGGCGCAGTGAGTAAGAGCACCTGCCTTGGAGTTGGGATGACCCGAGATCAGATCCTCAGAAAATGAGCACCCACGCATAAATAATGACTAGCCGTGTAACCTTGAGCAAGTTATTTAACCCCAATTGCTTTAAAAAAAAAAAAAAGTGAAGAGAAAAAAAAGAAATATAAGCATTTATTAAGCACCTACTAAGTATTGGTCACTGTGCTAAACATTACACAAATATTATTTCATTTGGTCCTCACAACAACATTAAGAGGTAGATATTATCATCCCCATTTTACAAATGATGAAACTGAGGCAAACAGATGTTAAGTGACTTGCCCAGGGTCATATAGATAATAAGTGTCTGAGGCTATATTTGAACACAGGTCTTCCTGACTCCAGGCCCAGTGCCCCACCTGGAAGTTACATGATCACTTAATATCTGCCTCTATTTCCTCAACTGGAGAATAGAGAAAATAATAGTACCTATCTTGCAGGCTTGTTAAGAGGTTCATATACAAACAGTGCAAACTTGTAGAGTTATTTAATTATAGGTATCATTATTATTCTTGGGGCCTGAGAAGCCATGTGAGGAATGACAGGGCTCCTCACCCTGCACCATCTTCACAGGACGAAATGGCTTTAACCTTCTCTACCTCCTCAGTAATTAGCCTTCTGGAAATGTCTCTGCACTTTCTCAGATCCATTTTTCTGCCCTGCCTTGGTTCCTCTCAACAAACTGGACTGCCTCTCCCCACCAGATCTTCTCACCAGAAGACCTTTTACTTACATGTTAATATCTGACTCAAATATTACCCCCTCCAGGAAGTCTTCCCTGATCTTTCCATTTAGAGACAAGCTCTTGCCTTTGGCATCACATGAAGCTTTGCATCTCTCTGCTTAGCATGCAGTCCTCTGTATTAGAGCTCTCTGTTGCATCTATGACCCTTAATCTCTCACACCAACACTGTCATAAGAGGGCTAGTGGTATGGTAGATTGAGGACTGGTCTCAAAACTGTATGGACTGGGTCCAAATCCTAACTGTGTGACCCTGGCAAGTAACTTTTAGTAACTCTCCAAATCTCTAAGTTGCTGAGAAGGTAGCGATCTGTGTTGGTAGAAGGACTTTCCTCAATTGGGAGCTCCCTATATTGACAGAGTCATAGATCCAGACACTGTTCCTATCTTGCTGCTACATCGAGGACAATGTTGAGCACAAAGTTGCAATTGAATGAAATGAAATTCACACTACTTACTCCTAGCTCCCAAATTCCAAAGGTGGCATTTACTTTTGAGTAGCTAGAGTGTGGGGTCAGCTCTCACCTCCTCCATTCCTTCCTTTCATTGATAGATTCTGCTCCTGCCCCTTCTCAGTCACCATCTCATCAAATGAAAGAGAACTCTTTCTTTTGTTTTATTTACTTATTTATTTTATTTCTTCTTTTATTTAGGGTGGATTGTTTGAGATTGATTGGGATTTTGTGTATTCTGTGTCTGGATCTGGGCCATCCAGAAGTTATCTTGCCCATCCCCCTGCTTCCAGTAAAGATTAACATCTCTCTCAGGGCCATCTCCAGTCATCCTAAAATATATCTCACCACTGGACCCAGAGGCAGAGGGCTCCTAAGGAGAACATGAGGCTGCTGACTTTGCACAGGCCTCTCTTGCTTAAATCTAATTCACTTGCAAGTCATGGCATCCCCTTCTCAATGCCATGTTCTTTTTCAAGAATGAAGGACAAACAACAACAATATATCTGTCGAAGCAACTAGGTGGCCCAGTAGATAGAGTGTAGGACCTGAAATCAGGAAGACCTGAGTTCAAATCTTTCCCCAGTCACTTACTTGCTGTATGATCCTGTTGTGATCCTGTACAATTACCTTGTACAGGGTAGCCTTAATAAAATATATTACATATATATGTAATGGGAAAGCCAGGGGGTACAATGGATAGAGCACCAGCCCTGGAGTAAGGAGGACCTAAGTTCAAATCCAGCCTCACATACTTGCTAGCTGTGAGATCTTGAGTAAGTAACTTAACCCGTAATTGCCTTGCCTTCCCCCCTCCAAAAAATAAAATAAAATATATTACTTATATAAATATATGTGAAATAAAATATACTTAATATATAAATACATTCAAACATGTCATATATAAATACTTTGAACTTAATTTGTATATATTTTTATCTACTTAAATACATATATGTTGTTTCTCACAACAGATTAACTTCTTCCTGGGCAAGTCACTTAGCCTTTGTCTGTCTGTTTCTTTAACTGTAAAATAAGGGTGCACCTACTTCTCAAATAATAATAATAATAATAGCACCTACTTCTCAAAATTGTTGTGAGAAATAAGACAATATTTTTAAAAGCTTAGCATGATGCTTGGTACATATATAATATGGGATCAATAAATGTTATCTCCTTCCTCCAATAATCAACTTGGACCAATAATTTCTATCATGTTCTTTAAGAGCTCAAAGTTAAGGGAATTCTACAACCTCCTTCAGTGAATCTTTTTTCCATATTAGACAGCTCAGTTCTTCTTTATATCTAATCTGAATCCTTCATATTTGTAATTTTTCCCTTTCCTACTATAGTTATTTTTTAATAGTTGCTGAACAAGAGCCAAAGATCTATTACTGGGATGCATGGAATTCCTAGCTACTACCATCCCCACCCCACCCCCAATACAACACACCCTTATATTTTTCAAGAGAAAAAAACCCCAGGACTATAAAAGGAGACTGACTTCCCCAAAGCCACACAGGGATTGAGCAGAAGAGCCAAGACTAGACCCCAGCTCTATTGGTTCCCAGATTAAGACTCTTCGACCACACTTAGAGCCTACTGTCAACTTTGATGCCTATCTCTAATCAACCTAGACATGGGAAAATCATCTAGACCAGGAGCTCTTAACCTGTTCTTTTGTTTCATGGACCCACTTTGACCATCTAATGAAGCCCTTTTCAGAATAATGTCTCTAAATGCATAAAATAAAAAACACAGGATTACAAACAAAACTAATACGTATTGAAAGTTATAAAAAAAATTAAGCTCACAAACACCAAGTTAAGAATACCTGAGTTGACTATTTGTTTTAAAGGCGAGGAAATTGAGGACCCAGATGGCTAAGGAACTTTTCCAAGGCCACCCAATTAGTAAGTAATAGAACAAAGATTCAAATCTGGGTCTCCTGTTGACAAAAGATGAGCTCTTTCCACTTCACTCTTGTTTGCTCTTAGGGACTACTGTTTTTATTCTTCGCCCCATTGCAATGTGATGTGCAAGGGACAGGCCAATCCTGAATGTTTCATAGACCTTTCACAAAACAACCAGTCAGCAGATTTTGCCTGCTGACCCAAGGGGGAAAGCAAGCTTTTCACATGTGTAAATTAAAAAGAAAGACAAGGGGAAAATAAGTCTCACAGCCCAGTTCCCAGATCTATAAACTGTAACAGGAGCCTCCCACCTCATAGATCAGGGGCCTGAGCACAAAAGGTTTCCTCACACCATTCAAATTGCAATATAACATCTCTCCTTCCACCTTCCCCATCTGCATCCCACACATACCCCCACATCTGAACCTAGCACTATAGTCTCCTTCCTGAACAGGTGGTGAGGTTATCACAGGGAAGGGGACTCGGAGAGAAACAGAAAGGAAGAGAAATGGTCTGGAGGCTGTTTCCACTGAAAGGATAAGGAAAGGGATGGTTTATATCCTGCAGAGCTCAGATGATTATTTCCCTGGACTCTGAATGCCCAAGAAGGAAGTAATAAAAATAAAATCCATGGGCCAGTTATCCATACACAAATGGACAGTCTGAGAAACAAACATGGTGAACTGTAAGTCAATGCAAGAGCATACATTTGAGTTCATAGGCATAAGTAAGATTTGAACAAATGGGACCCATTAATGGCTAGCGTTGCTAGAAGGACATGTCTTGTTCAAAAGAAACAGGATAAGTATCGTGGCAGGTATGGGGGGAAGAGGGAAAAATAAACTGGGGAGGGAGAGGTACAAAATATATTAAAAAGATAAACTCATGAAGAAATCAAGAAAAGATAGGTAGAAGTACTATGGAGCATAGTTAGATAAAGGTCAACAGAGATAGAAATAGAAGTGATATTATCAGTGAAATATTCTTCAGAACTCCTGGACTGAAAGAGGAAAAAGATGAAAAGTTCAGGATCACAAGTCTAGCACTGAGGCATGATAACAGGAATGATGGGGGAGTTAGCTGGATATTCACTGCAAAACCATGTCTGTTTGTTCCTCTTTTTTCCCTTTCTCTTTTTTTCTCTTTCTTTCTCTCTCTCATTCATTGTTTTCTCTCTTGTTGCCTAGCTTTCTTCTTTATATGTTTCTCTTGCCTTTCTCAGTCTCTCTGTTTCTCTCTTTGTCTCTGTCTTTATGTCTCTTCTCAATCTCTCTTGTTTCTCTCTCTCTCTTTCTCTCTCTCTCTCTCTCAAAATTTCTTAGCTTGCCTTCAAAAAGCAAATATTCCTTTTGTGATTCCACTTCCTCACTGAGAGTTGCTATTGCTTTTCTACTATATGTATGTATTAAACTTTACATTAAATATTATAACTTAGTCTAGTGTCTGGTCTAGTTCTCCTATCGCTGACTTAGCTCCTTTACTTGAGCTGGTAGTTGGAATGGGCTGGTCATCAGGATCATTAGTGACTTGTGAGTCACTTGGCCTGGCAACCATGCCATGTTGGCTATCAATATATTCAAGCTCTGTGGGTTGAACCTGTACCCTGGGATCTCAGTAGAAGTTTTGGGCAGGGAAGGAGTTGTCTCTGGGTTCAGCTTTTCTGCCCTATAGTAACAACACAATTTCCTTCACTGGATGGATGCATCACTTTTAGCACCCATATCTGGGTCAGGAAGCATTTGTACAGCTGGTAAACAGTTTCTTTTTCTCAACTTTTTCCTAGGTGAGTGCCCATCAGGTCTCTGTATCTGCTCACTAGAAAGTCTAATTCTCCTGTGGAGAATAGGTTACTAGTGACTAGTCCTGAGAGGGTCCCCTCTATTCTCTGGGTATATTTTGTAAACTGGCAAGTTGCCCAGTTTCTCAATTACCTTATACAAGTGAGATTTAATAAAATATATTCCATACATAAATATATGTGAAATAAAATATATTAATATATCCAAACATATCATATATAAATACTTTGAATTTAATTTGTATATATTTTATCTACTTAAATATATATGTTACTTCTCACAATAGACTAACTTCTTGAGGACAGGAAGGGCATAAAATTTGTCTTCATATCCTCAGCATTTAGCATAGTCGCTGGCCCATACCAGGTGTTTAATAAATGCTGATTGATTACTTGGTTGAATGAGGACAACTGCTTTCCTGAACATTCTGAACTTTCATCTTGGCAACAAAAGGGAACTGGTTGCTGAGGTTAAAATTATGGAAACCTAAGGTGCAAGAGATCACCGTGTCTTGGAATTTATGACAGTAGAAAAGATGAAAGCTTAAAATGGCCTAATATGCACTCTCGATTGACAATTCCAAAGACTAGGAGAGACTAAGAGGTAGAATGACCTGGTCTAAAATTCGGTGGGTGAAGTAAGTCCAAGAACTCTCCAAACAATGAAATTCTGAATAAAAAAAGTAAAATAATTTTGATGAGGAGGAAAAGTGGGATAAAGTCTGGCATGAAAACACAGGTAACTTATCAACCAAATATTATTTTTATTTATTTATTTATTGCTTTTTGGAGGGCAATTGGGGTTAAGTAACTTGCCCAAGGTCACACGGCTAGGTTTTTGTTTGCGTGTGCATCAAGTGTCTGAGGTCGAATCCGAACGCAGGTCCTTCTGACTCCAGGGCTGGCACTCTACTCACTGTGCCACCTAGCCATCCCTCAACCAAATTTTATTAAAAGATATGCATTTCCTGCTTTCTTTCTAGATGTGAGGGCTATGGGGTGTTGGTTTGTTGGTTATTTTTACTGAATATCTTTTTTTCTTTCCCTTTGTTACAAGGGATGGCCCTCTAGAAAAAGGGAAAGAGAAGGTATATTTGGAAAGAATGTCGATACTAGAGTCCTCCCTTCCAAACTCTATTTTACATGGACTTGTCTCCCCCTTTAGAATGTAAATGCTGAAAAGGTTATTTCATTCTCTGTCCTTGAATTCCTAACACAATGCTTTATAATGCTTAATAAATCATGGATTATCAACTGATTAAAAAACAACATATATCAAAAACGATAGATATCAAAATGTATCAATATATAATTTATATTAAAAAATAATAGAAATGGAAACAAGGGCAGATATAAAGGATACAAGCGCTTAGGATGAGCTTAGATTTTCAAGGAAAACTGTTATTGTTGTTCAATCATTCAATCATGCCTGACTCTTCATGACCCCATGGATCACAGCCTGCCAGGCTCTTCTATGCTACACTATTTCCATTATCTTCCATCTTACCCTTTGCTGTGCTCTTTTCCTTTTGCCTTCAATCTTTCCCGAAATCAGGGTCCTTTCCAATAAGTCCCAAATTCTCATTGTGTGGCCAAAGTATCTAAGCTTCAGCTTCAATATTTGACCTTTCAGTAAATATCCTGAATTAATTTCTTTAAGTATTGACTTATTTGACCTCCTTGCTATCCTAATGACTCTCAAAAATTCTTCTAGCACTGTAATATGAAAGTGTCAATTCTGTAGCACTCAGCTTACATTGCTACTGGAAAAACCATAGCTTTAACTATATAGACCTTTGTGGGCAAGATATTGTCTCTGTTTTTTCATATGCTGTCCATATTTGCTATAACTTTCCTTTGGAAGAGCAAATTCTGGCTGCAGTTGCCATCTATAATGATCTTTGAGGCCAAGAATATTAAATTGACACTGCTTCTATTTCGTCTCTCTTTATTTGCCAAGAAGTAATGGGAACGGTTGTCATTATCTTAGTTATTGTTGTTGTTTTTTTTTAATGTTAAACTTCAAGCCAGTTTTTTCACTCTCATCAAGAGGCTTCTTAATTGCACTTTACTTTCTGCCGTCCATCAGAGTGATATTGTCTGCATATCTGAAATTATTGATATTTCTCCTGGCAACCTTAATTCTGGCTTTTGATTCATCCAGCCTGGCATTGTGTAAGATATACTCTGCATATAAGTTAAATAAATAAGGTGACAATATATGGCAATCTTTTATAATCACGTGTTCCATGTTCAGTTCTAACTGGCTCACATACAGGTTCCTCTGGAGATAAGTAAGACAATCTGGTACTCCCATCTCTTTAAGGACTTGCCACATTTTGTTGTGATGCACACAGTCAAAAGGTTTTATTGCAGTCAATGAAGCAGAAGGAGATTTTTTTCTGAAAGTCCCTTGCTTTCTCCATAATTCAGAGAACATTGGCAATTTGGTCTCTACTTCTTCTGCCTCTTCAAAAACCAGCCTGCTTTTCTGGTAATTCTTGGCTTGCATATTGCTGAAGCCTAGCTTGCAGAATCACAACTATACTGAAGGAAGGGGAGTGCACAAAGCAAGGGAGCCAAGACCAATGCTCACTATAGAAAATGGAGAAAAATCAACTCTTTCTTTGCTCTTGGTCATAAACAAGGCAAAAAAAAAATCTTTGGAGTGAGAAAGACAAAACAAGAACAATCAGAAGATAAGAAGGGAGATAGCAAAACAGTGCCCAGCTGCCTCTGACAAGTTCAAGTCCTCAGCCTCTAGGAGGTTCTGAAAGACTGGAAGATATGATTGCTGCTTCATCTACATCATCTTTGGAAAATGATGTAGAACATAAGGGTAGAAACGAAATGTCCTGTAGTATAGAAGGGAAAAGTTGTCCTGATTTTCTAAAAAGGGAAGATAGTGGGGTTTGTAAACAGTAAGCCCTTGATTTGACCGATTCATGGCAAAATTATAACCTTTCTTATTAAGTAAGGACAGAGTTCATTGAACATCTAGAAAAGGTAGAAGAGGAAGGACCATCATCCTCATTTCCAGATAAAGAAACTGAGGCTCAAAGAGATGATGACATTAAAAGCATCAAACCAGTGTCATGTCAGAAATGCAATGCCTTAGAGCTCATGGGAAGAAAAGCAAAAAGGAAGCCATATACTTGAAAGACATTGGTCCAACTCTTCTCATTTTATAGAAGATGAAACGTTGCTTGGAGAAGAAAAAGTATCATTGAAATATAATGCATGACTGTGAGCTCCTTGAAAGCAGGGATTATCTAATTTTGCTTCTTATGTATCCCCTGTGTTTAGCACAGTGCACAGAACTAGTAGTTAACTTAATAAATGGGTTGAGATTTTATTTTTGCATTTTTGGAGGGGTGAGGGCAGGGCAATTGAGGTTAAGTGACTTGTCCAAGGTCACATGGCTAGTAAGTGTTAAGTGTCTGAGGCTGGATTTGAACTCTGGTCCTCCTGACTCCAGAGCCAGTGCTCTATTCACTGTGCCACCTAGCCGCCCCCAATAAATGTTTATTAATTAACTACACGGGCTCTACACCACAGGGTGGGTTTATAAGTATGGGGGCGGGAGGCAATTTCTATATAGAGCCCTAGGGAAAGATGGGATTAAAAAAAATGGAGAAGTCCCACTTATTTCAATTGTTTATGGGTTACTGTGAGTCTTTTATGCATTTCCTGTGAGGTGAAATAAAGGTTTTTCTGTTCCTGATAAGTGCATCATTAATTCGAGTGCTTGCGTAAGTGCTAAGGACCTTTTTACCCACATCTGTGAGGATCTAGACACAAACTGATGCCACAGGCATCTCTGGTAGGTGAGAAACAACCCAAAAACCATGTTTTGGGGGACCTAGCTCTGAGATTAGATGGGGACCACAAAAGGTCAGAGCCTGGACTAATGCTGCTAGAGCAGTGGTTCTCAAAGATTTTGGTCTCGGGGCCCCTTTTTGATCTTAAAATTATTGAGGAAACCCCAAAGAACTTTACTATGTGGGTTGTATCTATTGATATCCACTATATTAGAAATTACAGGGGGCGGCTAGGTGGCGCAGTGAGTAGAGCGCTGGCCCTGGAGTCAGAAGGACCTGAGTTCGGATCCGGCCTCAGACACAACACACACACAAACAAAAACCTAGCCGTGTGACCTTGGGCAAGTTACTTAACCCCAATTGCCCTCCAAAAAAAAAGCTAAAAAAAAAAAAAGAAGAAATTACAATGTCTTACTATTGTGAAAATAGTTTTGACCTTATGGACCCTTTTTAAAGGTCTCAGAAATATCCAAAAATTCCCAGACCACATTTGAGAACCACCATATTAAAGTCATATAGTTAATTGAGACCTCTAAAGAAGTCCAGCTATGGTTGTATCATGACCATCATCATTCATTCATTCATTCATTCATTCATTCATTCATTCATTTATTCATTATCATATTCAGTCAATCAACATGCTTTTAAGTGCTTACTATATTTTAGTGCCCAAAAGGAGCCCACATTTTAATAGGAAAGATAACACATAATTGGGCACATACAAGATATACACAGAGTGAATGGAAGGTAATCTCAAAGAAAAGTCAGTGGAGCTGTGGAGACTAGGAAAGGCCCCCTACAGAAAGTGATAGTTGATGAATCTTGAAGAAATGATGGAAAACTGACAGGTGAAGGTGAAGGAGAGCATTCCAGGTATAGGAGACAGAGAGTGCAAAGGCACAAAGAGAGAGGTGGAGTCTTGTGTCCAAGAAATAACAAGAAGACAGTGTAGCTAGATCATAGAGCTTATAGACTGAAATAAAGTATGAAAATAATGGGAAAGTAGAAAGGAATCCATTTGTTCAGAGAGAGCATGAAATGCCAAACAGAGAACTTTTTATTTGATCTTGAATATGATAGGCAGCCACTGACTTGGGCAGACCTAGGATTTAGAAAAACACTTTCATAGGAGAGGGCAAAGTGGATTAGAGTGGGGAGAGACTTAAAGAAGAGAGACTAACTAGAAGGCTACTACACAATATTTCCAGAAAGAGATGAAGTTTTGTCTGTGTGGGCGGGAGAATGTGAGAGATTCTGTCAATATGGAAATAGCATGATTTAACAATGGATTAGATGTGTGGAATGAGTTGAGAGTGAGGCCTTTAGGATGACACTGAGGTCTCAAGCTTCAGTGACTGGGCTGATGGTAGTGACCTAAATAGTAAGGGGAAATCTGGGGAGAGGGTAAGAATTAAGGGAGAGGGCAGCTAGGTGGTGCAGTGAATAGAGCGTCGGCCCTGGAGTCAGAAGGACCTGAGTTCAGATCCGGCATCAGACACTTAATGCACACACAAACAAAAACCTAGCCGTGTGACCTTGGGCAAGTTACTTAACCCCAATTGCCCTCCAAAAGGCAAAAAAAAAAAAAAAGAATTAAGGGAAAAGGTACTAAATTCTATATTGGACTTTGCAAGTTTTAGATGTCTTCAAGACATCCAATTGGAGATATCCAGAAGGGAGTTGGCATCATTCTCCTCATTTAATAAGGAAAACAAAGCTAAGGAAAAAAAAATGGTTTACCTAAGGTTATCCAGTTGGAAGAAGGCAGAACCAAGGAATGAATCCAGGTATTTCTGATTCCAAGTCCAGAGATCTTGGGTGAAATGATTCCCCCAAATCCCATCTCCATGAATCTTTTATATAAAAAGTCATGGATTTGTATAAACTTCTGTGTGAAAGGAAGTTATCTTAGTGTCCTTGAATTATCTCATTGTCTCTCATCTCATCTTTATACCTTTGGCTTTGATGGAATTAATTGCAGATTTTTTTTTCATCTGCTTTTACCTCCTGAGAACTATAAACACACAAAAATACACAGATAACACATCTTTCCTACTTTTATGGTCTTTTAATGATTCACCCATAACCCTTCACTTCATGCTGATTCCTGATTGATCCAATAACCTGAACTCATTTTGTTAAACAGCCATTCACAGCCTCTAGGTACCATTATTGATTAACAAGTTAGCCATACCAGTGGGGGCTCACAGGAAGCTAAGGCATTTGGCTTAAATTCTGTTGACAGTAAGAAGTCACTGAAGATTCTAGAGAAGGAGATGTAGATACTGAAAATGATGTTCTTCCCAAGTGAATCTATCAAGGTGATTGGGGTAGAAGGAGTGTCAGAGACTAAAGGAACAGGACTCTTACAATCATTGACCCTTAGAGTCAGAAAAGACCTCAAAAAGTAGCAGAGGAATCTCTACCTGGCACCACCCAATGGAAACATCAGAGAGAAGTAGGAACTTCAGGAGGCCAAAGGGAACTACCCTCTCAGACATCCCCCCCACCTATTGAATTCTTCCTCGTGATCTTTTGTGAACCAATTCAGATGGCACCTCCTCCATAGTTTAAATCCAACTTTAGACACATATTAGCTATGTGACTCTCTGCCAGTCACTTAACCTCTGTTTGCCACAGTTTCTTCAACTATAAAATGGGAATATTAGCACCTACCTTAAAGGGTTATTAAAAATGGTATGAGATAATATGTTGAAAAGTGGCAGTGGCTAGGTGGTTCGGTGAATAGAGCACCAGCCCTGGAGTCAGGAGGACCTGAATTCAAATCCAGCCTCAGGCATTTAACACTTACTAGCCATGTGAATCACTTAGGACCAATTGCCCTGACCTTCCCCCTTCAAAAAGCAAAAATTAAAAAAAAGCATTGGCACAGTTCCTGGCACATAGTAGGTATTATATAAATGGTTATTCCCTTTCTTCCCCTTCTTCTATAAAATTTTCCTTCCTATTTCCCCCACTCCCATTCCCACCTTGAATAATGTTTTGCTTAAGCCTCTCTTCATGCACTTGTGATCATTGTGCACTATTATATTTGGGGCGTTCTCTCTTTTTCTTATTCTTTTTACTGGATGGTGAGCCCTCGATGAGGCCTGGCATCAGTTTGTATCTAAATTCCCATCTTCCCAACACCTGGTATAGTGTTCTATACACACAGAAAGCTTAATAAATGTTTGGTTGAATTGAATCTCCACATTTTTGCAAAGGAGAAAATGAGGCCCAGAGAGGGGAAGTTACTCAGTGAGTCAGTGACAAATTCTGAATTAAAAGAACACAAGCTTCACTGGCAATTCAGTAGTCTTTCCATCTCTCCATTTAAGAGACACTCACACCAGTATAGGGGGTAAGAGAAAGGACCAAGGGCATTATTAGCAGGGAACTGGAAAGGAGGACAGATGGGAGAAAAAAATACAGAGGTATCTATCACCCCACAATAGGTCATGATAAACAATCAACAAGTATTTATTAAATGCTTTCTATGTGTCAGACATATGATTTCAATGTGCTTATATTCCAGTGTGGGAGATAATTGGTATGTGAAGTGGTGTAAGGGTAATGGGAATTTGAAGATCTTCCCTGCCCCCAATAAGTTGAATGTAATCACATGGAGCCTGTGTTGGGAGGAGTTTGCTGAATGGGTGGGGCAGGAAGGGTGGAGCAAAGCTGAGAGGAAGCTAGGAGTCAGAGAAGTTAATTTGGGGGGAGAGAGAGGACACAGGCAAGGAGACAGCTAGGCTTGTGGATGTTTTTTTGTGGGAAGGCTTTGGGATGGTGTTGCTCTCTACAGTGTTATTGTGTATAGATTGTTGCTATGATGAATTTGGTTTTCTGGTGTTGAGATCTGGCTTTCAGGTGTCTGCATAAACATTTTGCTCCTGTCTTCTATATGGAGAGTCTGTTATATTTTGTGATTCATAACTAGGCTGGCATATTCATATTTGCCCTCAGTGCTGTGAATAACATGTTGGTGCTGCAAGTGGTGCAAACAAGATACAAACAGCATAAATGGAAGGCGCTAGCACCTAAGGGGGAAAAGACTCCTGTAGAACATAGTATTTGAGCTGAGTCTTGAAGGAATCCAAGGATTCTAAGAAGTGATGATGAGGAATGAGAGTATTCTAGGCAAGGGAGACAGCCCTACAGAGGCATGGAGATGCCAGTTGGAGCATCCTGTGCAACAAACACTAAGTAGACAAGTATGACTGAATTGCAAAGCATGTGGAGGGAAGAAAACTGGGTAGGTAAGAAGGGGCCAGGTTGTAATGAACCTTACACACCCAACAAAGATAAGTGTACCACATGTGGGAACATGACCCTTTGGCATTTTCACTAGGGCACTCAGCACCCTTTCTCAGGGATTAGAAAACCCTCTAATCCCCAGAAGTAATATCAAAGATACTAATTCACATTTAAATAATATTTATAGCTGTTATTTCTTTGAAGAGGAAGTATTGTCTAGTGGATAGAACAGAGGGCTTAGAATAACCCCACAGATCAAGTCTGCCTCTGACACGTATTGGCTATGAGATTCAAGGTAATTTATTCAGTTTTTCAGTGTTCCACTAAACTCAAACTAATTTGCAGGTGACAATCTGCTTTGGTAGAGGGAGTTTCCTTAACTAGATTTCCCTTTCCCAATGAAGCAACATGACAACCTTAATTTAAAATAAAAGCTGATGATACTTTCAATAGCCTTAAGAGGGAGACCATTGTAACAGTAGAAATAATGCTAGCCTAGGTAGGAATCAAGATAAAATTCTGGTTTGGACACCTATTAGCTGTGTGACTGTGGTCAAGTCCCTTCAGCAGAGTGGAGATATTTAGTCTGAAGGGAAATAAAAGACTTAGGGAGGAAATGACAGGAATGAAACCAATTCTAGATAGATAGATAGATAGATAGATAGATAGATAGATAGATAGATAGATAGATAGATAGATGTATATATGTATTACATGTATATATTATTTAAGAAATCAATTACACATATTTTATATAATTGATTTTTATTTATCATCCTATATAGTTCATTTTCTATATTTAAGAGCATTATCCTCTGAAGGGAGCCTTAGGCTTCACCAGACTGCCAGAGGGGTCCATAACATGTAAAAAGTTTAAGCATCCCCAAAATGGAAAGTCATTGAAGTTCTTTGTAAGAATTAGAGGGTTCATCTATGATTCTGTGAAGAACCTCCTTAATCCTCAACTTATTGCTCTGTAAAGTAGAGAGAATAGTATTTGCAATACCTACATCATAGGGGCAGTTAGGTGGCACAATGGATAGAGTGCCAGTCCTGAAGTCAGGAAGACATCTTCTTGAGTTCAAATCTGGCCTCAGACACTTAGTAGCTGTGTGACCCTGGGCAAATCACTTAACACTGTTTGCCTCAATTTCCTCACATGGAAAATAAGCTAGAGAAGAAAATGGCAAACCACTTCAGTATCTTTTCCCATAAACCCCCAAATGAGGTTACAAAGAGTTGTTCTCAACTGAAAAGTGACTAAAAAATAACATCACAGAGTTGATATAAAGAAAGCGTTTCATAAAACTTTGAAATGCCATTAAATCGGAATTACTATTAATATTGACATTTTGCAGACAAGAAAACTAAAACTCAGAGACAAAAAGTGACTTGCCCAGGGTCACAAAGCTGGTAAACGGCAAAGCTGGGACTGGAATTCTAGTCTTCTAATCCCCAAGCCCAAGCCAGCACTCTTAAAAATTGGTTCCACCCCATTAGCTCCAAACTGCCCAATTATTGGCTCTCTGTGTGTGTTTGTATGTATCTGTGTGGGTATATGTGTATATATATGTATATATGTATGTATGTATATATGTATATGTATATATACATATATTCATGTTTATATACCTTCAAATACTTCCTTTACCCCTGCCTGGAGGCTCCATAGATCCAAACTGAAATGGAGGCTTGGTCAATTGAATCCATCCTGAGGATTTTCTTAGACTGTGAGAAGGGGGAGGGGAGGGAGAATATTCATCAGGTTCAGGACTTGGCCCTGCTATCCATCCTGCTGGCTAAGTCCCAGTGATATCAATAGGCCAATCCCTGTTGCAGGGAGAACCTGTTCAATGCCATGTTTCATTACCCTTTAAGACCCCAGTGCCCCCATATTGTGCTGGTGGAAATATTGATTGAGGCATAGGTCCAGTCAGCTGATGGATGGAGCCTGGCAACTTGTGTCCAATGCAGAATCCAATACTGGGCACTTTAGCCAATCGCCTGTAACTTTGTTTACTCGTGAGTCAGTACATCCATCACTCAACTGGCACTGATGGATTTCCTTCTCAGGACGTGAAAGAGGGGCATGCAGACAGAGAACTTGTTGGGAGGAGGGATTTCTCTGAGCTTTTTGAAAAATCTCTTTCCCTTGGGGCAGCTAGGTGGTGCAATGAATAGAGCACCAGCCCTGTAGTCAGGAGGATCTGAGTTCAAATCCGGCCTCAGACACTTAACACAAAAACTAGCGGTGTGACCTTGGGCAAGTCACTCAACCCCAGTTGACCTCCAAAGAGCAAAAAAAAAAAATATTTCCCTACTGACATGTGCCTGGAACCATAGAGGCAACATGTTGTAGGGGTTTGATCTGGAATTAAAAGACCTGAGTTCTAGTCCCAGCTCTTTCAGTGACTCTCTGAACCATCTTTTATAAATTTCTTAATTCCTTAGCATCTCATTTTCACAAACTGTTTAAAGAAAGAAGGGGGCTTACCAATCACATAGGTCCCTTCCAGCCATAGCATGCTATATCCACATTCTAAGGTTCATTATAGTTGTGAATTCTGTGATCCTTAGAAACAAACATTGTCTGTGGACTTTTCTTCAGGACCTGATTCTTTGACTTCTCAGCATTCTCTGGGGGCTTTTTCTAAGGCTATGCCCTCCCAGAAATATTTCCCATTGCCTTTCTCAGTTCTCTCCAGTCTTTAAAGCTCAGTTCAAACCCCATCTTGTCCATGTAGTCTTTCTACACTACTCCAGTCATACATTTTTCTATTCCTTGGTCAACCCCTACCATTCACTAGGAATTGGAATCACACAGTCTAACACTGAATTATGTTCAGATTCTGAGTTTTGTTTTCTCAATGAGATTATGAACTCCCTGAGGGCAAAGATTAGATCTTCTCCTCCAATATCCCCCACAAAACCAAGAGTAGGACTGAGCCCAGGGGAGGCAAATGAAGTAGATTGAAGTCAGTTGAGTTGAAATAAATTGAAATTGTTTGGATTAGGTTGGATTGGGTTGGACTGATTTGGTCAGACAACATCAGGGGTATTGTGTTCAGTTTTGATGCCATATTTTGGAAGGCACATTGAAAAACTGGAGAGCATCCAGAGGAAGTCAATGAAGATGGTGAAAAGCCAGAAGATCATGCTGCTATGAGGTCCAATTAAGAGATATTGAAATTTTAAGTTAGAGAGAAGACTTAGAACAAGAGGTATTAGTCTGGAATCAATTTTGCAAAATATTCTGATGATTGCATATCAATACAGATGGTTTCCTTTGTGACCCTATGTATGCATGGGCTCTAAAAACATTATTCTGAGAACAATAAATAGACTTCACAAGACTGATGAAGATGGCTATGACACAAATAAAAGTTAAGAATCCTTGACTTTGAATGGAAATAGAGAGGCATACATGTTTCCCAACTATGAATGGCACCTTTACAAAAATTGATCAGGTCTTAAGAGGCAAAAACTTCATAAACAAGTGCAGAAAAATGACCACAATGCAATAAAAATTATATTAAAGAACTGCTATAAAAATACTAAAAATCAACTGGAAACTAAACATCTTAACCCTAAAGAATTGGTGAGTCAAAGAATAAATTGTAGACATGATAAATAATTTCATTAAAGATAATAAAAACAATGAGATATCATACCAAAAATTTAGGGATGCAGTCAAAGCAAACTTCAAGGGAAAAATTTATATCTCTTGACACTTTTGTTAACAACAAAAATATAGGTGAATGAATTTGAAATGCAACTAAAAATACTAATAAAAAAATTTTAAACCAACTAAACACCAAGCTAGATTTACAAAAAAGAAAACTAAATTACCAGTATCAAAGTTAAAAAGGAAAATTCCCAACAAATGAAGAGAAAAAGATATTATTAAAAATTAGGCTGCCCAATTATACGACAATAAAACCAACATAAATGAAAATTTACAAAAATACAAAATACCCCAATTAAGAGAAGAAAGAATTTAAGCAATCTGATCTCTGTAAAAAAAAAAAAAACTGAACAAGCCATAAATCAACCTTAAAAGAAAAAGAAAATAAATCTCCAGGACTACATGGATTCACAGTTGAATTCTATCAAACATTCAAAAAGCAATTCAATTTACCATATAAATGAAAAAAAAAGTAAAACAAGAGATTCTAGTAAAGGCCCTTTATGACACAAATATGAACTTGACCCATAAATGAGTTAAAATAAAAAAAGAAAACTATTGGTTAATACTCCTAATTAATATGGATAAAAAATTTTTAAAGAAAGTATTATCAAAGAGGTTTTTTAAATCCAAAAATTGGATACCATAAACAGGTTAAATTAACACTAAAAATATAGGTTTGAATTTAGGAAAACAATAACATTAATTAAACACATTAACAACAAAATCAAACAAAATAATTTGATCATATCTAAAGATACAGAAAAAGTTTTTGTAAAATACAATAAATACATCTATTTTTGTTGAAAAAAAAAAACACCTAGAAAATATAAGAACAAATGGACTTTTCTTTAAAATAATTAGCATTATCTATCTAAAACCTGATTTAATATTATATGTAACAGAGACAAAGTAAAATCCTTTCTACTATAAGATATATAGGCACTGGGAAATAGAAATCCATCTTGCCCTACTAGAAAGTTAGCAGGGGTGACAGGAGATGAGGGAGGATATAAGAGAGAACAGATTGGGGTAGGGGTATTCAGTAGGCTTGCTATCTTGGGGTGGAGGTAGGGAAAAGACAGGGAGAAAATTTCTAGCTCAGAGTCTTGGGAAATGAATGTTGAAAACTAAAAATAAATAAATTGGAAAAAGAAAAATCCTTTCCATTAAATTCAGATATGAAACAAGAATTTTCACTGTCACCACTTTTATTTGCCATTGAAACAGAAATGCTGAATATAGCAATAAAAAAAATAAACTGAAGGAATAAATGTAAGTAAAGAAGAAAGAAAATTATCACTTTTGCAGATGATATAATGGCATATTTAAAGAACCCTAAAGAGTTAGGTAAAACTTTAATTGAAACAATAACTTCAGCAAGCATACTTCAGTATAAAATAAATCCACACTAATCATCAGTATTTCCATATAACACCAATAAAATTCAAAAATAAAAGATAGACACAGAAATCCTATTTAACATAACTAAAGAATATATAAAATACTTAGGAGTCTATCTAACAAGATATATACCAGAATTATATAAATGCACTTATAAACCACTGTTTATAGAAATAAAGGCAGACCTAAATAACTGGGAAAACATGAATTTCTCATGGGTAGGACTAGTCAATATAATAAAAAATAGCAACAGTATCTAAATTAATTTATTCATGCAATGTCATGCCAAACAAGTAACAAAAGATTATAGAACTAGAAAAAATAAAAAATTTCATATGAAAGCAAAAAAGCTCAAGAATCCCAAGGACATAAAGAAAGTGTGTGAGAATGAAGCCTAACAGCACTAGATCTCAAACTATACTACAAAGCAGTAATTCTCAAAACAATTTGGCATTGGCTAGAGAAATCAATCTGTGGAAAAGAGTCGGTGCACAACACAGAGAAGCAAATGTATCTAGTAGTCCTCGTATTCAATAAATGCAAAGACATAGCTACTGGGATGAAGATTCCCTCTTTGATAAAAGCTGCTGGGAAAATTAGAAAGAAGTATGGAAGAAATCAAATGAAGAGCAACATCTTATACCTTATACCAAGATAAGTTCCAAAGGGAAACATGACCTGGAAATAAATATAAACAAATCGAACAAACATGGGGCGAGGGGTAGAATTACCTGTTAAATCAATGGATAAAAGAAAAGTTCATGACTAAGCAAGGGATAAAGGGATTATAGAAGAGAAAATAGACAATTTTTGGTTACATAAAACTTAAAAGGAGGAGAGGATTCTGGGAAGATGATGGAGTAAGTCTGAAAATTTCAAGATCTCAAGATTTTTCTCCACAAAAGAGATAGAATAGTACCTCTGGGTGAACATAGAGCCATGAAAACAAATAAGGGTAGGGGCACAACAGGGATCCTCTTGGGACAATCAGAGAAGTCCTGAAGAAAAATCCCTAGACTAGATTTCCCTCCCTTCGAAGAGTAAACATCTCCAGAATACAGTCCACTTTAACAACAAGCTGCAAGCTGCCCTGAGGATAGCTGTTTTGAGAGGCTGCCTCAGCCCCAGCCACAGGAACTTTTATCCCTGTGACAGTGAGGGGAGCTAGGCATCTGACCTGGGGAAGATCTGGGGACCTCTGCTGACAAGGAAAGCCAGACCCAGCTGTGCTGCAGAGAACTGCAGGAACAAGAAGGGACCCGCACATGCCCCGTGAGTGCAGAAGCAGTGGGGTGGGGATGCTGCTGGCTGTGGGCACTTACAGGAGGCTGGAGGTCTTGATTTGAGTTCAAGGTCAGCAGGGAGAACTGAAGAGGAACAGAGGCCAGAGGCACCATTCCCACATATGCCAGTTCTAGAGGTGATTATAAAAACTAAATTATTACCAAAAAAAAAAAAATACACAGTCAAAGGAGAAAGAATCCAACCATAGAGAGCTACTGTGGGAATAGAGAAGATTGGGATTCATCTTCAGAGGAGAATACTGAAGAAAAGAAACCCTTTTCTACCCAAAAGAGTAATGTCAAATGGTCATTTACCCAAAAAGAATCCATTGAAGAATTTTTCAAAAGACTTCAAAATTCAAATGAGATTGAGGAAAAATTAAAAAGAAAAATAAGAATAATACAAAAACAAGAATATGACAAGAAAGCCAACCAATTAGAAAAGGAGATCCAAAATATTTTCTTTTTCTCTTTTTGGATGGGAGGAGGCAGGGAAATTGGGGTTAAGTGACTTCCCAAGGTCACATAGCTAGTAAGAGTTAGGCTGGATTTGATCTCAGGTCTTCCTGACTCTAGGGCCACTGTGTCCCCTAGCTGCCCCTGAGATCCAGAATCTTAAGGAAGTAAATTACTCCTTGAAAATCAGAATTGGGTAAGGGGAAAACAGCAAAGTTATAATAGATGAAGAATTTAAAAATATATATAAAGAATAAAGAAATAGGGGGCGGCTAGGTGGCGCAGTGAATAGAGCGCCGGCCCTGGAGTCAGAAGGACCTGAGTTCGGAGCCGGCCTCAGACACTTAATCCACACAAACAAAAACCTAGCCCTGTAACCTTGGGCAAGTTACTTAACCCCAATTGCCCTAAAGGGGCAGCTAGGTGGCTCAGTGAGTAAGAGCGCCGGCCTTGGAGTTGGGATGACCCGAGATCAGATCCTCAGAAAATGAGCACCCACGCATAAATAATGACTAGCCGTGTAACCCTGAGCAAGTTACTTAACCCCAATTGCTTTAAAAAAAAAAAAGAATAAATAGAAGAGAATGTGAAACATCTCATAAGATAAAAAAATTGATCTAGAGAACAAATCAAGAAGAGAAAACATAAGAATAATTGGACTACCTGAAAGATCTGGTAAAAAAAAAAAGAATCTTGATACAATAATACAAGAAATAATTAAAGAAAATTGTCCTGAAGCATTAAAACAAGAGGGGAAAGTAAAAATAGAAAAAATCTACCAATCATCAACCTGAAAGAGATCCTACAAGTAAAAATCACAGGAATAATATAGTTAAGTTCTGAAACCCCCAGATCAATGACAAAAATCCCAAGAGGATCTCTGTTGTGCCCCTACTCTTATTTGCTTTGATGGCTCTATGTTCACCCAGAGATACTATTTCATCTCTTTTGTGGAGAAAAATCTTGAGATCTTGAACTCTTGAGATCAATGACAAAAGTGACAAGAAAAAAAAAAAACAATTTACATACAATGGTACCACAATTAGAATCACACAAGACCTAGAGTAGATAACACTAAAGGATCATAGGTCTTGGAACACTATATATCAAAGAGCAAAAGACCTGGGCCTCTGGCCAAAAATATCATACCCAGCAAAACTAATAATAATTTTGCATGGAAAAAGTGGACATTTGACAAACTGTCAAACTTTCAGAATTCTGTTAAAAAAAAAACCCGAACTCAATAGAAGATACAAGAGCCAAGAAAACTATAAGGTACCTACCAATAACCAATTACAAGGGACTAAATGAGGATAGAAGGTTTGCCTTTTGTGTATGGAAAACATAAAACCTATGTCTAAGATTGTTACTAGTAATCAGGTAGCTTATAAGAAAGATTGGCGTAGACCTGAGTATCATATGAATTTAAAAAGCAAAACCATTCGAGAACAGCTAAGAGAGTAATTAGCCTATGCAAATGAAGTGCGAAAGGAAGAACCAACATAGAAGATTTAGATGGGAGAGGACAGCCATTAGTTTTGGAAACCTACTTTCCTTGGGAATAGATTTAAGGTGGGGAAATACATATAAATCTAGAAGAGGATAAAAGTCTTCTAAATTTAAAAAAGAAATAAAGCTCTAAGGGGATAGGGAAAGAGGAGAGGATAGAGGAGGGATCTTTAGAGGGGAGGGTGAGGGAATAGGATAAAAGGGCATATAGAAGGGTGTTAAGATTTAGGGGAATGGGAGAATAAGGGAGAGATTGCTGGAGTGGGGGTAGGATAAGTAATAGGAAGGTAAGGTAGCAGGAAGAAGTAAAATAGAGGACCAAAAAAAAAAAAAACCAAGTATTAGAATCTCTTAGGGAAAGTAAATGTTTTTATATGTGTGTGTGTGTATATATATATGTATGTATATATCAATACCTATATACAAATATATCCATGTCCAATCGTAACATTGGGGTAGTCGCTAGGGGGGAGGAAGTAAATCGTACAGCAGAGAACAAAAGAAAAACTACAAGGAAGCAAAGAAAAGATGGACAGCTTAAGGAACAGAATTTAATATATATAGGCTTTCTTGAAATAAGTTATTGTTATATATTTTGAATCCTCTCCTGTGTTCTGCTATGCATATGATGTGTTTTTTTTCTTTTCTCATTTTATATTAAGTTTATAATGTTTCTTTTTTCTTTTCTTATTATGTATTTGTTTTAGTAATTGTCTAAGATAAAAAAAAGTTTTAAAAATATTTTTAAAACTTAAAAGGGTTTGCACAAACAAAGCCAGTAAAACTAAGATTAGAAGAGAAAAAAATTAACAGAGAAGAATCTTTCCAGAAAGTTTTTCTAGTATAGGTTTAATTTCCAAACTATCTAATGAACTGATTGGAATGTTCAAAGATGAGAATGATTCCCAGTTGATAACTGCTTGAAGCATATGAGCAGGACATTCTCAAAGGAAGAAACCAAGGCTACATATAACATTACAAAATTTTCCAGGATGGAGCCAAGATGGCAGAGTAGAAACAGGGACCTGCTTGAGCTGTTCCTCCAAACTTCTCAAAACACCTGTAAAAATGACTCTAAACAAGTGCTAGAGCAGCAGAAATCACAAAATGACAGAGAGAAACAGATTTCCAACACAAGATAATATGGAAGGCTGACAGATAGGGTCTATTGCACTGTACTTGAAGTGGAGCACAACCCAGCATGGGCTGTGCCAGCAGAGATGAGACTGGAACAGGCTCTGGGGCATTGAATCACTACCAGCGGTGGTGGTTTCCAGGCTTCTCAACCCACAAACACCAAAGGGAGATTCAAAGGTCAGTGGGAAAGCTCTCTCACCTGGGTGAGAGAGTACCATGGTCCAGCCACTGCTACAGTGGCCGCTGCTTCTGGAGCTCTCAGCCTACAGACAATGGGGGATTCAGCTGGCTGATCTGGATCAAAATCCTGGGTGGCAGTCCTGGAGCATCCATAGTGCTGGTGTGGCAGAGCTGGTGGGGGCTGTGAAGAGGGAATCCCCCTGGCAGTTTCAGAGCAGAAAAGAGTGCTTGTGGTTGCTCACCAACCAAAGCACAGCCCAGGAGAGGAGTAAACACCTCTCCTTTGATCATACCACTTTGAAGGAACTGAGAATTTACATATCCCTAGAGATATCTCTGAAAAGAGCTACACAAAACCCCTGAAAGGGGTTTTCAAGGGCAGTACACCCTCCACTCAACAAAAAGTTCAAAAGTCAAGTAATTGACTGGGAAAATGAGCAAACAGGAAAAAACGTGATGATAGAAACTTACTTTCTTGGTAAAAAGGTATTTTCTTATATCCTTGGTGACAAAGAGGATCAAAGCATACAACCAAAGGAATATCCGAGCATACAGCCAGAGAAAGACATTAAGTTCAAAGTTCTTACATTCAAAGCCTCCAAGAAAAATATAAAATGGTCTCAGACCATGGAAGAACTCAAAAAGGATCTTGAAAACCAAGTAGAAATAGAGGAAAAACTGGTAAGAGAAATGAGAGTGATGCAAGAAAATCATGAAAAACAAGTTGACAGCTTGTTAAAGGAGACCCCAAAAATGCTGAAAAAAAATAATACCTTTAAAAGTAGATGAACCCAAATGGCAAAATAGGTCCAAAAAGCCAGTGAGGAGAAGAGTGTCTTAAAAAGTGAATCCAGGGGCGGCTAGGTGGTGCAGTGAGTAAGAGCGCCGGCCTCGTCGTTGGGATGACCCAAGATCGAATCTGGCCTCAGAAAATGAGCACCCACACACAAATAATGACTGGCTGTGAAACCTTGAGCAAGTTACTTAACCCCAATTGCTTTAAAAAAAAAAGTGAAACTAGCCAAATGGAAAAGGAGGTTCAAAAGCTCACTGAAGAAAATAATTCCTTAAAAATTAGAAAAGCCACTGACATGGAAAATAGATCCAGGAGAGATAATTTAAAAATTGCTAATTTACCTGAAAACCACAATCAAAAAGAGAGCTTAGATATCATCTTTCAAGAAATTATCAAGGAAACTGTCCTGATATTCTAGAGCTAGAGGGTAAAATAGAAATGGAAAGAATACATCAATCACCTCCTGAAAAAGATACCAAAAGGAAAATTCCTGGGAATGTTGTAGCCAAATTCCAAAGTTCCCAGATCAAGGAGAAAATATTACAAGCAGACAGAAAGAAACAATTCAAGTATTGTGGACACACAATCAGTATAATACAGGATTTAGTAGCTTCTACACTAAGGAATCAGAGGACTTGGAATATGATATTTCAGAGATCAAAGGAAGTAGGATTAAAACCAATAATCACCTACCCAGAAAAACTGAGAATAATAATTCAGGGGAAAATGGATCAATGAAATAGAGAATTTCCAAAGGTTCTTGTTGAAAAGACCAGAGCTGGGGGAGGCGGAGCCAAGATGGCGGAGTAGAAACAGCTCATCCAAGCCACTCTGCCCCCACATTCCCCCCAAACAAGGTAAAAGGGAACTCTGAACAACTTCTGGAGCCCCAGAACCCACAGAACGACACAGAGAAGCTAAACCCCCGCTGAGGACAGCCCAGCAGCCCTGCAGGAAGGACCAGCACAGCTGTCTGGGACCTGGCAGCGTGCAGCGCGCAGAGCGCAAGAGCCAAGCCGAGCCGAGCCCAGGTCCGCATGAGCCGAGGTTTTAGCCCCAAGGCAGCAGGGCAAGCAGCCAGCTGGAGGAACCCCAGAACACCAGGAGCTGTGGCGACTCCAGAATTATCAACATAGACTTGCCTGGGACAAAGTAAGAGGTTAGTGTCCTATGGACTTTGGGACTGGTATTAGGGAATGCGTCAGCTCCCTCCCCTGGGGGCTAGAAGCCGCTGAGGACAAATGCCATTTTGTAGTTTTCTGAGGCAGCTCCCGCTCCCAGCCTGCAAATTTGTAGGGAGATCCAGCAATCAGTCTTGGGGGGTAATCGCTCTTGCTTTAACCTCCCTGGATCTGAATTGTGATCTAGGGTGGAAGTCGTGGGTGGGTTTACAGCTTGCCAGAAATGGAAGTTGCCCCCCACACGTTCAGGACGAAAATTCCTCTATCTGGCCTGAAAGCCATAGTGTGGCAACATGCCCAAAAGTCAAGTAATTAAGTGGCAACATGCCAAGGCAAAGGAAACAGAAAAATGCAACCCTAGACTCCTATTTTGGGGCCATAGAGCAGGAAAAGGACTGTGAGGTCAGAAGTCCTGCTCCAAAAGCCCCAGGGGAAAACATGAGTGGGTTGCAGGCCATAGAGGACCTTAAGAAGGACTTTAAAAATCAAATAAGGGAAGTGGAGGAAAAATTAGAAAGAGAAATGAGAAGGATGAAGGAAAAGTATGAAATGAGGGTCAACAGCCTGACTGAGGAAAACAACACCTTAAAAAATAGACTAGCTCAAATGGCAAAGGAGGCCCAAAGGGCAATGAGGAGAAGAATGCCTTAAAAAGTCGAATTTGCCAGATGGAAAAAGAATCTCAAAAGTTCACTGAGGAGATTCATTCCTTCAGAGTTAGACTGGAGCAAATGGAAACTAATGACTTTATGAGAAATCAAGATGCTGTTAAGCAGATCCAAACAAACAAAAGATTAGAAGGCAATGTGAAATATCTCATGGGAAAAAGCACTGACCTGGAAAATAGATCCAGGAGAGACAATTTAAAAATTATTGGACTACCTGAAAGCCATGATCAAGGAAAGAACCTAGAAATCACCCTTCAAGAAATTCTCAGGGAAAACTGCCCTGATGTTTTAGATCCAGAGGGCAAAATAGAGGTTGAAGGAATCCACCGATCACCTCCTGAAAAAGATCCCAAAAAGAAAACTCCCAGAAATATTATAGCCAGGTTCCAGAATCCCCAGATCAAGGAGAAAATACTACAAGCAGCCAGGAAGAAACAATTTCAATATTGTGGAAACACAATCTGAATAGCCCAGGACCTGGCAGCTTCTACACTGAGGGATTGAAGGGCATGGAATATGATATTCCAGAGGGCAAAAGAACTGGGAATGAACCCAAGGTCACCTACCCAGCAAAACTGAGTATTTTGTTTCAGGGGAAAATATGGTCATTCAGTGGAATAGAGGACTTTCAAGCATTCTTGAGGAAAAAACCAGAATTGAATAGAAAATTTGACACCCAGACACAAGAAGGAAGAGATGCCTGAGAAGGTAATCAGGGAAAAGAAATCAAAAGGAACTTATCGGGGCGGCTAGGTGGCGCAGTGAATAGAGCGCCGGCCCTGGAATCAGAAGGACCTGAGTTCGGCGCCGGCCTCTGACACAATCCTCACAAACAAAAACCTAGCCATGTAACCTTGGGCAAGTTACTTAACCCCAATTGCCCTAAAGGGGCGGCTAGGTGGCGCAGTGAGTAAGAGCGCCGGCCTCGGAGTTTGGATGACCCGAGATCAGATCGGCCTCAGAAAATGAGCACCCACGCATAAATCAAATGACTAGCCGTGTAACCTTGAGCAAGTTACTTAACCCCAATTGCTTTAAAAAAAAAAAAAAAGGAACTTATCAAAGTTGTACTATTTACATTCCTATATGGAAAAGCAATAACTGTGACTGATGATATCTTTCTCACTATGAAAATAATGGAAGAAGGGGGTGTGGTCATATGAATACATATGTGAATGTGTGTGTATATGGTTACAGTTATATATGGATAGAGGGCATAGGTTGAATTTGTTGGGAAGGGAGAATGCTCAAGGGATGAAATTATGAGGTGAGAGAGGAAAGTGGCAAGAGGAGATGGGGAGAGACAGGGTAGTGTAAACTATCCCATGCAGAAGAAGCAAGGGGAAGTGGTTGCAAAAGAGGGGGAGAATAAGGAAGGCCAAAAAGGCAAAACCACATTCAAACTGAACTTGGTTCAGGGAGAAAATGACATACATAGTAAATGGGATATCTCAACCTGCAGCAGGATAGGGGGAAGAGGGATGGGAGGAGGGATGATGGATGGGAGGGCATCCTTGGGGTGAGGGGAGGTTGGAAGTACCCACTATAGAAGAGGGACAGGATCATGTAGGGAATGGACCAGGTGGGGGGTGGGATGAGTGGGAGGAATTATAAGCAGCCTTGTACAATATATCTACTATGATAATGTTTTGCATAGCTAGACATGTACAACATATACTGAATTACTTATCTCCAAAGAGGGAATGGGTGACAAGGGAGGAAGGAAATGGATCTGAAATTTGAGGTTGTAACATTAAATGTTTCAAATATATATAAATACTATTATTAATACTCTTTTGCTTGTAATAGGGAGATAAGATGTGCAGGCATTGGGACGCAAAGACTCACCTTCCTCTAATGGAAAAGTCGATGGGGGTATGGGAGAAGGTATGGGAGAGAGCAGATTGGAGGAAGCGATATCTTGTGGGATTACTGTTCTGGGAGGTTGGGTAGGGGAATAATGGAGGGAAATGATTGTAACTCAAAATCTGGCGGAAATGAATGATGTAAAACAGAAGTTAATAAAGCATTTGTTTAAAAAATACAGAAGTTAATAAACCATTTGTTTAAAATAAAAAAAAAGGAAAAAATAAGAATGGAGCAAAGGGAAGCTAATAACTATGAGAAATCAAGAAACAATAAAACAAAACCTAAATAATGAAACCATAGAAGTCAATGTAAAATATCTCATTGGAAAAACAACTAATTTGGAAAATATATCTAGGAGAGATAATTTTGAAACTGTTGGACTACATGAAAGCCATGATTTTAAAAAGAACTCAGACATCATCTTTCAAGAAATTATCAAGGAAAACTGTCAGAATATTCTAGAACCAGAAGGTAAAATAGAAATGGAAAGAATCCACTGATCACCACCTGAAAGAGATTCCAAAATGAAAACTGCCAGGAATATTATAACCACACTCCAGAGTTCCCAGGTGTAATGGAAATGCAGATTTAAAGATCTTCCCTGCCCCTAGCTTAAGTGCACCTGGAGCCTGTGGTGGGAGGCTTGTTTTTCAGGAAAGCCCACACCTTGATACTTTGTGATTGGGCAGTGGGTCTAGGAGGTTGTTACATTCTCTGAGCCAAGAGAAGGCTATATAAGCTCTGATGAGAGGCTTTGCTTTGGGGCTCACTTTGAGAAGTGTTGTGTGATTTGACCAGATGAGACTCTGGGAAGCCGTTGTTCAGAGCCCCCCGGCTTTGAAAACCCAGATGTTGATGCTTCCCTCTCTGGTAACTGTGATTTGGTATTGTATGTAATGTTGGGACAGTTTGGAAGCCTGTCTGTTTGATCTGTAAGTTCTGTAACTCTGAAGTTCGGGGTGCTGACCTTTTTCCCCTGAACTAGGTAATGTATGTTTGTTTGATTAAAGTAAGCTTGTTAACCCATTTTGAGTTGCTTTCCTTTACAAAAGCAGATCTAAGAACCTGTGTTGGCAAGTCACCCTGGGGATATTGGGGTGCTTGCCGCTACACCAGGTCAAGCATAAAATGTTGCCAGAAGTCAGAAAGAAACAATTCAAGTATCATGGAACCACAGTGAGGATAACAGAATATTAGAGGCTTCTAAATCAAAAGACTTGGAATATGATATTCTGGAAGGCAAAGGAGCTAGGATTGCAACTAATAATGACCTACACAGCAAAACTCAGTGTAAGTCTTCAAGGAGAAAAAATTGACATTCAGTGAGATAGAGGACTTTCAAGTATTCTTTATGAAAAGACCAGAGTTGATACAAGACTCAAGAGAAGTATAAAAAGGTAGACAAGAAAGGAAAATCACAAGACAGTTAATAAGTTTAAACTGTTTACATTTCTAGATGAGAAGATACTATTTTTAACTCATAAGACCTTTCTCATTATTAGGTTAGTTGGAAGGAGTATATATAGACAGAGGGGCAGCTGTGAGCTGAATATGAAGGGATGATATCTAAAAAATAAAATTAAGGGGTGAGAGAGGAATGTGCTGGGAGAAAAATGGAGAGGTAGAATGGGGTAAATTATCTCACATAAAAGAGGCAAGAAAAAGCGTTTACAGTGGAGAAGAGGAGGGAGGTAAAAGAGAGTGAGTGAATCTTACTCTTATCAGAATTGGCTCAAAGAGTAAACAACATACACACTTAATAGGATACAGAAATCTATCTTACCCTATGGGAAAGTAGGAGGGGAAGGGGATAAGCAGGGGGGAAGTAATAGAAAGGAGATTGGGGGAGGAGTAGTCAGAAGTAAAGCACTTTTGAGGAGGGAAAGGGTGAAAGAAGAGAGAGAATAGAATAAATGGAGGTGAATAGGATCAAGAAAAACACAGCATCATTAACTGTGATAAAAATTTTGAAGCAAGCTTCACTGATAAAGATTTCATTTCTCAAACATAAAAAGAACTGAGTCAAACTTATAAAAATAAGAGCCATTCTGCAATTGACAAATGATCAAAAGATATGAACAGGTTGCATATGAAGTAATCAAAACTACCTATAACCATATGAAAAAATAACACTATTGATTGGAGAAATGCAAATTAAAACTTTTGAGTTACTACCTCATATCTATTATATGGACTAATAGGACATAAAAGGAAAATGACAACTGTTGGAGGGGATATGAGAAAAATAAGACATCAATGCACTGTTGGTGAAGTTGTGAAGTAATTCAACCATTCTTTAGAGCAATTTGGAACTATGCCCAAAGGGCTATAAAACCATGCATACCCTTTGACCTAGCAATACTACTACAAGGTCTATATCATAAAAGACATAAAAAAAACAAAAAATGAAAAAGATCTATATGCACAAAAATATTTATAGCAGCTTTTTTTCTGGGAGTAAGGAATTAGAAATTGAGGGGATACACATCAATTGGGGAATGAATGCACAAGTTGTGGTATGTGATTATGATGGAATACTATTGTACTATAAGAAATGATGAACAGGATGCTCTCAACAAAACCTAGAAAGACTTGCATGGACTGATGCAAAGTGAAATGTATTGTGTACAAAGTAACAACAAGATTGTAAGATGATCAGCTATGAATCACTTAGCTATTCTCAGCAATACAATGATTCACGACAACTCTGAAAGATTTATGCTGAAAAATGCTATCCATCCCAAGAGAAAAAAAAAACTGATGGTGTCTGGATAAAGACTGAAGCATACTTTTTTAAACTTTATTTTTCTTGAGTTATTTTCTATGTTTTCTTTCACATGACTATTACAAATATGTTTTTCATAACTACATATGTATAACCTAAATGAATTGCTTGCCTTCTCAATAAGTGGCAGGCAAATGGGGAAGAAGGGGGAGTATTTGGAAGTCAAAGTTTTAAAAACAAATGTTTAAAATTGTTTTTGCATGTACCTGGGGAAAAATAAAATACTAAGTTTTTTTTTTAAAATGCAGAAATTGGACAAGAAACAAAAGTCAATAAAATAAACAAACAATAGAGTCCCTACCTTAGGGGGAAGCATAATACCTATCTTCAAGTATCTGAAGTGTTGCCTCAGAGTAGAGGTATTTGACTTGTTTTATTTGGATCCAAGTCAGAAAGAAGTAACTTCAGTCTTACTCCAAAAATTAAAAACAAACTGTTGAGAAATCTGAGTTGTCCCAAACTAAAGTAGGCTACCTTGAGAGGCAGTGGGTTCTTCCTCACTACAAGTCTCTGAGAAGATGGACAGCCACTTGTTAGAAGTATCATACAATAATCTTGTTCAGGTATAGATTGGACTAAATAGCCACCAAGGTCACTTCCAACTGTGAGAAAAATAGTCAATATGGAACCATTGAAAGAGTTCTGGATTTGGAGTCAGAGGACCTGGGCTTGAATTTCATCTCTGCTATAATAATAATCATTATTACATTATTTATTATTATATTATTTCATCTTTATTATTATTTTATAATTTTATATATAATATAATTATATATAATTTATTATTACATTATTTCATTATATTATATTATTTCATCTCTGCTATAATAATAAATAAGAAACAGAAATAGATTGTCTCTAAGATCTCTTCTGGCACTGTCTGTGATTCTGTGGTTCTGAGTGTTTTTCTGATACTATGAATTGGAATTTAATTCAATTGCAATTGAATTGGAATTGAATTAAACTGGAATGGAACAGAAAGGGAAATAATTTGTATTGAATTGAAATTGAAAGCAGAAAGCGTGTAGGTGATCTTTAGGTATTGGAATCAGTATTATATCTTGTTTGGCTATGCCAAGGCGAAGGATAATTCACATAACTGACCAGAAAGAAACTTTCCCCAGATAAAGTCTTATAGATAGAGGTGAGACAGCACAGGCCTAGACATCAGGAGATCTGGATTACAGTCATTTAATCACAGATTGTTGGAGCCAGATGGAGCCTTCAAATGTAAAGAAGTGAATGTCACAACTAAAAACCCACTAAGACCCAGAGAGGTAAAGTCACACAGGTGGCAGGACCAGGACTCAGATCTCCTAACTCCCAGGTCAGTGATCATTAACTTCCATCAAACTGCTTCTTACTTGGCATAGTGTCTCAAACTTCTGAGGGTTGATGTAAAAATGAAAGCAAAAATGTCCCCCACCTTAATAATGTGTCCATTGGTGCCACACACACACACAAAAAAAATACAACCATTTGTACAGTACAAAATACAATCATTCATTTACTCATTCATTCATTCATCCACTCCCATATTCATTTGCTCACTCTCTTCACCAGAACTATTTGAATTCGAAGAAGGGAGAAATCAGTGTGGGTTGATGCAAAGCTAGGTGACCGTAAAGCCAAGCATGAAAGCAGCTTTCCAGAGCACTGCTTCTGTCAAAAGCTTTAAGATTCTTATCACATAGTATAGTGAACTCTCTATTTATTCAGCAGTAAACTGAAGCAAAATATTCACAGAAACCAAAGTACAGCATTCATAATGTTATAATATAACAACTTATCACTAAAGTGACCACAGCATTTTCACCAAAGTAGCCACAGAGTTTTAAACAAAAGATATCATTCATTAAGTCCTTAACTCAGTCATCCTTAAAGAGTGAGCTTCCTTAAAGGACACAAGGTACAAAGGTCAAAATTCTCCACCCCTAGGTCACATCATCTTAATCTCTCAGTCAAAAAGTCTTCTTTCTTCTTGATTGGAAATTAGTTTCCAATCATCCTTAACTCAATCATCCTTAAGAGGTACAAGGTACAGAATACAAAGTTCACCCACACCTAGGACACAGTAAATCATTATCTTCTCAGTCAGCATTAAGTACCCAAGGAGAGGGCTTTTCATCTTGACTCAAAGCTGGCTCTCATATTCCATGGTTTCTCTTCCATGGTCCCAGGTTTTGCCTGAATTTACCCAACTGTCACCTGGATTCAAAAGTAGGAAGCTCTCAGCTCCTCATCGTGCTCCTCATCCAGTTCCTCATCTAGTTCCCATTCCATATTGAAGCTCACATAGTCCAGTTCACCTCAAATCCTACACAGTTTCTGTTTCTGGGAAGACAAATCTTAACAGAGCCAAAACAGCATTCATCCACATTGCCGGCACCATCATCAATTCACTTTCTTCCTGTGAAATCAACACAGACCCACAACAAAGTCTGAGAACTCAACACAAATTGTCAGTACAGTCCTAGGACCTCTGAAACCCTCCTCCAGTTAATCTGTATACAAACAACAAGAAAATCTTCTTTCAGAGCTTCCAATAAGGTCCCAGTGCTTCTGTACAAAGTATCACAAACACAAATCAACACAGACAGAGCAGAAAGAACAGACAGAGTTCTAGGATACCACAAGTTTTCTCCTTCTCAACTCTGCCACCTCAAGTGCTCCTTTCTCAGTTCTGGTCTTTTCCCAGCTTGGGCTTCTCCTTATAAATGGTCATTAGCTCCTCCCTGTTCTGCCCACCTCTTACATCCTTCCTGTTCCTATCTTTGGTAAGTCCCTCCTGCTATGGGTTTCACAATTTCTGTTTCTTAACAAAGACTTGATATAATCATGGGCAAAAGAAACTTGAACTGAAACAGGGTGCTAAATAATTAAATAACTGAAACAAGGCACTAAGTATTTCTCTGCTTGCCATTACAGTGACTGACCCACTGTGGCAATTCCTATGCTCAGGGAGACCCCTGAAATCTGGGGGCATGCTATTAGCTTGGGCTTTTATCATGGATTAAGGTTTCACAAACCTTTTCTCCCTCTCCTCCTCTGATAAACTTAGGCCAAGTAATATTATATCCATTGTATACATTGGGAGACTGAGAAATGACACCCTTAAGGTCATCCAGATGCAGAAGTCCAGCCCAGGTCTACTAATCCCCAGGCTGGCTCTGTTTCCTCTATCCAGAACTCTTATGACGTTTTTGTCACTTTTGTACCAAGCAGACTTCCCACCTTTTCTTCAAGAAGTCACCACTATGGGCCTGGTGACAGCTCTTTTGTTTTCTGCCATCATCACATAACTTTTTTCTCTGATTTAAATGAGGTGCTGCAATACTTATGGGTTGATTGACTGAAAACACAGAACACTTCAGAATAGAACAGACATCTCCAGGCAGTATAGGATGTTCAACAGATTGGCATACCTTTGCTCACTACCTTCAATCAAACTGCTTCTCATCTGGGGTAGTGTCTCAAATTTCTGAGGGGTGATATCAAAAAGAAAGCAACAATGTCCACCCTGATAATGTGTCCATTGGTGCTACACAGAAAAATACAATCATTTGTACAATACAAAATACAGTCATTCATTTACTCATTCATTCATCCACTCCCACATTCATTTACTCACTCACTTCACCAAAACTGTTTGAACTCAAAGAAGGGAGAAATTAGTGTTTGTTGAGTGGTCAGGGGACCCCTCCACGGCAGAGCTCCATGCTCAGTGCTCCATGGCAGAACTGTTACTTGGCAAGACCTTGAAAGGAGAGTGAGGATGGTTTATATCAGCAAAGGCCAAAGGAAAACACATTCCAGGTGAAGGCAAATAGCGTTCTGAGAGGATGGCTACCACATCTCACATTCTTAAGGTTCTTTAGGGACACTGAAGTGGTGGTGGAGTCTTAATGCTATAGTTCATCACCCCTCAGCAGTATGCTTCCTTCCAATTGATTATCAATTGGTATCAGTCAGTCAGACTTAATTAGCTCTTAGGAAGGGATATTATACTAAGATGGCATGGTAAGAACAGCTGATGGAAAGCATCACCCCAAAAGTCTCTAACATACTCTTCAACTAGAGTTAAGGGAAATATGGGCTCACATTTACTGTACATAGGACAAAGTGGGAATAATTCAGAACTCCTGGAAGTCCTTTGGCTGGAGTTCTCAAGAGATTTGAGGTAGGTATGAAATAGCTTTCTACTGGGCTCCTTGTATAGTCCTGAAACTGCCCTTCTTCTGAGAGGAATGCTTTGTACCAGCATCCACAGCTCTTGATGTAAGTACTGCAGTCCAAGGGTTTTCTGCCAAGACAGAAATAAGAAATCCAAATCCTCTGCACTTTTGTTTCTACCATTCTCTTTGCCTATCATGTATCTTTCCTTACTTTATGTATTAATATGCTTCTATCATATCCTTCTCCACCCATCATAAGGTTAAAGGTAGAAGGGAAAGTTGGCAGGATGATGCTCTGGTCAAGGGGAGGAAGGAAGAAAAAGGGAGTGGGCAAAGGTATTCTCTTTCCTGCTTCACCCATTCACTGGCCAGACACTGGAATGCTAGTTCTGAACTGCCTTGCTATTTTATAAAAAGACCCAAAGGACATGTAAGGCTAAATATTAGTGTGATGTATTTGATTGATTGATTCAATGGAGATGTATTCATCTGATAGAAGTATCAGATCAAGGCTATTATGTTCCTTTAATTGGGCCTGGGTGAGTTATTTATTGACCCAACCAACCCCCACTTTTACAGAGAAAAATAGAAAATAATGCTTAAGATTTCTATTGTGCTTTAGGTTTTCAAAAATGATTCACTCACGAAAATTCTGTGAGGTGAATAAATGAATAGCTGAATGAGTGAGAGCATGTATCAATGAGTAATAAATGAATCAATGAGCAAATAAGTTATGTGAATATGTAATGTATGAATAAATTACTATATAAATAACTAAATAAATGAGTGAATTGGCAGTGGGTATCTGAATGTAGGAGTACCCACATCACAACTGACAGAAGGGACCACTCAGAGCCTGAGATTCAGATAAATAATCTCTTTAATAAAAACATTCAAGAATCCCCAGATAAAAAGTAATGTACATGACTATAAAAGGCAGCATAGGAATATAAAAGTCACCAGTAAAGAAACTAAAAGTAGCCCATGAGAAAGCTCTCTGTAATCTTAGGAGCTCCCCAAAGTCCTAAAACTATTTTATATTTTCCTTGCCCAAAGGTCTCATTGCTGGGTCCTAATATTAGGGTAGTAGGGAGAGTACTGGATCTGGAGTCAGGAAAACCTGAGTTCAAATTCAGCCTCAGATATCTATTAGCTGTGTGATGCTGGGCTAGTCATTTAACTTCTGTTTACCCCTACTTTCTTCATCTGTAAAATGAGGATAAAAGTAGCACCTACCTCCCAGGGTTGTTGTGAGGATCAAATGAAATAATGTTCTAAAATTCTTATCACAGTGCCCAGCATATAGAAGGTGCTTAGAAATGATTGTTTCCTTCCCCCAAATCCATCCACCTAGGGCAAAGTGAACTCAAACTGCCCAGATCTTCATGGGATTTTGGATCACAATGCAGGTTGGTATTGTAGGAGTGTGAGTGTCCCTACTCACCCACACTATTGGGGTACCATGATGGTGGGGGAGGGAAGGGAAAGACAAGGTAGGAAATAAATCTGGGCTATGTTGTTAGTAAATCTGAAGATCACAAAAGAGCCTTTTCCAATCCTCACTAAATATCAGAAACTTCAACACAGTATTTTAGGCAGTTTTACATGAGAGAAATGGGGAGGTGGTAAAAAACAGAGACACAAAGAGAATTAGATTGGAGAGTAACCCAGTGGTACGATGTTACTCTCCTACTCCTTCCTTTAGAGGTTCTTCATAGTCTGCTTCCAATCTTTAGTCATCCATAAAGACAGGCCTGGCAGACAAGGAGGTGATCCAGGGCACAAAAATTAGTGCTTTTTTTTTTTGCTTTTTTTTTTTGGAGGGGGAAGGCAGGGCAATTGGGGTTAAGTAACTTGCCCATGGTCACATGGCTAGTAAGTGTTAAGTTTCTGAGACCGGATTTGAATTCAGGTCCTCCTGACTCTACGGCCAGTGCTCCATTCACTGTGCCACCTAGCCACCCCAAAATAAGTGCATTTTAAAGAAAAATGTTACACTTTGTCCAGAGCACTAACAAACCTTGCTTTATGTGAACCTGCTTCAGTAACCCTTTAAATTTTCCAACTAAGCTTGAAATAGCCTTCTACCTGGTCTCCCTGCCTCCAGTCTCTCTTCCTCCAATCCATCCTTTATATGTGGTCAGTTATCTTTCTAATGAACAGTTATGATTATATACCCCTCCCCCACTCAAAAACCTTGTTGTCCCTAGGGTACAATCTAATTTTCTCTTCTGCATATTGCCTTTGAGGTTCCCCAGGTTCTAACTCCAACCTTCCTTTTCAACTTTATCTGGTATCCCTCCCCTCAGATACAATCCATTCCAATCAAACTAATCAATGATGCCTGTGTATTGCTGCTGCCTCTGCACTTTTGTTTCTACCATTCTCTTTGCCCATCATGTATCTTTCTTTACCCTATGTATTAATATACTCCTATCATATCCTTCTCCATCCATCATAGGGTTAAAGGTAGAAGGGACATTGGAGATCTGTTGCAAAGGTGTCAAACATGTGGCGCATGGGTCACATATAGCACACAAAACTCCCAAGTGAGGCCCAAACCAGATTAAAATATAAATGGGAAATATTTAGAGAAATAAGAAAAGATAACAAAACAAAAATGAAATGATATTTTAAAACTAAGTCAATATGCATCCCACAGGGATTCTTACATATGAATTCGTAGACCCCATTTTTATTTTAGTTTGATACAACTGATCTATTCCAATCCACTTATTGGTTGATGAAACCGAGGCCTGAAAATATAGGGGATGTGCTCAAGATCACACAGGTGGGATGCAGCATCAGGATTTGAACCCAAATCCACCCTCCAAAGCCAAGATGTATTTTTTTCTGTTCCAATGTCACCTCTTCCAGAGCCTTCCCTGATTTCACACCCTACCTCCAAAGGGTGTGAATCTCTTTCTCCTTTAGTAGGCAACTTGGAGATACAGTGGATAGAGCATTGGACCTAGAGTCAGGAAGACCTACATTTCAATCCAACCTGGGACAGTTAGCAAGTATGACACTGCGAAAGTCATTGAGTTATTTAACCACTGTCTATCTCAGTCTAAGATGGAGTAAATAAGAGCACCTACCTCCCAGAGTTATTATGAGAATCAAATGAGATCATATTGGTAAACCATTTATCAGAGTGTCTGGCTCACAGTAGATACTTAATAAATGCTTGTTCCCTTCCCCAGTAGAAGCAGGGAATAAGGATTGAGCCAAAAGTTCCTGTTTCTTTCCTCCCACTGGAGATAAACTTGGGCCACTTTACTAGGAAAACCAGAAATCCCTCTAGAGTCTTTTTCCCACTCCAGTAAGTATGCTTTAAACAAAGTTTTTCATTAGTTTTATATAAAAGTAAAGAGAGAAGAGAGAGAGAGAGAGCAAAACACAGAAACAGAGAAAGAGAAAGAACTAATGGGAATACCTCAATGTTTCCACTATTATGCACTTAGCCATGTCCTACCTTAAACTACCATAATGGTGTCTATCTCTTGTCTACTTATACCAGACTCTGAGCTTCTCAAAGAAAAGAATGTGGTTTCATTCATTTCTTACTTCCTCGTGAGGTCAAAAAGATTACCCTACCCGGAGTAGAGTTCAAGCAATATTTCTTGTGTTAAATTGAAATGAATAGCTTATCATCTCACCAATTGCCATGCTGTTCAGACCAGAATCCACACCCTGGAGTATTTAACCCTTTGAGTGGGGAAATCAACTCTGAATCCCCACTGTCCTGATGGGTGGATGTTTTGTCTCCTAAACAGGTGTTCAGGCAGCTAGGTAGCACAGTGGATAGACTACTAGACTTGAAGTCAGGAAGTCCAGAATTCAAAACCAGGCTCAGATGCTTCCTAGTGTCCTAGCTATGTGACCCTGGGTAAAATTAGCCATGGTTGGCTTTAGATTATTCATGTAAAATTGGAGATTAGAGACTAGTTTCCTTTGCAGGGTAGTATAGGGGAAAGAATAGAATAGAAAAGAATAGAAAACTTGGGGGAAATATTTTATTTTGATTTTTGCCACATACTAGCTCTATGACTATGGAGAAATTGTACCATCTTTCTAGGCCTCAGAGATATTCTTATCTGTAAAAGAAAAAGTAGAATCCTTGCCCTGCCCCCCTACAGAGTTGGTGTCTGAACGGAATGGAAGAACCAAATGAGAAACACTTTGTATCCTTGAAAATTTACATAAATGTGAATTATTATCCTGGTACAGGATAGCTGCTTAATAAAGGTTAGTTGAATACAATTGCAACAGATAAAGGTTTAAGGGAGTCTTTTACGACATATTTCCTTAAGGGGGTAGGGAAGGTGGAAAGAACTCCCAGCTTTGTTCATGAATCACCAAACTAGACAATCTCTCCATAATGAGTCAGCCATTTGATGTGTTAGTCATTCTAGATGACATTAATAGAAGTCCAATGGTCAGAGTAAGGAAGATCAAACTATATATGGAATAGTGGGTTTGAAGCTAATGCTACATTGTAAGAAGGTCATCCACAAACCAAAGAACATCAGAAAGAGAGTGATTAAGGGTGGCAAAGAGGACTGTAAACAATGCCATATATATATACAAATCAAAGGAACCAAGATGGTTGAAGCAAGAAGAGTAAAGACTTAAGGGGGTTGTGATAGCTGTCTTCAAGTGTTAATATGTTTATTCATGGGGAAAAGGAATTCTACTTGTTCTGCTTGGCTCCAGAAAAGAGACCTAGAACCAACTGGGGAGAAATTATAGTGTCACAAATTTGGGCTAAATGTAAGATGAAACTCTCTAACCCAATGATCTACAAACATTTTTGGATACTGCACTATTATCAGGAAAACAATTTAGAGTGATCTCCCCTGGTTTAATTTCAATCCTCAGTCATCCCTGAAATAGGGCCTAGCAACTAAGCAAGATGCTATGCCCTGTGAGAAGCAAAGCCAGCTGATTCAAATAGCAACTCTTTCATGACCAACATTATGCCCCATCAGCGAACCTTGTGAAGACCCCCAAGGGACAGATCATCTGCAGATCTGTAACTGTGGGTTGCATTCGTCTATATGCATGTTACCTACACATGTGCCCCACAGATTTTAAATTCATGCTTACTATTCCTCCCCCTCCATGGACTTTGTATCTATTTGTGAAAGAGTATACCCCCAATATATAGGGAAAACATTTTGCACCCCTGTACCTGCTAGACCGTTTGAGTATATGCCTTTGCTTAAAACCAAACAATAGAACAAAAAAATAAGCAAAAACTAATGACTTACTGTGGAGGAAATGCATACTGTTGGGGCTAATGGACCTGTGTTCCACCCAAGGTGTTATCCTTAGAACCCTGAAAGCAATAGAAAGTCTCCATCTGGGGATCAATGCTGACAAGGCCGGTGTAGAGTGGGAGAGTGAGCCCTATAATGGATATGATAAATATAAAGGGAATAAATACAAAAATCTTGGGAGCACAGATAAAACGTCCTTGTCCTAATCTGCCTTATATGTAAGGAATTCTTCCCATCTGGAAATCTCCTTGGTGTTAATACTTCAAAATATGCCATTGAACTATCACACTATTAGTTGATTTTTTTTAAACAAGGAATTGTGTGACTTTGAGCAAGTCAACACCACCTCCCTTCCTGGGTTTTACTTTCCTCTTCTGAAAAAAAATTTCGGGATTTGATGGTCTCTGAAGTCCTTCACATCACTGACACTCTATGTTCCAAATTCTAAGGTGCCTCCCAGCTCTCACATACACAGTATTTTACAGTTCTACCCCATAACTGCACAAAAAGCTGCCATGGGAATTATGCCATGGTATTTTGTATACCATTCCTGTTCTTTTGACTGCCTATTGCAGTCATCATTGTTAGCAATCAGATAGTGAGGGGAAAAAATGGCTTTTCTCTAAATTTATTACCTCAATCAAGGGACAAAAATGGGAGAAGGAAAGATGTTTGGGATTCTAGCATCTCTTGTGGGCTCCGCTGCAGTGCTCCCAGAATGAATTCACTCAACTCCTCTGATGGCAGTCTGATCTATCTTGGATGACAGATCTGCAGAAAAAGATTTTCATCCAATCTGGCCTGACTAGACCTTCTGTCATCTAGCCAGACAGACAACAGTGAAGACAGAAATTAGCAATAGTAGGGAATTACACTGTTCTACTCTTGGATCTGCCACTAAGTCATTGCATCACCTTAAGCAAGGACATTTCCCTCTCTGGGCTTCAGTTTTCTCATCTGTAAAATCAGTATTTGTACTAGATAACTTTGTAATTTCTAGCTCTCACATTTTGAGTCTATAAGAAAGACTTCCTATATATCAAGATAGACTTTCCATGTCTCAAAATATTTTTATCAACACTTTTTTGTGGTAGCAAACAACTAGAAATCAAATAGATGCCAATCAATTGGGGAATAATTAAATAAATGGCGGTAAATGAACATAATGAAATCTTGTGCTGTAAAAATTAACAAATGTGATGAAGACAGAGAAAAATAAAAAGACTTAAGAGTAACTGATACAAAGTGAAATGCTAGGAAAACAATAGATACAATAACTGCAAAAATGTAAATAGAAATAACAGCCATCAATAAATAATAAATGAATGTTTTAAAGAATTATAAAGAGCAACATTAACCTCCTCAAAAAAGACATAATAAGATATTTCCATCTTCCACTGATCCTTTGCAGAGGTAAGGGAGAGGAATTCTATGGGTATAGAACTTAGCATATAATGTCAGATTTTTTGTGTATTGATTGAGTTTGCTGGATCATTTTCTCTTAACCTCTTTTTTTTTTCTTTTAATCTTTGTGATTGGGAAAGCTCTCTGGGAAAGATAGAGGGAAGGATACAAGAGTTAAAGCTAGCTAATACTAAAAACAAGAGGTACTAGTAAAAAATCTATTCTTAAATAATGAAGGATGGAGATGAAGAAAAGGCAATTTTTAAAAGCAATCTATGATCCCAAACTTCTAAAAATTAAAATTTCTACAATTCTAAGAGTCTATGAGTATAAATTTCTAGAGTTCCAAGATTTTACAAAATCTGGTTTTGGAATTCTGGATTCTAACTCTATGATTTGATAACACTCTACTTGTGCTGATCTAGTTGCTGTTCTTCACATGTCACTTTATCTCTGGTCTCTGAGATTTTTCAAGGGTTGTCCCCATGCCTAGAACACATTTCTTTTTTTCATCATTGGCTTTCTTCAAAGCTAAGATCAAAAGCCATCTTCTGCAGGATGCTTTTGATGGTCCTCTCAGCTCCTGGTGTCTTCTCATTGTAGGTTACTTTGATTGGGCTTTGTATGTGAGTCTAGTATATATTCATATATGTGTGTGTTGTCTCCCTTAATATAATGTAACTCCTTGAGAGAGTCTATGTGTGTGTGCACACATGTACATACATGCATATGTGTGTATATGTGTATAGCTATATAGGTATAACATACTTCAGTGTTGCCTAGAATTAAACATAATGTTCCAGATGTAACTAGAGTAGGATATATACAACATCCCTTTTTCTAGATAAAGGATCTAGACCAGAACTTCAGACCTATGAAGATGGCCTATGAGGCCAACTAGTCTATTCCATCCCCAACAAAGAATCTTTAACAAAATGACAAACTTGACAAGTTGACAAGGGCAGTATAACAATAACAACAACAATAATGACTGTATTTATATAGTGCTTTAAAGTTTTCAAAGCACTTTATACATAATATCTATCTCACTTTATCCACACAACCAACCTGGGAGATAAATACTATTATCCCCATTTTATAGATGAAGAAACTGAGGTCCAAACTTAAGGGACCCATCCAGTGTCACATAGCTAGTGCCGGAAGATGGATTTGAACTCAGGCCTTTCTGACTCAGGCCCTCTATCTATTCGACTGCCTACATGCTGCTAGAAACCTTGACTTGAAGTCTTTACTGTGGAAAAAAGCCACTATCTCCCAGTGGCCAATTCAACTTTTGCATAACTCCTTTCGTTAAGAAGTCTTTCCTGATATCAAGTCTAAATTTGCCGAAGTAACTTCATTCATTGCTCCTGGGTCTTCCCTCTGGGGTCAAGCAGAATAAGGCCCTTCTATACACACACACACACACACACACACACACACACACACACACACACACACACACACATCTTTTGAAGACAGTTCTCATGACACACAACTCTGAGTCTTCTCTTTTCCAAAATAAACATTCCTAGTTCCTTTAACCTATGCTTATGTGACATAGATTCATGGCTCTTCAACATTCTTATTGATTTTTTAAGGTTGTTCTCCAGTTTAGCAATGACCTTCCTCCAATCTTTCTAGCATGCTGCCAAATTGATTTCCTAAAGGCAGGTCCGATCATGTGACTCCCTACTCAATAAATTCCAATGTTCCCTGTTACCTCCAGGATCCACTACAAAATCCTCTCTTTGACTTTTAAAGCCCTTCCCAACCTGGCCCTTTCAAATATTTCCAGTCTTCTTACACCTTATTCCCCTCCTGGTACGAATCCAGTGACACTGGCCTCCTTTCTGTTCCTTGCCCATAACATTCCATCTCCCAGCTAAGAACACTTTCTCTCCCTGCCCCCCTGTCTGCAATACTCTGTCTCTCTTCATTTCCACTTCCTGGCTTTCCTGGATTCCTTCAAGTTCCAGCTAAAGTTGCCTTCTACAGGAGACCTTTCCCAGTCTTCCTTAATCTTAGTGGCTTTCCTCTGATGCAATTTATTCTGTCTGTAACTTATTTGTACATCATTGTTTGCAACTTGTCTCCCTCCTTCAGAACAGGGACCGGCTCTTCGGTTTGTTTGTTTTGCTTGCCTTTGTATTCCCAGCACCTGGTAGAGCACCTGGTCCATAGGAGGTGCTTAATGAATGCTAGCTGATTAATTCCTAAACTTTGCTAAACTGAACACAGATCCTAGGTGGGATCTGAATCACAGAGAAACTATCACTTTCTTATTCAACAATCAATCAGTAAATATTTATTAAGCTCCAACTATGTGCTAGAGACTGGCAGTAGAAATACAATGAAACAATTGCCATTTGAAATAAGCTTACATTCTAACAGGGGCAGCAAAGGCATATATTAATCTAATCATAATAAATATAAGGAAAACAAGGTTGTTTAGAAGGGAGGGTACTAGCAGTTGGGGGCCTGGAAAAGCATAATGCTTGAGGCGTGCCTTAATGGAAGAGAGGGATTCTTCAAGGTAGAAGTGAGAAAGGAATCCATTCTAGGCATATGGAGGGGCCCATATAAAGGCACAAGAAATGGGAGATGGAATATCAAGTCTGGAAAAGAGAGAAGACAAGTTTGCTGAACTTCTGAGTGCAGGAGGAAAGTAGTACACAATGAGGATGGAAAGATGGGTTGGGTGGTCCAGATTGCCAAGGGTTTTAAAAGCTTAACAAAGGAGTTCATATGTTACCAGAGGAAGAGCCACTGGAGCTGAATGAGTAGAGGAGCAATATGGTCAGATCTGTTTTAGAAGCAATGTTCAGGATGGGATGGAGTGGGGAAAGGGAAAGTAGGGAGACCACTTAGGGTGCCATGATGATAGCCTAAGTGAGTGATGAACTGAAGGAGTAGCTCTTCGAGTTAAGAAAAAGGGATGGATGCAAGAAATATAATAAAGGCAGAAGTAGCCATATTTAGCAACCAATTAGATATTTTAAGTGAGGGATAGGAAGGATTTGAAGAACACACCAAGTTTATGAGGCTAAGATACTGAAGAAATGGTGATGCCTTCAACAGAGATTAGGAAGTTTGGAAGAAGTGTGGGTTGGGAGAGGGTGGATAATGAATTCTGTTTTAGACATGTTGAATTTGAGATTTCTGTAGGACATCCAGTTTGAAATGTACAATAGGCAATTAGTATGGGATTGATCCTCAGAAGAGAGACTGGGACTACATTGGGGTTTTATTGGGATTGAGACAAGAATTAGATGAGATCAGAGAGAGAGAGACAGAGGCAGAGACAGAGAGACAGAGACAGAAAGACAGAGAGAGAAAGAGAGACAGAGACAGAGAGAGACAGACAGACAGACAGAAAGACAGAGACAGAAACAGAGAGAGAGCTTAGAGAAGAGGAGGAGAACTAGGACAGAGCCTTGGTGGAACATCCATAGTTAAGGGGCAGGAGCTGACTGATGAACCAGCAAAGGAAACTAGCCATACCTCACTTGTAAAAGTTATGCCTCATTAATGAAACCCACAGACTCATGAGCATTTGGGGCTTCCATGGCACTTCATATTGGGTTGCCCTGCATTCCCCACTCCAAAAAAGAAAAAAATAATTTTTTAATAAAAATGCTAAACAGCATAGGACCAAGGATTGATCCCTGGGGCATTCCAATACAGACCTCCTAAGTTAACATGGAACAATTAATGAGTTGTCTTTGAGTTTTAACCACCCAATTATTGGGGGGTTGGGTTTTTTTTTTGTTTTAGTTTGTTTTGGTTTTTTCACTTTTTGCAGGGGGTAAGGTAGGGCAAGTGGGGTTAAATGACTTGCCCAAGGTCACACGGCTAGTAAGTGTTAAGTGTCTGAGGTCAAATTTGAACTCAAATCCTGCTAACTCCAGGGCTAGTGCTCTATTCACTGCACCACCTAGCCACCTGCACCCAATCATTTGTTAATACACATGACTAACCATTGTTGTTTGTCCTTCATTTTCTCAAAGGACCAATGACATCACAGGGTGATGTCTTAACTCATGTGTGAATGGGATTTAAGTAAGACAGAGTGGCATGTCTGACCAAGCTCTAAGTACTCAAAGTCACCTGCTTCAGTCACCTTCATGGCTGTTGAAACAAATTGTTCTCATCTGCCCATTTCTGCACAGGAAGTCTTCCCTTTCTTGGGGTAGACATCCTCCTAACTCATCAATGAGTTCATGGCCTTTCAGTTACCCCATACTATTGCTCAAAGTCATGCCTTTCCACGTTGTGCACAATGATAGAGTGAAAAAAATTGTTAAAAGCTTTGCTGAAATTTAAGCATACTAGAACTACAGCATTCCCTTGATGTACCATCTATTCACTCTGTCAAAGGAAATGAGATTAATCTCATATAACCTGTATTTGTTGAAGCCATGCTGGCTTTTAATGATTTAGCTTCCCTTTCTAAGTGCTCACAAACAATTTCCTTAATAATGTTTTCGAGAAATTTGCTGGGAATAGAAGTTAATTTTCTTACTCTACAGTTTACTGACTCTTTCCTTTTTTTGAAAATTGAAACATTTGTCCTTCTCTAGTCTTCCTGAATCTCTCCTGTTCTCCAAGGTCTTTGGGGTAGGCTGTTTTACTATCCCTTATTTAATTTCTACAGGACAATTTGTTGTGGTTCAGTCATTTTAATCATGTCCAATTCTTCATGACTTCATTTGGGATTTTCTTGCAAAGATACTGGAGGAGTTTGCCATTTCTTTCTCCAGCTCATTTTACAGATGAGAAATGAGGCAAACAGTGTTAAGTGACTTGCCCTGGGTCACAAAGCTAGTAAGTTTCTGAGGCCAGATTTGAACTCAGGAAAATGAGTCTTCCTGACTTCAGGCCTAATACTCTACCTACTGTACCACCTACCTGTCCAACCTAGTTGCAGAACCACACCACCCTTTTATATCCATCTTCAACTACCTACCTATGCTTACATCTTCTAACATTTAAAAAAATTCTGAGTTTGTCTGAGTATTTTTTCAGGTTGGATTCTTTAAGTAGCTTCTTTTTTCTTTTTTCTCATCAGATTCAAGTATCTCCCATCCTTCTTGGGCTAACTTCCCCCTCTAGAATTGCTTGTCATAGTGTTCTGCCTTCCTTATTGAAATCTCATTCTCAATTTTTTTTAATTTTAAAAACCTTGAAATTAGATTTTAAAATTCCAGCCAAATATTTGTATTAACCCTTGTTGGGTGTATTTTATTCCTATCCAGGAATTCATGATGTTATTCTCATATTTTAAACCATGAGCCAGAAATCAAAATCCCATTCTCAGATGCCATATTTTCTTCCAACTGTTCACTTGCCATAACTACCATTAAAATCTAAATCTAATACCTTCAGAAGAAAGGAATGATTTTTAAAATACCACCCATGAACCCAGATCTTCAGTTTTCTGCCTAGAACCTGAAAATCTTTTTTTTCCTTTTCTTTTTTTTAAACAAATGCTTTATTAACTTCTGTTTTACATCATTCATTTCCGCCAGATTTTGAGTTACAATCATTTTCCCACCGTTATTCCCCTACCCAACCTCCCAGAATAGCAGTCCCACAAGATATCACTTCCTCCAATCTGCTCTCTCCCATACCTCCTCCCATACCCCCTTCGACTTTTCCATTAGAGGAAGGTGAATCTTTGTGTCCCAATGCCTGCACATCTTATCTCCCAATTATAAGCAAAAGAGTATTAATAATAGTATTTATATATATTTGAAACATTTAATCTTAAGACCTCGAATTTCAGATCCATTTCCTTCCTCCCTTGTCACCCATTCCCTCTGGGGAGATAAGTAATTCAGTATATGTTGTACATGTCTAGCTATGCAAAACATTATCATAGTAGATATATTGTACAAGGCTGCTTATAATTCCCTCCCACTCATCCCACCCCCCCACCTGGTCCATTCCCTACATGATCCTGTCCCTCTTCTATAGTGGGTACTTCCAACCTCCCCTCCCCCCAAGGATGCCCCCCCATCAATCATCCCTCCTCTCATGCCCCTTCCCCCTATTCTGCTGCAGGTTGAGATATCCCATTTAGTAAGTATGTCATTCTCTCCCTAAACCAAATTCAATGAGAATGTGGTTTTGCCTTTTTGCCTTCCTATTCTCCCCCTCCCTTGCAACCACTTCCCCTTGCTTCTTCTACATGAGATAGTTTACCCTACCCTGTCTCTCCCCATCTCCTCTTGCCACTTTCCTCTCTCACCTCATAATTTCATCCCTTGAGTATTCTCCCTTCCCAACAAATTCAACCTATGCCCTCTATCCATATATAACTGTAACCATATACACACACATTCACATATGTATTCATATGACCACACCCCCTTCTTCCATTATTTTCATAGTGAGAAAGATATCATCAGTCACAGTTATTGCTTTTCCATATAGGAATGTAAATAGTTCAACTTTGATAAGTTCCTTTTGATTTCTTTTCCCTGGTTACCTTCTCAGGCATCTCTTCCTTCTTGTGTCTGGATGTCAAATTTTCTATTCAATTCTGGTTTTTTCCTCAAGAATGCTTGAAAGTCCTCTATTCCACTGAATGACCATATTTTCCCCTGAAACAAAATACTCAGTTTTGCTGGGTAGGTGACCCTTGGGTTCATTCCCAGTTCTTTTGCCCTCTGGAATATCATATTCCATGCCCTTCGATCCCTCAGTGTAGAAGCTGCCAGGTCCTGGGCTATTCTGATTGTGTTTCCACAATATTGAAATTGTTTCTTCCTGGCTGCTTGTAGTATTTTCTCCTTGATCTGGGGATTCTGGAACCTGGCTATAATATTCCTGGGAGTTTTCTTCTTGGGATCTTTTTCAGGAGGTGATCTGTGGATTCTTTCAACCTCTATTTTGCCCTCTGGATCTAAAACATCAGGGCAGTTTTCCTTGAGAATTTCTTGAAGGGTGATTTCTAGGTTCTTTCTTTGATCATGGCTTTTAGGTAGTCCAATAATTTTTAAATTGTCTCTCCTGGATCTATTTTCCAGGTCAGTGGTTTTTCCCATGAGATATTTCACATTGCCTTCTAATCTTTCATTTGTTTGGATCTGCTTAACAGCATCTTGATTTCTCATAAAGTCATTAGCTTCCATTTGCTCTAGTCTGACTCTGAAGGAATGAATCTCCTCAGTGAACTTTTGAGATTCTTTTTCCATCTGGCAAATTCGACTTTTTAAGGCATTCTTCTCCTCATTGCCCTTTTGGGCCTCCTTTGCCATTTGAGTTAGTCTATTTTTTAAGGTGTTGTTTTCCTCAGTCAGGCTGTTGACCCTCATTCCTACTTTTCCTGCATCCTTCTCATTTCTCTTTCCAATTTTTCCTCCACTTCTCTTATTTGATTTTTAAAGTCCTTCTTAAGGTCCTCTATGGCCTGCAACCCGCTCATGTTTTCCCCTGGGGCTTTTGGAGCAGGACTTCTGACCTCACAGTCCTTTTCCTGCTCTATGGCCCCAAAATAGGAGTCTAGGGTTGCATTTTTCTGTTTCCTTTGCCTTGGCACGTTGCCACTTAATTACTTGACTTTTGGGCTTGTTGCCACACTATGGCTTTCAGGCCAGATAGAGGAATTTTCGTCCTGAACGTGTGGGGGGCAACTTCCGTTTCTGGCAAGCTGTAAACCCACCCACAACTTCCACCCTAGATCACAATCCAGATCCAGGGAGGTTAAAGCAAGAGCGATTACCACCCCCCCCAAGACTGATTGCTGGATCTCCCTACAATTAATTGCAGGCTGGGAGCCGGAGCTGCCTCTGAAAACTACAAAATGGCGTGTCTCCTCAGCGGCTTCTGGCCCCCAGGGGAGGGAGCTGACGCATTCCCCAAATACAGGTCCCAAAGTCCATAGGACACTAACCTCTTACTTTGTCCTAGGCACGTCTATGTTGATAATTCTGGAGTCGTCACAGCTACTGGTGTTCTGGGGTTCCTCCAGCCTGCTGCTGGCCCTGCTGCCCTGGGGCTAAAACCTCGGCTCACGCGGACCTGGGATCTGCTCGGCTCCGCTTCCTGCGCTCTGCGAGTTGCGTGCTGCCGGCTCCCAGACCGCTGCACTGGTCCTTCCTGCAGGGCTGCTGGGCTGTCCTCAGCAGGAGGTTAGCTTCTCTGTGTCGTTCTGTGGGTGCTGGGGCTCCAGAAGTTGTTCAGAGTCCCCTTTTACATAGTTTGGGGGGAATCTGGGGGCAGAGTGGCTTGGATGAGCTGTTTCTACTCTGCCATCTTGGCTCCGCCCCAAACCTGAAAATCTTTAGCAACTATGTTGCTACCCTTTAGAAAAGGAGGAAAGAATGAATGGGCACTAAGAGACTTGGGTACAAATCATAATTGTTATATGTGTGGCCATGGGAAAATCATTTTCCTTTTCTAGACCACATTTGTATGAAGTGAACAAACTAAACTAGATGATCTATAGATTCAGAACAAGTAAGATTATGCCTTTTGTCAATCTTTCTACCAAGGCTTTGTTTTCTGTTACTTCTTCATCCACTTAGCTTACCCTCTCCCCACCTCTAAAACACAACCTACCTTTTCTTGGTAGGATAATGAAGGGTAGAAAACAGGGTGCCTCCTTTGCTAAAGTCAAGAGTGCCAGGAAAAGGCAACCTCCCCCAAAAAGAGTAGGAAAGAGCTGGGAGTAATGACCATATAACCAATCCTTAAGTGCTATGAAAGTTCCAAGTCTTAGAAATTAAAAGAATGAAAAACTGAGATTCAGTTGGAGTGTGGCATTTCTTTGTTCACCCACACAGTAATCAGTGATCATAGATGCACATTAAAGTCCATGGAGGGTTCTGATTTTTCACATGATGATACAAGTCTCACATTCTACAACCCTCTGGAGCATGTCAGAGACAGAGGTGTCCATTTGTTATTATGATTGGGGAGATAAGACAAGTGAACTTTAAGAAGAGGGAGACAACAGATGCTGTGAGCAGCCTAAGCGCTGCTCTACTCCCAGTCTATTTGTAAGCAGCATAAAAAAGCAAGAAAGCTAGACCTCTAGACTAGAATTCCCCAAACTGGACCATATTCCATGACTATAAAGTTGATTGGATTGGAAGTAGAAAGAATTAAGAAGGCCAGATGAGACCACTTTGTAGTAGAGCAATGTATCTCAAAGGAACCTGGTTACCTAGGTATTTTAATAATATAAAGCTGGCTAGCATATCTCTAACTCTTTAAGGTCCACAAAGCACTTTATAAAAATTATCTCATTTTAACTCCACAACAACCCTAGAAGTTAGGTATTATAATTATTCCCACTTTAGAGAAGAGGAAACTGAAGTGGACAGAGGTTAAATGACTTGACCAGGGTCACACAGCTAGAAGATATCCAAGGAAGCATTTGAACTCAGGTCTTCCTGACTTCAAGCCCTGAAGCCCAGCACTCAGTCCACTGAGCCACCAGCTACTTCTCTATTAAGTATCTGTTGTTATGTTCCAGGCATTGTGTTAAGCACTGAGGATGTGAAAAACAAGATAATCCCGGCTCTCAAAAGCTCACATTCTAGTGGGGAAGAGAATATGTAGTGAAAGCTAGAAAGGGATTTGTATTACAGACACAACGTGTGTGTGACGACCAACTTTGACAGACTGGACTCTTCTCAACAATGCAGGGTTATAAGACAACTACAAAAGACCCATGATGGAGAGAGATGTCTACATTCAGAGAAAGAACTAAAAGGAACAGAGTTTGAATGCAGATTGAAGCAAACTACCTGCTGTCTTTATTTTTCTTGTTTGGTTTTGTTTCCTCTTTCCCGTTGTTCACTCCATCTGATACAATCCTTCTTTATAACCCGACTAATGTCTAACGTAAAAGTATTTGCAGATCCTATACGTGATTGTATGCCGCCATGGGGTGGGGGGAGGGAGGGAAGGGAGGGGGAGAAAATTTGAAGCTCAAAGAATTGTGGAACTGAATCTTGTAAACTAAAACCAAATAAACAAATTAATAAAGACCAAAAAAAAAAAAAAGCTAGAAAGGGGACGCAGCAACAACAAAGTTTAGAGCATGTGGTTGGGAAATGATGTGGAGCATTTTAGGGCAAAGGTTTTGGTTCCATCTAGGACTGAAGGAGGAATAGGATGTGTGGAAGCCCCAGGTGGGAGGGAGAACTTCTAGGCACAAGTTAAAGAAACAGAAGAGCACAGATCTAGCAAAAATCTAAGTGACAAGGTAATTTTATCTGGTTCTTTCCAAATGAGAGATGCAAAAATAGGATGCAATGAACATTTCTGTATCCATTTTTGTTCATGATCTGAAGTTAAATCATTATTATAACATGTCAGAACTGGAAAGAAATTTTAAATATAGAATTTCATAACTGGTAATGACCTTACACAATGAAACATAGAGTTGGAAGAGCCTTTAACATAAAACAATTGTAGGACTGAAATGGACCTTAGATCACACAATATATAATGACAGAACTTACAACATAAAATTCTATGCCTAGAAGAGACCTGAGAACATGTAATTTTAGAACCAGGAGAGATATTAAAGCATATAAAAATGTTAGACATGAAGAGAACCTTAGGATTTAGGGCATAGACTGACAGAGCTGGAGAGGGCATTATAGTCAAGCACAGGGCTTCATAAACTTTTTCCACTAGCAACCTCTTTTCCCATTTTGGCAGTATTTCTTGGCATTGCATGGCCTGATGGCATGCACGGTGCAAAGTGCACATGATTTGTGTTCAGAGCCAAGAATGCAGTGAGGTAGTATGCCAGAAACACCTTGGATTCCTTACGTGTTTGATTTTGAATTAATTTTTGGTCATTGCGCATTCAGAAACCTTTTACTGTCATCAAATTTTTTACAACCCCATATGGAGTTAAGACCTATAGTTTAAGAAGTGCTGGTCTAGAACATAGAGATGCCAGAATTGAAAGGGACATTAGAACATAGACTGTCAGAATTAGAAGGAATCTTTGGACACAGCATAAAAAGGAAGAAGGACTTAGCAGAGTATAAAGGAAGGAGTCTTAAAACAAACAACATATTCGTTAGGCCTGGAAGGGATCTTAGAGTACAAGATGTTAGAACATAGGACTGAGTATGTAGAATGATAGAGTTAAAAAGGACTTCAGGTGTGATCTAGTCCCACCCTCTTGTATCACAAATGAGGAAACTGAGTCCCAGGGAGAGGAAATGACTTGATCCAATCTCATAGTGAGTCTGGGGCAGAACTGACTAGAACTCAGATAAGAATTCTCTTGGGTCAATGTTCTTGACACCACACTAGCCTTCCCCACCATGTTCACTGTCTAGAGTGGATGGCATTTAGAAGCAGGGAGATGAGTCAGAGTGAGTGGCAAAGTTGGGAGACAGGGCCAAGGGGAGAGAAGGGGGAGATTTTAATGGAAGGGGCCTCCTGCTGGGGCCAAGGATGGCTCTGAAAGCTGGTAATAGGTTTCAGAGTGTCTCCCAGCAGGATGCTCGTTAAGAGGCAGCTGATGTGAGTAGTAACAGAAGGCAGCTTCTGTCTTAGGGCTGGCAGGATGACTTTGTGGCTTCTGCCGAATTCCTTTGGGGAAGGGTGGGGGGGGAAGGGGAGCTGACAGGGAGGGACCAAGGAGAGAGGAAGGCAGGAAGCAACAGCTCTTTTGTCTCCTGTTAACCACTAGTGCTAACTGAACAAGCTGATCAAGAAGAGATACCAGGCACTGCTTATTGGCCCCAACCCAATGCCTCCCTGATTGACAGAGGCACAAAGAAGTTGATCTTGCCCATGGACAGATATGAAGCTGCCCCTATGGCATGAGGAAGGATGCTTCAACCCAAAACTCTTCATGTCTTTAAAAGATACTATTAGTGTCTTTTGGTGCACCATTGGTGACTTTAGGTCAACAAGTGGATCTCCTTGGAGACAGAGACCTTGGTCACTGTGTCACCATCAGTCAGCATTACATTCCTCTCTTTGGCCCTCAGTTTCCCTCCGTATGAAATGGAGCGCTACACAAGGTGATATCTAAGGTGGCTGATGCTCCATGCTCTTACGTCTCTTCAAACTCTTCCATTCTATGCTCTAAGGCCCCTTCCAGTTCTGAAAGTTTATCTTCTAAAGCCTATTATTTCACGTTCTAAGGTTCCATCCAGGTCTGACACTCTATGTTCTAAGATTACTTCCAGTTCTAAGAGTCTGTGTTTAAAAACCCTTTCTGGTCTAACATTCTACATCCTAAGGGCTCTTCCAGTTCTAACATACCATGTTCTAAGGTCCCCTCCAGTTTTGAAAGTCTGTGTTCTTCGCAAGGTTACACTGGTAGTAAGGGTCAGGGGGATATGAACTCAGGTTGTCTGACTCCCAAGCCCGGGCCCTCCCCTCTGTACCAGGCTTTAGGATTCCACGTCTAGTACTCACTCGACTACTTTACTCTGTGAATGACAGTTACAAACACAGTGCCATGGAAATTTGGAAGAGAGGATGGTCACATTCAGTTAGGAACATCATGGAGGACTTCATGGAGAAGAGAGCTTTGGATTACATTAATTTTGGCCTACCTATCTGCCCCACAAGCTTTTTCACAGGTAATTTCACTTTGTCCTCTTCCCTCTCTCCTCCCCACAGCTCAGTTCCGCCACTGGGCCAGAGACAATCAGACTTGTTATTAACTATACCTTTGGTGCCACTAAATCCTAGTTGCAAATTCTGTGCCTACTTCCCTAGCCCGCTAATGTCAGCGGAAATGGGACTGGGAAGCCCCTGGGGACCAACTTACCAATTCAGCACAAATGTTAAGTGAGCCCACAGCTCGCCTTCGAAATGTCACTCCCAAGAGCTGAGTTGAGGAATGGTAGTGGCTTCACGTCCCTCCCCATATCAACCTGGCCTGTGAAGCCTCCCTTTCCTAAAATAGCCTTCTGTCCTACTCATCTCAATTATAATTAGAAGTCAGCCTTGGAGGGTGGGGGGCAGTGGAGGGAGAAACTACACTGAGTTTGAAATCATGTGACCTAGGTTCAAGGTCCAGTTCTGCCCCTGAATCTCTACCAATCCTAAGCAAATCACATTGCTTCTCTGGGCCTCAGTTTCCTCATCTGTAAAATGGACATAATGATCTTTCTGCCTACTTCACAGCACTGCTATGAAGATTAAATGAAATAATTGATATGAATTTTATTTGTAACCATAAAATGTCAATGAAACTATAACCTATGATTATTTGATTCTATAAGCTTCCTGGCCTCAGAATTCTACAAGCTTCCACCTTGGCCCTCAAGCAAATCCAGCAGCCATATATCTGCCCTGTATATCTGGCACAGTAGATATGGCACCGAACCTGGCGTCAGGAAGACCTGAGTCCAAATCTAGCCTCAGATACTTATTAGCTGTGTGATCCTGGGGGAATTGTTTAATTTCTATTTGCCTCAATTTCCTCAGGTGTGGGGAAAAATAGGGCAGCTAAGTGGCACAGTGGATAGAGTGCTAGACCTGGAGTCAGGAAGACTCATATTCTTGAGTTCAAACCCAGCTTCAGACACTCTCTAGCTGTGTGACCCTGGGCAAGTCACTTAGCTCTGTTTGCCTCAGTTTCCTCATCTGTAAAAGGATCTGGAGGAGGAAATGCCAAACCACTCCAGTATCTTTGCCAAGAAAACCCCAACTGAGTTCACAAAGAGTTGGACGTGACTGAAACCACTCAAGAACAACAATGGGAAGAATGATAGAACCTTCCTTTCAGGGTTGTTCTGAACATCAAATGAGTTAAAAGCACCTAGCACAGTGCCTGCATATAGTAGGAGCTGTATAAATGCTAGCTGTTATTATTTCTATTATTATTATTATTATTATTATTATCACTGACCACAATGGGAACCATTTGAGGAGCATTTCTCCATTCACCCTGAGGAAGAAATTAACTTGACATTGGAGTAGATTCTGGGTCAGAGATGACCTAGTTGACGATGAGTAACTCAACTACGCCTCTAGAACCAGCCTGGCCTCAGGTCTGAACCATCAGGCAAGACCAGAGAACAGATAGCAGGTTCACCACTCTCATCCCCACTACATCCCACTCCTTTCCCAGGGACTAATAATCAAATCATTTGCTACAATGCAAAAAGAAAAAAGTCTACACTTTGTTTTATGTTCCACCCAGTGTCCCCGTTCCTGAATTGTAAGCTAGTTAGGCAGATGCGCCGTACCCTGATCACCATCATGGCCATTCATTCATACCCATCCATGTCAATCCCACCTTTTGCATGTGTATGGAAAGTAATCTCTAATGGAAGGCACAGGTCTACACGGAAGAGCAGTTTATTAGTAATAGAACAGGTATGTATATTTTGTACTTACTTCCATGTCTATATGTTAGAATTTAAGCTACTTAAGAGCAAGGAATCCTTCATTTTGTCTAGAGCCCAACATAATAAGAATTTAATAAATGTTTGCTTGAAGTGAAGTGAATTTTCTGACAGTTCACTTCAGGGATTCTTAATCTTTTCTGTGGCATAGATTTCTTTGACAGACTGGTGAAGTGTATGAATTCCTTCTCTGAATAATGTTGGGGTTTTTTTTTTTTGCTTTTTGGAGGGGGGAAAGTAGGGCAATTGGGGTTAACTGACTTGCCCGAGGTCATACAGCTAGGTTGTGTGTGTGTGTGTGTGTGTGTGTGTGTGTGTGTGTGTGTGTGTGTGTTAAGTGTCTGAGGCCACATTTGACCTCAGGTCCTCCTGACTCCAGGGCTGGTGCTCTATTCACTGTGCCACCTAGCCACCCCTCTGAATAATGTTTTTAAATGCATTAAGAAATGCATGTGATTACATATGAAACAAATTATTTTGAAATAAAAGTATCAAAGGTATCAAAATATTTTTGTTAATAGGTTCAGAACCCAGCTTAAGAATATTCCCTAATTCACAGTGCAGAAGTGTTTCTGACCTCAGATATTATAGTTATTGATTGTCAATAACTAGTTAAATTGTTAATAATTAGTGAAGTTACTAATTATGTGACTCTGAGAAGCTTCTTTCACCTTTTTGAACCTCAGTTTCCTCATTTGTAAAATGTGGATAATGATATTTGTGCTAGCTACCTCTCAGCATTGTTATAAGGTAAAATATCTGACCTCTTCTAGAGATTTTCTCATGGGCGGCCACCTCATCTCTCCCCCCACCCAGCCCCCTCTCCACCAGGAACTTGACCATTCTTTTTACAATAGCTTCAATATAGCACTGTATAAATATTATGTCATTTTATCCTCATAAGAACTCTGAGAGGTAGGTACTATTATCCCTACTTTATAGATGAGGAAACAGGTAAGTTTCTTGCCTCCAGCTTGTCAAATTAAGTGACTTGCCCAGGGTAATGACTAGTAAGTGTTTCAGGCAAGATTTGAATTCAGGTCTTCCTGACTCCAAGTCCAGCACTCTGTGCCACCTAGCTGCTCATGGAGAACCAGTTCTCTAGTTCCTTCTCCAAAGAGAGACAGACCATCCAAGGTCCCTCCCTGGCTTTGCTGCTGTCCCACAAACACATACTCTGTTTGCTCATGCCAAAGATTCACACAGAAGTCCAGATGAAAGAAAGATTCCAGATACCACAGAGAAGAATTCCTTGCTTCTCAAGGGCCTGCATTAGCATCCTGACTTTCAGGTCATCCATATTCCCTGTTCTATATTCACCCCCTCCTCACAGTGAAAAATATAGTCAATTATATCACTGCCATCAGAAGTTCTACAGGGAGGGTCCTTAATATCTGCTTCTGCATCCAGATGGAGAATTCCAGTGAGAAGAAACTCTATTGTCTCCTTCTGCTAGCTTTGTCACAGCACCAGCCTGAACACACAGTAGGTCCCCAATTCAACAGCTATCACTGATATCTTACTCTGTGCTACAGCTCTTACCCTAACAAGGGTTTGACTGCCCTCAAATAGAACCCAAGTCCCTGGTACCAGAGATAATGTTTAAAGAAAGTTTTCTCTAAGGAGTATTTCTCCAATGATACTTGCTTGCTATATGGGAGGTATTGGAGTACAAAACAACACTGGAAAGAAAACAACAGCACCTTGGAAAGCCTTTAGACTTCTGATTAACCCAATGACCAACCATAATTCCAAAGGCTATGATGAAGTATGCTGCCCCCAATATGCAGGATGAGACACAGATGTTTGAATGTGGCCTAGGGGGGAATTTGTTTTGTTTGACTCTGCATGGTTGGTTTGTTTTTAGGGGGAAACAAGAGTAAGGAGAGAAAATAAATATTTGTTGTTGTTTTTTAATTAAAATTTAATTTAAAAAAAAAGAGTTCTAGACATGAAGTCATAGAAACTATGCTCAAGTCCTGTCTCTGCCCCTCACAGAATTTATAATTGGAAGGGACCTTAGAGATTGCCTAATCTCCCTTGGCCTCAGTTTCCTCATCTGTAAAATTAAGGATGAACTGATTGATCCCTAAATCCTTTTCACCTCTAAGACTATGATCCTATAACCCTTTGCCTGTTTAATAATTTTCTAAGTACTTGTGTATACATTGTGTCATTGGATAAGAATAACATTACTTTAAAGGACAGAATATCATAGTTGGTCAGTACCTCAGAGGGCAGCTAATCCAACTCATATATAAACAAAAATCATCTCCATAGCACCGATAAAATGCATTATTCAGCCTTTTCTTAAAGAACTTCAATGGTGAAGGAACCCCACTACCTGCTAAGAGAACTGTGCTTTGCCCTTGAAATTTCTACCCATTGCCCCTTGTTCTGTCTTCTGCAGCAAAGCAGAATTAGTCTAAGCCTTCTTCCACATGAAAGTGACCAAAGATTTAAAGACAGATAGGATGTCTTCCTTAAGTCTCATTGTCTCCAGGAAAACCATTCTCATTTTCCTTTCATCGTTTCCTGTAAAGCCCAGTCCCTCACCATCCTGATTGTCCTCCTCTGATCAGGCTCCAGTGTGTCAATATCATTCCCAAAATGGGGCAGCTGGGACTAAACCCAATACTTCAAATGGGGTCTGACTTTGATATTGCAAACCATGAATTATTACTCTTATTTTCCAGGTGAGGAAAGAGGTACAGTTAGGTGTTAAAGAAGGATGTTACTTGCTTTAGAAAAATCAGCCATGCACCAAGGGAGTAGTAGAGAGAGAAGTGAAAAACAGGTCTCCTGACAACCAAACCAAGTCTCTTTTAAGAAGGAAGGGAGAAGGAAGAAAGGAAGAGAGAGAGAGAGAGAGAGAGAGAGAGAGAGAGAGAGAGAGAGAGAGAGAGGGAGAGGGAGGAGAGAGGAGGGAAGGAGAGGGAGAGGGAAAGGGAGAGAGAAAGCAGGATTGTGTTTATAGATAAATTCATGTCCATTTCTGATGCTCAATCTTTTGGCAATGCCAAGAGCACTGGTGACAAGAACTCTCTTCTCCAAATCTTTAATAATTGCTGTTGCTGGGGAGGCAAGACCACAGCACCTGCAGAAGCAGTTGCCAGGTAATACCTCTATATGGATTGCTCCCCTGTAAAATGGAGGCAGGAATTAGCCTGGAAGTGGTACCTATGGCCTGGGGCTCAAGGGGTAGTGGGGGCTAGTGGAGAGGCACTATTACTTCTAAGGACCTTAGACATAGCATCCTGGGCTGCCTCCACTGGTGTCTGACATGAGGTGGTGGCTGAAGGGGAGTTGTTGGTTCAGACCACTTGTAGCAGTATAGGTCAGACCTAGTTCCTGCAAAGATCCACTCAAGTGAATTGGAGAAAGGTTCAGCCTTAGGCAGACATCCAAGTTTACAGTCAGCATGGAGGGGAAAGGAGATCTAGTCAGAAGGAATCATATTGTATCAAGGGAGTCTGACATGAGAAAACTGGCAGAGTGGGGGATCTCCCTAATGCCATCTAAGGCATCATGGAGACTAAAGCAGAGGCATCAGGGATTATGAGGTCTGTGGTCCAGAGGTAAGCCCCAACTCCCTGAGGCAATCACAAAATTACAAACCACAGAATGCTGAAGTCACCAAAGACTTTAGAAATCATCTTTCATTTTACAGATGAAGAAACTGAGTCCCAAAGAGGGGAATGTATCCCAAAGCCATGCAGCTAGTAGGTTGCTCAGCCAGGATTCAAAGCCAGGTTCAGAGGATCATGAATTATAAGTTGGAACTGGCCATAGAGGTGATTTAGTCCAGAGTCAGGACACAAACCAAGGTCCTCCATCACCAAATGCAACACTATTTTCACTTAGCCATGAGGCTGGTCTTGTGAAGCAAGACAAGCAACCAGAAACTGGAATGAGGCACAAAGAAAAGAGCAAACCATATCCAGGCAGTCTTATTGCTGAGCAGATTCCTGACTAACCTGGGGCAAATGAGGCTTTGCCTAGGGGCTGATATGTACAGTCTTTAATGACAACTCCCATTCCTGTGGCTCACCTCCTCCACAAGCACAGAGGGCAAAAGACTAGCTGGGGACAAACCTCTCCATCCCTACTTGATTGTGCTGTCCTCTGTGCTGCCTCGCCCTCCAACATCATACTGGCTCTCTGTCACACACACACGCACACACACACACCCTGGCTGTAGGTTCAATGAGTTATGTCTGTCGCCAAACTCTGGTGCTTTGAGTCTCAGCTTCTTTAAGGCAGTACTGACCCCACAGTCCAGAAAAGAACAGGGTATCCATTCATGCGAGTTCAGTAACCTCTGCTGAGATACCCAAGGGATGCTGACCCTCCAAAGTCACTTTAGCTAACTCATCCTCAGTTTCCTCAGCCGTTAATAAGGGTGTTAGATTAGATATTCTCCGAGGCACCTTTCAGTTTAGAATTTAGGAGCCTATGAACCTGCATTTGAAGTCTGGCTCTTGGGGGCAGCTAGGTGGTGCAGTGAATAAAGCGCTGCCCCTGGAGTCAGGAGGACCTGAGCTCAAATCCCAAATCAGGCATTTAACACAAAAAACTAGCCATGTGACCTTGGGCAAGTCATTTGACCCCAACTGTCCTACCTTCCCCCCTCCAAAAATAATAAAATAAAATAATTTCTGACTCTTCCACTTACTAGCCATGTGCCCTTGGGCAAAGTCACTTTTCCCTATCTGGGCTTCAGCTTCCTAATCTGTGAAATGAAGGGGTTCAGTTAGGTGATGTCTAAAGTTCTTTCTGCCTCAGGCACTCTACAGAATTATGATTTTCCAGGCCAGACAAGGAGAGTGTATGTGAAGCTTCAATCAATCCCTTCAACTCTACTCCATCCCAGTTAACAGAGGACAGCCCTCCAGCCAGCACTAGTGTGCCACCAGAATTGGCCAGTCTGCCTAATTTAGATATGAGCTATGCTAGTTGGCATAGACCAGCTAACTACTGACCATATACCATCCCAACACTCCTGAGTGCCTGAAGCAGATTAAAATGTAACTGGAAATATTTAACAAAATGAAGAAATAAATATACATAAAATATAGATAAGATTACATTTTAAAACTAAGTCAATTCGCCATCATCAGGCATATTTATTGTGGATTAGAGGTGCCCGTTTCAATTTGAGTTTGACATCTCTGGGATAGACAATAATATAGAAAGGAAAGTATACTAGACTTGGAGATAAGAAACTTCACTGTGTGATCTTGGCCAAGTCGTTTCCCCTCTCTGAGCTTCAATCTATATAATAACAACATTTATGTAAAATATGTCAGGATTGGATGATCTCTGAAATCCTTTTGGGCTCTGGCATTCTATTTCCAAATATTCTATATTATAAGCTTCCTTCCAGGGCTAAAATTCTATGTTCTAAGGTTCATTCTAGTGTTGCCATTCTGTGTTCTTGGTTCTAGTCATGTCAATTTGGAAATTATTTCACATTTTACAGATGAGGAAACTGAGACCCATAGAGGGGAAGTGACTTGCCCAAGGTCACTCAGTCAGTCCATTGTATATCCAGGACCAGAGCCAAAGTTCCCTGACCAGCTCCCAGCTCATGACTATTTTTTAGATGCCATGTCTCTCTTGCCCATACTGGTAGTACAGGGGCCATGTTATACCCTGCAGCCACTGCTGATGGGCACAGGAGCTTTGACCTATTCCAGTTCTGACTTGAGATAGTACCCTCCTTCTTAGGCAGCCCTAATACCCCAGACCCCAATCTCAGGGACTCTCCATATTGGTGCCAGGTTTAGTGCAGAAACTCAATGGGTTTTAGCTTTATTTTAACTCAAAACAAATGAACTCAAGGGATCCGTGCAACCTTAACCTCCCCTGAAGCAAGGATAATTAACCTCCACCATCATACTGGGGACCCTCTTTACTGTATCATATTCCTCATTATTCATTCCAAAGGTCACACTGTAGCTATTCTTTCCTCTACAAGTCTTTGCAATGGTCTTCGGCCAAAAAAAAAAAAAAGTACCATTCTGACCTGTTGGCTGCTCAATAAATAATAGACTGATTGATTGATTCCTGCCTGGGAGAACTCTATATGCAATGTCACTCCAGGGGAAAGGATGAAAGATGGAGGGAGAGGGTGTGTTGGCAAATATTCCTGATTAGATTGCTGATGACTGATGGTAGGCAGCACCACTCTTATGATCTCATTGGGGCTGAGTCTTCCACCTTCCCTGCCTATGAGGTCCTTGTCCATATCCTCCCATAATTACTTCACAGAAGCTCCTCCCCATGAATTGGAGGCAATCTTTTGTGTCTTTTTTTGCATTCTAACATAACCCTCTGGTTATCCATCCTTCACCCTCACTACAAGTCCTTGAAGCTACCTTTTATGCCATTTCTCAGATGCAGGCTATTACTGGGAATCTACTATGGTCAGCTGACACAAGTCCTACAACTCTCCTTTGGTTCACCTCCAACATTGGTATTTATGAGACCACAGTGTTCTATAGTTCACAAAGAGGATATTGGCACTAGGAAAGATTATTTTGTGTTGCAGTGTTCACTGAAAGCTACTCAATTTCTTAAACGTGATCCATATTCTCTATTTATAATTAATTCTGGTCCTGATTCACTGTCCATCTTCATGGTTTATCCAAGATATGCATCCTGATGAACCAGTTCAGTGGGTTGTTCAACCAACAGCATGCCATAGTCTGGACTGACTCTAGGTATCTTTTATCCACCTGGTTTTTTTTTCCAAGTGGATAGTTAAGCCAGTCTCTTACAGGTGACTATAAAGTTCATCGATGTGCATTAATTCACTCAATAGACATTCAACAAAAAATTTACTAAAAAACAATTTCATGTCGAGGAACGCTATGCTTAAGGACTAGGAACTTTATGTTCTAGTATTCAATCAGGAAGCAACCTCACATGAAAAATGAACACTGACCCTCCAATCCCAAAGGTATTGTCTATCTCCTGACACTTATTTCAATATGCTAATGGGTTCATATACAGGCATTTTCTCCACTTCCACAGATTACAAACCTTCCACGCCTTCCCATCTGGTTTTAATTTCCTCCCATGAATCCTTCATAAAGGATCAAGATGGCAGAAGGAAATGGAATAAACATTTATACGGTACCCATTGTGTGCCACAATGCTAGTCATTTTACAAATATTATTTCGTTTGATCTTCCGACAACCCTGAAAGGTAGGTGTTGTTATTATCTCCATTTTATGGTTGAGGAAACAGAGGTTAAATGACTTGACCAGGATCACAATGCTAATAAGAATCTGAGGCTGGGTTTGAACTCAAGTCTTCTTGACTTCCAAGTACAATGCTCTAGCCACTGTACCACTTATCTGCCTCTACTGTATCTACTTGAGTAGACTGTCTTTCTGCAGAAGAGCTTATCCATGCTGGATAGGTAGACAGCTGCCTGAATTTACAAAGCTCTTTTCACCATATGGGCTGCCTAGGAATTTGTATGGTGCTGATTGCCTATATTCTGTGTGTGTATGTGTGCATGTGTGTGCGTGTGTGTGTATCAGAGAATTGGACCTATGGTCCCTATGATTTCATCAACATAAGGAGCTCTCAGTGGAAGGAAGTCCTCTACCAACTCTGATCAGCCTTCCTCTGCCACTCCTAGCCTTTGTCTGGAGCACTAAGAGATAGAGGAACATTCCCAAAGTCACACAACCAGGATGCATCACACATACATACTATGGTATAATAGTAAATTTTCCAACCTTAGCAAGTCTGGTCCTTGGATACCAGGCACAAGATCCACCACTAAGATCACAATCAAATCTTTTCTAGCTTGGTAGGACCTTCCAGAGGTTTCACTCCAATGGCAAATCCAGGTTAACCTCCACTGTCTTTGAGTTACACTCTACTGCTTCTCCTCATAGCATCTAAGGAAAATTTTAGTGCAGGCTAAGCTGTCAACAATTCTGTGAAATTCAAGGTTCACACTAGATGATCTCTGAGGTCCCTTGGAACTTATGTTCCTATGATCCTGTAGGAACCCCAACATTTCTCTCATTCCCCTCCCCAGGACTATTTGAGCTCTGCTTCCTACAGGAACTGCCCATCTCTCAGTGGGTTAACTGGGGGAACAGCTGTGCCTAGCCAGCTAAATTGACTATCATTAAACTCATTTTTGTCTCATTCTCTTCCCTTCCCCATTAAATAGATGGTTGAGTTTGTGAGGGGGAGGGAGCTAAGGCCAGGCATAAAACAGTCCAGTGGTTGTAGAGCTCAAGGTGTGCGGCAGACAGGGAAGACGGTCACCTACTCCAGGCTAAGTCATGCCTTGAGTTCCAAAAGTGCTCCTTGGTCATGGGGAAGCAATGTGATACAATGCAAATTTCAGCTTTGTACTAGAAGTCAAGAGACCTGCTTTCTAGCCTAAGCTCAGCCATGAATTCACTGTGTTACCACAAATAAGTCACTCTGCATTGCTGGTCCTTAGTTTTGAGGGGGAAGTCAGTTGTCAAATAGAGGTACCAGATTCCCAGAACTTTAGAACTGGGAAGAGCCTGATGCGAGAGTCCTTGATACAATAGTCTTGGCAGACAGCCAGCTAGCCTCTGCTTAGATATTCAGAGTGATAGGGAACTCACTACCCAATAAACTTGGCTTCCCTCTCCCCCACTAATGGACAGCTGAAATTGATGGAATTATAGAATTTTAGAGCTGAAAAGGACCTTGGAGATCATCTAGCTCAATGTCCTGACTTTATAGAGGAGGCATTCAGGATCCAGAGAGGAATGACTTGGTCAAGGACACAGAGTAATAATGCCAAAGCTAGGTCTCGTGACTCACCACCCAGGGCTCTCCCCACTGGAAAGCACCATTGCTGAGATCACAGGCTGTCTATTGGCAGGTCAGCAAGCAGACACCTTTTTTTAAGAGAACGGAAGAAAAAAATTAAAATAAAATAGCGGGCACAGGGTGGGAACACAAAACCTCATTAAAGAGGAATCCACCACAGACGAGCTATAAAAGCCGAACACTGTAATGCTATAAAAATTAATGGCGTCAGGCAAGACGATGCCTGGGGAAGAAGGGACTGTGACTGAGGGCAGCCAGACATGAGGAGAGGGAATAGAAAGAAAAGACTCACAGAATCCTAGCATTTCTGAGTTTAAATGGCCCTGATAACTTAGCTAGAATTAATCTTGGAACACAGAACAGTGTCCAAGCTGGAAAGCATCTTAGAATACAGAATATTAGAACTAAGAAGGACCTTGGGAACTATGGAGGCCAACACCATCATGTGATAGATAAGGAAACTGAAGCAAGAAAAGGAAGGACAGCTTGCCATGGCCATGTTCAGACCTGAGACACATAACAATTCTCTATTCCTATAGTTTTACATGCCCTATAAAGTGCATTCTTTGCTCCATGAGGGAGCTAGAATAAGATCTCATAGCTTTATTTTACAGATGAGGAAACTGAGTCTCAGAGCAGGAAAGTGGCTTGCCTAGAGTTGCACAGGTAGTCAGCATCACAGTGTGGATTTGAGCCCAGGTCTTCTGATTCCAAAACCAGGGCTCTTTAGGCTTTCTGCCTGGGTGCCCTGTGTGGCCAGTCTCATGCCTCATCAGCTATATGGTAAGAGAGAGAAAGAAGAATGATGGGATCCAGGTAGGCTGGGAAATAGAACTCATGTGACATTAAAAAAAAAAAAATACCTCTCTTCAAGAGACCTTCTCTGATTCCCTTAGTCATTAATGTTCATACACTGAAATCACTTTTTTTAAAATACATTCTGTGCTCACTTATCTGTGAACAAGTCTTACTACACATGTCAACCTGTAGAATATAAGCTCTTAGAGGGCAAGCTCTTGTACTTCTGAATTTGTATGCCTACCACGTTCACAGTGTCTGACAAATAGTAGACTCTTAATAAATGTTTACTGATTAACTGGTTGATTAAAGATTACTTATGATAATATGCTAGATTGTGAGTTCAGCCTGCAAGTCCATTGGAGATTTGGAGAAAGGGCAAATGGAATTTGGGGGCAAATGAGGTCTAGAATGCCCACAATGGATGTCATGGTAGGAAAAGCACTGGTCATAGATTCGAGAGTTGCTGTTCAGTCATTTTTCAGTCATATCCCTTTAGGGTTTTCTTGGCAGAGATACTGAAGTGTTTTGCCATTTCCTTCTCAAGCTCATTTTACTGATGAAGAAACTGAGGCAAGCAGGGTTAAATGACTTGCCCAGAGTCACACATTGAGTGTCTGAGGCCATATTTGAAGTCAGGGAGAGAACTTTCGGAACCCAGGTCCAGCACTCTAGTCACTGCACAATCTAACTGCCCTGAGATTCGAGGAACTTGGATTCTTTGTTCCAATCGGCTAAGTGATCTTTGGCAAGTCACACTCAGTTTACTCGTCTTTGAAATAAGGTAGTTGGACCTGATGATGCCTGAGGTGCCTTTGAGCTGTACTAGCTTGCAATTCAGCATTTCTTAGTTTCTCCACTCGAGTCTTTCTCTGTTGCTTCATTAAGACATAGAGGTGATATTAGGAACTGAAAAACTGGTCAAGTGTCAGCTCCAGCATGTCCTATAGAGGTAGAAAGATTTCAAGTATAGACATAAGCAGAGCTGTGACTATGGAAGAGTGACTGAGGCTTTGTCCCAGAGCATTAGAACTCACAGGTGCATTTTCCCCGCCAGTGTGCACACCCACCAGTTTTATGCCTCTTGTTTATTTACCGATTCACATCATTGTCCCCTACGTTTCCAAAAGCACAACAACTTCTGGTCTTTTACCTTTTTTCTGGGTACTGTACCCCCTCCCCATCCCATTGATGTAGAGCTCTGTGCCCCACCTGGTGACCCAGTCACCTCAAGTCACTGCTGGGACACTCTTGTAAATCTAGGATCAATGGAGATGGTCACCCTCCCCTACCAAGATCCCCCCTCTATCGTGTTTCTAATCTTTTTCTCCATACATGGTTGTGGGTTGTGGGGGGATGGTAGTATCCAGGTGTTATTTGGGTTGTTTACATTAGTCAAGGATTCTTATGAAAGCCTCCCCACCCCTACCCATGGCATTGGCTAAGGTATGATTTCAAGACTTTTCTGCATCACCTATACAACCTACCCCGTTTCCTCCCTCATGCTGACCTCCCCAGTGACTGCTTCATGATGTCCTAGGCTCTGGCAGTTTTCCAAAGTCACGGCCTTTTATGATACTTGCCCCAATCATGATAATTGCTAGTTATATCTCAGATCCCAGGAGCCCATCACCAGGTTAGCCACAGGGAGATGAGGCTCTCAGACACAGTAACCAACAATCTACTAACAGAATAATGTGGATCAGCAGAAGGATAAGCCACACTTACAAAAATCACAAATTCACAAAGGTTTGTAGGATAAAGGTAAAAATGCTTTTTTCTAAAGCTCAGGCCTTCCCCAGGACCCTGGATCTAAGTCCAATGTCCTTTCCAATGTATCCATTGTTTCGTAACATTCTAGAATTGCAAGAGTCATGATTCTATGACTAAGATTCTATGACTCCAAGATTCTATGCTGCTATTATCCAATATTCTATAATTGATTCCATGACTCTAAGAATCTTAAGTTTCTATGATTCTGCAGTTCTGCATCTCTTAGATTCCATAATTTTAAGGTTCTATGGCTTTAACATTCAGTGAGTCAAAGATTCTATAACTTTCAGTCAATTCCAGAGCAGCATTTGGGAAAATGCTGTTTCAGAGAATTACAAAGTAGAGGGATTGTCAGCTCCCTTTGGGGGCATCTTGGGCTTATTTATGTGGTCCTTAGCCCACAAGGACCCAAGAGCATCTCTGCAAAAGGACAGCCAATTAATTAAAAGGGGAGGGGGAGGACCAGATCACTAGGGAAAGCCAGGTGGAGAGGAGAGATTGGGCTGGAGGGAGGGAAGAAGACACATTTCCTGGTTGATTCTCCTCATTTCTTTCCCTTTCATATTTGATTTCCGTCTCAATTTGAGTAATTATTCCCCACTCAGCGTCATTTCTTTCCTTCATTCAAGTAGAGGGGAAAATACACCCGCATCCTTTTTTCTTCTATTTTTTGTTCTTTTTTTCAGGATTGGCACAGCTGCTCCCTGCAGGGGACAGAGAAGGCTAGAGGGGTGGGGGAGGTGGGGGAAGAAGGAGGATCAGAAAAGATAGGGAACTCTTGAAAGTTCCACCAAGTTTACTCTTCACTAGGCTTTTTCCCACTCTCCATCCCCAGCTACAGTGAGTGTACTCAACTGACAAAGGTCCCATGAATGTCTATCTCTCTTAATGCCTTTCTGGAGACTTTCATATTCACTGTTTCCTTGGAAACTCACCTGAGCCCCATGAGGGAGGCAAGACATGTATGAGTTATCAGTCCCATTAGACAGATGAGGCCACTAAAGCCCAGAGAGGAAAAGTAGCACACAAAGTTCCTGACAGAACTAAAACTCAAACCTAGGTCTTCTGACCACTTCTTTCCACTGAAGTGAGCTTCCCACTCCATTCAGGTGCAAGGGGAGTTGATCAAAGGTGTCCCTGATCAATTTGCCAGACCTTGTCCTATTCACACTAGAAACAAGGGGGCAGGGATGGATAATCACCAAAGCAAAGTCTCTGAGAGTAAGAATGACCCCCAGGATTCACTTATCAACTTGGTGAGCTTACAGGATAGTGACCTTTGCCCAAGTACATATGACAGAGCATCCCAAGGAGGTAGGCATAGACACTGGAACTTCTCTCAAAAGACCTCAGAAATTCTTTATTGGTTACCAGTGAGCAAGGCTGCTTCAAGATGATTGGCAACTGAGAGTTATAGGGACTCACAAAGGAATCATCCCACCTCCTTTACAATTTATAGAAAGTGAGCTGTGAAACCAACTCAGAGCTGCTCATATTATGCCTTCTTTGCCTTTTTCCTTTTTCCTTTAGAGTAAAGCAAGCCTGGGAGGAGGGGAGGGAGAAGGAAAAGGCTTTCTCTCTTTTCCCTCCTCCTCACCCTCCCCCTAGAAGCAGCTGAAGCAGTTGGCAGGGGCAGGCATATTTGTGCTTACTCAGTCTGACCATGATCTCTATGAATCCCAGATTCTCTGTGAGGGAGAAAGGTTTTTGAATTCTCTAGGCAGTTTGATCTAGGATCTGGACTTCCAGCCAGAAAGGGAAGATTTTCTAGGCAACATGTGGACAGCTTTGGAAGTCATTTTGTAAACCACTCCCCATTCAAAGAGGATTCTTGATAGATGGTTGACCTAAAGCTGAAGAACTAATGCCATGATTTGGGGAATGGTCAGGGAAAGAGCAAGTCCATCTCAGGACCTTGGTAGCCCTAGTATTGCTATGTATGTTCAGGTCCACGTTTGTCTGGCAGCCTCCAAGGTTTGTTAACCTTCCAGGGTGAATCAATCAGACTGTTGAATTATTTTATATGTTTCTATATCTGCTTCTGGACTCCTGTGAATCTTTGTCATCTTATACATTTTCTGTAAGTCTTAAAATTAAGACTATTGCTCTATCTGATATCTACATTGTCCACTGAGTATAAGCTTATGGGATTGTAAACACCTCAAGGGCAAACACTATCTTCTCCTTTTTCTCTATCCCCAGCACATAGCCTGGTACATAGTAGTGTAATGGTAACGGTAATTTGAAGATCTTCCCTGCCCCATAATAGGCCAAATGTAATCACATGGAGCATGTGGTGGGAGGAGTTTGCTGAAGGGTGGAGCAGAGCCCACAGGAAGCTGGGAGTCAGAGCAGTCAGAGTTGGAGGGACAACACAGGCAAGCAAACAGCTAGGCTTGTGAGTGTTTGTTTGTGAGAAGGCTAAAGGATAGTGTGGTTCCCTGCTGTGTTATGGTATATTAACTTCTTTGTTGCTAGGATGCATTTGACTTTCTGGTGTTGGGATTTGGTTTTCTGGTGTCTGAATAAATGTTTTTGCTTCTGTCTTATGTATGGAGAGTCTGTTATATTTTGTGATTCAGCACTGTGCTGGCATATTCCTAGTCACCATCAGTGCTGTGAATATTGTGTTTGCACTACAAGTAGGTGCTTAATAAATGTTTAGTGATTAACTGACTAAGTGCTTGTGTGGGAGTTAGTATTTTATCTCATTTGTAGAAACCTAGACTAAGCTGTACCATGAGTGTAGTGTATTTAGAAATTTTTCGGGAGTATTCCAGGTAGGGGGAATGAGCCCAGAATAGAAAATCACCATTTTCAGCCCCAGGACTAAACCCAGTCCTTTTGAGTCCCAACACCAGGAAACCCAGTCCTTTTGGATAACACAAGAAACATTCATCAGCATCTACAATATTCCGGGCCTTGTTCTATCCACACTAGAAGCAAAGGAGCAGAGATGGATAATCACCCAAGTGAAGACTCTGAGAGTAAGAACGACCCTCAGGATTCACTTAGTCCAAGATGCTCCTACATGACCATGTCCCTGACAATATCATCCCAAAGCATCCTGTCCCACTGGTGAAGAGCTCTAATGGTTAGGGAATTTTCCTTTATACTGAGCTTATCTCTCCTTACCCATTCATTGCATCTAGCTCTGCCCTCTAGGGCCAAACTGAGCAAGAAGAAGCCCTCCGACTTATGACAGCTGTTCAAATACTTAGGGATAAATATTATTCTTTAGGCCAAATACTGCCAATTCCTTCAACAATTCCTCATATGATCTTATCTCCAGTCCCTCACCATCCTGGTCACTCTCTTATGAATGTGATCCAGTCTACCAATGTACTTCTAACATGTAGGAATAGGAATTGGAACTGATTACATTGGTATAGGGAACTTCCATAAATTGGAAGAATGCCAGAAATTATTTCTGCCAATTTTCACTATCATTTATAGTCTTATATAGCTATGTAGGGCACTAAGAGGTTAAATGCGTTGGCCTAGGTCATACTGGCCGTGTCAGAAACTGCATGTAAACCCAGCTCTTTCCAGATGTGAGGAGGGTTCCCTATCCATGATGACCTTGACAGAGTACAGTAAGATTGTTATCTACATCATTCTGAACATTCAGGACATTCTTTATGATGCCTAGCTCTGAAACAAGACACACTCCCTGCCCTCAGGGAGCTCTCAGTCTAGAAGAGCAGAGAAGACATAGATTTATTTATCACTTAAGACCATAAAAGAAGCAAAGACTTAAGACTATGGAGATTCAGAAAGTAAGCTAGACACTGGGGGATGGGTGGGAGAGAAAAGATCAAAGAGGGTTGGCAAGGCCTCCTGGTATTCGTGCTCTATTCTTAAGCCTAAAAATGACTTGAGTTATTTTGGTTTTTCTTGCAAAGTGCTGGTGAGCACATCCTTGATGAGTGTCAACTTGGATTTCTAAAGCTTGATATAACTCTCCAGCATGCAGTGCCTCTGACATCCCTAGTGAAATATCTAATGCACTTGCTTATTACAAATGAGCCCAGAGCACGGGAGGTCCTGCTAACAACATTAACTTCAAGTTTGTCATTCAAAGCTTACCTCTCTGGGCCTCAGTTTCCTCTCCTGTAATGTGGGGATAATAATAGCACCTACCTCAAAAGACTTTTGTGAGGATCAAATGAGATTATATACAGACTTTGCAAACCTTTAAGCACTGAATATATGAGTTATTGTTAAATAATATTTTAGAGAGTTTTATATACACAGTCTCATTTAATCCTCAAAACAACCCTGTGATGTAGATTCTATTTTTATCCTTATTTTACTCTTCCCTCTATCAGTGACAATGATTTTCTTACTGTTCCTCCATTTCCTGACTCCCTCCTTCTTCACTAGGTCTCTCCCATACTTCCTTTCTTCATTCAAGTCACAGATAAAATTCTACCTTCTGAAAAAAAAGTCTTTCCCAGGCCCCCTCAATGCTTGTTCTTTCTCTCTTAGGCTATCTTCAATTTATCCCATAGATAGCTGTTTTCATGTTGTCTCACCCATTAAACTATGAGCTCCTTGAAAGTAAGGACAGTCTTAAGGCTTTCATTGTGTCTCCAGTGCTTAGTACAGGGCTTGGCACTTAAAAGAAGCTTAAATGCTTGGGATTCAGAAAAGCTTAAATGCTTGGAATTCATCTACTGGTCAGACAGCTAGTAAATGTCAGAAATGGGATATGAACCTGAGTTTCCACTAACTCCATATCCAGTGTCCTGTTCACTCTGTCAGTCTAGTTCTACAAGGACCATGACCTCACTAGTATGGATCCTCCTTCTTTTAGCACTGGTATCAACCCCTCTAACAATGGTTACCTGAGCTTCAGTGGTTGAAAAAAACCATCCCTCAAGGGTCATCCCTTTGGTAGTACACCTCTCTGTACTTGGCTAAGCTAGTCCTTTAGTGACAGATAAATAATTTATTGCCAAGTCCAATTTAAAGTCTATCTGGCTGTATTGAACCTATCATGGTTTGCATTCAGCTGGCCTAGCTTTCGTGAGCCCCAGTCACTCACCTCCATACCATAATAAGATATTAGAGGTCTGGAGGGATGCCTTGCTATCATCCTCATCATCCTTTTCATGACCCAGCAAACTGTGGCCCACAATCACTAGGAGAAAATATTGATCTATATCATTTAAGAATGTCCTCCCAGGGGCAGCTATGTGGTGTAGTGAATAGAGCACCCTGAAGTCAGGGGGACCTGAGTTCAAACTAGTTGTGTGACCTTGGGCAAGTCACTTAACCCCAATTGCCTTGCCTTCCCCCCTTCAAAAAAATAAAAATAAGAATGCCCTCCCAAATACATATAACCTAAAAGTAATGTGGAATGAAAAACTTTACTTAAAAGGCCTAGTGGACGAAATAAAAACCATGTGAGAATAAGATGAGTTCTATATCATCCTGCCTGCTTCTGAAGTTGTCCCAAAGATGCTCAACTTATAGCCCATTATTTTCTTCTGTTACCCAAAAAGTACTAGTTTATCTACTCTACAATAATAGAAATAAGGACTTACCTGGAATGAATTGGAATAAGGAATTCCCAACTGAGGAAACCACCTCTATGAATGTAGGTTGGTACCTTCTTTGTAATTTATAGTCTTAGAGGGTTGCTGAGGGCACTGAGAAGTTATGTGACTTACCCAGCATCAAGATATGTCAAAGGCTAAAAACATATACTAAAGAATTAAAACAAGACAGCAATTAATCCCAGAACTATTTCTATATGAAGTCCATCAAACAAGTAAAGAAGAATTAAATAATATAAAATAACTGATATTTACATAGCCCTTTAAGGTTGGCAAAACACTTTGAATAGCTATTTCATTCGATGTAATGCCAATAAGCCTGTGAGTTTAGATCTACTGTTTCCATTATCTCCATTTTCCAGATGAGGAAAGAGAAGCTTAAATAGAGGTAGGATGACATGTAGAGTCACACAGCAGATAAGCATTCTTAGGTAGGATTTTAACTCAGGACTTCCTGACTCTAGGATCAATGTAGTATCCAGAAATGAGTGTTCAAGGGTGCCCTTATGATTCTCTAGTAAACTTATCATATAATAATGCATCCTACATTTATTTACCTGTGTTTATACCTCATCCCCTTACTAGGTTGTAAGTTCCAGAATCAGTGTGCAATGATCTGTAAATAATAAATAAATAAATAAATTTTTTAAAATATATAATAAACGGAAACCAGTGAAATGCTCTGTATATGTTTATTAAATTGAATTCAATTGAATTGACAGGCAGAACATATGAGGGAGGGGAATGAAGATCAGTTTGAAGCTGTCCTGGGAAGAGAAATATGTCAACAGATGTTAGAATCTTTCTCCTCCTTGAAATTTCAGAATTACAGTTAGAAATATTCAAGAAGGCAGCAAGATTATGGGATCATAGATTTAGAGCTGAAAAAGACCTTATAAGTTATCTATCTTGCCCAGGCATTTCATTTTACATATAAGGAAACTGAGGACCAGAGAGAAGGACTTGTTCAATGTTCCACCAGTAGTAAGTGGAAGAATCAGGATGACATGGAAGGTAGTAGGTAAGAAGTCAGAAAACTTGGACTCTAATGTCTAAAATTTTGTATGACCTTGGGGCAATTATGAAGCATCCATGGGCCTTAGTATCTTCTATATAAAATGGAAATCATTCTATCCTGAACCATTGAACCATAGTCACAGAGAGTTAATGTTGGTGAGAACCTTCAAACACAGGATATCCAGAGAACAGATAAGATTAGAATTAGAAAGGATACCTAGTAATCATCTAATCTAGCCCACTTTACTTTTCACACAATGTCACATGCAGAGCAACAATACAATCACTTCCATTGTCACTGGAAAAATATTTGACCCATATAACCTCCTACTCAATTAGCTGGCTGAAAGTTAATTAAAGAAAAATTCATTCAGACAGATGGTGTGGGCTCCATCAAGGACTGAGACAGTTTGTGGTGGGCCCAAGTTCCTTGCCTCCCTGATCCTTTAATCCACATTCTGCCTTGTTGCTCAGATGTATAAGCACAGAAAACAATGTTAAAGCTGGATGAGAACACAGAACATAGAATGTCAACTGAAAGAAATCCAAGAAGATAGAATATGAAATATCAAAGCTGGGAAGGACCTCAGAAACCATTAGCTCTAACCTTTAATTGCATTTTAATCAGTTTTTTTTTAACAAGATCTTTCATTCATTCCCTGGAAAGGTGTTGGGAGGGAAGGTGCTGGGAGGAAAAAAAGGGAAAAAAACTTGCATCAAATATATATATAGCCAAACCAAACAAATGCCCACACTGGTCATGTCCAAAAACACATCTCATTCTACACATTCAGCCTTTCCTCTCTCTGTAAAGAGATGTCTAGCATATGTCATCATTGGCCCTCTGGAATCATGACTGGTCATTGTCCTTGAGACTTTTCAAAGAGTTCATTTTTACAATGTTTTTATTTTTGTATAGACTTTTCTTGACTCTGTTCACTTTATTCTGTATCAATTCATGCAAATCTTCTCAGGTTTCTTTTAAACCATCCCCTTCATATTCTTACAGCACAATAATATTTTATCATATTCTTTGCCATAATTTGTTTAGCCATCCCCCAGTTGATACTAGCCCTTCGTTTTACAGATCAGGAAACCAAAGCCCATAGGTGAAAAATGACTTGTCTAAGATTGTGAAACAAGCCAGCAGTAGATCTGAAAATAGAGGATTAAAACACATTAGTATCAAAAGTTGTGGGACACAAGTATCTTGGATTTTTGTTGTACACTTATCTTGTTCCATCTTGGATTGTGTTATATTCACTAACTATGTTATTAAGTACTCCTAGACCCTCTTTTCAGATAGATAGATAGATAATAGATAGATGATAGATATACACATATAGATATGGATAGATATTCCCTGACTTAAAGGATGTCTTCAGCTTCCAAGGGTTTATTTATCATCACTATACAGATGACTTCCAGATCCAAATCTCTAGCCTCAGTCTCTGTCCTGAGTTCCAGTCCCACATCACCTAATAGATGTTTGTAACTAGATCTTGCATGGATATCTCAAAATCAATATGTCCAAAAAATAATTCATTACCATTTCCCAAACACCCAACCTTCTCCTTGACTTACTCATTTCTAACAAAGACACAACTCCCCTTCCAAATTCCAGTTCATAACCTCAATATTATCCCCAACTTCTCACTCTTTCTCATTTCAAATATCCAGTCAGTTGCTAAATCTCACCTTTTCTACATAGACACTGTCTAGATATTACCCATTCTCTCTACTCACACAACCACTACCCTAGTTCAGGACCTCATCACCCATTACTTCATTAGCCTCCTAACAATCATTCTGCCTCAAGTGTCTCTTTACATTCAGTCTATTCTTTACTCAGCTGCTAAAGAATTTTCTGAAAGTGCAAATCTGACTACGTCACTCCCTCGTGCAACACTCAAGTGTCTCCATATTGCCTCTTGGATAACATACAAACTCCCTGTTTGGCATTTCTAGCCTGTCACTATCTAGCACCATTTGCCTTTCAAAACATTGCTTATTACTCCACTTCATGCATTTTATAGTCCAGCCAAACTGGCCTTCTTGCAGTTCATCTAAAACAACATTTCATCTCCTGTCTCCAAGTCGATCTCCCAAATCTGGAATTCTCTCCCTCGTCACTTCTGCCTCTTAGAATCTCTATTTTCCTTCAAAGCTCAGCTCAAGTACCATCTCCTAGCTAATGGCCTCTCAGTACCTACCAACCCCCAACCACTAGCACCTGACCATTTCTAAATATGTTGCATTTATTCTTGTATACATTTTTGTATTTACATTTTGTGTTGGTGTACATGTCACTTTTCTCCAATAAGAATATAAGTTCTTTGAAAGAAGGCACTGTTTAGTTTGGTCTAGTTGTACTACACAACACAGTACCTGGTATGGTGTCTGATACAAAGTAGATATGTACCTCAGTGTTTGTCAACTGATGTATTGATTGGAAGAGCACTTGGTTTTGAGTAAGAACTGAGTTCAGATCATGGTTCTTCCGTTTGCTCCCCATGAGACCTAAGGGAACCTACTCTTCTCTCAGCTTCAGTTTCTCTATCTCTAAAATGATTAGGTAGTACTATATGCTACATGGGAGGGGAGGGGAGTGGAAGGGAGAGTAGGGGAGGTGAGAGGAGGGGAGGGAAAGGGAGACAGAAAGGGAAGAAAGGTCTTCTAAGATCTTTCAGATCAAAAACCTATGATCCTATCACTCCAAATCTCCTGAATCCCAGCCTAAGATTCTTTTTGCTACACTTTGTTGTCTCCAGTGGTGACTTAAAACTGCTCTCCATCTAAGCAAAGTTTTATGGTAGCACCATAGAGGAGTACAAAAGAAAATAAGTAGAAATCAATATAATGTAAGATGCATTCGTTAGAAGCTCAGGAGGTAACTGTGTCACAGTGGATAGAGTGAGGGACACTCCAAGTTCAAATCCTGCCTCAGATACTTACTACCTGTGTAACCTTGAATAAGTCATTTAACCTTTCTCTACCTCAATTTCCTCATCTGCAAAATGGGAATGATAAAATAGCACCTACTTTACAGGCAGTTGTGAGGATCAAATGAAAATGCATGCATAGGCTTTGAAGATGTCAAAGTGCTATATAATTGTTAGCTGTTACTTTTATAGGTATCTCCACCTTACATAGTACTGTATTCAATGCTGAAACAAATTTTTTAAAAAGGCTCAAGGATCACCAATAATGTGACTTCTACCTATCTGTCTATCCTTATCCTATGCTATTCCCCTTTGACAGCATGTACCAGCCAAACTGGATAGCTCTTCAACCTCCTTGTCCAGTTTCTGTGCCACCACACCACGTCTGCTAACGTCCTTCTTCATCCTCCCTTCAAAGTCAAACCATGTACCATCTCCTCCATGAAGCCTTTCCTGGTCTTCTCTCCTACTCTCCATCCAAGTAAATGAAAATTATTCTTCTTCAAATTTCTCATGTTGCTTTTCCTGGGCTTCTACACTGCATTTATCTAGATCTCAGGGCGATAGTTTTGTTGGTGTAGGAACCCCATCAGCCATCTTAATTCTTAGATATCATTGTCTGAATTAGAGAAATTAAGTGACTTGCCTGTGGTCACATAGCTAGTAAGTACCAGAAACGGTATTTAGACCCAGGCCTTCCTGATTTCAAGTCCAAGCTTAGAAATGACTTTAACTTTTTAGTGCACATCCTTGATGAATGCCAATTGGATTTTTAAAGTTTTATATAACTCTCCAGCACACTGTGCCTCAGACACTCCTGATGGCCTATCTGGTGTGTGCTCCCAAGGGAAGGGAGTAAGATTAACTTCAAGGACATTGATACTAGCTCCTGACTCTGAGCCTCAGTTTCTCCTGGAGACATGGGGATAACAATTGAGACCAACTGTAAGGTTATCCCTCCCCAAGATCATTGTTATTTGCATGTGGTATGTTAACAAATCAGCTTGTAAATTCTTGAAACCCAGGACCTATTATATATATATATATATATATATATATATATATATATATATATATATATATATATATATATATATATATATAATAGCTAGCAAGAACTAGATTTTTTTTTGCTTTTTGGAGGGCTATTGGGGTTAAGTGACTTGCCCAAGTCACACAGCTAGTGTGTCAAGTGTCTGAGGTGGGATTTGAACTCAGGTCCTCCTGACTCCAGACTCTATTCACTAAGCCACCCAGCAGCCCCTGTAAGCACTAGTCTTTTAAAAAGCACTTTACAAACATTACCTTATTTCATCCCTATAACAACCCTGTAAAGTAGGTGCTGTAACCATTATCTCCATTTTATAGATGAGGAAATTGAAACTGAGCTAGGTTGAGTGACTTGCCCAGAATCACACAGCTACTAAATGCCTGAGGTGAGATTTGAACTTAATTATTCTTGACTACAAATTCAGCACTCTATCCCATCTGTTTTATAATCCCCAGTGCCAAACACAAAAGGTCTAGTACAAAATCAATAAGTTATAAATGTTAAATTTGTCAAATTGAAGATAAGCCTAAATCTCTTCCCTCATAGAGCTCATAATCTAGAAGCATACTACATATATATGTGTGTGTGTGTGTGTATATATATATACATATATATATATACACACACACACTCACACGTATGTGTGTGTATGTGTGTATATAAAACGTGCCTGACACGTAGTAGGAGCTTATTAGTAGGAGCTGGTTTATTATTCCATGACAACTTTGAGGAAGGAAGGTTAATAGCAATGGATTAGATCAAGGCAGACTTTTTGGAAGAATTTGCATTTGAGTTGGCCTTTTTGAAACAGGTAGAAGTTCAGTAAGTAGGAAAGGCATTCCAGGGAGAGGGAACAGCAGGATCAAAGGTACTATAGTGGGACAACAGAGAGAGACTTCGGTGAATGGAGGTGATTAGTCCTGTTTGGCTAGAGCATAGAATATGTAAAGGGAAGCGTTGAAAAATAAAGCTAAGGTGGCAAGGAGGTGCCAGAGCGTGAAGTCAATAGGCCTGAGCACATGTCTTTCCAAACCATTTTTTATTGTTATTATTATCAAACAGATCCAGGTTGGCCAGGAGGGAATGGGGGGCAGAAGCAGACTCATTCACTCAGGCAGATGTGACTGACTGCTGGAGACTGACCCTCCAAAACCACCCCCATTCAAATGGAATTGGAAATACTTCACCAGGCTCCCAAATTGCTAATTGCTTGGGGCAAAGCTGCCAAAAATGTACTTTTCTAATTAAAAGAGAAATTAATCCTCACCCAATGACTACCTGCTATCTCCAGCCTGAGGAGCCCCAGTTTTCCGCTGCTAATTAATGTTATCGGCGATTAGTTCTATTTACATAAGCAGATATAATTCAGGCTGCTCTGCTTGGGTTGATGGGGAACTTTTTTTTAAGTTAAAAAAAATAATTACCCTGATGCTGTCTCCTGTATTCTAATCACAGGCTTGCAGGGTTCCCATGACCATGTTTCCTAAGTCTGTTGAAGGTATTTCCTTTGATGAACAGGGTGCTTCTTTGAAAGGGGGGGTGAAGAGAGAGAAAGTTGAAAATTGCTTTTGAGTATCTCAGAAGAAAAAGAATTTAATAGTTCTTACATGAAAGTCTTGATGGATTAGATAATTATTTACCATGCCCGGCTTTGAATGTTTTTGTTACCCAGTTAAAGAGACGATAAATGCCGCATTAAGACCCTGAAAAAGTTCCCAGTGGATTAATAAATCATATTAAGTGTGTTGGCATTCAGCAGGCCAGCTTCAAGGGATGAATATGTATGGTGATGTGGGGCACCTGAAGTTGTTTCTCCCTGGGAAAATGTGACATTTTATTGTAAGGTGTTGTAATACCAATGAAAGATTGTGTGTGTGTGTGTGTGTGTGTGTGTGTGTGTGTGTGTGTGTGTGTGTGTGTGTGTAAAAAAGTGGGAGGAGGGAAGGGAGGGAGAGACATAAATAGTAAACAGGAATGGGAAGAGAGAGATGAAGACAAGGACAGATGAAAGAGGGGGAAGGGAGGGGATTTACTAAGGAAACTAGAACAAAAGAGATTTAACACTGAATGTTTGAAAAATGTATTGGAATCATTGCATCAGGACCAGGACCCTATGTATACAAGGAACTAGATTTAGGAGACATATACAAAGGAAAAGCCTTGCCAAAACAATAAGCTTATTTATACAGAAAGGAACCAGAGAGGTAGGTGATCCATCAGGATTATGGGGAGCAGTTGATCATAAGTTCTTCCATCTACCAAGACAGATATACAGATCACAAAGTGTCTATAATGAACACTCTTAAAGAGTTACCTCAGCTCAGAGTATCTAAGCTATTTGCCCAGGTTCATATAAATCATATAAGGTAAGAATAAGAGAAAAAAATTGTATCCATATCTTCCTAATACCATCTGACACTGTAACCACTATGCCACACTGCCTCCCTTGAGGGAATTATGAGATCTCAAAATTGAGGAGTTGGATGGGGCAAGTGAATATAGAACATAGAATGTTAGCACTTAATAGGACCTTAAGACAGGATATTAGAATACAGAATGGTAAAAATGTCAGAGCCAGGAGGGACCTCTGCAGAGCTTTCCCTTCTAATTGAAGTCTAGTCAAATACTCTCATTTGAAGGATGAGGAAAGTGAGGTCCAAAGAGATATGCAGTTAGTATAAGAGCCAGGACTGGTGAATCTCAGTCCAGTTTTTCCCCCCACAATATTTATCTTCTTCTAGGCAAGAAACTGGGATAAGGAGATTCCAGGATAGTTTGGGGATTTCAAAGTCAGGGTAATGCATAGGAGCCAACTGGACGGGGGGAATAGACAGCACAATTCTGAACATTGGCTCTGAAGTTGGAAGACGTAAATCTGAATCGTGATTCTACAATAATCTGGGTGACCTTGGGCAAATTCACCCATGTCTCCCCATCTGTTAGACAACATTGTCCCACTTACACAGAAGTTCTCAATATTTTAGTCTCAGGACCCATTTATACTCGTAAAAGTTATTAAGGAATGCCCCCCCCAAAAAAGTGTTTTTGTCTATGTGGATTATATTTATGGATATTTATAATTTTAGAAATTAAAACATTATTATGAAAAGGTTTGTCTTGTGGACCTCCTGAAAGGTCTTTCCTGGAAGTACATTTTGAGAACCACTGGATTAGTTGTCTCAAGTCTCTTCCAAATCTGAATTCTATGAGCATATTAAAACTACCTAGTACAGTAGTGTGTGGATTAGGCTAAGAGTCAAGAAGATCTGAGTTGAAATCCTGCTTCAGATACTCACTTGCTTTGTGATCATGGGTAAGCCATTTAACTGCTGTCTGTCTCAGTTTCCTCATCTGTAAAATAAGGACGATAATAGCAGCTACCTCCCAGAGTTATTGTATCAAATGAGATACTATATGTAAAGTGCTACATTAATGCTAGCTAATATTGTTATTATTATTATTATATGAGGACAACAGTAACAATCAAGGCAAGAAGTGAGAACCCAAGGAACACATGAAAGCTAGAGGTCCAGGTAAGTCAAACATCAGACCAGAGTTGGGGAAAACACAAGGAATGGATGACAGAGAAGAGCAGATTGTGAGGAAATAAGCAAGCAGAATTAACAGCAGACATGTATAGCAATAAGCACCCTAGCATACCTAGGATGGCTGCTAGCACAGGTTCTTTGATCTGATTTTCTAAAGGAAAGCAACTCATAAAGGTTTAACAATCTTACTTTAATCAATCAAACATATACCATTTGCCTAGTTCAGGGGGAAAAAGTCAGCACCCTGAACTTCAGAGAATACAAACAGAAGTTACAACAGAAAATAACAATTCAGCAGACAGGCTTCCAGCTCTCTAACCATTATATCCATAACTAGTTAGTTACCAGAGAGTGAAGCACCAACATCTGGATTTTCAAAGCTGGGGCGCTCAACAGCTGCCCAAAGTCTCATCTGGCCACATTACACAACTCTTCCCAAAGTGAGCCCCAAAGCAAAACCTCACATCAGGGTATATGTAACCTTCTTCTGGCTCAGAGAATGTGACAACCCTCTTGACCCACTGCACAATCACAAAGTAATAGATGTGGGCATTCCTAAAAAACAAGCCTCCTGCCACAGGCTCCAGGTGACCACATTCAGCCTATTAGGGGGCAGAGTATATTTTTAAATCAGGGAAGGTTCTCAGAGTCACTTAAGCCTATCAAAGTGTCAAGGGGCAGGGAAGATCTTAGATTCCCATCCCCATAACAACATGAGACATCAGCTACAAGAAGACCTAAAGCAAATTCTTCCTAATCCAGGAAGTCTCTTGAATCTTTATACTTGCTAGGGCAGGATCTGGCCCACCAACCTGAAAATTCAACCAAGTGAATCAGAATTGGGGGGCGAGGGGAGACAGAACATAAATAATGACAATACCTTCCATTTTATAGCATTTTTAAGGTTTATAAAGTGCTTTCCTCATGAGAACCTGATGAGGCAAGGACTGCAAATATTATCAGTCCTAGGGGATAAGAATTATCAGAGCTGTTGCTGTTCAGTTCTGTCCAACTCTTTGTGACCCCATGGACCATAGCACACCAGACCTTTCTATCCTCTGTTGTCTCCTGAAATCTGTCCAAGCTTATGTTCATTTCTTCCATTACATGTTGGAGCTCTAACTAGGGAGAAGTACCTGGAGTTTTGATTTGACTGGAGTTGATGAGATCAGAAGAGACTGCATCTGAAGGTTGTTGACTGTACTTACAGTCCTTCAGCATCTTTGAAACCCCATAGTTTAGTACTTAGTCTCCACAAATAATTGGTTAAAATAGGAAACTATTATAAGTACTTCTGGGGTAAGCTTCTCTCACAGTCTACCTTATCAACCCCAGCTAAGAGTGCATTTTATTCTGAACAGAGTTTGTAGTCATCACAGTGCCTTCCCTATGAGATGACCCTCAATTTATCCTGCATATTGTTTGTATGTGGTTGTTGTCTCCCCTGTTATATTGTGAGCTCCTTGAGAGCAGGGATTATTTGGGTTTTGCCTGTCTTTGTATCCCCAAATTTAGAACAGTGCCTGGCACATAATAGGCACTTAATCCTAATTGATGGATGGGTATTTGACCCAGGAGTAAAAATTTCCATTCAAGACTCTGATAATAATATTTACATCAGAAGCTACAACTAGTAGCAATGGGTATAGAAGCTGCCTAGAACTTAATTTTGGTTAGTAAGGAAAAGTGACCTACCAGTTAGGAGCTGTCCAATAGTAAAATGTGCTGCCTTGGAGAGCAATGGGTTTGATGACCCCCAGCAGAGTATGTCATAGAAAAGATTCTTGTTCTTCTGTACTTTGGTCTTGGTGACATTCCATAGTACCCACTTGACAGTTTGGAAACCTGAAAATCAGAGAGATAAAAAGACTTGCTCAGGTCATGCTATTAGTACAAGGCAGGGCCAGGATTCAAACTTTTATCTTCTAATGACAAAACCAGGGTTCTTTCTTCCATATCAATGGTCTCCAAAGCCAGAACTGTAGCTTGATTGCTACTATAATCAATCAATTAGACAGTAAAAAGAGTCCCATCCCACACTCCCTGAGATAGTCATTCATGCAATTTGTTTCCTAAGCAATCACATCTACCACCCCTCAATACTCCCCCACTTTGCACTCAATACTCCCCTACATTGCACCTTTTCTCTGCTATACAAGCTTTGTGAGTCTGGCATCAGTCCCTCTGGGGCAATTACAACCTAATTGCTACTCAAGTATCCACAGTAGCAGTTGTGCAGAGGCCATTGGAAAAACTGCCACCCAGACATTACTCAAGTTTTATCCCCTCAGATTACATCATGGATATATCAGGAGTCCTGTGCTCCAGGATAGTGACCAGTGAATAAGAGATCTGCCTACCCCTTCATCATTTGGGGAGGGGAGTAGAAAGAGCCACAAAGGATGAGCAGGTAGAAATGGATTGTAATCTTCATCACACACCTCTTCATATTATTCTCCCCCTTGCAAATTTCCCTATTACTTTCAAAAATACCACCATCCTTCTAGTTACACATCTTCATAACCTAAGCATCACCTTTAATGCCTCATTCTCCCATCAGTCAGTTACCAAATCTTGCCCTTTCTATCTCTGAATCTTTTAAATTTGCTCCCTTCTCTATTCACACAGCCACCATTCCATTTCTGACTCTCATCATCTCTTCTCTGGACGATTGCAATAACTTCCTAATTAGTCTTCTCTTGCTCAAGTCTCCCCACTCCAATCTACCCTTTCTTCAGTTACTGTAATGCCATGCACAGAAACTTTCCAGAAAAATGCTACTGTGAACAGCTTTTAAGATTCTGATTACACAGTATAGTGAACACTCTATTTATTCCATAACAAATCAAAGCAAAACATCCACAGAAAGTCAAGGTACAGCATTCACAATATTACAACTTATCACAGAAAATCACAATATAGTATTCACAACAGCTTATCATTAAAATGACCACATGGTTTTCACCAAAGTGGCCATAATATTTAGAATAAAGAACAATTATCTCAAAGCACAATAGTCAAAGTATTCCACTCATGGGGCAATTAGGTTAACTCAGTCACTTATCAATAACAATCATCTGAAAGTACAATAGTTAAAGTCTTCCACTCCTGGGGTACACTTGATTAACTCAATCAGTCACTTATTCAGCAATCAATTACTAAGTATCATGCACAAACCCTCCACCCCTAGGTCACTAGTAAACTACAATTTCATCATTACTCAGTTCCCAGGGAGAGGTCTTCTCATCTTGACTTGGGGCTAGTTCTCAGATTCCTTGGATCCCCTTCCATGGTCACAGATTCTACCTGGATTCATTAGACTGTCACTTGGGTTCAATGGCAGACAGCTCCCAGTTCCTTGTCCAGCTCTCCGGATAGGTCCTGCTCTACACTGAAGTTCTCAGTGTCTGGTCCATGTTAGATTCTTCACAATTCCTCTTCCTGGGAATTGAAGGCTCAAACATGCCACAAACAAACAAAGTCTCAGCATCCCAGTCATGCTTCCTGTCTTCTGCTTCCTCAGTCTTCTCCTGGGCTCCTGGTTCCTGGTTCCTGGGCTCCTATTACCTGGGTTCCTGTTCAGAAGAAGCTCCACCACCACAAGTTCTCAGGAAATTCTGGCTCAGTTCTCCATTCTCTCTTCCATAGCTGCTCTGCCACCAGATACTGGTCCCAAGAAGTTCTGACTGTGCCTCTCTGGGGCTTTTCTTATATTCACACAGCATTAGCTTCCTGTTTCAACCAACCCCTTCCTGTTATGTCAGTAATAGGAGAGAGGAGTTCATACCTTCTGTTTCCCCAACAGAGGCTTGATCAATTACTAAGTGCTAAGTACCTGCTACCTTTGCCAACACAAAGGGGTCTTCAAATTACCATTACAGTTACCAAAGAGATTTTCCCAAAGCACAAGTCCTACTACATCACCCCCCTACTCAACAAACTCCAATGGCTCCCTATTGACTTTAAGATCAAATAATATGCTATCTTTGTCTCATCCTTTTATTTCTACTTTGTTTCAGGTCTATGATGGACATAAGTATTAGGACAGTGGTTGTTCAGTCATTTCAGTCATGTCCAATTTGTCATGACCCCATCTGGGATTTCTTGGCAGGGACACAGGAGTGGTATACCGTTTCCTTCTCCAACTCATTTTACAGATGAGAAAACTGAGGTAAACAGGGTTAAGGGATTTTCCCAGCATCACACAGCTAGTAAGGATGAGACCAGATTTGAACTCACAAAGAAGACTCTTGCTGACATCAAGCCTGCTGCTCTAACTACCATGCCACCTACCATGCCCAAGGACAGTAATACATGTACATAATTTATAAATAAGTAAATATACAACAATTTGAGAGTGTGTTTTCAAAATCATTTTAGCAATAGTGGTGGGTATTTAGAAAAGTATGGAGATCAATGAATTATACAACACTATACTTAAGTTGAACTGGGCTGGAGTAGAGTGAGGACAGAAATAAGAACAGTCCCTGGTAAAAGTTTCCATTTTCAACAAAAGGAACCTGGAGTGAAGAGTCCTTTAAAAAAAAAAAGAAACTCATAGACATTTACAAAGGGAGAAGATCCATTTACAGAAGAAGGAATCAATTAATCAATCAAAACATATTCATTAAGTGCCTGCTATGTGCCAGATACTCTGCTAGATGTTGGTAATAGAAAGACAAAAGTGAGACAATTGCTGTCCTCAAAGCACTTCCTCCAGGAACCCAGGAAGAAGTTACTTTCATAAGAAATGAAACCCAAGAAAAAAAGATGAAAATATACACAAAAAAGGAATTCAGAGGGGAAAATGCATTTAAAATGGAAGAAAATATATTTGAAACTGTAGCTGAAACCAGACACAGGTCCTCTTACTAAATCCAAGGCTCTTTCCACAAAAGAAAAAAAAATGTAAATGGAGAATCTACATTTCCAATCAAATCCAATGAACAGTTGCCCATTCTGTATTCCAAATAGGATTTTTTTTCTTGGCCATGAGGACTAAAATTCATCCATGTTTTGCCCTCATGCCTCCATGATCCATTGCCTGAAATACTCTCAGAATCAATTCAAATTTTATCCTACCTCAGTATTCAAGTCCCATCTCCTTCATGAGTACTCCCTCTACTAAACCATCTTTCTTTTCCAGTTCTTAAAGCAATTATCACTCCATAGTTACATACATTCTTGAGGCATTGATTTTCATTTTATTCAGCAAGGTAGTGTAGTGGAAAGTGGAAATCAGAAAGACCTGATTTCAAATCTGACCTCCTTCAGTAGTTGTGTGACCCTGGGCAAGCTAGTTATCTTCTCACAATACAAAATGAGCAACTGTTCTTTGGCTAAATGACATGTAAATCCTCCATTCACTTTATTTTCCTTTTTGGTGGAGAGAGCCCTGGATTAGAACCAGAGGACTTGTGTACAGTTTCCTCAATTGCAAAATGGAGATAATGACAGCATCTACCTTCCAGGATGATTGTGAGGATAAGATGAAATGATACTTATAAAGCACTTTTGAAACCATAAAGTAATGGAAGCTATCATCACCATGATCATCATCAATCTCACATCCCCCTGAAATGAGTTCCTCCAAAGCAAGGACAAATAGAATCACAGATTTAAGTGACCTCAGAGATCACCCTATCCTACTCATACCTAAAGTAGGAATCTACTCAACAGAACCTCAGTGTAACAGGTGGCCATCTAGGTTTTGCTTAAACACCTTCAACAATGTGGAGTTTATTATCTTTCAAGACAGCCCATTCCATTTTTAGACAGATTCTAAGAAATCTAATTTTGACCCCATTGCACCTGGTTTTACCCTCTATGTCCAAGCAGAATAAGTCTACTCCTCCTTCCCTATGACAACCCTTAAATACCTGAAGACCATGATCATGTCTCCCGAGGCTTGGTTTCACCAAGATAAATGGCTCCAGTTTCTGGAACTGATATTTGTATGGTCCTGCCTCTGGTCAACCAATAAATCAATCACTAAAGCAAATATTTACTAAATACTTACAAATAATAGTTACTGTGCTAAGTCCTGAGGATACAAAAACAAAAATGTAATGGTCCCTGCCCTCAAGGAGTATATAACTTTGGGCTTGTCCTTCATTCTCAAAGAGGGCAATGACATAAGGGAGATGATGACATGACTTGAATGTGACTTTGATTTGAGTGAGGGACGGTTGTACAAGGTCACCAGCATCACTTTCTCCTCCAGAGCCATCTGGGTCCAATGACCTAATATTCATCAGGATGACTAGAGATGGTCCAGGATGCAGTGTACAATCTAGCCAGGACAATGATATGTATGTATAGGGATACGTAGAAAATGTATATAAGATAATTTTAGACTTGAGGCAGCAGGAAAGATTATGAAAGGTTACACATAGAAAGTGGTATTTAGGCCGAACCTTGCAGAAAGCTATGGCTTCAAGAGGAAGAAGTGAGGATGGAATGGATTTCAGTGATGAGAGACAGTAAGCAAGAAGACACAAAGAAGGGAATTTGAGGATTGTATTTGTCTAGACCAAAGGGAGTCAAATATACTCAAAGGAATAATGTATAATAAGGCTGGATAAATGGTATGGGGCTAGTTTGTGAAGGACCAATACCAGAGTTTATATTTGATTCTTGAAACAGGGAACCAACCACTAGAGTTGATTAAGTAGGGGAGTGATATGGTCTGACCAATACTTTAGGAAAATCACGTTGGTGATTTGGATGAATTAGAATGAGTTGTTGTTGTTGATGTTTGTCCTTCATTCTCAAAGAGGACCATGACATCATGATGCCATGAATTGGATTTAAGTGAGGGAGGGCTGTACAGAGACACCAGCCCCACTTTATCCTCTGGAGCCATCTGGGTCCAGTGGCAAGATTCAGATCAGGACAACTGAAGATGGCCCTAATTGGAATGAGCGAAGATTGCTAAAGGTAGGGAGGTCTGTGAGCAGTCTGTTCGAATAATCCAGGCAAGAGGTGATAGGAGCCTGAACTAGACTAGTGGCTGTGAGAGTAGAGAAAAGAATACAGCTGCAAGACGTGGAGGTAGAAGTGACAAGATTTGGCTACTGACACATGAAGTAATTGAGATGGAGGAGTTGAGAATGACCCTAAACACATCAATCTGGGTGAGTGGAAGCATGGTGGTCTCCTCAACAGAAAAAGGGAACTTTGGAAAGGGAACAGCTACTTTGGAGAAAAACCGGTGAGCTCTGTTTTAGACATACTGAGTTTGAGATGCCCAGGGGATAGGAGCTTTGAAATGTCCAATAGGTAGGTCATCATGCATGACTGGATCTCAGGAGAAAAACTGGAAATGAAGACAGAATTCAGAGTCATCAGCATAGAATCCTCTTACCATCCCAGTCACCTTTCTCTGGAAATGTTCTTATTTGTTAATATCCATCTTTAAAATATGGTACACCAAGAAGAACATAATACCACATCTGTGCTTTGACGAGGGCAAAACAGAGTGACATTTTCATTCCCCAAAACTGGCTGCAAAATTATATCCTGTTTGCTTTCTCTTGACCCAATGCAAAGGGTCTCAGTGAGAAAATACAAATGAAAGTGAACAATGAGAAACTAGTATGGGAAGTAGGATACCTGGATTCTACTCTTGGGTCTATCACTTACTAATTATGTGACCTTGGGTAGTGACAGCTCCTCCCTGGGCCTTAGTTTCCTCCCCTGTAAAATGAAGGGGTGTATTGCCTGATCTCTGAGGTCTTACTAGATCTGATGTTGGTGATTCCAAGGCTCTAGGATCCCTAGGTCCCCTTCCCATTTTATGCCATGTTATTTCACTTGATGATCTTATCAACAACCATGGGCACAATCATCATATCTAAGGATATGATAATTCTCATTACATCCAGCTCTGGTTTCTCTCCTGAACTATAATCGTGTCTCCAAGTGCCTCTGGAACATCCCCAATTATATGACTCATGGACAACTTAACCTCGATATATCCAACAGAGATCTCATTATCTCTTCCCTCCTGACTTCTGAACTTTCTTATGACTATGGAGGACACTGCTTATCATCCTAGTCAGGGTGGCCTCTGGATATCATCTTCATCTCATTTTAGCTTGCTAAATCTTGTCATTTCCACCTTTATATCTGTCACATCCACTGTCTTCTCTCCACTTACACAGCCACAGCCCTCACTCTGGCCCTTAAAAGTCAACTCTCCTGGAATACCGAAATATCCTTCTAAATGGCCTCCTTTCTTCAGGTAGTTCCTCACTACAATCCACACTCTACTCACTTGCCAAGGCCATTTTTCTAAAGAGTAGGTCTGACCATTATACCCCTTGATCAGTATAATTCCATATGACTTCCAGGAATAAATATCAAGTATTCCATTTCGAGTTCTTCATAACATGGCCCCTTTCTAGCTTTCTTAAAGCTTATTCCTTTCATAAACTCTATGTGAGAGCAACACTGGTCTATTTGCTATTCCTTGCACATGATATTTCATATATTCCACCTCCAAGCTTTTTCACTGGCCATCCCCCATGCCTGGAATTCTCTATTCTCTCACCTCCATCTCTTAGTTTTCTTCAGTTTCTTTAAGGCTCAACTCAAAGTCCACCAAAGTCCACAGGATGCCTTTTCTAACCACTAATGCCTTTATTTCTTATTGTTCAGTCATTTCAGTCACATCCTACTCTACCTGACCCCATTTGAGGATTTCTTGGCAGAGACACTGGATTCGTTTGCCATTTACTTCTCCAAATCCATTTCACAGATGGTGAAACTGAGGCAAACAGACTTAAGTGACTTGCCCAGGGTCACACAGCTAGTAAGTGTCTGAGGTCAAATTTGAACTCAGGAAGATATCTTCCTGAATTCAGGTCCAGCACTCTATGCACTATGGTGCCACCTAGCTGCCCTGTGCCTCATTATCCCTTTCCAAATTACCTTCCATCTACCCTGTATATCTGGTTATTTCACGTCTTTGGCCCTTTAGAATGAACAATCCTCAAGAGCAGGGACTCTGTGTCAACAGCCCTTAGTACAATGCTTGGCACACTTACTATACTCATTGACTATCTGCCTGATGGTCTTCTGCATCTAAAATTCTAGGCTTCCCTGTGATTCTTTCTCCTGAGTACGGTTAAATCATGGTCAATGTTTTTGTCCCAAACTGAGGAGGAGGTTACTGGAGTTTTTTCATTTTTCTTTTTTTTTGTTCTTTTACTAATTATAAAGACAGAAAAGAATGTCCTTTTTACATTTCCTCCCCTACAAGAGAATAACCTTCAAGTGAAATTAAAAAGGAGAAAAATTATTCTGTCACTCACCCCCTCCTAATCCACTCACAATAATAAAAGAACAAAAAAAAAAAAAACCTCCTCATAATTATGCAGATGAAAGTTCCTGTCGGTGGTTTCTAAAGATTTCAGCTCCTCTATTAGAGGGATTTGGCTGCTTCTCTGCCCACAGCTGGACTGACCAGGGGGGCTTCCTGGCTAGCTGTTTTCCCAGAGAGAAAATTGTCTCCCAGACGCTTGATCAGAAATCTTTAGCTTCCTGTTCTAGACTGTTTGACATCAGGACTCTCTCCAAATGCTGCTTTCTACATCTTAGATACAACCAAGGGGGGTGTGAAAGCAGAAAGAAGGGAATAAGCTTTTATATTGAACCTGCTATGTGCCAAACATCGGACTAAGCACTTTACAAATATGATCTCATCTGATTCACACAACAACCCTGAGAGGTAGGAGCTGTTATTATCCTTATTTTACAACTGAGGAAACTGAGGCAAACAGCAATTAAGCATCCAGAGTGACACAGTTAGAAAACGTCTAAGGCCAGATTTGAAAAGCTAGGTGGAAAGCAGACCTTCTTCACTATGGGCTCCTAGGACTTAACCTTGACCTGGATTCCTTAAAGCACATGATCAAGTTGTTGTGTTAATGAGACTAAAGTTACCAGTCTAGTGTTCATAATGGTCATTTACCTTGGTATTGAGAAAAAGTCTCTTCTTTAGGCCTTTTTGAGTCTATCTGGTTAAACACTGAGCAGATTCACCTTTGACCCTGGTCATTGACTATGCCCTGATTGTGGACATAGAATGAGTGTTAATCTTGACCTTCTGTGAAGCCCTATATGGAGCCCTAACTCTAGTCACAATATCATCTATACCCCTGAGATCAACTTGAGCCCTAAACCTGTCCAAAGACTTACTTTCTACTCTAGTCTTAGACCAAGAATCAGCCCTGGTGGCAGAGCACATCCTGATCCTATCAACTGTTGTTCAGACATTCAGTCATGTCCAACTCTCCATGACCCCTTGGGGTTTTCTTGACAAAGATATTGGAGTGGTCTGCCATTTTTTTCCAGTGGATTAAAGCAAACAGAGGTTAAGTGACTGACCCAGGCTCACACAGCTAGTAAGCGACTGAGGTTAGATTTGAAGTCAGATCTTTCCAGGGCTAGCACTCTATTCATTGAGCCACCTAGCTGTCTCACAGATATATATTGTGGGTCAAAATGGTACCCAGGGCAGCCCATCTTCCTCCCTCCCCAATACAAACACAGCTCAAATCAAAAGACAGGGATTCTTTTTTATTGGGGGGGGGGGGTGGGGAGGGAAGCCAAGGCAATTGGGGTTAAGTGACTTGCTCAAGGTCATACAGGGATTCTTAACTTCTTTTGTATCATGGACTCCTTTGGCAATCTCCTTCTTAGAATTATGTTTTCAAATGTATAAAAGAAAATATGTCAGAGTACAAAGGGAACCAATTATACTGAAATACAGTCAAAATAGAAAACAGAAATTTCACAGACCTCCTAAAATCTATCCTCAACCTCATTGAGGATTAAGAAGTCCTGAGTTTGTATGAGAGTAGCCATATTTCTTGTCAGAACAGTGGGCTTCCCAGGGTACCTAACCCAAGACACTCTCCCCTAGCATAGAACTCATTTGTCCCTCTAACAGGGAATGCTTCTTCCCTGCATCATTGCATGCCTCCAGACATGACAAAGTGAGATTCTCAGGCCCTCTGGGGGCAGCTTGTGCTTAGCCATCAGGACCCTTGCAGCACACTGGATGGTGGAGCTAATGACTCCCACTCTTCCTCAAGCCATCTCTGCTCCCAGGTTGGTCACTCACAGGAAGTGAGGACCAGTCCTACGGAGCCTCCTTTCCAGCTTGCCAGGAGGCAATTACGTAACCTTTGCTGGGAAGTGCCCTGAGATCTGGGTGCATATGATATAAATAATAATCTACCAATAATAAACACTGACACATCATTCTGGGTAACAGTGTAATGACTGCGGGTATTAGCACGATTGTTGTCTTTATTGTCGTAATCTGTCACTTTCACTCGACTGCTGTAATGAAAGGAACGAATTAATGAAAACATTATGCTAATTATATATTTTAAATGTCATGTTTATTAGTTTTACCCAAAGACGAGCTGTGGTAATAAGCACTATTAACTCTTTAACAGGCATTTATGTTTTCCAAAAGTTCTGCTGATTCAGCAGTGAGTATGGAGGGTAATCCCACACTGTTAAACTGATAGGTCTAGAGTGTCCCAGCAGGGAGGGAGTTTAGAACACTGAACGTATAATGTTAGAACAAGAAAGGAATGTAGAACCTAGAATCAAAACTGTTAAAAATGGGAAAGGATCTTCAAACATAGAGGCAATAAAGTATAATAGAGCCATCACAAAGCCTGGGCTCTAAATCCAATTCTGACATTTCCCAATTCTCTGTGATCCTGAGAAAATCATTTAATCTGCAGCATCCCTACTGGGCTCACTCACCCAACCCCAACTTGCACAGAGTGTCTGATTATTTAACCTCTCAGAGTTCTAGAGATAAGTCTATATTTCATTGGGATTTCTAGTACAGTCATTCATAAGCCCCCATCTGTTAAGGTCCCCATTATCAATCCCCATTACCTTTTAGTAAAGGGATTTAGTGAGAAAGCATATTAAGAACAATAGTTATAAAAACTTTGAGCCTCTGTTTCCTCATCTATGAAATAGACACTAAAATAATGAGGATCATAGAGCTAGAAGGGGCCTCAGAAAACAACCCCCTCATTCTACAGAAAACAGATCAAGAAAGGTTAAACAACTTGCCCAGAGTATCAGTCTGTAAGTGGGGTTTGAAACTGGGTTTTCTTGGTTCTGAGTCTAGCACTCCATTTATTATACCATGTTGCTGCTACTTATCCTATAAAATTTTTTGTTAGAAAAATGTTTTGTAAACCTGAAAATGAATCTGTTGTTATTATTAATAACAAAGACTTTCAGACATGGAAAGAACCTCATAACAAAGAACATGGAACACCAGGAAATGGGACATAAGATAAGCAATACAGTGGATAGAGCATTGAGCCTAAAGTCAAGAAGTTGTTGCTCTCTTGTTTCAGTCACATCTGACTCTTTGTGACCCCATTTGAGGGGTTTTCTTGGCAAATATAATGGAGTTGTTTGCCATTTCTATCTCTAGCTCATTCTACAGATGAGGAAACTGAGGCAAACAGGGTTAAGTGACTTGTCCAGGGTCACACAACTAGTAAGTATGTGAAGTCAGATTTGAACTCAGGAAGATGAGTCTTCCTGACTCCAGGCCCAGCACTCTATTCACTATGCCACAAGACTTGAGTCCAAATCCACTAGCTGTGCAACTTTAGGCAAGTTAATTCGCCTATCTTCACCTCAATTTCCTCAACTATAAAATGGGGATGATAATAACACCTACCTCCCAAGATGATTGTGGAGACCAAGGAAGACAGTATTTATGAAGTTTTTAGTGCAGTGCCTAGCACATAGTAGGCACTATTTAAATAAGTTGCTAGTAGTAGTAGTAGCAGTGTAGAAGCAAGCACCCCAATATCCCCAGGGTGACTGCCAACACAGGTTCTTAGATCTGCTTTTCAAAAGGAAAGCAACTCAAAATGGGTTAACAAGCTTACTAAATTTAATCAAACAAACACATATTACCTAGTTCAGGGAAAAAGGTCAGCACCCCGAACTTCAGAGTTACAGAACTTACAGATCACACAGACAGGCTTCCAAACTGTCCTACCATTATATCAATACCAAATCACAGTTACCAGAGAGGGAAGCATCAACATCTGGGTTTTCAAAGCCGGGGGGCTCTCAACAACGGCTTCCCAGAGTCTCATCTGGTCAAATCACACAACACTTCTCAAAGTGAGCCCCAAAGCAAAGCCTCTCCTCAGGGCTTATATAGCCTTCTCTTGGCCCAGAGAATGTAACAACCTCCTTGACCCACTGCCCAATCACAAAGTATCAAGGTATGGGCTTTCCTGAAAAACAAGCCTCCCACCACAGGCTCCAGGTGCACTTAAGCTAGGGGCAGGGAAGATCTTTAAATTTGCATTTCCATTACAAGCAGCAGTAGCAGCAGCAGCAGCAGCAGCAGCGGTAGTAGTAGTAGTAGTAGTAGTAGTAGTAGTAGTAGTAGTAGTAGTAGTAGTAGTAGTAGTAGTAGTAGTAGTAGTAGTGGTGGTGATGGTGTTGGTGGTGGTGGTCGTGGAGGTGGTAGCAGTGGTATCAGCAATGTATGGAAGTTGTAGGGTATTAGATTCAAGCTCAATATAAGGAAGAACTTTAAGAATCAGAGTAGTAACCCCAGTGAAATAATCTTTCTTGAAAGACAAATGAGTGAGTTCTCTATCATTGGAGATGGTTAAGAAAAGTCATAGAAACTATAAAAGGAATTCTTGCTTGGGCTGAGTGGTTGCTTTGAATGACCTCTCTGAGGTCACTTCCAACTCTAATATTCTACCACCCTGTAAGGCTATAAGCAGTTCACATTTATGCAGAATATTAGGGCTTAAAACACTTTCCTCACAGCTATTCTGTGAAGAAGGAGGATAATGACATATTCTAATACTCCAATAAAGCCATGATCTTGTACCAATGTAAGCATTTCTCTGAAAAATATAGATCTCAATCTAGACCATGCTGGCTTGTCCTGTGAAACTCTCACTTATGTCTGCCCATAAGCTGAGCACAGAACATTCACCCAACATTCAAGGATACCTTCCTCCCACTCTCTTTAAATTTCATAGATACCAATGGTGTGTACTGGTTGGATTAGGTATCTGTCATAATTCTCCTTATGGGATTAGTCCTTCCATTTTCTTTTCTAGTCATACCTTTCTTTGTTGAAGCATCTTTATCACTTCTCCACTCCAAACAATAGATCATTGTTTGGACTATGTTGCCACCTGTTTGGGGGAGTTTGGGGGCATGGTGACTAGAGCACTGGCCCTGGAGTCAGGAGGACCTGAGTTCAAAGTCAGTCCCAGACGCTTACTTGCTGCATGAATTACAAGCAAGTCATTTAACCCTGTAGGCCTCAGTTTCTTCATCTGTAAATTGAGCTGGAGAAGGAAATGGCAAGGCTTTGCAGTATCTTTGCCAAGAAAACCCCAAATGCTATCACAGAGTCAGATATGACTGAACAACAGCAACCACTTGTTCATGGCCACCATTTGCTTCTCTATTGCCCTTTGGGTGATATTTGGAGACTGTGTTGTTCCATGCATCATAGGCATGTATCACCAGAAGAATATCTGTGATCAAGTGAGCTAATCTATGTAGAGTACTGTGCCAACTTTCTAGTGCTACATAAATGATAGCTATCATTATGAGTTATTATTGGTGCCAAAGGATGGATTTTTGTTTCAGAGAAGAACACGAGGTCCTTGAAAGAACTTTGCATTCCTAAAGACAATCTAGTCTGTTCTCATTCTCCTTGTCAATTCTAGGGCCACAACATTGCCAGTTGGCATTGTCTATCCAAATTATATACTGATGAACATACCCTATATATTATACATCCAAATGCATTTCATATTCTAGACATTAAGCATTTTTCTAGGTGGATAGTTATGATGATCACAGATCTCATTTAGGAGGCTCTTCAATATCCTGGAACTTGATTCAAAAATTCAATAATGGTAAGCAGGAGTAGTTGGAAGACCTCACCAAATGTATGTGAACTGGACCTCATCCAAAACAATGGTGAACACCTTTGCAGAGCATGAAGGTCTCTGTTTTATGCTTTTCTTTATAATAATTGTAGAGTCATGGAGCAAAGATATTTCTGTTATTGTATCTCATGAAGAAATTTGTACCATTTTGACATGTACAGGGGACATCTAATTAGAACTGAATGATGGTAAAGATGTGGTCTACTATGGTATATAACTTTCAAAAACTTAACTTTTCCTTCTAATATTCTAATCGAGGATGCCCTCAATACATATGTAGTTATTCTAACAATTTTTTCACAGAAGAGAAAGCAAGCATATGGACTAGTAGTCACTGACATTCTCTGTCACTCTTATTTTAGTAAAAATTAAATCCAAGGTGTTATTCCAGTCTTTTATATTTCTATGCCTTTATGTGCCTTAAGAATCAATCCCTCATTTCCTTCAAAATCATATCACCTCATATATATACCTACATATACTGTCTATTCCTACTTTTTCTGTCTTTGTTTTCTATGACATCATTTCCATGTCTACCAAAAGCATATTGAAGATTGTGATACTGGTGTTCAAATGTAGTGGTTCTACTGTCGTTGATGATGAAAAGAATGTTATAGAAGATCTTCATAAATCTGTTTCTTTTTTTATCTATCTGTTGCCCTCTACCCATTTTTATCCCTAAATGTCCTTGAGATGACTTTGCGTAATTATACCAAGATTTTCTTATGCCTGTTTTTCTTCCTTCTTCTTCTTATTTTATTCAGCAATATTGTTCATAATCTTCAACCATCTTTCTCTTTAAGAGGATGCAAATGGATTTATAATCTAAGCCCACCCTATTCTTCACTGCCATATAACCTTGCTTGTCAAGACAAATAAATGTTTGCTAACTTTTAAGTTCATTTAGGCTCCTCCTTATACCATATGATTTACATCAGTTGAATTTCTTTATGAAAATGCTATCACGGTGTCAATTTCTATTTCTCCAGTTATTTCTCAGTTTTTGGCATTAATAACTTTTTTAAAAATAGGTCAAACTAATGTTTTCTGTATTGCATGCCATATCTTTTACTCATTTGTAACTGTTTCTTCCAGAACTGTATTAATTTTGACCTTTGCTCTACCAAGTCAGTGGTCTAATTGTACACAGAGACAGGTGATTCAGGAATAACTCCCACATCAGTAAAAAGTCATTTCCCATATGTTAAAATGAAATGATTACATTTTTGTCATCGTATTTGGTGTTCATCATGTCCAGAACTTCCTGATTCAGGTATTATTATTGCTAAATTCAGTGATTTGTCCCATGTCACAAAGAATGTTAGAATTAAGGCCTCAGACCAGATTTCCTGCTTTCAAATAAAAAAAACACTGTATCTATCACTCACTGACTACCCTTTCCAATTTGCTTCAGGGAATTCATTCCACTGAATTTTGGGACACTTGATACAAGAAAGAGCCCCTGATATCTATAGACCAGAGTAACTCACAAGACTCTGGTCCTCCCTCCAAGCCATCATTGGCACTTGGCTCTCTAGGCCCAGGTTATAGTTTCGTCTTAATCACAAGAACAGCTCCCAATTAATCCTAGTGAAGTTTGTCACTTACAAAGCAATGTCCCCCACTACAGTTCAGTGAGACAGACAGCATAAGTAGTCTCATTCCATTTTACAAATGGAGGAAGGGAGGGTCAGAAAAGTGAAGTGATTTATAAGGTCACGCAAGTAGTATCAGTGCCAGGGGTTGGAACTAGAGTTTCACTGACACCATATCCTGACCTCTTTTCATTTCATAATCTTACCCCTTCTCTATCAATTCCCTGAACATCCTAGTAAGGGGAGCCTGACTTAGCCTGAGGCTTTATGACTCATTAGTGTATGGTCCTAGTGGAGAGGGCTGCTCCTCAAAGAAAGGAAGAAACCCCATAATGATGAACTAGAGATGAGCTTCCTAAATAAATAAATAAGATTATTAATATGTTTTGTGTTTAAATGTCCTAGAAGGGCCTAATGAGCCATGCAGAAGAAAGATGAAGAGTTGTGAATTTGCATTCATATCAGTATTATTAATATTAATAATGATAATCAGTCTCATTTCCATAGATTCTAAAAAGTTTACAAAGTGTTTTTCTCCTCACAATGAGTGAGTAAAGAGGGCAAGGCAAATATTATTAGCCCCATTTTACAGATAAGGAAACTGAGACTCCAAGAAGTGAATTGACTTGGTCAAAGTCCCACAGTTCATTTTAGAACTAATCCTTTCTTTTGTAGACCTACCTCCCTTGCTACTTGTATGTCCTGTAACAAGTGGTTTATCTACTCCAGGTCACAGATTGCTGAATTTCATGATGGAAGCCATTCTGGCTACCCTTCTGCTATACCCAAATACCAATACAATCTAAATCAATAAACATTTAGAAAGTGCCTACTATGTGCCAAGGACTGTGAAATACCAGACACTCAAGGAGATGTTCCACACGGAGAGGACCTGGTCACACTCAATCTCCCCTTTCTATCTTATCCTCTGCTACAATAGAACCCTTGAGATCCATCCAGGACAATTTCTTATCTCAGAAAAAGTCCCAAATGTTCCTATCAAAACAATGCTGCAGTACCTAACACATTCATCTCATTCTGGACCTATACAAACCTAAACTCAGCCTACAGACTTCCCTGGCTTTGTCATAACTAAAATCCCACCTTCTACAGGAATCTTTCCCAAATCCCTCTTTTATTCTTTTCCTATTTATCTACAATGTAAATAGCTTGCTTTGTTTATATTTGCTTGCATAGTCTCCCCTGTTAGACTGTAAACTCCTAGAGAGGAGGGACAGTCTTTTGACTCCTTTTGTATGCACAGTGCCATACGGATTGATTGACCGATATTCTCGATCTCTACCAGCCATTACCATTCTTTCCCCATTTGAAATTAATTTGCATTAATTTGCAAATACTTTGTATTTATGTATATTTATCCATGTACATGTTTTATCCCCCAAGTAGAATATAAGTTCCATGAGGGCAAGGAGTTCTATGCCTTTGTATGTTCACTGCCAAGCAGAGTTCTCTACATTTAGCAGGTTCTTAATAATAGTTGTTGAGTTATATCGAATTGAATTACTTTATCTGATCAGCCAGCCTAGACAAGTGTGTTAATGGTTAAGGGCTAAGGGAAACCCTGGCCCCCCAAAATATACACAGACCTTTTTTTAACCAGGGACATTTGGAGATAATACCCCGAGCCTCTACTATTTCAGGGAGAAATACTCTAATCGGGGGATTTCAGGCAAAGAGAAGGTGAACACAAAAGTGTGTTCAATTGGGACTGGGAGGAGAGGTATCAGAGAAAACTATGGGCAAAACAGACCAGAGCCCACAGAGCAGGTACTCACACTATCTGTGCCCTCCATATTCCTGAGCCACCATTTACTTCCACTCCCAAGATCACAGGGAAATAGATTTTAGAAAAGAAAGGGGTCCTAGAGTGTATCACATTCAATTTCCTCATTCCCCAAACCCCCAACCCCAAGGAAGATCTTTAAACCCTCTAGCCCACAACAACCCTATTTCCTGGCCCCTATATTTCCATCACATACCCATAGCTTTTTCATATATGCATTTCCCTTAGTTTTTCTTTTCCTTCATTTTATAGATGAGGGAAGTAAAGCTCAGGAAGATGATGTGATTTGCTCCAAGTCATAAAGGTAATTCAACTTAATAATGATATAGATAGTTGCTTTTACATGCCAGGCACTGAGCTAGGTGTGAGGATCCAGAGACTAAAAATGAGACAGTCTCCAACAGACCCAGAAATTGAACCCATGTTCAAATCCAAAATCCAAATAAATCCAGTGTTCTTTCCATGCTTCTCATTATCCCCTCCCAAAAGATCATGGGATTAGGGCATTTGGGCTCTTCCTTCATACTCGACACCTCAAGGCTATTCAATGACAAGATTTCATTGGGTTGAGTTTGCAGTTCCCCACCCCCTCTCCCCTTGCAAAGGCCAATCTGTGTGATTTTTTTTTGAGTCGTCATGGGAACCATTTTATCAAAAGCCCACATGCACTGGATAGAAACTGATGGTTAGAAGGTCAAAGACATCCAGGGAAAGCAAAGAAGGACTAGATTAAGGATTAAGGAAATTGTGAAGGGAAAACTGCTTTCTGAACAGACTGAAACTTAATGCAGAGAAATAGAAAAGAAATACGAAGGAGTAGAGAGGGCTGAATAAATGAAGAGGAAAGGGTGGATGGAGGTATATAAATGAATGGACTGATTAAAAGGAACGCAGGATAGATAGATGGGTAGATGGTAAGAGAAGGATCGGTGGACAGATAGATGGAGGTGTGAGGGTGGAGGGCTCATGCATACATGGGAAAGAAAGCTGAATTGATGAGCTCATTGTGGAAAGAACAAATAAAATGCTTTCAAAGGAATATTAGTCCCCAACAATAGCTTCTGGACAACTACACTAAGAAATTGCATTGTGATATAGGAAAAGCACAACAAAGTGGGAAGCAGGAGACCTGGGATCTTGTCCCAACTCCACCAGTGACTTGTTAGATGACCTTGGGCAAATCATTTGTGTCTCTAGGACTCAGCTTCCTTCTTTGCAAAACAGAGAGAGAGAGAGAGAGAGAGAGAGAGAGAGAGAGAGAGAGAGAGAGACTAGATGATGTTTTAAGGTCCCTTAGATTTTATAATTATGTGATTCTTCTATTCTGTGATTCATCTCTAAGATTCTATGATCCTCCTTAGGCCTCTTTGAGGCTGACTGAGAGCAGAGCAGAGACACTCACAGCCAGCATTCTAATGAGGCATTCGAGCCGGAAGTCATTTAGGCATATACACTGGATTGAATGCACTCCAACTTGTACAAAATTAACTGCTATCAGGGCAGAGAAAAGAGAAAGAAAGACAGTTCCTGGGTGTCATATGAGGAAAGGTTTTTTCCACCAAAAATCAACACTGAGTTGCATTCTTAAGGACATTCAGTAACTTCAGAGATTAGGGGAGTCTGTTCTCCTTCTCCCAAACGTCCTTCCTCCTTTCTTCTTCTTTGTCTTTCTGTTGCTTCCGCCTCCTCCTGTCTCCAAGTCTAAAGGACACAAGCATGTGAAACACTACCTGCCTCCCCACCCTTGAGCCTACCTCCACCCCCAGTATACCCACTGATCTCTTTGGGATTTTCAGACAAATAAGCAAAATGGATCATAGAGTTACAGAATATCAAAGCTAACAGGGAACTGAGGTCCCTTTAGGGAAACAGAAAAAGTCTGGGGACTGGGAACTTGGAGATCTCAGTTTGAGTTTCAGGTCCTCTTTTAACTCTGTTACTTTGGAAAAGTTACCTCCCTTCCCTAGGACTCAGTTTCCTTCTCTCTTTTGACTGAATTCAAACTCCACAGAACAAATCCTCTTAATAAAAGGATTTGTTCTGTAAAATTGGACTCAGTCAGTCAAAAGGTAGCACCCAAGGACCTAGAAGGCCACATGTGGCCTCAAGGCTGAAGGTTCCCCATCCCTGGTAGACTATTTCTGAGATGCCTCCCAACATCTGTGTTCTTTGTTCTAAGGCAACCTCAAGCTCTGACATTCTATGTTCTAAAGACCCTTCTAATTCAGACATTCTATGTTTGAAGACCCCTTCCAGACACTAAATTCTTGAAAACTAATTGCTAACATGAAAAAATGTGGCGAATACTTCACCATAACTCTTCTGGTAAATGGCAGGGGGGAAAACAGTCTTCCTATAGCAATGAATCCTAAAAACCTTCTTGGATATTTCATGCCTCAACAACAGAGCTCAAGAAAACATATAAAATATAAATATAGGATACAAATATACATTTATATTTAAGATATAAATATGTAAATAAAATATAAGATATAAAAAGATATTGTGTCCTGAACCTGTACCATCTTTGGAGAAAACTTGTTCAGTTCAAATGACAATTTCTTAGCTTTTCTAATATACTCCAGCATGCATTTAGGGTTAGTCAAAGTGCCCTCATGCTAATTTGGTTTTAATGTAATTCTTTTTCTATGGATATTGCCATGAAGAATTATTAAAGTAGGAATGCTAGGACCATAGTTCCCCAGATTCCCAGGGTTTTTAACTTTGGTGAGGAGCTTCCTTCATGGAGAAGCTATTCAGCAGAGCCAGGGAGAGCCATAGAAGAAGGATAACTGTGAGTTGTACTGGTCACCTCAATTTTTTAATACCAAACTGAATGAGAACTGGTGTACTGGGAAAAACTGTATGGGAACTGGGTTTCTGGGCACCACTTCTGCAAAAGGAAGTAAGGAAAAGCTAGCAAGACTGAGACCTCCTAGAAATCAAGAAGGAAGGGTAAAATATGTTTGGGAAGACCAGCTCAAGCATACTAGATAGCAGATTGTAGCAACCGGGGAGATGACTAAAAGCCAGTCCTTAGCACCTACCTTCCGCTGGGGTCCCCAGGGGCACTGCCCAGGGAAGCCATGCTCTATCTGCCCAACTACTTCCCTTCCCATTTACCCTCTGACCATTTAGGTGAAGAGAGGGGAAGAAGTAAAGAGTTGGTTGCCTGGTTGATTGCTTAGCCATCAGAGCCTACAAATGGAAGTCTGATACCTTGTTACTTTAAATTCTTCTTTGTTTTCTTATGCTATTTTAAAATTGCTATTAAAGTATACAGACACAACAATAATTAGTGTCCAAGCATGTGACTATGAAATTTGGGGATTGAGAGAGAGGAAACCAACACAAAAAGGAGAGATTTGCCCAGCTCAGACTGAGTTTGGGGATGAGCTGATAAAAGAGAGAAATTGCTATAATAATACTAATCGCTATGATAACCATACCCCATGCTGCTTCAGAACACAAAGAGAGATTATTGAGGAATTGAGATAGTAGCAGTGAGAGGTGGAAACTGATGTGTTTGTTTAGGTAAACATATACCACATATAGCACCCAGCCAAACTCCCCTCTAGCTACACTAACAATAGCTCTATGAGGGAAAGATGATAAGAATTATTAGCCCCATTTTGCAGAGGTGGAAACTGAGGCCCAGATGAAGTGATCTGCTCAATATCAGAGCAAGTCAGTCTACAGTACTAGGACTAGAAACTCTCCTAACTCCCAATCTAAAAGTCTCAACCTATTGCCTCTCTAGTTGCTCTTTTCATGGCTCTTTATGAATATTTTATCATGGCCCAAATCAAATTATAGCAGGAAATATTATAGTTCAAATAAGACTAACTCCCATTTTTACAGTGCTTGATACACATTCCCCATAGCAACTACATAAGGCAAGTAATACAAGTGTTATTATAATCATTTTACAGATAGGGAAATTGAGGCTCAAGTACTGTTAAGTGAATCAGACATCAGAGTTGAGACTAGACACCACATCTCTTGACTGTGGCATCTACCACTCTTTCCACTAAATCATAATGCACAGATTCAGAAGCAGATGATAGAAAACTAGACTTCTGAAGTCTACATGACTTAACTTGTATAGTCAGGCCAGTCACTAAGTAGTTTCTCAGCACCCACAGGATATATGGTACTAGGCATGTAGGTGGCACAGTAAATAGAGCACAGAACTGAAGAGTCAGGAAGACCTAAATTCAAATCCAACCTCAAACATTTACTAATAGTGTTACCCTGGGCAAGTCACTTAACCTTGTTTGCCTCAATTTCCTCATCTGTAAAATGAGCTAGAGAAAGAAATGGCAAACCACTTTGGTATCTCTGCCAAGAAAACCCCAAATGGAGCCAGGAAAAATGAGACATAACTGAAAAAAAGGACTGAACAATAGCATTTATTGTTGTTGCTGCTATTGATGTTGTTGTTGTTACTATGCTAGAGTTATAGTATCGTGAGATTTAGACTTGAAAGGGAATTTAGAGGTAATAATAGCTAACATTTCTGTAGTGCTTACTATGTGGCAGGCGCTATACTAAACTCTTACAAATATTATCTCATTGGATCCTCACAATGACCCCAGGAAGTAGGTGCTTTTATTATCCCCATCTTACAGATGAGAAAACTGAGGCAAACAGAGGTTAAGTGGCTTGCCTTGGGTCACATAAGTACTAAGTATCTGAGGCTGGATTTGAACTCAGGTCTTGTTAACTCTAGGCTTGATCCCCTACCCAGCACATCACCTGGCAGCCCTTATAATCTAGGCTAGTCTTTTCATTTTACCAATAAGGAAATTGAGGTCAACAGAGCTTACATTACACTAGAATGTAAAGTCCTTGAAGACAAAAACAAAATGTATTTTTTTGCCTACTGCATAGTAGGCATTTAATACTCATTAAATTGAATGGAATTTAAGAGACTTGCCTCAGGTCACATATCAGCGTTGCTGGGATTTTGATCCTGATTCTCTCAATTCCAAATTCAATACCCTTTCCATCCACCATGAATATCAGGTGTGGTCACTAACCTGAGTTCTGGGCACAATTCTTTCAACTCATGAAAGTTACTGAAGTAGAGAGAAACCTGGAAAGAGAATCAGAAAACTAACTTCTAGGCTAGCTTTCATCCCCTATTTCACAATGAAAATATCAATAGGGCTCTTAGGAGCTGTCCATTCCTGAACAAAAACCTCCCCCTGCAACGTTGCCAGTCAGTGGTTGTTGAGCTTTTTTGTTCAATATTCCTCTTTGAAGGAAACTCTAATCATTAGGATGCTTTTCCTTACCCTGAGATTAAATTTTCCTCATTGAAATATCTACCCTTTGTTCCTTGTTTTTTCTTCTGAGGACAAATAAGTAAGTCTAAGCCCTCTTCCATAAGACAGTCTTTCAAGTACAGGAAGATGAATGAGTCTTATCTTCCCCAAGGTATATATCTCCAGTTCCTTAAAATACTCTTCATATTCCATGATCTCCAAGATCGTCACCACCTGAGTTTGTATTCTCTGGGTGCTCTCTACCTTGTTAATGTCCTTCATAGGATATTGAACCCAGAATTGAACACAATACACTAGATGTGACCCAACCAGAGCAGAAGCCAATGGGACTATTGTCTCTAGTCTCTAACACTATATATCCCTTTTACTACAGCCTAAAATTACATTAAGTTTTGGGGTTTGGGTTTTGGGGGGATTGGCTATTGATATGACCAATAATGTTGACCCATATTGAACTTCTCCACCTCCCCCAATTTTTCCAGACAATCGGCTCTCCGGCAATACCTCACCCATCTTAAATGATTTTTCTTTACTCCAATTGAATTTCAATTTATTAGTCTTTGCAAGTAGGAACTGTTTTCTTCTTTTCATTTGCATACACTGTGCCTAGCAGTTGGATAGTCAATAAGCATTTATCAAATGCCTACTATGTGCCAAGCACTATGCTAAATGCTGAGGATATGTCAAGAGACAATTCCTACCCTCATGGAGCTGCTAGTCTGATGAGGAAGACAGCATGCAAGCAATTATATGCGACTAAACTATATACAAGATAAATTGGAGACAATCAACAGAGGGAAAATATTGGTATTAAAGGGGGGAAATCATTAAAGGCTTCTTATAATACTAGGATTTTAGCTGGGACTTGAAGGAAGACAAAGAAGCTAGAAGGTTGAGATGAGGAAGGAAAACATTCCGGACATGAGGGAGAGCCAGGAAAAATGTTCAGAGTTGGGAGACAAGGTGTCTTATGAGAAGAACAGCAAGACATATAGTAGGTATTTAATAAATGCTTCTTGAGTAATTTCAGCCCAGTTCTTGAGCTTGTCAAAATCTTTTTTAAAATCCTGGGTTCAAATTTGAGTTCTATTTCCTACTTTCTTTGTGACTTTAGGCAGATCATTTTAATTCAGGGTCTCAGTTTCCTCACCAGTTAGACAAGAGCTGACTTAGATATGCTCTATATTTACTTAAGAGTTCTAATATTCTGTTATTCTATTACTTCAGTAGAAAATATATTTGGTTTGGAGTCAGAATACCTGGGGTTTAAATTCTAGCTTTGCCACTTAATAATAATAACTCTTAAAAACAACCTTGGGAAATAGATAATTCAAATATTATCCATTCCAATTTTCAGTTGGAGAAACTGAGTCATAAAGATTAAATGACTCACACAAGGTCATTCAGCTAGCCCATAACAGATCTATAGCACCATGCAGTTGAAAAGAGTGCTGGATTTGGAATCAGGGAACCTGGGTTCTGACTCTAGCTCCATCTCTACCTGGGTGCCTTTAACAAGTTGTTTAACCTCTCTGGGCCTCAGTTTTCTTATCTGTAAAATGAGGGGGTTGAATTAGATGACCTCTCAAGCCTTATGTCAGCTCTACAATCCTATGAATTCAGTTATGTGAGTTACAGTCCACTATAGACATTAGTAAACACTACCTGTTGAACTATTGGAGCCATAAGAAGTAGTTCATGACACCATCTTATTAAAAAGTTATGGAGGGAGCATCCATGTTGAGGAAATAAAATCTCAGTAGTCTGTGTTCCCTTGAGCAAATCAATCCCCATCTGGACTAAAATGAGAGGCTTCCACTAACAGACGACCTCTACTAGTGGATGACTAGTATAATTGGAAGGTCTTTTCTCTAAATCAATAAACTCTAAATCTATGGCTACTCCTTAGAGTTTCCTTTCCCTATTCTCTTCCTCTTTTTCTCTATCCCTCTTACTTTCCTTTTCCCTTTACTCCTTCTCTTCAGTCACTCTCTTTCTGTTTTTTTTTTCCCTCCTGCCTGCCAACATACCCAGAGCTCCTCAATCCCTAAAAAGCCTTTCATTGATCCCCTTCATATATTCTCCAGCCATCATAGAGTATTTCTTCTTTACTTCACTACCAAATCCCTAGAGTGAATATATTGTACTCTCTCGCTTCCTTTTCTTCACTACCCACTCACTTCTCAACCCCTTTGCAATCTGGCTTCTGACTTGACCATCCTACTCAAAATGTTCTCTACAAAATTACCAGTGATAACTTAATTCCCAAATCTGATGGCCATTTCTCAGACCATATTCTTCATGAACACTCTCCTGAATTCAACATTATTGAAGAGAATGCATGAAAGGCATTTGAATAAAGGAAAGGGGAGAGGCACCAAGTGCAGCATGGTGGAGAAGCCAAACAAATCCAAAATGAGTGTAACCAGTTGGGAAATGAAGAGATATGGTTCATCAATCCTTCTCTGTACCCAATGCTCATTCATCATCTTCTTCCTATACACTAAGCATATGCCAACTCAATAAGCATTTGTTATGTACTACTACATACTACATATGTACTAAGTATGAGGCATTGTGCTGGGGATACAAAAGAAAAACAAAAGTCCTACCTTTAAGAAGCTTACATTCTAGTAGCGATAGATACATATAAGTAAGCACAAAATCTATAAGCGTTAACAACAGGAGTGGGGAAAGGTCTTCTCTCCACACTCTCCCTTGGTGGCCTCATTTTCAGTTATCACTTTTATGTGACTGCCAAATCTATGTACTTCATCCAAATTTCTCTCTGGAGTACTTGCCTACATCTCTAATTTCCTGTTGGTCACTCCCTGCCAGATGTCTTGTTGGCACCTGAAATTCCAAATGTCCAAAACTAGATTCACCATCTCCTGACACACTTGTCAGATGCACACACCCCTGTTTCTGTTGATGACACAATTATTCTTCTAGCCACCCAAGTTCAAAACATCAAAGTCATCCTTCACATCAAATCAGTTGCCAAGGTGTATGAATTCTGAACTTGTCACGTCCCACCTCTGTGCATTTGTTCAGGTCATTCCCTGTATGCACTCCCTTCTTATCTTTACCTTCTGAAATCTTATCTTACTTCAAGCCTCATATTAAATACCACCTCCTCTATGAAGCCTTCTATGATGTCCTCAACTGAAAGTTTTTTCTCTTTCCTCAAAGTTTCCTAGATCACTTTGACTGTCTATTTTGATCTCATCACTTCCTATCACAGAGAAAAAGACAAGTGGCCTTGACAACAGTTCAAAGACTTCAGTCTCTGATTTGCTTTTTTTTTTTCTGCCCTGATTATCCAAACTTTGTCAATGGAAGAACTTCCCTTCTCCACCTCTACCCTATCTCTAAGTCATAAAGATGTGGCCAGTATAGATTTTGCCAACAAGTGGATTCATAGAATCATAGCTCCAGAGCTGGAAGAGACCTTAGAAGTCACATAGCCCTCTCCATTCTACAGTGGAGGAAAGTAAAGCAAGTGACTTAACCAAGGTCACAGAGGCAGTAAGCCTTGGAGATGGGATTTAACCCAGATTCCCAGACTCCAGGACCAGTATTTCTAGGTTTTTTTGTTTGGATTTTTTTTAACTATGTAGGTTTGATTCCAGTTTCTTCAGTTTACTAATAAAGAAACTAAAGACCAGAGAGGTTAAGGAACTAGCCCAAGGTCACACAGTAGTAGAGCAGAGTCTTGAGTCCAGATGCCTTTGCTTCGAGTCCAGAGTTCTTTCTCTACAGAGTCATGCTGCCTCCCACTGTCTTTTCTGGAGAAGTATCGGGGAAGAATGAAATTCGTTTCACCTCCTCCAATTCTCCCTCCTTTCAAAGCCCCACCAGGCAGCAGGAGAAGATGTAATTAACAATCAGGTTTGTTAACATGAACACTCCGGACGTAATATTTAAAACATCGGAGCCGATTTAATTCGATACCAACGTGCGTTTCCTCGTTAAGCAGGAAATTTTTTTTCTGGCAGCAACACTGCAAATAGATCTTATGAAAATGTTCAAAACACCATCTGGTCCTTAGCCAAAGTTCCGCAAATTCTTGCCTCCTACCTCCCCCACCCCTGAAAAGGTGCTGGTGACTCACCGCTTCTCAGGGGATTGGAAATTCCCGGGGAGGTGGCGGGATCGGATTTCCCGAGGCTGTGGACCGATTACCCTGGGGAGGATTCCCTAGCAGTCCCAAGAAGAAAGGGACGGTAGGACTTAGCCACCACATACAGTAATGGGCTTCTCAAGAGTGTCCATTATATGCCATAACCAGTACAAGGACCAGTGGTGTTATAAGTCAGGCAGAGTACCATATTGGGGGAAGAGATATATAAGTATGTCACTTCTCTAAACTAGACCATAAGTTAATTGTGGACAGGAATTGCATCAACTATAGAATGAAAGCATGGAAATCACATTGGACTGGAAATTAGGAGAGTTGCCTCTAAATTCTACCCCTGACAGTTTCTCACTGCATGACCTTGGGCAAACCACTTCACCTTTATGAGGCTCCATTTCCTCAACTATATGTAACTCATAGCCTGTCACTCCAAGCCCTGGACTTACACGGACAGTACCCCTAGGAGTCACTCAAGAAAAATGAATTTTTTGTTTGGCTTGCTCTTCCCATCCCCTCCCAGAATCTGCCCTGGTCCACCTCAGAATATAGCTTGTGCCAGGGTTTCCACAGATGGTATAACGGGTTCCCAACTCCTCTACAAGCACTCCAGGTAACAATGCAAATATTAAGTACACAACAGCCTTTATTCTACCCCACAGAAAAATGAAGAAAACACAAAGGACTCATAGGAACCCATAAACAAAAGTAGAAAGCACACAAAGGATTCACAATAGCCCATAAACAATCAATACAATTCTCCTCCCTCTCTGACGAGCTCCAATTTCCAACAGGGTCCTAAAATCCTCCATTCTCAATAATGCCTTATATTTTGGACTCCATCTGGATTGGAAAAGAACATGGAGTTTCTAATTGATCAATGCCTCAGCATTCCAGGGACTCTGTCTTTCACTCCATAGAAAGCCATAGAGACATCCAACCTTATGGTACTGTTCTGTGGGTTTGGACTCCTCCAGAAGGGAAATGAACTTGTGGCTGCTAGACCAAAAACCCTACTTCCCTTTGTGCCCATGCCGGCTGAATAACTCACAGAAATCTCAGAGTGCAAAGTCCAGGTCCCTCTCATAGCTTTTCATTCCTCCTCACTCTTCCTCTTATTTTGAAGACCAAGGTACATGATATTCTTCTTTCAACAAGAGACAAGTAGCTCAAGAAATTTTCCCTTTTGAGGTAGAAGTCAAGATTCCTGAACTCTCTAGAGGGATGACCCCACAAAATGTCTTCTGTGTGTTGGGGGACCACATATCTGCCTTCTTCTATCATGTGCTTATGTCAGGACTCAATAATACATCTACTGCCCCAGATGTTGTCTTCTTTTGGTCCAAGAATGCCTTGGAAGCCTCAAGTCTTGTTCTCTGACCTGTGCTCAGAAAAGAGAAAAATGCAAAAAAGAGTCATGAATGAGGGGTACAGAAGCTTTCCTCTTGGGGCATATGGATGAGCACCTGCAGATTATCATGGGATTTTGCTATTGGGCAGCCATTAAAGGCTCTGCATAGAGAAAAGCATACCTCTAGGATATCAATACCATCATCATCATCACTAGCATTTATATGAGTACTTTAAAGCTTACAAAGCACTTTACATACATTATCTCATTGGAACCTTATAATGATGCAAGAGACAGATGGCCTTATTATCCCCATTTTACATATGAGGAAACCAAGGCTGAGAGATTTTAGGTGATTTGCTCAGAGACTAATGCTGTCACAGGTGATGTCTTGACTTGCAAATGAATTGGATTTAAGTGAGGCAGAATGGCACAAAGCCATCAGCCTCAATCTCTCTTCCAGAGTCATCAAAACCCAATGGCAGGACAAAAATCAAGATGACTAGCAATGGCCCAGGATGCAATGGATGACCATGGTGTCTTTGATGTCTGACCAAGATCTAAGTATTCCACAAAGCCTATTTCAGTTACCTCCACTGCTGTTGGAATAAACTGTTCTCATCTGCCTATTCCTCTAGGGAAAGTCTTCACATGCTTGGGAGTAGACATCCCCCTAATTCACCAAACGGTTTGAGGACCATTGGTTACCTTCAACCTAGTTTGGTCTGACTGCTGACATGATTTGCCAGCATGTGACCACTGCACATGCTATAGCTTCTTGGAGCCACAAATGAGAGTTAAGTAACAGGTAAACGCCAAAGGTGAGTGAGCATCCCTGAAAAGGGCTTGGCAAGTCATACTGGTCCTCCTTGAACATACCACACCTCAGTAAATGCCTAAGGCAGGATTTGAACTCAGGTCTTCCTGACCCAGAACTCTATCCACTGGTTCCACAAAAGATATAATGGGACAAGAAAGTCAAAGGCATTCTGTCAGTTTCTTTATATAGGTCAGGACAATGTGATAGTTCCTCCAATAGAAAGCCATCCTCATAATGGTCCAAGATGAAGACTGCATCTTAGAAGTAGCCCTCATCAGTAAAATCTGTCCTCTAGGAAGCACCAAAGGGTACCTCTGAACTATCCAATTCATCCTTAGGGTAGTCAAGTCACTGATATTTAAACAGCAAATGTTTTTAATCCTCTCAACAAGATGGCAGTAGACACATCACACCCTGCATAGGAGGATGTTTTCTTTTTATTTAATTTTGTTTATTAATTTTTTATGAACTTAAGCACTAAGTAAAATGAACAGTACATATACATATAGATTAGAACAGAAAAGGGTTGAACATGAAACTACCTAACTCTATAATGCCCAGTTTGCTTTTCTTTTTATGTATGTAATAAGTTCAACATGTAGCTTTCAAAGCTATCCTCTTTAACTGTGCTCCCTTCTAGTCATCTATTTTCTGCCTTTTTACCCAAAAAGATGAGACCTTCTTTTCTTTCTTTTCTCTTGGGAGATGTTTTCAAAAGGCCCAAAGATTCTCCACCCAACAAACTCATCAAGATGATCAGAGAACTCCTACCCTACATGTAAAGTGGGGATAATATTATTAGCTACAACTCAAGGTTCTTTTCAGGGAGTTATTCTGTCACCTTAAACTGCTACTGAACTACCCTGGGATCTCTTATTAGAGAGAGGCAATGTGGTATGGTAGAAAAGAACACTGGATGTGGAACCAGAGGACCTGGGTTCACATCCGACTTCTGTTGTTTACTTTAGGCAAGACCCTTAACCTCTCCCAGCTGCAGTTCCCTCTACAAAATGAGGGGCTTGGACTAGATGGCCTTCAAGGTCAATTCTAATTCTAACTCTATTATTCTTACTGTCTAAACTTCATGTCTCTTCAGTGTCTAGAAGAGGGCTGTAAACCTTTTGGATATTTAATATTTGCTTCATTTTTGTAACTATAATAATAATAATGCACCAATATCCAAGCTTCTGCCTACCTCACCATGGCCAACATTGTTGTTATTTACAAGTGGTATGGGCTGCTTAGCCTTGGACCCCTTCCTCCACTGGAAGGAGAAGAGATCATTAGGGACATCTAGGCCAATCAAGGACTATATCTATAAGCCTCACACCAAAGGAATTCTACAAACTCCCAAGTTTGGACTTGTTTATCCTACTCATTATTAGTATATTCCAAGTTAAAGGAAGTTTGCCTACTCCAAAATAATGCATCCAGTTCCTCAGGATAACATATGTACATAAAACCGCATAGACCCTAAATATAGTAGGCTATCTGTGGACAGGGCAATATCTGGATAGAGCCCACTTCCCAGGAGCAGTTGCATATGTGGCTTAATTTTCCTGAGCTATAGATGGAAATGGGGCAGTTAAGTAATGCAGTGGATAGAGTCCAGGCCAAAAGACCCATCTTCCTGTGTTTGAATCTGACCTCAAGACACTTGCTAGCTGGGTGACCTTGAGCAAGTCACTTAACCTTTTTCCCTCAGTTTCCTCATCTATAAAATCAGCTGGAGAGGAAATGGCAAACCACTCCAGTATCTTTGCTAAGAAGACCCCCAAATGGGGTCGTGAAAAGTTGGACGTGACTGAAACAACTGAACAGCAACATAGATAGAAATATGCAGTAAGTGGTAACAAGGTAGAATCACCATGTCTTTTTGCACTCTACCAATGAGATAAATGCTATTGTTATCCCCATTTTACAGATGAGGAAACTGAGGTTAAATTATTTTCCCATGATTGCACAGCTAATAAGTAAATATCAGAAGGGAGATGTGAAGCCAGATCTTCCTGACTTCAGGTCCAACCATGCTTCTAAAGGACTTCAGTGGGTACCTACTGTTTGAGCAGAAGGGGAAAACCCTAGAACCCTGAATAATCTATGCCACTAATATGTTTTGCATGACTTCATACGTATAATTGATGTCATATTGCTTGCCCTTACAATGGGTGGAGGAGTAAGTAGAGGGAGGGACAGTGTTTGGAACTCAAATTTTTTAAAATAAACATATAAAAATTTGAATATTAATAATATATGTCCCTGGCACAGAATTATAAGATTTAGAGCTAGAAGAGCGCTTAAGAGGTCATTAGGCTCACACATCTTATTCTTCTACTTCCTCAAGGTTGCACCAGGAGTAAGCTGGGAGTCAAACGCAACTCTTCTGACTCCATCCAGTACTCTTTCTATTGACCTTAGAGGTCATAGAATTATAAATTTAGAGATGGAAAGGACTCCAGAGGTTACCTTGTCTAATCTTTAAAGGATGAGAAAATTGAGGCCTGAAGAGGTTAAAGAATATTCATTATCATCTACATACCTTGCTGTTGGGCAGCGAGGTGGTGCAGTGGATAGAGCACTGGGCTTTGGAGTCAGAAAGACTCATCTTCCTGAGTTCAAATCTGGCCTTGGACATTTACTAGCTTGATGACCCTGGGCAAGTCACTTAACCCTGTTTGCCTCAGTTTCCTCATCTATAAAATAAGCTGGAAAAGGAAATGGCAAAACCACTCCAGTATCTTTGTTGATAAAACCCAAAATGGGTCATGAAGGGTTGGACAACAAAAACAGCAACAACCTCTCTGTTGCAGGACCATGGGTCCTAATTGTTATCTGACTCGCAGCTGAAATCTCCTATATATGTATCATCTCTCACTGTAATATATGGTGTGACCTCCTGGAAAGCAGGGACTGTCTTGTTTTTCTTTCTGTGTGCAAAGCGCTTGGCACATAAGAAGCCCCTAAGAAATATCATTCATTCAATCATTTATTCATTCAATGGCTTGTGCTAAGTCACATAGCTGATAAACAGCAGAGCTCAGATGGGAACCCAGGACCTCTAAACCACAAAGCTGGTGCCCTTTGTCACTGTACTGATGTTCCCCCAACCCTCTCTACAACATGCAAAATTCATGCTTTGGGTCAAAGTCCCTGACTTCTGAGATTGCTTCCAGCCCTGAGATCCCCTCTGCCTCCCGCCCACCTTCTCTGGCTCCCAGGATTTGGTGCAGCCGTGACAGAGGGGAGCCACCACCCTGGAGTGTGCCTGCAGAGGGATGCTGGGAAGGGTAACCCCCCCTCACAGAAGAATCTGCCGAAGCAGCAGGGCCCCGTCTGTGCTGGGGAGCCGTGATGCAGGAAGGAGTCTTCCCTGAGTGACTCCCGCTGAGGGGACCCTGGGAGGCTGTCTGGAGGCAGGGGTTACATACATGCATGTGCTTTTCTTATAGTGGCTCTTAGCTCCTGCTCCGGGGGTGGGTGATGTTGCCAGGATACTCGATGAAATCACAATTCCCACACAGCTCAGCTTTTGACACGAGTCCTCCCACGCTTTGAGGAATTCATGAGATGCTCAGCTAAAATCAGATCCCAAACACAGCCAGCTTCCAGGCTCCCAGGGGAGCGGGCTCTGGCTGTCTTGTTCTCTTCATCGATCCTTTTCCACCCATCCCATCCCTTCCCTTCCTCACCTTATCTGCTTGGCTCCCTATAAGATATCATCAGATCACAAACTTGGAATTAATAGGGATTTCTAATCCAAACTCCTCAGTTTACTGGGGAGAAAATATAGACGCAGAAAGAGTGATTTTCCCAAGGTCACACGAGCTGTAATAGAACCAGAATTTAAACCCACACCCTCTGACTCCAAACCCAAGTCTTTCCACTGTGCTTATACTGGTGGAATAAAAAGAATGTCCAACCAGAAGTCAGGACACCTGGGCCCATGTCCCATCTCAGCCATGGCCTTTTGTCAATTGCTCAAACACAACTTCTGATAGATGAGTTAGATCAGTTGATATCCACAATGCTTTTTGACTTTTACACTCAATGATTCTTCCTCTCTGTGAGAGATCTGGGCCCAGACCCTTCTCTGCCTCTTAAGAAATCACTCATCCCTGTCTCAAAGTTCACAGTCAATTGAAGCTATATATTCTGCCACACTCTGATCACCAGAACTGAGGCCCATCATGCCAATCCTCTGAAAGACTCCCATGAGCAAACTTGCCCCAGGCCCATAAGCCTTGCTTATCTACATAAGGATAGAAGCATTGCCACATCTGAATCTGGCTCTTTTTATCACATACTCGCTAGACCCCAACTAGTCATTTTCTAAATGTTACTCACAAAAAAAAAAAAAGAACATACCAGGTCTGGGTCAGCTCATGACTCCCGGGACCCCCTTTTTGTACATCCTCCCCAGCAGTCATTCATCACTCTGGCAAGGCCTCCACCTCTATCATTTCCTCCTCTGATTGGGAACTGCCTTGGACTTAATAGAGCCCAAGCCTTCTAACCTAGTCTTTCACTATTTTTCCATAGGTCCAGGCTGGCCCTCATAGGAATTGTAATTGAACAGGACTTTAAAGAGCATCTAACCAACTTTCTCATTACATAGATAAGGAAACTGAGGTCCACAAAGGAGGAGTGTCTTTCCCAAGTTCAACTGCAGTGAGTTGAAACAGCTTGGGATGCTGAAGGCTTTAGAATGGGGGAAGGGAGACACAGGTGCATTTCATGGTCGATGATTCCTTCCCTATCTCTCATCTTTTGGGGGCATCTGTAAGAGATCACAGGTATTTACAATTACATGACTATTTAGGAGGGGGAAAATAACCTTGGGGCTGGTGAATGTGGATTGGCAGTTTGGGAGACCAGTCAGGAAGCTGTGAACAGGACGGCATGGAAAGAGTCAATAACTTCAGTGACGGGCTGTTCTGGGTGTGCATACAGGCAAAATTAAAAAACAAATTCCTGTAAGACTAGAGACTGAGTTAGGGTGGGTGGAGTCAGGAAGCCATGAAAATTCATTTTTGACTTGGCTTAAGATCAGAGGCAGTGGCCTGGGAATGAGTGTGAAATAGAGATTAGGAACTAGAGGAGGGCTATGAATGACCTGGTCACTAGTGCCAACTGGTCTCCAGAAAAGCTCAGCATAACAGTAAGGACTGAGCTATTTCAGTCATTTTTCAGTCATGTCTGACTCTTCATGACCCCACCTGGGGTTTTCTTGGCAAAAATACTGGAATGGTTTACCATTTCCTTCTCCAGCTCATTTTCCAGATGAGGAAACTAAGGCAAACAGGGTTAAGTGACATGCCCAAGGTCACATAGCTAGAGGCCAGATTTGAATTCCCAAAGATGAGTCTTCCTGACTTCAGGTCAAGCACCCTATCCACTGCCCTTCCTAGCTGCCTGAGCTATTATGAAAGTTTAAATGATGAGCTTCTACCCAGTGCTTCTGAGTCCCTCTGTTTCAGGCAGAGATTAGCCTGGTCATAAGCACATGGAGAATTGTGGGGAAAGATAGATAATGACCTTCATACAGCACTGGCACTTGACCAAGCATTTATACTCACCTATTTCACCATCTCTCTTCCTCCAGTAAATATGAAGGGGAAAGAAATCATATCAATATTTCAACTACTAATTGGCATTAATAGGCACTATCATGATCCCATTCAGTAACAAGAATCCCAAGTTGAGTGGTCCTATGCTTGGCCTGATTATTATGTACATGTACCCTGTTGGATAAAAGTGCCAAGTAAGTACCAAGCTCTCTGTGGTTCAGACAGAAGAGCTCCATTTCTCTCTTTGTGTGAAGAGTGCCAAGTTACTATCTATCAGGTATAGACTGTTGTGATTTTACCCAATCAGAATCAGTCACTCAACAAGCATTTATGAATCATTCGTACCAGGCAAGGTGCTCAGTTCCAGAGAAACAAAGAAAAGCAAAACACAATCCCCTCCCTAAAGGAGTCTAATGGGGCAAGAGAATATGCATGTAACAAGGTACCTATCAGATGTATACTGTGTAAATAGAAGGTCATCTCAAAGGAAAGGTACTAACCACTGGTTGGGGGTGGGGGAGGACTGAAAAAGCCTTCTAGCAGAAAGGGGGATATTTGAGCCTACTCTTGAAGGAAATCAGAGAAACTAAGAGGCAGCAGTAAGAAGGGAAGAAGAATCCCAAGCATGGAAGATAGCCAGTGAAAATGTACAGAGGTGAGAGGCAGAGGGAGAAGCAGGTATAGTCCAGTGGCAATGCATCAGAGGATACATGGAGGGGAAGAAGGTGAAGGAGACTGGAAAAGTAGGAAGGGGTCTTGGGAAGGACCTTAAGAGCCAAACAGAGGGTTTCATATTTATTTGATCATGGACATCACTGGGAGCCACTGAAGATTATTTAGTATGTAGCCTGATATGGGCAGAGCTGTGCTTTAGGGAAATCACTTTGGCAGCTGGGTGAAGATTAATGAGGAGAGATGAATTAGAAGGCTATTACAACAGTGTAGAGGAGAGGTGATAAGGGCTTGCTGCAGGGTAGTGACTAGATGAATGGAGAGAAGGTTCATGAGAAATGTTGTCCAAGGTCATTCAACTGGTAAGTGATGAGTCAGGGCTTGAACCCAGGACCTCTGACTCTAAATACTGACCTCTTTTGAGCATACCAGGATAAAAAAAAAAAAAGAATTAGTCTTTTCCTTCTCTTTATTCCCAGGAAAAATGGTTCTTGAGATAAACAGTCCCCCCTACTGCTTCCTCCATTAGCTCTGGAAAAGGAAATAATAACACAGAAGATATTGGGTCCATACCTAAGCATCACATGTTAAAAAAAAAGAAATTGATGAATTGGAGCATATGAAATATAGGACAAGTAGAATGGCCACCGAGGAGGAGGGGGTTGAGGTGGGTTGGGGGATAGGACAGGGGTAGGTTTTCCAACACTGAAGGTCTCCAAGCAGAGATCAAAGGACCATTTGTCAAAGATGTTTCTTTTGGCATTCCTATCAATATAGTAGATGGCATGTGAGGTCTCATACAAGGCTGCAGTTTGAGGATACTGTGGTTTTATGATTCTGTAGAACAGTCTGCTATTCTACAGATATCTGAGGATACTGTGGTTTTATGATTCTGTAGAACAGTCTGCTCCTAAAATTAGTGGGTCCTGATGACCACTTTGGGGGAATCTGGTATGGGGGGACTCCTTGTTCAGATACTGATTGGACTAGGTATCTTGTGACTAGAGCTTCAAAGGATAAACAAGGGAAGAAATAACCATACACCTCTGGATCAAAGTTTGGGGGAAAAGGTACATATGATTATTTGTTCAAAACGTCTACCCTAATCCTGACTCTGCCCTTGGGATCCAGTCCCCTTATCCTTTGACCAGATTCTCTGTGATTCTCCTGTTTTAACCTAGCAAGTATGGATGGGGAACAAGGTGGATGTATACAATTCTATCGGTCCCTGGAAAACAATGGCAGATAGATGGATGAAGTATGTTACTTTGCACCATGCACTATGCTAAACTCTAGCAAGAGTGGTCTTTACCCTCAAAACACTTACTTACTAATTGAGAAGGACAAAATGCAAAGGGGAGCAAAGGGGCAGGGAAGGAGCTGGGTGAGGGATCAAGAGGGAAACCCAGCAAAGCAGCCCATGGGGAGGTGTAGGAAACCATAGAGTGAGCTCAAGGTGAAATGAACAGCATGACTTGGGCTTCTCAGGATATGACAAACCCAGCTAATGAGTAAAAATCCAAATTCCTCTCCCAAAGTCAACATCTCAGTCTTACAAAGTATGTACTTAAATTCATTAAGTTCTCAATATTGGAAGAGACCTTAGGCATCACCTGATCTGACCCCTTCCTCCTAGTTGGTGGCCCAGTAGATAGAGTGTTAAAACGGGAGTAAGGAAAACCTGGCTTCAAATCCAGCCTCAGATACTTCATAATTTTGTGACCCTGGGCAAGTCACTTAACCTCTGTCTATCTTAGTTTCTGCAGCTGTAAAATGGGGATAATAATAGTGCATGTTTCCCAGAGTTATTGTCATATTTGTAAAGCCTTTAATGCAGTGCCTCACACATAGCAGGTGCCATAGAAATGCTTGATTCCTTCATTCATAAATGAGGGAGGTGAAATGGGAAGAACTTTTAGAGATTATTTAATCCAAGCCCCACATTTTATAGAAGAGGAAACCAAAGCCCAGGGAAAAGGAATGAGGGTAGAGTTATGCCAATATGTCTTATTAAATCCTGATAGCATACTGCTTTGCAAATAGTAAAGGTTTAATAATAATATCTGTAGAATGATTAAACCTTGATCCTTGTCTGACATCCTGCAGCTGGTAAATGTCCGAATCAGGGTTTGAATCCAAGACCTCTTTTAAATATACCAGGAGGAATTGAAAAAGGAAGGAAGGAAGGAAGGAAGGAAGGAAGGAAGGAAGGAAGGAAGGAAGGAAGGAAGGAAGGAAGGAAGGAAGGAAAAAAGGAAGGAAGGAAGGAAGGAAGGAAGGAAGGAAGGAAGGAAGGAAGGAAGGAAGGAAGGAAAAAGAAAGAAGGAAGGAAGGAAGGAGGGAGGGAGTGAGGGAGGAAGGAAGGAAAGAGAAAGAAAGAAAGAAAGAGAGAGAGAGAGAAAGAAAGAAAGAAAGAAAGAAAGAAAGAAAGAAAGAAAGAAAGAAAGAAAGAAAGAAAGTCTTTTCCTTCTCTTTACTCCCAGGAATAAATGGTTCTTGAGATAAACAGTCCCACCCTGATTAGCTGTGATTAATGTAAAAACCTATTTCAGAAATGGAAGTGTTCTGTTCATAAGAGGCTTGGACACAAGCATTTTTAGTTATTTGGAATGAATGTGCCTCTTGTGGAAGAAGATCTCATTGTTGACTAGGTGCCTTTTCGGTCTGGAAATTGGTTTCTAACAGTCAGCAATGCCTTCACTCAGCGGGTGTGTGCTAATCTCCAGTTGGATGAATATGGAAGTTGGCTGGAAAGGCCTGCTGGTTATAAATGGCACAGATCCCCCCTGACCTCAATGTTCAGGGGGGGATGGCTCTCTTCAATCACTCTGCTCCTCCGGGTGGAAATTTCTCAGCACTAATGGAGGAAGCAGTAGGGTGTATTAAAGAGAGCATAAGACTAAGGACAAGTAAACTTGGATTCAAGTCTCAGAACTTCCATTAACTCACTTCCTTCCTCCCTCCCTCTCTTCCTTCCTTCCTTGGCTAGGTTACTTACTGATTCTGAGACTCAGTTTCTTCTCTGTCAAGTAAGAGGATTAAATGAGATGATTTCTAAATTCCTTTCCAGCTCTGATATTCTGAATTCCAAAAGCTCTGATGCTCAATATTCTAATGTCCCTTCCAGATCTGATATTCTATGTCCTAAGGATCCTCCCAATTCCGACATGTTGTACTCTATGTTCTAAAGTGCCCTCTAGTTCTGACATTCTCTATTCTAAAACTCTTTCCAAATCAGATATTCAATGTTCTACATCCTAAATCAACTCTCAGTTCTGACATTTTATAATCTAACGTTCTATCCACTATGGTCCTTTCAGAGGCAGCTAAGTGTCTGGAGTTTAGAAGACCTGAGTTCAAATCCAGCCTCAGACACTGACTATCTGTGTGACCCTGGGCAAGTCATTTCATTTCTATTTGCCTCCGTTTCTTCAACTGTCAAATGGGGAGAATAACAGCACCTACCCTGGATGAGTCAAATGAGGGAGGATCAAATGAGAATAATGTTTTAAGGTGAGTTGCACAGTGCCTGGCACATTGTAGGGGCTTATTCCCTTTCTTTCCTCTTCCCCTTCCCTTCCTTTGCAACCTCTGATATCTATGTTCTATGTTCTAAGGTTCCCTTCTAACTGTAACATTCTCTACTCTTAAAAAAATACAGACAATAAGGTGTGTCATTCTATCTTACTTAAAAGTTTATTTAACATTTTATTTTTATTTTTAAAGGTATTTTGATATTTTATGGTAGGAGTTGGGGGCAGTAAAAGCGATGCTAAGCCCCATTTCACTAAGTTTTGAAAAGTACCTTTCCAACAACCCTGAGAGGTAATATAAAATCTATTATTTCCATTTGCTATTTCAAAGGAATATTCCTCTTTGCCCACTTCTACCATCTTCTTCCTCATCCTGGTCTTTGTGAGTGCTGGAAATGGACCCTAACCTTACCTACCATCACCTTCTGGACCTGTATTAGTTAATTCCTTCCTCAGTTATTGAGTGGGTCTGGGTTTCTGGTAGGGCAAGTACACAGCCAAGAGAACACTGGTTCCTACCTTCCTCAGGGACTCAGTAAATTTTTCCTGCCTTGGAGGAGAAAGACTGAGAAAAATGTTTTTTTCCAGGGCCCAGCCCAGCTATAGCTATAGATCTGTGACAGGATAGAGTAGGATAACTCCATTCTGGGTCTTGGTCCAAGCAGGACATTTACTAACCATAGTCTATCCACCACCAAAGATTAAGGCAAAGGAAGTCATTCCTAGGAGGAAATTTAAATAAGACCTTACAAATTCCACACTGGGGCATTCTCTGGGCTACACCAGAGACAGAAATATTTATGAAGTGCTAAGAGTAGGATCAGACCAGGACATCAACCAATTTGCCCCCCAAAAGTTAAAGAGAAATTAAAAATATCACCAGTTGTTTTCCTACCTCAAGTCCCTCCCAATTCCAGCCCATCCTTCACTGAGCTGTCAAAGTGATCTTCCTAAAGCAAAGTTCTGACCATCTCACCCCATCCCATCAATCAACTCCAATGACTCTCTATTGCCTCAAGGTTGAAATGTAAAATTCTCTGTCTTATAAAGTTTCCATAACCAAGCCCCTGACTACTTTTCCAGTCTTCTTGCTCCTCACTCTTCTCCCCATCCCTAGATTCAAATCCAACACTTCCTGGCTTACAAGCCAGCCCTCTATTCACTACTCGTGGACTGTCTCACATTACTACTACTAAAACAAAGTAATAATAATACATCTTAAGTGTTTTATCATTTATATAGCATGTTGTTCACAGCAACCAAGTGTGACAGTGTTAAGCCCATTTTACAAATAAGAAAGCAGCCAGAGATCTTATGTGGATATTGGAACTCAAACCCAGAATTCAAAGTCCAGAGAACTATGAATCTTTGGCTTGCTTTTTGCTTGGTGAGATTTTCATTTGCCCAAGGATTGCTAGGTGGCACCAGTTTTTCAAGACTCCAAAACAATGACCAAATATCCCTCAGATGCACTGTTAGGTTCTGTTGGGCACAGGCCAGAGATAATGCAGTTTTGATTTCAGACCACCACAATAAAGCAAATACCATAATAAAATGTCACATGGATTTTTTTGGGTTTCCTAATTCCTTATGTTTACACTATAATCTATTAAGTGTCCCATAGTACATGTCTAAAAACAATGCACATACCTTCATTAAAAATACTTTGTTACTAAAAAAATGTTCTCATCTGAACCTTTGGTGAGTCAGGATCTTTTTGTTGATGGAAGGTCTTGCCTCAATGTTGATGGCTGCTGACCAGTCAGGGTGGTAGTTGCTAAAGATTGGGGTGATGGTAGCAATTCCTTAAAACAAGACAACAATGAACTTTGTCACATCGATTGACTCTTCCTTTTATTTGAACTCTTAGAGGCCATTGTAGGGTTATAAATTAGCCTAATTTCAATATTGTCATGTACACAACTGAAACAATTGAACAACAACAAAAAAAGGAGAGGGAGGGAGATAAAAAGTAGCCTGTCAGTGTAGCAGTCAAAGTACTCACAACATTTATCGATTAAGTTTGTCATCTTATATGGACTTAGTCCATGGCACCCCAAAACAATTACAATATCAACTTCAAAGATCACTGATCACAGATCTCTATAACAGATAAAATAATGAAAGTTTGAAATGTTGTGAGAATTACCGAAATGTGACACAGAGACATGATGTGAGCATATGCTGTTGAAAAAATACTGCCAATAGACTTGTTTGATCCAGAGTTGCCACAAACCTTCAATTTGTTATTTAAAAAAGAAAGAGAGAAAAGAAAAAGAAATACACACACAATATCTGCAAATGGTAATCAAGCAAAGTACAATAAAATGAGGTGTGCCTGTAATGTGGGGGAGGTTGTATGATTTATTCAACCCGGTCACCCCATTACACTTACATTAATTGATACTACCTTCATGATGTGAAAACAATCTATTTCAATCCTAAGCTCTTGTTTAAATCAGTCACTGGTTTTAGAATAAGTATGAAAAGGATAGGCTAAGGAAACCAGGTCACATCCTAAGGCTCACCTATAAATTATCATGTTAGTTTGGACTAAAGTCATTTGAAGGGTTGAAGTAATTCCTGTAAAACCCCTGAGAAGGAACCAAGTTGGAGGAAAGAAGAGGCCTCTGCCTTTGCTGGGTCTCCTTTTCTCTCTTCTCTTTTATCCAAAGGAAGATCTTGGGAGCTTTGAAGGTTCTAGAGGATGCTGGACTTCCCACCTTCCCATGCATTTCCTGGCAGCATCCTTTATCAACTGATGTCAGTGCATGCATTAGGCATCCAGGACAAACTGGAAGAAGGTTGACAGGTCATCAAGGAACCCAACAATGAAACTATATTGCCCATAAGGAGAAGTTCTCTAGCACTTCAGGAATTGGAGAAAAGGACTTCCTGCCACCACAAAATTTGCCACCTGTGTCCTTAAGCTCAAGCCCATTTTCCCTACATCTTACATGTACTTGTGGATGAGTTTATCACAGACTTTTGGCGGGTTGTTTTGTACCAACTGCTTGTATCCTACCACCTTTGTAAACACTTCCTTTCCAAAAGCTAATTATGGCAGAATAATTAAAATAATTCTCAATTGATAATCCTGGGGGAAACCATACTAATGAGGGCTCAAGTGAATGGCATTAGAGAATCCCCTCCAGCCCTTCCAAGAAATGCCTAGAATATTTAGAGGGAGGGGTGGCCTTGCTCTGGGACCTGAGACTTGTTAGAGTGGAAGCTATGATAAGGTTCCTCAGAACTTGTATGGGCTGCATTGTATAGGCTTCATTAAGTAGGCCAAATCATAGATAGAATCATAGATTTTGAGCTGAAAGGAACTTTAAAGATTATCTAATCCAAACCCCTCTTTAATGGAGGAGAGAAACTGAGTCCCGTGGAGCTGAAGTGACTTCTCCAAGGTCACATAGCTAGCAAATAAAAGAACAAGGACTTGAACCCAGATTCTTTGACCCCAAATCTTGTGCTCCTCCAATTAAATGATGTTTTATTTGATTCCTCTAGAACCTGGTAAAGTGCTATTTATAAACAGATGAGTACAAAAAGTGAAATGTCTAAATAATATGTGTTGGGGGACCCTGAAACCTTCCCAGAGTAGAGCAGTAGCTGAGTTGGTCAGTGCCTTAACAATAGCCCATAAATGAGCTGGACCAAGGCACTACTGCTATTCCCATTTTATAGGTGAGAAAACTGAGACAGGCTGAGATTAAGTGACTTGCCAAGGATATCTCAGGAAAGACTTGGACTCCAATCTTCCTGCCTTCCAGTCCAGTCTCTATCCAGTATCCTCCTACTTGCCTCTTCTTGATAGCAATCAAAAATGTAAAGGTGGACTGAATAAACTCTTTAGTCCCTTATAGATCACAGTCTAGAGCATAGTACATAGAGTAGAAGGCCTGAAGTCAAGAAGATGCACTTTCCTCAGTTCAAATCTAGCCTCAGATTCTTACTAGCTGTATGACCCTGAGCAAGTCACTTAACTCTGTTTACCTCAGTTTCTTCATCTGTAAAATGAGTTGGAGAAGGAAATGGCAAATCACTGCACTATCTTTGCCAAGAAAACCCCAAATGGAGCCATGAAGGGTCAGACATGACTGAAAAACGACTTAACAAAAGTTCACAAGCCTGTGATCATACTTGCTACAGAGAAATGGGTTTTTTACTTTGAAGAAGCACTTCCCAATATTTAGAGCTGTCCTTCAGACAGAATGGGCTATCCAATTAAAGTAGTGACTTCCCCCTCACTGAAACTGTTCAAAAAATAATTTCTGAGTTTCCTTCTAATTCTGAGATCACATGCTCTTTGAAAGCAAGGACTGTCTTTTAAATATTCCATACCAACTAGGCCAATGCTAAACTCACAAAATCTTGGGACTGTGGAATCAAAGACATTCAAAAGTCTAAGAAATATGTTTAAGCTTTTTATGCTGAAGAATCAATACTGCCAGAATAAGAAGAAAAGTTATTGATTAAAAAAAAAACCTTTGCAGCACACATCTCTGATGAAAGTCTGGGATTCAAAATCCATAAAGAATTGACCCAAATATATTACTGAGTCATTTCCCAGTGGACCAGTGGTCAACGCATGTGAATAGGCAGTTAAAAAAGAAGAAAGATAAAAACTGTCAACAACTACATGAAAAAAGTTCCATGTCACTAAAAAAGAGAAAAATAGAAATTAAAACACTAATGTTTTTACCTCATACCCATCAAACTGACAAAGATGGTAGAAGGTAGAAATGGTCATTGCTAGAGGGGCGGTATGAGTACAGGCCTAACTGTCACTCATAATAAAGCATTGTTGGAGGAATTTGAAAAAGGGTCAAACTCTTTGGAAAACAATTTGCATTTATAAGAGAAATGTCACTAACCTGCCTATATCCTTTGATCCAGAAATTCCACTGTATTCCAACAAGCTTCTTACCAGTCATCAGGGGGCCATCTCCAGTCATCATGATCTATATCTGGCCACTGGACCCAGATGGTTCCAGAGAAGAAAGTGAGGCTGGTGACTTTGCACAGTCCTCCCTTACTTAATACTGTCACTGTACTATGCAGCATACAAAAAGAGACAAAAGACAGTCCCTGCCCTCAATGAGCTTACAAACAAACACGTACAAACAAGATATATATGTAGCTTTTATAAATAGAATAAATGGAAAGTAAGTTAGAGAAGAATTAAGAGAGGTTGGGAATATATATATATATCTTCCTATAGAATGTAGAAGAAAACAAAGACAGCAATAAATAAATAGAATTCAAGGTTAATACAATGACCAGGGAAGGTGATCTGATAAATGCTTATTCAAGCATACTTCCTAACTTTCTGTTAAGAAATGTTCATCCAAATGCTCCATGTGCTATCAGTCCCAATCATTGTCAAAGAAGATATTGTTTAACTATTTTATGAGGGGGAGTATAGGTAAAGATGACTGATGTTTACTGGCAAGAAGTTGTTGTGTCTTAACAAAATATATACTTTTTTAAATCAACACAAAAGTTTCCATTTTCAAGAAAATTAAGAACATATAATAAACTAAAAGCCATAACTATATAAAAGCCTTACAATTTCAGGTTAGTTAAATGTACTAATGTCTTTTTGTTTATACTTTATAATTATTTTTCTTCTTTCATATTTTAACAACCTTTAGTGTCAAAATAGATTTTAAAGATAATAACAAAGTATATGCTAAAACACAGTAATTTAAGGAAGGAGGAAGAACATTAACAACTGAAGGAATCACAGAAGGTTTCATGGAGAGGTGATGTCTGAATAGTACCTTGAAAGCAGAGAATTCTGAGAAGTGGAGGAAAAAGTAAGATGAGGTGACAGGTTGGGGGAACAGAATGTCATGAAACAAACAAAAATTAAAAAAACAGGCAAGATTACTCTAATTTCTCATTAGCCAAGCTGGAGTACACACTTGTTTAGAATGTGGTACATACCCCCTATGGGGAGAAAGGAATAAGCATTTATATAATACCTACTGTGTGCTAGGCATTGTGCTAAGTACTTTACAAATATTATTTCATTTGATCAAAGTGTCTTGTATACAGGTGTTAGGATATCTGTTGTGTCCAGATTTTTCTACAATGCACATCTTGTCAAAAATAAAATAAAATAAAAAACACAGAAAGCTATAGAAGTAAAGGCATGAACATAAGAGTTACTTGGGTGTTGCTTAGATTGGGCTGGCTTCAGCAGCTGGACATCTTCCTGGACACAGCAACAGCTGGACAATGTCTTCCTGAACCCAGGAGGATACAGCTTGAGGTATAAGAGAAAAGCATCAGAGAGGAGCTGAAATATATGCTTCTTTATTTCAAGTCTCATGAAAAAGGGCAGTTTTAAAATAGTCACCTAAGCCAAACTGGCTTGTCCACTGACTTGTACAAATACAGGGAAGAAGAACATGGAAATCTGAGTTCCAGTTTTGCAGGAGCATTTAAATTATGAAGAGTTAATGAGAATGTAACCTGTGGCCCAGAATTGAAGTTCTATGCCTTTCATGATCTGGATTCAGTCTTTGAGGGAATTTTCACAAATCCCTTTCTTTGGCTCATGCCCCCTTAAAGGATTTCGCATGGGAATGTCAGATTCATTTGGCTCATTTTATATTGGCAAATGACAGAAATCTCATATTTTCTAAACTGGGACTAGCACAATACTCTGCATATAGACATTTAATCCATAAATGTGAATTGAATTGAACTGTTCTATATCTAAATTTTGTCTCCCTAGACAAGAGAATTCCTTCAGTCCAGAGCCTGTGCCTTTTCCTCCCCTTTCTCCTGCAGTGGGATGAGATCACACACACACATATATACACACAGGAGTGGGACTAAATGGAATGGGAAACAGGGCAATATGGTATAGAAAATGTTTAACAAGATATCAGGGTTCAAATCCCATCTGAAATGGTTACCAGCTGTGTCCCCTACCCACATTGAACCTCAGTTTCCTTACCTGTAAAATGGGAATGTAAGACCTGTTGTACTTACCTCCCAGAGTTTTTGTGAGCATCAAATGAGATTGTGTATATAAAACATTGTGGAAATCTTAAATCATTTAAATAATGCCATCTGTTATTATTACTTATCAGTGAATGTTTTGTTGGATTTATGGGGGCATTGGAGAGAACTGGAGGGTGAGAGGGAAGAAAGTCTGGAGGCCAGAAAGCCAGACGTGATATTTCTCTTACTTGACTATCTCCGTTGTGTCTATGGAACCCAACGGCCCCATGGGTCTCATTACTGCCCAATCTCCTATCCTCCCATCAACGCTCAAATTTTCAGCCCTTTTTCCAGAGGTTTCAACAAAAGAAAGCACACGCCTAGTATCAGTTCCACATTTTAATTTAATTTCAGGGTTCATTACAGATTAGTAATTAAAGACACAGAAGCTGTTCAGCCTCACCAGTATCAGTTCAGTATTTTGGGGTCTGAAACTCTGCCTTTGGTCCTCTTCTAGTTACTGGTTCCTAACTGCCCAACAGGGCAGCATCTAAGAGACATAGAATGTCAGGACTAGAAGAGGCCAGGGGTCAGAGGCCTGAGGTCAGAGGTCAGAGCAGGAAGGGCCCTACAACTCCATCTCTAGTTCAGCTCTCTCATTGTTCTTCAGTTCCACTCCTCATGACCCCATTTGGGGCTTTCTTGGCAGAGATGCTGGAGTAGTTTGCCATTTCCTCCTCCAGCTCATTTTACAGATGAGGAAACTCAGGGAGAATTAAGTGATTTGCCCAAGGTCACACACTTAATATGTGCCTGAGGCTAGATTTGAACTCAGGTCTTCCCAACTCTATGCCTGAAACTCTTTCCATTCTGCCACGTGGAATTATGAAGGAATCACATGCAAACATTTTCAGAAATAAAGCAGTTCCAGATAAAGTTTCAAATAAGTATATAAAGTGGAGGAATCACTATCCCCATTTTATTGATTTGAAAACAAAGTGGAAGAGATAGCAAAATGACTTTCCCCTGGTTGCTTTTATCGCCAGGACTAAGTCCCTTTTCATTGTTGTTTAGTCATTTTAGGCATGCCTAAATCTTCATGATCCTATTTGGAGTTTTCTCAGCAGAGATACTGGAGTAGTTTGTCATTTCCTTCTCCAGATCATTTTACAGATGAGGAAACTGAGGCAAACAGAGTTAAGTGGCTTACACAGTTAGTAAGTGTCTAAGACCAAATTTGAACTCAGGTCTTTCTGACTCCAAACTCAGTGCTCTATCTACTTACCCCACCCAATCTTTTCTTACAACAAAACCCTTCAAAGATCAAGAGAGGGATGAAATGGAGGCTTTTGTAGCTAGTTATGTGGTACAGTCATTTGGCTGTGAATTCCTTGAGGGCAGGAATGGTCTTTTGCATTCCTATATATTCCTAGCACTTAGCACATAGTAGATATATTGCTTCTGGCACACAGGAGGCACTTAACAAATTCTAGTTGACTGATGAAGTCAGGGGCACTATTCCATTGAAAAAACACTTCACTGGGCTGACTGGGTGGTACAGTGAATAGAGCACTGGCCCTGGAGTCAGGAGGACCTGAGTTCAAATTTGGCCTCAGACACTTAACACAAAAACTAACTGTGTGACCTTGGGCAAGTCACTTAACCCCAATTGCCCTCCAAAAAGCAAAAAAAGAAAAGAAAAGAAAAGAAAAGAAAAAATACTTCCCTTATTGATCTCATACATTATAATTCCCTTTGCTTGCTTAACCTAAAATTCTCAGCTCTCTAGGGAGATGGCTAACAGTTCTGACGGTCTCCAAACGACCTATGTATTTGATACAAATTTGTAATTTTATAGCACTTTTAGGTTTCTGAAATTCTTTTCTCAAAATAATCATCTGTGATACAAGTATAATTATTCCATTATATACACAGGAAGAGAAAAGTTCAGTGACTTGCCTAGCTAGTAAGGTTGGTAAGACCCAAAGCCCAGGTCTTTTGACTCCCCCCTCCACTGTTTATTCCACCAAGTCACCCTGCTTCCCAAATACTGAATTCTGGGAGTCAATGTGATCCTGAGGGCCCTGGAGGATGGCATTGAAATCCTTTCATTTTCTGTATTAGCTTGTGAGACTTGTGAGGCTTCTCTTCTGTACCTGCTTCAGCAAAAAGACTAAGGGAAGAAGTCTGAACTAAAACCAGAGAGACCTTGACATTACAAGATAAAGGGATCTAGAATACCTTAGGTAGGGGAAACAGGTATGGGAAACAAATAGCAGCAACAGAAACACCCAAAAGGTCATAGGAACCAAATCCAAGAAGGGAACCGGTCAATAATGCAGGACTGTAGTTATTTGTACACCAATGCACAAAGAATGGTTAGCCAGACAACTGACCTAAGGACCCTAATGCAAGAAAGTAAATTTTACCTCATACTGCGACTCAGGAAGAAACAAATGACTAAAATATGACTCTAGAAGGATAAATCTTTGACAGAAGGAAGGGAAGAATTGTCTATTAAGATTATCACCATGAGGAAATTCAGAAACCAAAACGGGGAAGCATGGTAAAAGACATCTGAGGGAGGATCACTGAAGACAAAAATAGGAGCAATATTACCATTGATTTATACAGCATACTACCTGGAAGGAAAGAAGAAACAGGTAAATCTAGGAAGAAGATGACAAACCTGACACAGAGGCATAATATAGGGGGACTAATAATAGGGGACTTCAATTATCTGCATGTATGCTAGAACTCTATCAAAATGAGAGAAGTAAATAACTTCTTCACTAGAATGAGCTCTGCAGCTCTTACTATGTATAGAAACTACAACCATCCCACCGAGACTTCATTGAGGAGCTGTGATCTGAAATGTTCTATTCATCTGCCTTTTTCTCTAGAGCTGTACCAACCTAAGGAATTATAGCTGGGCTCATTACCCATGATTAGAAATCTTATTTTCCTAATCTTAGTGATACTAAATCTCTGGATACATAAGAGTAAATCATACCCTGCCCCTTCCTTCCAAGTCCTGCTGCCTATTCTCTCATTTTCATCTACTTTGACCCTACTTTTTCAGTGACCCTCTCCAAATCTAACTATCTTTTCCATTGGGCCCTCTGAAACTTATGTCCCATAATAAGCTTCCATTCATTTTAGATCTCTTCCTTTCATGGTTCCTCCATTTTCAAGCACTATTGGAACATGACATTTTATTTATAGCCATCCTTTCTAGTACTGATTGTATACTCTACAAGATGCTGGTCCCATAAAGAATGTTGGAATGTTTCTTCATCTCTCTCTTATCTCCTAGTTCCCTCCCCTATAAACACGCCTAAGTCTCTCCACATTTAAAAAAAAAATTATTTAAACCTTGCCATCCCTCATTACTACTAGTTATCCTATATCTCTCCCTCTTTTTTCCAACCAACCTTGAAAAAACATACCTAAACTCATTGTCTCCATTAATCCTCTCCTCTTATCTAATCTCCTGTAGTCTGGCTTCCAACCTCATCATTCATCTTAAACTGCTCTCTACAAAGCTACCAATGATCTCTTATTTGTCAAATCTACTAGCCTTTTTGTCAATCCTCATACTACTTGACGCATATAACATTTATCAATATGAATTCTCCTTTCCTCCTGGATATTCCTAACTTTTTATACTGCATTTGTGGTTCTCCTTCTGCCTCTACGACTACTCCTCTAGAATATGCTTTATTGTATTACCATCTAGGTCACCCTCTAACAGCTTGTAGGCCTAGGATCTCTCCTGGGCCCTCTTCTCTTTCATATCTATACCCTGTCAACTCAGTGACCTCTTCAGCTCTCCTGCATTTAATTACCATCTCTACACAGATAATTCCCAGATTTATATATCTAGCCCTAGCCTTTCTCCCAAAATTCTGTATCATATCAACAACTGCATTGGAAATTTTGAACTGAATGTCACATGAGTATCTTGAGCTCAACACACTCAAAAAAGAATTTATCATTTTCTTCTCAAAATCCAAATGAGATATTTGTAAAGCACTTTTTAAAAAAACTCAAATGGCATTAAATGTATAGAGCATATTGTATAGTTCCTGTCACATAGCAGGTATTTAAAATAAATTACATTTCCCTCCCTTCTTCCAAACCTCCCTATAAGGGCAACTATGCTTCCTTTCACTCAAGGTTATAACTTTGGCATCACCTTAATCTCCTTAGTCTCATTCACCCTACACATCTAAACAGTTGCCAAATCTTATTTTTACCTCTAAATATTTTATATATGCCCCCTCCTCGCAATTCACATAGTCACCAACCTAGTTCACTTATTGCCTAGTCTACTAAAATAGCCTTCATCCACTCAAAATAACCTTTTATCTGTTTTTTTAATGTGTTTTCATATATTGTACTATATGTGCATGTGTGTGTGTGTGTGTGTGTGTGTGTGTGTGTACATCTTCCTAGCCAAAATATGAGCATCCTGAGGACAGAAAAAGTATTCCTTTTGTCTCTGTGTTCCTAGCACCTTGGAAAGTGCCCAGCATATGGTAATTATTTAATGTATTATTGATTGATCAACAAACTTATTGATTGATATATGTCATTCATTGATTGACTGAATAGCTTCTTAACTTAGTAATTTTATCCTTTAAAAGTTAGAAGAAGTAACAAGAGGAAACATGATTCTGGATCTGATTTTCACTAATAAATAGAAATTGGATGACGTGGTAGAAAAAATGGGAAATTTGGGAGAAAGAGTGTACTCTATCCTGTAGTTTTTGATAAAGGAATAAAGAACCTGCATTTAATAAAGAAAATATAACCTGCATTCTAGATTTTGGTGAATAGATTTCAAAGGGTTTAGAGAAAGAAGAGGAAGGAAGAGCCCATCAACCAAATATGTATAAAGTGGGATAGCAAACTCTCGAGAATAAAAGATGGGAAAAAATTCTGAAGAGGAGACAAACAGGGTTATTTCTAAACTGAGAGGTGTGATTGCATAGGGAACTCACTTGAAAAGTTGATTTTAGACAACTTGCCATAGTCCTTGATACAGTAGCATTTTGTGGGATTTTATCTCCAATTGTTAGATTATTAGTTATAGTTCTATGGACACCAAATCATTTTCTGATTCAGCCAACCCCGAATGTTCAAAAAGAGTATGAAGGTCACTTAAAGCTGCGATGATCAGAGAAAGGCTCAAGGTTAAAAAACAAAGAGCCATTTGACTCATCCTTTAAAAATGGATAAGCTCTGTCAACTGGTAGCAATTAGGAAGGCAGGCATTCCAGACATGGGACATAGTATTCTACCACTGTGTTATTCTTGGACCACTCATGTCCTTGCTCATAGCTCAAGTCTCCCCATCTGTAAAAGTAAAAGCTTGAGCTGCATGACCCCTTATGGTCTCTTTTCAGCTTGGAAATTCTCAACTTCTATGATTCTATTGGATTTCACCTGGGAAAGAATCCAAGTCTACCAGCTATGCTCTTGAGGTCTTTATTAAAGAGTCCAGTTCTCTACCCTTCCCCCCAACCTTCATTGTTATTCCAACCCAAAAGGCTTTTCCTTTCCATTGTCCCTGAATACTGCTCTTGCTTAAAGGGGAGGAAAATAAAGTAGAACCATACAGCAACTCAATTAATTCTTCATCCACCACTCTAATAAAATCAATTTGGAGCATAGGCATGCGATGATGCTGACATCATAACACGGTAATTAGAAACAACTTTCATCTCACCGTTTCCTTTGAAGATTGTAATAGCAATTAATTAAACATGCAATACTGCTCTGAACTTTCCCAATGTTCAATGGGGAAATTGGATGAGACATTGGAGATAAGGAGAGGGAAGTAAAGAAGGAAGAAGGATTTGACCTCCACTTTAGATCCCTGCAGAAATCAGTCAGGGAGCATATTCTTTGAATAAGTCCTGGGGCAGGAACTTTATTTTCTCTGGGACACCACTGTATCCTTTAAGAGGTGAGGACAAAGTTTTCCAAGGTCTTAGGACCCTACAATGAGGTCCATTTGACCTCTTCTGGGTGTTCTGGTGTTTGGGGATGTCCATCCGATAAAAGGCAATGGTTGACAGAGAAGAAAGATGACAAGAACCAGCCTTTATCCTCAAGCCTGCCTCATTCCACAATCAGGGTCCACAGGACCAAATCAGTCTGGTGGAATGAAAAGTATACTGACTCTGGAGTCAAAGAACCTATGTTTAAATTCCACCTCTGATATTAATTATGTATGTGACTTTGAGTAAATCATTTAGCATTCCTGAGCCTTAGTTTTCTCATATGTCAAATTAAGAAGTTGGAAGAAATAGCTTCTGTGCTCTCTCAAAGATCTAGATTGATGAGCCAATTGGTTCCTACCCTTGGAGACAGGTTAAGGGACTTTGCAAGTGGCCACCAAGATTTCATCTTCCAAACTCCTTTAAACTCCAAAGCTGAGGTCCTGAGATCCATAACCTCAACCGTTGATTATGACTGGCTTCCTGAGTTCAAAGACTCAGTGGTCCTAATTTTGGGTTATTTTTTCACCCTCCACTTCTGCTGCCATCACTATATCCTTTTCCTGCATCTACTTATTTCCTTCCCTTCTAATACCATCTAACTAGAAGCAAAATGGGACATATCCGACCCACACTGGAGCAAAAATTCTATAACCTTAACATCCAATTCTAGGTAAATTTGATTTTTATCACGAATACATTTTGTTGGCTTGTTTTGTGGCCAATAAATTCAATTTGATTAATTTTACCAAATATGTTAAACACATAGTATGTGCAAGGTACTAAATTAGGTACTGGAGACCCAATGGCAAAAATGAAAAGTAGTCTCTGTCATCAAGGACCCTGGGAGACAAAACATAAATAGGTAAGTACATAACAAGATAATTTGAGGAATAAGAAAAGACCCAGAGACTTGACAGCTCAAAGCATCAGGAAGAGGTGGGCTGTGGGATAGATTGTGAAAACTGGCTCTTCTGGAAATGAGTGGGGAGTAGGGACCTTCAGCAGCTAGGTGACCCATTGGATAGAGCATGGGGCCTGGAATGAGGAAGACCTGAGTTCAAATCTGGCCACAAACACTTATTACTTGTGTGACTCTGGGCAAGTCACTTAACCTCTGTTTGCCTCAGTTTCTTCTTTTGTAAAATAAAAATATTAATAGTGCCCATCTCCTAGGGTTATTGTAAGGTTCAAATAAGATAATAATTGTAAAGCCCTTGGCACAGTGCTAAGCACACAATAAGAATATAGAAATGTTAGCTGTTACTATTATCCACGGAAGAAGAAGGGCTGACCTGTGGGTGGCTCATTGTGAGGGTGAGATACAGCACCCCCAAACTTCACTACTCTCCCCTCTCCATCTAGCCTGGAGACACTGCTACATGTTCAGTGGGAACAAAGGCAAGATTTGATCAGAACCTAAAGGATTTTTTTTGCCTGGATTAAGTAACACAAAATTTGTTGACACTTTGTATTCACTTATCTGTGTATGTGTTTCACAGTTTGTTACGTGACAAATAAAGAAGTACAAAGAAGAGCCCAAGGGAAGGAGCTTATCAAAGGAAAATATGATCAAAAAGGAAGATAGACAAAAGCAAGGGAAAAAGGATGAAATACTCTGTGCCACTGGTAATCTCAGGATATCAGAAAAAAATCAAGGCAGCCCCACCCCAGCATAAGCTTTCTTCCACTATATTTGGAGGGGGGGGGATATGTACAAAAAATTAGTCAGCTAGATGGCTCAGTGGATAGAGAGAGTCAGGAAGACCTGAGTTCAAATCCAGCCTCAGACACTTACTGTGTGACCCTAGGCAAGTCACTCAACCTCTGTTTGCCTTAATCCACTGGAAACAGAAATAACAAACCACTCCAGTATATTTGTCAAGAAAACCCCATGGATTGCAGGATCCATGGGGTCACAAAGAGTTAGACACGACTGAACAACAACAATGAAAAAGAGTTATACAGAGTAGTCACCGTGAAGGAGCAACTATCTGCATAAGTGAGGGGTTCATCCACCTCAGAGAACATACATCCATTTGAGGATCTGAGGATTTTAGCATACATCTTATATCCCCTCCAGTAGCATGACCATTCTCCTGAAAAAGACTGTTTCCCTGTTTTGTATAACTACACATGTATAACCTGTGTTGAAATGCTTGTCTTCCCAGTGGGGATGGGTGAGGAGGGAAGAAGGGAAAGAATCTGGAAATCAAAGGTTTAAAAACAAATGTTTAAAAATTGTTTTTACATGCAACCAGGAAATAAGATATATAGGCAATGAGGTATAGAAATCCATCTTGCCCTACAAAAAAGTAAGGGGGAAGGGGGAAACGGAAAGGATGGGGGTGACATAAGAGAGGGAAGATTGGGGTAAGGAGGAATCAGTGTGCTTGCCATCCTGGGGGGGGGGGGTAGGGGAGAGATGGGGAGAAAATTTAGAACTCAAAATCTTGTGGAAAGGGGCGGCTAGGTGGCGCAGTGAGTAAGAGCGCTGGCCTCAGAGTTGGGATGACCCAAGATCGAATCTGGCCTCAGAAAATAAGCACCCACACACAAATAATGACTGGCCGTGTAACCTTGAGCAAGTTACTTTACCCCAATTGCTTTATAAAAAAAAAAATCTTGTGGAACTGAATATTGAAAAGTAAAAATAAACAAAATATGGAATAACAAAAAGACTATTTCCTTTTTTCTTTGTATCACCAGAACTGAACACAGAACCTGGTACACAGTAGATGTTTAATTAATTAATTAGAATTCACTAATAGATTTCTGTGTTCTATTTTACTAATTACACATTTATTATATATTATTATAAAATGATGTGGTAATTATCATTAATTAATTAAAGCTTGTTTATTTTTTTTAATTGAAACCATTCCGGGGGCAACTGGCCCAGATTATCCCTTTAATGGCTGGGTAAGGATGGGCAAGAGCAATTGCAGTGCCATCTAAACAAAGCAGAGACTTCAGCACAAGGCCCTAGGCAGGAAAAGCAGGGTGGGGTTGGGATGAACTCCCTCTAGCCTTCTATCTGGTAGCTTCCTCTTTTACCTGACTTCTTGCCAGCTTATTGCTGAGTTCTGTTGTTAAGCTGTGGAAGGACTAGAGACACTGTGGGTGCCTTCTAAATCCAGACCTGGGGCCCTGGAACAACACCACAGTGACCCTGCTATCAGAATCCCCCCAATTGTTTGAGCCCTCCCACCCAGACTACCCCCAGAGTTTAACTGCTTTGTGCTTATTAACTTTATATTTACACATATAGATACAGATACACTTATTGTCTCCCCCTTAAAATGTAAACTCCTTAATAATAATAAACAGTTAGCACTTACATAGTGTTTTAAAATTTTGCAAAGTGCTTTACCAATACAGCCTCATTTCATCCTTACAACAAACCCTAGGAAGTAGGTGCTATAATTACCCTCAATTTATAGATGAGGAAAGTGGCAAAGTGACTTGCCTAGGGTCACAAAGCTAGAAAGCATCTGATGCCATATTTGACCTCAGGTCTTCCCAACTAGGTTCAGTTCTCTATTCACTGTACCAGCTCATTGCGTGACAATGTTCAAAGCTGGGAGGAAGGAGAATGAGGGACTGGGGGTAGGGGTGAGGGTGTTTCATTCTTTGTACTTATGTCCTTACTGCCTAAGATAGTGACTGGAACTTAATAAATATTTGATTGATTGACTCATCAGAACTCTGGGCAGACATAGCCAGATAAGGTCAGGTAAGTGGCTGGTCATGTCCACTTGGGCTAATTCTTCATGAATGAGTGGTGCCAAATCCTCTAAAAATAACCCATCAGGGAAATATAGTCCATGCTGAGTCCTAACTTGTGGTCCCAAAGGAGTCGATTTCTTCTGCCAAAGTCCTCAGCTTTCATTGGAGCCAACTAATCTCTTAGATGGTAATCTCAAGTAACATCCAAAAGTTCCTTGGACCCCTCAAACTACCTTCTGACATTATCCAAGAACTTATTTTCTGGAGGTATAGGGTGGGCCAATGGGCAACTGACTTTGCTAGATTATATACCATGAAGACCACATTGGCAGGGTCATAGGGAATCCTTCTGGGTTGAATAACTTTCAATGGGCCAAGAATATTGGGAGTTTCTTACCAGGTAGGTGAATTATAGAGGACACACAGGGCCAGTTAGAGACTAAGCATTGTGCTAAGCACTAGTAATACAAATACAAAAGTGTGACAAGTCTTGTCCTCAAAAAGTTCATATGCTATTGGGGAAAGTAACATATATAGGGGAGTACTGGTCAAGGGGAAGGGCGTTATGCTCTGGTGAGTAAAAATGATGGTGGGCTATGAAATGCATTGACAGGCATTCCAGAGGCAATGGTAGCACTCTGGTTATAGTTGTTAGAGAAAGGAGAGAGAGAGAGAGAGAGAGAGAGAGAGAGAGAGAGAGAGAGAGAGAGAGAGAGAGAGAGAGAGAGAGAGAGAGAGAGAGAGAGAGAGAGAGAGAGAGAGAGAAAGAGAGAGAGAGAGAGAGAGAGAGAGAGAGAGAGAGAGAGAGAGAGAGAGAGAGGAGGGAGAAAGGACATATGGATGGACAGCATCCAGATGGAAAATGGCCAAGGTGAAGGTTACATCTTTCTAGAGAATCCTGACCTACATTCTCCAGAAATCTGTTTCATTTTTTGCTGCAACTCAGATGTCACCCAGAGCTCTACATCAGAGAAGTGGGGTAAGGAAGAGGGTAGCAGTGCAGCAGATGTCTTTGTTGTCAACCAAAGGAAGTGAAAGAAGATACTCGTAAGACAAGTGACTGAGGCTGACTCATACCAATGACTGATGCCCATTACTCCTTATAGGTCAATTCATGTGTATGTTTTCTTCCCACCTACAATCAGTGTGGTAGAGTGGGAAGAGCGCCAGGAGACCCTAGTTCAAGTCCTACTTCTGAAATTGTGATCCTGGACAAGTCACTTAATCCCTCTGAAGCTCACTTTCCTCTTCTATAAAACGGGAACAATAATATGCACACCAACACTTATCTCACAAAGTTATGAAGTTGAAATGAGATATTGTACTTTTAAAAATGCAAAACTTATATATATATATATATATATATATATATATATATATATATATATATATATCCCCAGGTGGGATCAGGAAGAGCTGGTCATGAAAAATGACTGAACAACACATGCCAGGAATTATGCTGGGTGCTGAAGTTATAGAGACAAACGCAAAGCTTTTCCTGCACTCAAGGAGCTGGAGCTCTCTTTCTACTACAAGAATCCATGTGGCTACAGATAAATACAAAATGCACACAAATTATTTGGAGAGGAAGGACACAACTATTGGAGGGTTCGAGAAAGACTTCACCTTAAAGGGTGGCCTTTAAGGTGAGTCCATCTTAGAAGGAGCACTGAAGATTTCTAGAAAGGGAAATGAAGAGGAAGAGTATCAAAGTCAGAGGGGAGAAGTGTATCAGATCAAGGGCAGTATGCCTGGCCTAGGTCAGAATACATGTTTGGAGACATTTGAGACTTACTGTCATTTTCTTAATCAATCAATAAACATTTATTAAGTGTCAACTAACAAATACTTATACCTGAGAAGTGACATCCAGACTCTACTCAAAGGATTCCAATAAAAGGAACTCATTGCCTTCAGAAGAAGCCCATTCCCATTTGAACCATTTCATGGTTAAGAAGTTCCTCCAGGCCTGGCATCCTAATTTTTCCTGGGACCAGGAATGGCAGGTATTACATCCTTTGCCCTCTTCTGCTCAAAACACATTACAACCAGATTTGGGATCTGTCCAATTGGTCTCTCCACACCAAATGGATTAGACTTTTTACTTCTATGCACAACTTACTCCTAGACAATCAGGCAACTGGGTTTACTGAGTCATCCCTGACTAACTAAAGGTTTTGCTAAATTGCCTCCCACCATCAGACAAATAAGAAATGCAAATCAATAAATCTGTCATTTCCCATCACAATTAGAACCCTTTACCTAGACACAGAGGTCACCTCTAAGGTTCACAAAAACAATACATTCTTCATGAAGAGCAATAACCTTTTACAGCTATGTAGGACTATAATTCTCAGAGAATTTTAACAACCATTCTCTCACTTGAGTCTCATAAAGCCCCGGTGAGAGAACTGAAACAGGGATTATTACATCCATTTGACAGATGACGAAATTGAGGTTCCTGACATTTGGGATGGATGGTTCACATGAGCCATGAAGGACTTAGGGAAACCTAGCCCACCTCACTTAGAGTACAGCATGGGGAAAGAATTCTTGTAGATTCCCAATGGAGAGACAACTTACATTCCTGATATCACTCTACTTCCTGTCTAATTTCAACTTCTAGAAATTGTAGAATTTGAGAATGTCAGAATTTAGAGTTCATCTAGTTTCTTGTTCAGTCCCTCATTATCTCTCTTCTAAGCTATAATGCAGCCCTCCTAATTGGACTCCAAGCTTCCAATTACTGCCCTATCCTATCTATTGCCTACAAAGCTGCCAAACTAACAAGAGTCATATGATACATAATTCTTGCTCCTAGAGTGAATTCAAGTGGGTGTAGGGATAGAAAATACAAAAGAAGACCATTATTGTGTGTGGTTGAAGTAGAGACAGAGGCCATGGAAGTCAAGGAGGTGAAGAACCTGGGATGCTCAAGTTACTCAAAAGGATCAGGAGTTGGAACCAGGGTCTAAACTTATTGAAAAGGACGCAAAGCTCCTCCAAGTCCATAGAGGAGCAAATCAAAGAACTGAGCAGGATAGAGGTGTGGTGATTGCTGGGTGACAGTCTCAGAAGAGGGGTTTGAAAGAATTAGTGGGGAACAAGGAGTAGGGACCAACTTGTCCTGGCTTTGAATGTCAGAGAGTGAGAGAAAGAGCAGATAACCTTGGAAAAAACGTCTTTCCTCAAGAGAGACGTGTCTTTAGGTTTTAGCCAAGCCCCACAAGATGGAAAAAAAATGTATAAGAAAGAGGGTTAGGATCATAAATTTAGAGCCTGAAGTTATGTTAGAATCCATTAAATCCAACCTCCTCATTTCACAAAGAAGGAAACTGAAATACAGAAAAGTTAAGGGATTTGCCTAAGGTAAATTATATGTCTCAACTAGCAAATTACTCCAAGTCAGGTCCCTTCATTCTAAACCCATCCACTTTTCCACTTCACCACAATAGAGGAAGCGTGCAGAGGATGCTGCAGAAATGGAAAGTAGGGAAAGATAGGTGAGGGCTGAGTTTACATTGGGAATAAGAGAAGAACGGCCTAACTATACCTGGCACTGATTCTAGATTTCTCACCTTCACCACCAGCACCACCACTACCACCATCATCATCATCATCATCTTCACTAGCACCTACTACATGCCAAGAACAGTGCTAAGCACTTTTATAAATATCTCGTTTGATCCTCACTATAGCACTGGCAGGTAGGTGCTGTTATTATCCCTATTTTGCAAATGGGGAAACTGAGGTAAACAACAGTTGAGTAACGTTACCCAAAGTCACAGAGCTCATAAGTGTTTGAGGCTGGGTGTGAACTCAGGTCTTTCTGACTTAAGCACCCTATCCACTGCACTACCAAGACATCCCACAAGGCAATAATACACAGACTAGGCTGTCTACTGGGTCTATAGAAAGACCCAGATCCTGGTGAGAAAGCAGTCAGGAAGAATATATATATATATATATATATATATATATATATATATATATATATATATATATATTGGCCACATACTCTGGAATGTGAATATGAGGCTGAGCCAGAGAACTGATGAGGAAGAAAGCTAGTGCTATAGGGAAAAGCAGGAAGTAAGTTCCCCTAGAATGAATTCCATCTTCTGGGATGTTGATATATGGAGAAGAACCCTGCCAATGCACACCAAGTCTGGTACTATCTAAAAAAAAAAAATCTGCCATTTACCCATCCCAAACTCCCAGCTACACTTAGTAGTATAAGCATGGAATCAGACGTGGCCCTGTTTCTTCCTCTTCCATTTTCTCCAATGGCTTCTCTACAAGACGTGTCCACAAAATAAAAATCCCTGGGGAACATTGGAGCAATGAGTACAGACACACTCAAGTACATGCAATCCCCAGGTCCACCAAGTCTCTATGGCAAAGCCTAGGAATAGGGGATAAGAAGGGAAGCTGTCTAAACTGAGGCTACACTAAGGTCCGGTCTTACCCATCCAGGCATGGCAATAGCCTGAGGATCAAACCTGCAGCCTTCTGTCTCTTTCATGCTGAATGGATTTGGGTTCCTCTCAGTCAGATCTCTGGTTTCTGCTTCACTCTGCTAACAGCAACCCTCTTAGTCAGGCATCAGAAATTCCAGGATGGGGCTTTAATTCATTTCTCTAGTAGCAAACAGCTATTGGAATAGTGGCCTGGCCTCTGAAGTCAGGAGCTGCTAGTGTCATTTGATTTACCTAATATTGGAAGGGATTATCAGAGACCTTTTGGGTTTGCACAAACCAGGAGTGGAATGTGTTTGCCTTAATAAATCTTTTCAAAGGTCATTGGCTTTCCCAGGGCATTCTCCTGGCTCTATAGTGAAACTATCAGCTGCGTGGAGGTAAGGGTCAAATGAAGAAAGTGAGGTTCATAGAGGGGAGTGACTTCACCATAGTTACAAAATAATAAACAAAAGCTCAAACACTGGTCACTTGACACCCAAATCCAGTGTCCCATCTACTACTTTTTTTTTTAAGCAATTGGGGTTAAGTAACTTGCTCAAGGTTACATGGCTAGTCATTATTTATGCGTGGGTGCTCATTTTCTGAGGCGGGATCTGATCTCGGGTCATCCAAACTCCGAGGCCGGCGCTCTTACTCATTGCGCCACCTAGCCGCCCCTTTAGGGCAATTGGGGTTAAGTAACTTGCCCAAGGTTACACGGCTAGGTTTTTGTTTGTGTGGATTAAGTGTCGGAGGCCGGCTCCGAACTCAGGTCCTTCTGATTCCAGGGCTGGCGCTCTATTCACTGCGCCACCTAGCCGCCCCTACTACTTTTTTTTTTTATAAAAAGTACTTTTATTTGACATCTGAATAAGTGTTGACTCCTTAGGACACAGGCCTTTGGAATTTTTTCCAACTTATTCACCAGCTTGTTGTACTGTGCCTTTCTCAGAAACATAGATGCCATCCAAAAATTTTCTGATATCCTTGTTTTTGACTGTGGTGACCTGTTGCATCAGGGCAGCCGGTCTCATGAGCACTCTTCGGTTATATTTTTCTCCCAAGAAATTTCTGATTTCAACAAGTGAGCCATTTTCTTCAATAACAACATTGATGGGGAAGTGAGCATACACAGACCTCATCTTGTAACAAAAACCCAGGGTAACGCCTTTGATCATGTTTTGTACATGGCTACAGTTTGTGCGCATGGTTGCAAGTTCTTTTCAATTTCTCCACCACTTGCCATGTGGAGGTGGCTGAACTGCTGTTGTGCCTCAGCGGTCTCTCTGAGATACCTCTGGCAGCTTCAGTTCCTGGCCTGCAGATGGTAGGGAACCAAGTTACCATTCTGAGGGGTAATCACTCTCGCTTTAACCTGCTTGGATCTGGATTGTGGTCTAGAGTGGAGGCCCTGGGGTACATTAGCAGTTTGCCCAAAAAGCCAATGAGGAGAAGAATGCTTTTAAAAGTTTGTTTAGAGGTATTTTTTTTACATGTATTGGAGGAGGTGGAAGCTGGAGCCATGTGGAAGCCCTGTTTCTACTCCGTCATCTTTGCTTCACCCCTCAATGAGCTCTTCTATTATGGACCTGGTATATACAAGGGGATGAAGATTTCCAGGAAAGTTGCTCCATTTCAGAGTGGGGAGAGCAATTGCTTGGCTCCTAGCCATGACAATAATTGCATTTTAAAGTTGCATTATACATGTCATCTTCTCATCTGGTCTTCACAACAACCCTGTAAATTTTTGTTTTTGTTGTTCAGTCATTTTTCAGTCATGTTCAACTCTTCATGATCCCATTTAGGGTTTTGTTGGCAAAGATACTGGGGTGGCTTGCCATTTCTTTCTCCAACCCATTTTCCAAATTAAGAAACTGAGATAAACAAGGTTAAGTGAGTTGCCCAGGGTCACATAAGCTAGTAAATGTCTGAGGTTGCCCTTGAACTCAGGTCTTCCTGACTGCAGGCCCAGCCCTCTATCCACTGTAGCACCTAGTTACCCTAACCCTATAAATTAAGTGCTATTATTATCCCCATTTAACAGAAGAAGAAACTGAGGCTGAGACAGTCTCAATGACTTGCCCAGGGTAAAACTGATAATAAATGTTCAAATAAAATTTGAACTCATCTCCCTGAGTCTAGATCCAGCACTTTCTTCATCATATAGCCTACCTGTCCCAACTAGGAAAGTACCAGTAAGGACATATTTGGTTGGTTTTATGGTGGATCAAAATATCACTATATCAGGGTCAATGTACAGTGTATTCAACTGTGACTTATCAGACCAATGCTAGGTCAGAAGGCTCTACCACAAGTCGGGCACAAATAATCCATATAAACATTTGGAGTGGAGATGTCTCTAAATTTGCACATCTCCCATTTCTTTTGAGCTACTACAGTTCTGTTTTGCTCATAGAGCACAGTACCTTTGATACAGGAATGCCATGCTTAGATGGTCTTGTACCAATGTCTCTCGTATCTCATAATCAATTCCAAAGTTCTTCAGAGGTGCTTTGAGAGTGTTCTTGGATACCTTCTTCTGTCCTCTACCTGAGTGTTTGCCTTGTGTGAGTTCTCTTTAAAATAGTCTTTTAGACAAACAGACTTTTAGCATTCAAATAACATGGCCAGACCTTAAGAGTTGCATTGTCGGGCGGCTAGGTGTCGCAGTGAATAGAGCGCCGGCCCTGGAATCAGAAGGACCTGAGTTCGGAGCCGGCCTCCAACACTTAATCCACACAAACAAAAACCTAGCCGTGTAACCTTGGGCAAGTTACTTAACCCCAATTGCCCTAAAGGGGCGGCTAGGTGGTGCAGTGAGTAAGAGTGCCGGCCTTGGAGTTGGGATGACCCGAGATCAGATCCGGCCTCAGAAAATGAGCACCCACGCATAAATAATGACTAGCCGTGTAACCTTGAGCAAGTTACTTAACCCCAATTGCTTATAAAAAATAAAAAAAATTAAAAAAAAAAAAAGAGTTGCATTGTCTGCAGTAGAGTTTGAATGCTTTTTGGTTCAGTTCGAGAAAGGACTTCAGTGTCCAGTACCTTGTCTTGCCAGATGATCTTCAGAATCTTCCTAAGACAATTCAAATGGAAATGATTCAGTTTCCTGGCATGACACTGATAGACTGTCCAGGTTTTACAGGTGTACAACAATGAGATCAACACAATGGTTCTGTAGACCTTCAGTTTGATAAGTCAGTCTAATATCTCTTTTCTCCTTATGCTTTCCACATATGATTCAGTGTGGGCTGATGCAGAACCTCTGTTTTCTTGGTGTTAATCATCAGGTCAAAATTAGTACAAGCAGCAGAGAATCTATCCATACTCTATTGCATCTGGGCCTCAGAGGCTGCGCTGAATGCACAATCATCTATGAATAAAAAATTGCATGCCATTTCTCCCTGCACTTTAGTATTTGCTTGTAGCCTTTTCAAATTAAATAATTTACCATCCGGGCATAGCTAACCTTGATGCCATTTTCATCTTCATTGAAAAGCATCTGACAACTTCATGCTAAAAAGCATGGGAGTGGGGGAGGAGCCAAGATGGTGGAGTAAAAGCAGGAACTTGCATGAGATCCCACACCAACCACCTACGATACATGTAAAATATGACTCTAAACAAAGTGACGGTGAGAAACAAATCTCCCGCTGAAGGCAGCCTGACAGGCTGACAGGAAGGGTCTGTCACAGGGAGCTGGGAGTTGAGCACAGTCCCACATGAGCCATGTAGGCCCAGAACCGAGTTGGCCCGAACCAGCAGCACAGACCAGCCAGAGCATACTTCAGAAGAGTGAATCACGAGCAGCTGTGGAGGTTTTCAGACTTCTCAACCCATAAATGCCAAAGATAAAGAAAAAGGAAAGTAGGGAACTCTGTTGGGACTAGGTGGAAAAGAGCACTGTCCAGCCCCTGCCCCTGGGACAAGATGTAGTGTCTACATGGCTGCCTCCAGAGCTCCTGGCCTACAGATAATAGGGGGACCAAGTAACCATTCAGAGGGTAATCATTCTTGCTTTGACCTGCTTGGATCTGGGTTTTAGTCTTGTGTGATAGTCATGGGGTGAGGAACCCCAGTGTCCAGAGCTTGTGGTAGCTGTAGAGAGGGCACCCTCCTCAGACCTCTGACAACATCTGTGAAAATTTCAGCAATTTGGGACACAGATTTCTCCACTCTAGAAGCAGAATTCTACCATGGCAAAGACCTCAAAAGTCAAGTAATTGACTGGCAAGATTAACAAGCAGAGGAAGCACAATCAAACCATAGAATCCTTTTTTGGGGACAAAAAGGATCAAAACACAGAACAGAAGAAGACAACAAAGTCAAAACTCCCTCATCAAAAGCTTCCAAGAAAAATATGAATTGGTTATAGGCCATGGAGGAGCTCAAGAAGGATTTTGAAAACCAAGTAAAAGAAGTGGAGGAAAAATTGGGAAGAGAAATGAGAATGATGGAAGAAAAAAAATGAAAAACGAGTCAACAGTCTGCTAAAGGAGACCCAAACAAAATACTGAAAAAAAACACCTTAAAAATAGACTAACTCAAGTGGCAAAAGAGGCCCAAAAAGCCTATGAGGAGAAGAATATCTTAAAAAGCTGAGTTAGCCAGATGGAAAAGGAATTTCAAAAACTCACTGAAGAGAATAATTCCTTCAAAATTAAACTGGAGCAAATGGAAGCTAATGACTTTATGAGAAATCAAGATACTATAAAACAGATCCAAACAAATGAAAAAATAGAAGGCAATGTGAAATATTTCATTGGGGAAACAACCAACCTGAAAAATAGATACAGGTGAGATAATTTAAAAATTATTGGACTACCTGAAGCCATAATCAAAAAAAAAAGGAGCCTAGAAATCATCCTTCAAGAAATTCTCAAGGAAAATTGCCCTGATATTTTAGAACCAGAGGGCAAAATAGAAATTGAAAGAATTCACCAATCTCTTCTTGAAAAAGATCCCCCCAAAAAAACTCCTAAGAATATCAGAGCCAAATTTCAGAGTTCCCAGGTCAAGGAGAAAATATTAAAAGCTGTCAGAAAGAAACAATTCAAGTATTGTAGAAATACAATCAGGATAGCACAAGATCTAGCAGCTTCTACATTAAGGGACTGAAGGGCTTATAATAAAATATTCTGGAGGTCAAAGAAGCTAGGATTAAAACCACAAATCACCTACCCAGCAAAACTGAGTATAATGCTTTAGGGGAAAATATCATCATTCAATGAAATAGAAGACTTTAAAGTATTCTTGCTAAAAAAAACAGAGCTCAACAGAAAATTTGGCTTTCAAATACAAGAAGCAAGAGAAGTATGAGAAGGAAAAAGAAATCATAAGGAACTTATTAAAGTTGAACTATTTATATTCCTACATAGAAAAATGATAATTGTAACTCATGAGACTTTTCTCAGTATGAGGATAGTTGAAAGGAATATATGTGTGTGTGTATACCTACATATATATATGTGTGTGTGTGTGTGTGTGTGTGTGTGTGTGTGTGTGTGTATCGAAGGATGTATGTGTGTATAAATACATATGTGAGTGTGTGTATATGTGTGTACATGTATACATAGACAGAGGGCACAGGATCAGTTGAATAGGAAGGGATGATACCTAAAAAAAATTAAGAGGTGAGAGAAGAATATAAAGGGAGAAGGAGAAGGGGAGAGATAAAATAGGGTAAATCATCCCATATAAAAGAGGCAAGAGAAAACTGTTACAATGGAAGGGAAGAACAGGAAGGTGAAAGGGAATGGGTCAACTTCACCCTCATTGAATTTGGCTTAAAGAGGGAATAACATACACACTCAATTGGGTAGCTTACCCTCCAGGAAAGTAGGGGGAAGGGGATAAGAGGGGGGATTGTTAGAAGTGAGGGCAGATTCGGGGAGAGGGTAGTTAGAAGCAAACACTTTTGAAAAGAGACAAGGTCAAAGTAGAAAATAGAATAAGTGGGGGACGGGATAGGATGAAGGGAAATATAATTAGTCTTTCACAATATAACTCCTATGGAAACATTTTGCATAACTACACATGTACAACCTATATTGAATTGATTGTCTTCCCAGTGGGGGGTGGGTGAGGAGGGAAGAAGGGAAAGAATCTGGAAATCGGAGTTTTTAAAACAAATGTTAAAAAAAGGATTGTTTTTACATGCAACTGGGAAATAAGATATACAAGCACTGGGGTATAGAAATCCATCTTGCCCTACCACAAAGTTAGGGAGGAATGGGGGAGGATATAGGAGAGAGCAGATTGGGGGAAGGGGTATTCAGAAGACTCACTATCTTGGGGTGAGGGTAGGGGAAAGACGGGGAGAAAATTTGTAACTCAGAATCTTGTGTAAATGAATTTTGAAAACTAAAAATAAATAAAAGATTAATTACAGGGGAAAAATTAAAATAAAAAGCATGAGAGCAAATACACAGTTTTGTTTCACTCCTTTAGTGACTGGGAAGTATGAGAAAACTATCCATTATCCAGAACCCATGCAAGCATGCCATCGTAAAACTGATGTACAATATTGATGAACATCTCCAGGCAACCAAATTTTGCTGTGACCTTCCAGTCATTATTGAGTGTATCAAAGCTTTGTTCAGATTGATAAATGATGTGTACAGATCTCTGTTCTCCTCCTGATATTTCTCCTGGAGTTGTTGGATAACAAATACCACATTAACTGTTCCTCAGCCCTTTCCACACTGGTTCTTGAGTAGATGACCATCTTCCAGATGAAGAATCAGCCTATTGAGGAGGACTCTGGCAATAATCTTGCCAGCAATGACTAAGAGAGTGCTCTCACTGTGATTGTCAAGGACAACCTATTTCCTTTTCCTTTTTAGAGATAAACAATGGAGACATCATTGAACTCCTGGGGGATAACCTCCTCTTGCCATATAACCCAGATCTCAGGCAGCTTTTGTGCGAGCAATTGACCCCCTCCCTTGTAAAGATCAGCTGGAATAAAATCAGAACCAAGCACTTTTCCATACAAGAGAAACCTAAGGACATTCAAAACCTCTTCTTCAGTACTAAGTGACCCTCGCTTTTGCTGTTCCTCCCGAGGACTCCCTGCTGTGTCTGATAGTCTTTACCTGCTCTGGCATTAAAGTCACCAGAATTACAAGCTTTCCTCTTTCAGCACATCAGTGATGATGGTTCCTGTGTCTTCATAAATTTTTTCTTTGACTTCATCTGGGTTTGTCATGGTGGGAGTGTACACACTTATGATGGTGGTATGCTGCTTTCCTACAAGTGGCAATCACATTGTCATGAGCCTGTCATTCACTCCTTTTGGGAGGTATACAAGCTTGTTGACTTAGATTAGTTTTGATTGTGAAACCTACACCAGCTTCATGATGCTCCCTATTGATGTGGCCACTCCAGAAAAATATGTTTCCAGTTCCAACTTCAGTAAGCTGGTCTTTGTTTTCCAACCTTGTTTCATTCAAGGTTGTTCTTTGGATATGATGTCTGCTGAGTTCTCTCACCACAAGAGCTGTTTGTCTTTCAGGTCCATTGGACTTCATGTTGTCCATAAGTGAGTGCACACTCCATGTACCAATGGTGAGTGGAATCATTTTAACAAAGATTTTTGTGGTTTTTTTGTGTGTGCTGACCATAGGGTTGGATCCCCACTTGCTTCGGTAAGCAGGCCAAGGTTAGATTAGGTAAAGCAGACAATTTTTAGGGTACTTTTTCTAGACCCTTCCTCATGCCAGAAGGGTTTTTAGATACACAAATAGCTGCCAAATCTCACTGTTGTTTTAGTCCAGTAAGAAGATAACCCTATGGCCTGAGCTGCCTGCCTGCAGGGTTATGACTACAGCTCCCAGTGTAGACCCACCTGTTGCTTTATCACTTGCCTGTTGCCACAGAACTTTATGGTAAGTTAAAATAGTAAAATGGTGTGGCTTATGTTTTTTTTTATTTGTGCATATATTGGATTTAAGTGAGATAGAGTTGTGCAAATTCATCAGTCTCACTCTCTTCCAGAATCACTGGAGTCCAGTGTCAAGAATATGACTGGCAATGGGTCAGTTTACAGTGCATGACCTTGGCATTTTCCATGTCTAACCAAGCTCTAAGTGATCCACAGTGCTTGTTTCATCTGCCTTCATGGGTTTTGGAATAAATTTTTATCATCTGCCTTTCCACAAGGGGAAGTCTTAACATAACTGGGATTGACACCCCACTAACTCACTGATGTATTTAAGACCCTTTGGTTACTCTCAATCTGGTTTATCGCATCTTACAAGGGTATGACTGCTATTCATGCTACTGCTTCTTGGAACCTGGTTAGGAAAGGGCATCTTGAATTCAGTGGACAGCTGGGGTCAATACTCCCAGTAGTCAGCTAAAAAAGTAACTATAAACACAAGGGGCCAAGATATGGAGCCAAGGGAAAGAGTACTATCAGCTCTCCCCTACCCAGACTAAACCAGATTTCTTGCAACAGGTCTAGGCACACATCTATTGATCAATGAATTAGTCAAATGGATTAAATCTTATCCTGACCTTTCAATCTTCTATAAAAGAGAAAGCCAGCCAGAATTCAGCATTATTACAGTGGTGAACCAGGAGACCACCAGACAAGTGCTTTGAAGAGAATTACTTGAAGGGATGAGAGGAATGAAGAGAGAAAGAGAAGGGTCTTGTCTTCCCTGTCCCTCCCCTACCAGCCTTGACCAGAGAAGGGAAGACTTTGTGATTTTTTAAGGATATGAAGATTTGGCCTTCACATCATAGTCCTAGAAGTGTCCCTGGGACAATGACTGAATACAATATCTGCATCATGATTAAGTCCAAATTATACTCTGAGGAAGACAACTTAAGTACTCTACAAGGAGCCCAGAAGAAAGCTAGATCACACTAAAGGGGAACTTTATGATGACCCCACAATGGGGTATAAAGCAGTGGGGTTAAACTCAAATAGAAATGAGAGGCCACTAAATCCTACCTAAAGATCCCTGAGGGCAGCATTTTGATTTAGAAAACTACATATTAAGATTATCTATATTTTATCGTATTTTAACAAAATATTTTGTTAAATATTTCCCAATTATATTTTAATCTGGTTTAGGTTGTTTTCAGAAGTAGTGTTGCAGACTCATGTTTGACATATCTGGTGCTAAGGCCTTCCAGGAGGTGTGAATTATTCCTTTAGATTTACACACTCTGAACTTGAACCCATTTTCCCCTGGATTCTGTAGGTACTTGTCAGAGGATTTGACCCCAGTTTAGGGAAATATTTTGTTGGTTCTATCTACACCACCTTAGTACATACCTGTTTCTAAAAGCTAATTAAGTCTGGCTAATTAATGTCAACTAATGATAATCAATGGAGAAACACATTAAAGGGGCTCATGAGCTAGAAACCTACCTATTCCAAGTTTTATAAGCTTCTTTAGAACCCTAAAGAGAGAACTAGCAACTTCCTTCAAAGGACCTAACCTTCCAGCTGTCTGCTCTCTACCCTAGAAAGGCAAGTGAGGTACAAGCCTAAAGTCTTGGCCCCTACTCCTGGGATCCCTCAATCCTCTTGTCTATTGGCTAATAAGGTAGTGACCTCCATCATCTAAAGATTGGAACATTCCCAGGCAATAGGGAAGGGGAGGAAAATGTATTTTCCTTTGCACTAAACCTAAACCCCTTAACAAGAGATCTGGTTTGGTCTGGGTGGGAGAGTGCTAATACCACTCTCCCCCTTGGCCCCATATCCTGACCCCTTGGGTTCATAAACATTTTCTAGCCAAACCACTAGTAAGTGCTGACCCCAATCTCCCACCAAACACAAGATGCCCTTTCACTAGCCAGACCACATATATGTTTCTATTCAACATTTATGTATAATAAACTCACCCTGTCACCTTTTCCTCACTCCTCCAGTCACTCCTGAAGAGACCTGCCTTTACACCTCTATATACTCTGCTTGGTTTTGTCTTAAGGACCTTCCTGAGACCCTCAGTCTTGTCTCACCTCTCCCTGGGAGTTAGAGGGACACCAGTACCTTTTCCCAAAGCAAAAGAGAGATCAGTGGGATTGGGAATGAAAACAAACTTTTACTCCCTATGTTAAAAGATATATAAAAGGGGTGGCTAGATGGCACAGTGAGTAGAGTGTCAACCCTGGAGTCAGAAGGACCTCAGTTCGGATCTGGCCTCAGACACTTAATGAACACACAAACAAAAAAACCTAACCGTGTGACCTTGGGCAAGTTACTTAACCCCAATTGCCCTCCAAAAAGCAAAAAAAAAAAAAAAAGATATATAATGTTGGAGCAGGTGGAGAACCACTCTACTATCAACTTAGAGGGAAGAATAAGAGGGGGTAGCAAGGTCCCCTTAGGCAAAATTGCCTGTCCCTTGATTTCTCTTATTTTTCATTCTTTTGGTTCTGTTTTATAATATCTTGATTTCTCATAAAGTCATTAGCTTCCATTTGCTCCATTCTAATTTTGAAGGAACTATTATCTTCAGTGAGCTTTTGGACCTCCTTTTCTATTTGGCCAACTTTTCTTTTTAAGGTATTCTTCTTTAACTTTTTGGACCTCTTTTTCCATTTGGGTTAGTCTATTTTTAAGGTGTTGTTTTCTTCAGTATTTGGGGGGTCTCCTTTAGCAAACTGTTGACTCATTTTTCATGATTTTCTTGTATCACTCTCATTTCTCTTCCCAATTTTTCCTCAATTTCTCTTACTTGATTTTCAAAATCTTTTTGATCTCTTCCATGACCTGAGACCAATTCATACTTTTCTTGGAGACTTTTGATGTAGAAGCTTTGCCTTTATCGTCTTATTCTGGTTATATGTTTTGATCTTCGTTGTCTATCTTCTATAATCTGACCCTTTTTACATTGTCTGCTCATCTTTCTAGACAAATACTTGACTTTCTAACTCTCTGTCAAAGTAGGACTCTGCTTCCAATGGGGGTAGAGGTGGGGTTTCAGGGCTTCAGGGCTTTTGTATCATCTGCTCAAGCCCCCATGTCTGTGGACCCAGAGTTCTGGAAGCAGCCGCTGCTACCAGTTCCAGGCCATCTGCTCCAGCATTGTGCTCTGCTCCCAACCCAGTGTGATAGACCCTTCCTGTCAGCCTTCCAGGCCATCTTGGGCTGGATATGTGTTTCATTCTGTTATTTTGAAGGTTCTGCAGCTCTAGGATTTGTTTAGTCATTTTTTTTTTTTAAGCAATTGGGGTTAAGTAACTTGCTCAAGGTTACACGGCTAGTCATTATTTGTGTGTGGGTGCTCATTTTCTGAGGCCGGATTTGATCTCGGGTCATCCCAACTCCGAGGCCGGCGCTCTTACTCACTGCGCCACCTAGCCGCCCCAAATATTTATAGTAGCTCTTTTTTTTTTTTTTTAAGCAATTGGGGTTAAGTAACTTGCTCAAGGTTACACGGCTAGTCATTATTTGTGTGTGGGTGCTCATTTTCTGAGGCCGGATTCGATCTCGGGTCATCCCGACTCCGAGGCCGGCTCTCTTACTCACTGCGCCACCTAGCCGCCCCTGTTTAGTCATTTTTTATAAGTACTTGGAGGTGTTTGGGGGAGAGTTCAAGCAAGTTCGTGCGTTTACTTCACCATCTTGACTCCACCCACCTTGATTTCTCTAAGACAATTTTTTAATGGATCCAATCTTTTGCCATCCTTCACTTTGATGAGAATCATTCCATTTCCCTGTGTCTCTCTCTAGTTGAGTCCCTGTTCTAACTATGGAATAAAGGTGATTATACTAAATACCAAAAACCCTTACATTGAGCATCAATACAACCAATCAAACCTGCTATAAAAACTATTTGTATTTGGGGGCAGCTAGGTGGCACAGTGAATAGAGTACCAGCCCTGGAGTCAGGGGGACCTGAGTTCAAATCCGGCCTCAGACGCTTGACACACTTACTAGCCATGTGACTTTGGGCAAGTCACTTAACCCCAATTACCCTCCAAAAAGAAAAAAACCTATTTACATTTTTATTAATTTCAGTGCATGAATCATCATAAGAATTTTTTCTGTCAGTCCCTTTAAGTCCTCATTAGGAATCTTTTTCCGATCATTCTTATTCATTTTCCTACTTTTATGTTCATAGTTGCTGTCTACTCCATTCTTCCTTGATTTCACAAACATATTTCTGGATTTGTTTGCCTCATACTTGTCCATCTTTGTAGTAATATTCCATTACCTTAATGGATCACAATTTATTCAACCATCCTCCCACTGTGTGACATTTAAGTCGTCTTCCAGGGGTTATTTTTGTAATTACTTATGATGCTGCTAAGAAAAGCTTTGAACAAATAGCTTATTGTCTGTTTTTATTAACAAAACCACGCATACCCATTTCTCTAGGTCTCTGACTCAATATTCTTGTCTCATTGCTGTCTCTCACTTTCTCTCTTTTCCGCAGTATTTCCATGTCTCTATCTTTGTGTTTTTGTCTGAATTTATCAGTGACTTGGATAAAGACATAGATGGCATGTCTATGAAGTTTTCAGATGACACAAAGCTAAGAGGGACAGTTGACACATCGGTTGACAATCAGTATCCAAAAAGATCTTAGTAGGCTTGAACTCTGGGCCAAATCAGATAAGATGAAATTTAATTGTCATAGAGTAAAAGTCTTCTTACAGTAAAAGTATATACTGATATACTGACTGTGTGATTCTGAGCAAATCAATTGCTTTCAATACTGTAGGCAGCCTATCTAAAATTATAAGTTGGAGAAAAGGTTCTGACCAGTATTGGTTTAAAAAAAAGGAATTTACTTACCAGGGAGTTCCCCATAGCATAGGGTCTATGCCAATGAAATAACTTAGTCCTTATCTATACAATAAAATTTTATATTTAGGTAAAAAAAAAACAGCTTCAAGAACACACTATGGAGAAGGTAGGGCTAGAGAGTAATTTGTCCGAAAAATATCTGGGAAAGCTTAAGCTTAATACAAATTAACAATGTGATATGGCAACCAAGAAAACCATTGTGATCTCAGGCTACATTAGGGTTTGATAGACAATATTGCTCCTGCATGCTGCCCTAGTCAGGCCACAACTAGAGTATGCTGTGTAGTCCCAGTTGCCATATCTAAGAAAGTTGGAGAGTGTCCAGAGGAGGGCAACCAGGATGGTGTGAGGACTGGAGGACATGCTCTACAAGAACAATTGAAGGAACTGGGGATCTGTTAGCCTGGAGAAAAGAAGAGGAAAAATCATCTTCAAATATTGAAAGGGCTATTGTGTGGGTGAAGGATTATTTGGCCCAATGTAAGGAAAAAAAAGTCCTACTGAATCAAAATGTTCTAATTCGAAGAGATTTCTCCTTCATCAGTTCTTAATAGCATGTTTTATGCATTTCTAAAATACAGGATTTATGTCTATATCTCACAGTAGGCACTTAATCCATGTTTTGTAATATTGCTTTGTTGTATTGCAGCTATATTGTGCACTGGGAGAGAATTGGGTTGAAATCTTATCTCTTAATCGTACTGTCTTAATTAATCATATTTAATTAATTAATCATATTTAGTCTTGGCTTCAGTTTCCATATTTGTATGGACAATAATAATACTATATAATACAGAATTATTATATATTAGTATATAAAGTAGATAATAATAATACAGTAATAATACTCAAAGTACTTACTTCATGATATTATTGTATGGATAAAACAAGCAACTGTGTTGTCAAGGACTTTGCAAACTTTAAATCCCTCTATAAATGTGAGCTATATAAACATCTCATCTGCTTTTAATTAATCTTGCTTTCAGCCTTGATATACAGTTAATTGATGCCCACCTTATTTCCCTATCAGAGTCTAAATTCCCTGTGGGCCAGGGATTGAATTTCATTTATCTTTTTATCTCTCCTCTGTCACCAATAATGAGCAGGAGTCCTTGCACATAGTAGGCCCTTTAAGGACTGAATAGGATAAAGAATGAAAAGTGCTTTGTTAACTTTAAAGACCCATAGAAATGTCAGCTGTTCAGCACCATTTTAATAGTGAGGGTCCTACTCAAATCAGAAGCTGCATTGAAATTGATTTGTTGGCTATGGACCAAGATTGCCATCTGTCACATGACCCATTATGATTAATAATAGCTAACTTTTATATAGCGCTTACCAGGCATTATGATAAGCACTTTGCAATTATCTCATATGACCCTCACAAAAACTCTGAAAGAGAGGTACCATTATCACCCTTATTTTACAGAGGAGAAAATTAAGGCAAATAGAGATGAAGCAGTTTGCCCAGGGTCACACAGCTAGAAAGTGTCTGAGGTCATATTTTAACTCGTGTCCTCTTGACTCCAGACCCAGTGCTCCATCCTCTGAGCCACCCAACATCTTGTCCTATTTTTCACCAACATCTCCATAATATTTACCACCACCATGTTATTCTCACTCTCTTTCTAGTTCAAGTTCCTTTATAGTTGGGACTCTATGACTGTTGCCTTTGATTTGATCCTAATTGTTAATTCAGGTCAGAGTCTCAGCCCTGATACTGGTAATAGGTTGATGGCCTAGGCCAAGACTCAATTAGCCCTTATCCTGACCCTAGACTGAGAGCCCTGACCATGGCCCACTCTGAGCCCTGACCCTGCCCCCACTCTGAGCCCTGAGCCTGGCCCTACTCTGAGCCCTGCCCATGGCCACCCTCTGAACCCTGACCCCGCCCCCACTCTGACCACTGACCCTGGCTCCAGTCTGAGCCCTGAGCCTGGCCCTACTCTGAGCCCTGACCATGGCCCCACTCTGAGCCCTGACCCTGACCCCAGTCTGAGTCCTGACCCTAGCACCTCTCTGAGCCCTGACCATAACCCCAGTTTGAGGTCTGGCTCTGACTCCAGAATGAGTCTTGATCTCATGTGGACTCATTCTGAATCCTGGCCCAGGCCACAGATTAAAGCCTAACCTGGTCACAAAGCAAGCCCTAACCAAGCAGCCTTCACCACAACCTCAAACTGAACTCTAACTTTATAAATTGTCTTACAAACATGTATCATGAGTTACATGACAGACCAGGTAGGAAAAATGTGCATAACACTCTTCCAACACTTGCTAAGAGCCTATTCATGAGCTAAGTACTCCTGAAAGGACAACAGGTGTAGTCCCACAAAGTCTGAGTCTGAGCAAGAGTTCCTTGTTAAAAAAAAAATCACCTTTCCCCAAGTCAATTCATCAAAAAACTGACAGCCCTTCCCCCACCCAAGGGCTATACCCACCTCTGTGTTCACTGGTTTCAGACCTGACTACAGAGCCACAGGCTGGATCACCTCTGGCAAAACCTGGCTTTCTGTTGCTAAGAAAAGATACTGTGAGCTCCTGAGCAGTCATGACTCATGGAAATTGTTGATTGGAATGATTTTGTCCATGGCAGGTCACTCAAGCTCACAACAGGGACAGAAAGAATTATTCTCAGGGCTCAGAGCTCCAGAGGAGAAGGCCCAGGGCCCAAGCTTCTGAGGAAAGGAGATTGTCCATCAATCTCACAGTTCCCCACAGTGGGGCCAGCCATTCATCTGTGCTAACTCTCAGAAAATGGCAGTGATGGATCTCCACTGTACCATCTAGCTGCCATTCTCCAAGAGGATGAAAAGGCATGAATAAAGCCTGGGAGAGCCCAGATATGGGAGCAATTTGGGGGAAGCTAAGAATAGCTGATCATTGGAGATGGCAGAGATTGAATTTTAGGGAAAAGAGTTGCCTGGGAAACAAGAGAGAGTAGCGCAGGGCCGGACCTTGGAAAAAGGCTAGTAATAAAATTCTATTTCCTCTGATTCCTCATTGTGAAATGGAGGGCACCCTGGCTTCTTAGATTATGTCAGCAGAATGCCAGCTCCGGCTGGCCCTACAAAGCTGCAAAGATTTCAGATATGGCAAAGGAATTTGTGTCTGTTGCCTAAATACCAGCAGAGCTAAGCTCAGAGTGGCTCGTCTCCAGAGGGCTGGCCAGCAGGCGATGCTCTTTGTTTTGCAGCCACAGTAAGTCACTAGGACAATCTATTGATGTTTGGAGGGAGTTGAAACGTGTTCCAATGGAAGGAATTCCCACACTCATTAAATCATAAATCCCTGCAGATTTGTAGTAGAAACGTTGTATCATAGGATCCCAGAGCTGGAAGGCACTTCAATGGTCATTGTGTCCTAAAGCAGGAACTCAAGCCAAGAAAATAAACTTATACTATGCACAGTATTGACCTAGATGATGAAGATACAAAAACAAAATGTGTTTTTTAAAAGTCTTGTCCTCAGGGAGCTTATCCTCTACTGGATCCCATCCCTGTTATCTCACAATTAGTCATTCCCCTGCTTTAAAGTCCTCCCACAATAGAGAACACACTGCCTCTCAGAATTGTTCCATGGAAGGAGAGCTCTGAGTATTAAGAAGTTCTTTACACTGGGCTAAAATCAGTCTTCCTGTATTTCCCTTCCTTCCACATTATTCTGGTCTCTGGGGCCACATGTAACTCATCTAATAACTCAACCCCAAGACAGTCCTTCAGAGATTTATGATACTGTAATCTCCTTCCTTCTGAGTCTTCACTTTTCCAGGCTAAAAATCCTAGGTCCTTCCTTGGATGTAGCAAAACTTTCAGTGCGGGGCGGCTAGGTGGCCCAGTGAATAGAGCGCCGGCCCTGGAATCAGAAGGACCTGAGTTCGGAGCCGGCCTCCGACACTTAATCCGCACAAACAAAAACCTAGCCGTGTAACCTTGGGCAAGTTACTTAACCCCAATTGCCCTAAAGGGGCGGCTAGGTGGCGCAGTGAGTAAGAGCGCCGGCCTCGGAGTTTGGATGACCGGAGATCAGATCCGGCCTCAGAAAATAAGCACCCACGCATAAATAATGACTAGCCGTGTAACCTTGAGCAAGTTACTTAACCCCAATTGCTTAAAAAAAAAAACTTTCAGTGCCCTCATCACCTTATTTTTTCCTGGTTGTAGTCCAGATTCAGTGCAATCTGTCAAAATGTGGTGCCCAGAACTGAAAACAATGTTCCAGATGGGGGGACACCAGCATGCCAAGTCCATCTCTTCCCTTCTTACTCTGGACACTGTGCCTCTCTGTATCTCGGTTTCTATCTCTGTCTGTGTCTCTATTTGTCCCTCTCTGTCTCTGTGTCTGTCTCTGTGTTTCTCTCTGTCTTTGTCTTTGTCTGCGTTTCTGTGTGTCTATCTCTCTGTCTTTGTCTGTATCTCTGTTTCTGTCTCTCTTTGTCTCTCTCTCTGTCTCTTTCTCTGTCTCTCTGTCTCTGTCTTTCTCTCTGTCTCTCTCTGTCTCTCTCTCTCTCTCTCTGTCTCTCTCTCTCTCTCTCTCTCTCTCTCTCTCTCTCTCTCTGCCTCTCCTCTCTCACCTTTGCTCTCCAGAGATGACAAAATCTAATACTTTCCAAAGGGTGAAAGGAGGCTTCCCTCTACTTCTTAAAAATTTGTTAATCTTCCTTTTGATTTTATCCTTTATGACAAATATGGTTAACCATTGCATTGCTAACCTGTGTTTCATTACCCAAATGTAGCTGAGAAAAGCCAAAAGGGAATTTCTGGTAGAGGAGAAAAAGATTTTAATAACTGCAGTATTTTGACAGAGCAGGATTTTTTTTCTATCTGGAGGCTTGGAACTGAAGAAAAGTGAATCGTGATTCATCTTTTACAATATCCCAAGGTGAGAGGGACACATACCATGATTTTTATACAGGCAATGAGTTAGGGGTCTAGCCAAGATGTGAGATAGGGGATCTGTGGCTGCTAATGGAGATAGGACCTTTGCCACTTACCTTCACATTGTTTTCCTCAGTCTGGAAGGAGAACCATTCATCTTGACTAAGAAGAAGGAGCCAAGAGAGTATCTGGAGAGAAAACCAAGCCTGGGCCCAAAGAAGTGGATGGGAGGAGCAGCTTGACCCACACAAGGGAGGCATCAAGCTTCAAAAGGAATAACAACGCCACTCTCCAGTACATCATAGCATCATGGTACCTCACCACTATTAAACAAATCACTGATAAATGCTTTGAACTTAGCGGGACCAAGGATAAATCTCTGGGGACATCTTTCCATCTGGTTGACATCCATCTACTGATCTTTGGGTCTATTTGGCCGCCTCTATATCCACTTAGCTATACTGTCATCAGTATCATGAAAGTCAGCCAACATTTCCCAAGCACCCTATCACCCCAGACACTATACTAGGTCTCATGTCTCCATTTTGTCCACAGAAATAGCATGAGTAGGGGGGCAGAACCAAGATGGAGGAGTAGAAACAGCACTTCCAAGGTGCTCCCCCCCACACCACTTCCAAACAATGTAAAAGGTGGACTCTGAACAATGTCTAGAGCCCCAGCACCCACAGAACGACACAGAGAAGGTAACCTGCCGCTGAGGACAGTGCAGCAGCCCTACAGGTAACAACCAGCGCAACGCTTTGGGAGCCCAGCCCAGGCCCGTGTAAGCCACGTTTTAGCCTCAGGGTGGCTGGGCTGGCAGCTGGCTGGAGGGACCTGAGAACACCAGCAGCTGTGGCGATTCCAGAATTATCAACACAGATATGCCTAGGACAAAGTGAGAGGTTAGTGCCCTATGGACTTTGGGACCAGTATTTGGGGAACACATCGGCTTTCTCCCTTGGGGGCAAGAAGTGACTGAGGAGCCACAGCACAGAAACCATTTTGCAGCTTCAGTGACAGCTTCAGCTCCTGGTCTGCGAACTGTAGGGAGATCCAGCAATCAATTGCTCTTGCTTTAACCTGCTTGGATCTGGATTGTGGTCTGGGGAGGGGAGGTCTGGGGTGGGTATCCAGCTTGACAGAGCGTATGGAGGCTTTACAGAGGCCATCCAACTAATACCTCCGGAAGTTGTGAGGACCCCAACATTTGGGACAGAAGCTCCCCTGTCTGGTGGCAGAGTCCTACTGTGGCAACAAGCCCAAAAATCAAGTAATTAAGTGGAAAAATGCCTAGGCAAAGGAAACAAAATAAACAGAAAAATGCAACATTAGATTCCTATTTTGGAGGCAAAGAGAATCAAAGCAGGGAACAGGAGGAGGTCTATGAGGTCAGAACTCCTGCACCAAAAGCCCCAAATGAAAATATGAGTGGGTTACAGGCCATAGAGGACATTAAGAAGGATTTTAAAAACCAAATAAGAGAACTGGAGGGAAAATTAGGAAGAGAAAAGAGAATGATGAAGGAAAAGTATGAAATGAGGGTCAACAGCCTGACTGAGGAAAATAACACCTTAAAAAATAGACTAACTCAAATGGTGAGGGAAACTCAAAAGGGCAAAGAGGAGAAAAATGCCTTAAAAACCCAAAATTGCCAGATGGAAAAAGAATCTCAGAAGCTCACTGAGGAAATTCATTCCTTCAGAGTTAGACTGGACCAAATGGAAGCTAGTGACTTTATGAGAAATCAAGATGCTGTTAAACTGATCCAAACAAATGAAAGAATAGAAGGCAATGTGAAATATCCCATGGGAAAAACCACTGACCTGGAAAATAGATCCAGGAGAGATAATTTAAAAATTATTGGACTATCTGAAAGCAATGATCAAAGAAAGAACCTAGAAATCATCCTTCAAAAAATTCTCAAGGAAAATTGCCCTGATGTTTTAGACCCAGAGGGGGAAATAGAGGTTGAAAGAATCCACAGATCACCTCCTGAAAAAGATCCTAAAAAGAAAACTCCCAGGAATATTATAGCCAGGCTCCAGTATTCCCAGATCAAGGAGAAAATACTACAAGCAGCTAGGAAGAAACAATTTCAATATTGTGGAAACAAAATCAGAACAGCACAGGACCTGGCAGCTTCTACACTGAGGGATGGAAGGGCATGGAATATGATATTCCAGAGGGCAAAAGAACTGGGAATGAACCCAAGGGTCACCTACCCAGCAAAACTGAATATTTTGTTTCAGGGGAAAATATGGTCATTCAGTGGAATAGAGGACTTTCAAGCATTCTTGAGGGAAAAAATAGAGTTGAATAGAAAATTTGACATTCAGACACAGGAAGCAAGAGATGCTTGAGAAGGTAATCAGGGAAAAGAAATCGAAAGGAACTTATCAAAGTTGAACTATTTACATTCCTACATGGAAAAACAATAACTGTGACTGATGAAACCTTCCTCATTATGAAAATAATTGAAGAAGGGTATATGGACATATGAATACATATGTGAATGTGTGTATATATGTTTACAGTTATACATGGATAGAGGGCACAGGTTGAATTTGGTGGGAAGGGATGATACTTAAGGGGTGAAGTTAAGAGGCGAGAGAGGAAAGTGGGAGATGGGGAGAGACAGGGTAGAATAAACTATCTCATGTAGAAGAGGCAAGGGGAAGTAGTTGCAGGGGAGAGAAAGAACAGGAAGGCAAAAAGGCGAAACCATATTCTCATTGAATTTGGCTCAGGGAGAGAATGACATACATACTAAATGGGATATCTCACCCTGCAGGAGAGTAGGGGGAAGGGGGATGAGAGGGGGGATGATGGAGGGGAGGGCATTCTGAGGGGAGGGGAGGTTGGAAATACCCACTTTCAAAGAGGGACAGGATCAAAGTAGGGAATGGACCAGATTGGGGGTGGGATGGGTGGGAGGGAAATATAAGCAGTCTTTTACAATATATCCACTATGGTAATGTTTTGCATACCTATACATGTACAACACATACTGATTTGCTTATCTTCCCAGAGGGAGTAGGTGACAAGGGAGGAAGGGAATGGATCTGAAATTAGAAGTTTTAAAATTAAATGTTTCAAATGTATATAAATACTCTTATTAATACTATTTTGCATGTAATTTGGAAATAAGATGTGTAGGCATGGGGGCACAGATTTTCACCTTGCCCTAATGGCAAAGTCGAAGGGGGTATGGGAGAAGATGTGGGAGAGAGCAGATTGGATGAGGGGATATCTTGTGGGACTGCTATCCTGGGGTGGTGGGTAGAGGAAAAATGGGGAAAAAATTGTAAAAAATTGTAACTCAAAATCTGGCTGAAATGAATGTTGTAAACCAGAAGTTAATAAAGCATTTGTTAAAATTTTAAAAAAAAGAAATAGCATGAGTAATTTTGTCAAATGCATACTGACATCCAATTATGCTATGTCTGGGCCATTCCTGTGATCTACCAGTCTCATAGCTTTTTGGTTCCCCACACCCAATGGTTTCTTTTGGTGCCATTGTGGGCCAGGAAAAACACTGCAGTATTCCTTTGGTACATGTACCATCCAAGTGGTGACCCCAACACAATCAATGAGTGCCTTCCTGTCCCATCTGCTTAGCCTATATGATGCTTTCTCATCACTAAATCCTCTTAAATCATTCAAAAATGAATCTACTGCTCTGTTACCAACGTCATCAAAAAAAAATCCATCACAGAATCCCATTTTATCACAAGGGGTCATTGTATTCTATGTATAACACAGGCCTTCATCACTCTCTTCTAAGATAAAAGGCCTAAGAAATGAACAAATAAATATGCCTCTTATCCATTTAAATCTGAAGTTTTGTCCACTGTGGAAATAAAGTAGTTTGAAGGCCTATCCAAAACAGGCCAAAAATCCTAGCTGTCTTTAAAACCCCCACTGATGTGAGCTTTCTATATCTTGAAACAATTCATTCCTCTGTAGAATAGCTCTTGATCATTAGAGAGATCTTTATATTGAGCCAACATCTCTCTCCTTGTAACTTCCCTCAGCTGGTCCCTCTGCCCTATGTTATCTGAAGACAGCAGTCAAGAATCTGAGTTTTTTCTTCATCGGGTTCAATACCTCATGTTCCCTTCACTAGCCCTCACCCATCTGACCCTACCCTGAACAATTTGTCAATGTCCCTAAAATGCTCCTTCCCTGCTCAGGAAATGGTCAGTCCAGCAGAGCCCACTCATGGGTCACTGGTTAAATGCTGCTTTCCCTGTGGCTTGATGGTAGTCTTACAGAATTCCATGGAGAATTGAGATATACAGATAATTGAGTAACAATTTAATCTGTTTAGTCTCTAACTTCTCTCCCATTAGCTCCAATTAGTGCATCCAAGTGAACTAATGGGCATGTTGTGGCCTAACTGCCTCCCAGGTTACTCAGCATGTTTATATTTATCTTTGGACAGTAGTGTTGGTGTTTGAGGATGTTTTCCTTTCACTTTAACTTATGTGAATCAAAGCCAAAACTAGGAAGGATGACTACAGTCTCACCAGAGGTCACTGGAATATAGAGGGCCTTGCCAAAAGGTAAAAATAACAGAACTTGTTAACAAAACAAGAATAATTAGTTCAATTAAAAATCAATTGGATCATCAGCTTTCTCATTCACCTTTGCCCCAACAACCACACCCCAGGTTAGATCCTCCCCAAAGTGGCTCCTCTCCCACTAGGATAGGAGTCTCACAAACAGTGGCTTCTTGGTGCCCCAGGGTATTTGTCTCCTCCCCCTCCTCACTCCCTTCATAGAAAGGGTCCTGGAGTCTTTTCCCTTAATAGCATCCTGATATTCAAGGTTTTCTATCCTAATGAATATCTTTAAAATGTAATTTGAGAGTCAACTTGAGGTACATTGGGCAGCACCAGAATTGTTAAGGTTCTGGGATCAGTCCTAAGTCTCCCATCAATGACAAAAGGCAAGTGTTCCCTCAGACCAAGGGCTCCTTATAGGGAGAGGCTTTGTCTCCCCTATGGTTCCAGAACTGCCTGAGATCAAGAACCAAGTCATAATTCTCAGATCCTAAAATGCCCAAGGGCAAGGGAAGTGGTCTCCCCTTCAGACCAACCAATCCTTGAGTAGAACTTAACCTTCTTTTTCCCTCTGTGTCCCCCATGTGATCATGACTGCTAGGAAATGAACACTTTTTTAAAAGCTACAATGATTGAGCCAATTTTCCAATCATTTCCCTTATGGTCCAACAGATAGATAAATTTTTTTTTAAATTAAAAACAAGGGAAAGCCACTTCTCTGTAGAATTTTCTTATCTGTAAAAATAGGCACAATATTTGCTCTTCAAATCTCACAGTGTTGAAGAGAGAGTGACATAGAAATGGAACTTAACAGAATTAAATTAGGAGAGACAAACCAAGACATTGTGGGTCCTTAGAAGGAGAAAATGAGAAATCAGACAAATGTGAGCACAAAAGGAACCATGTTGATGTTGTGCTAAACCTGGAGGGCAAGGGGCCAGAATCAAATTAAAGAACTACTATTTTGATTCTTCACAAAGAAGAATGGGAAGTGGGTAATGCAAATATTATTGTTCCCATTTTGTAGACTGAGGCTAGGGGCGGTGATGGGATTGGTCAATGATCACAAAACTAGAATCTCAGCTCTGCTGCATAACTACCTCTGAGACCTTCATTAAGTCAAATCATTTTGCTAAACCCTGGCTTTCCCTGTAGAAGAAGGGAACCATATTGAACAGTCTGGTGTTTGAAGGGCTTTCATATGGAGAAGGCAGTAGATTAGATTCCCAGAGGGCAGAACCAGGAGCAGTGGTTAGATGTTGTAAAGAGGTAAATGTAAGAGTCCTCCCTCTTTGGAGGTCTTCAGGAAGAAGCTTAATCATAGCAAGGATTCCCTCAAATATGATTTGGACTTGATGGCTTCTGAGCTCCTTCCATCTCTGAAATTCTGTGATCTCTGAAGTCACTTTTACCTTTAAATGAAATGATCCTAAAAGGATATGGACTGGGATTTGAACCTAGGTCTCTATTTGTTTCAAATCAAATGTACTTTCCACTACTCCAGAGACTCAAAGTATGAAACAAGAAAGTCTTAGATCAAAATGCAAAATGGATAATTTTGATTACATTAAATTGAAAAGTTTCTGTACAAATAAAGCCAATGTAACCAACATTAAGTAGGAAGTGGAAAATTGGGAAAGAATTTTTACAACCAGTGTCTCTGATAAAGGCCTCATTTCTAAAACATACAATGAACTGAGTCAAATCTGTATACAAGTCATTTCCCAATTGATAAAGGATCGAAGGATATGAACCGGCAGTTTTCAAAGGACGAAATTAAAGATATCTATAAGCCTATGAAAAAATGTTCTAAATCACTATTGATTAGAGAAATGCAAATAAAAACAACTCTCAGGTACCATACCTCACCAGTCAGATTGGCTGAGTTGACAAAACAGGAAAATGATAAATGCTGGAGAGGTTGTAGAAAAATTGGAACACTAATGCATTGTTGGTGGAGTTGTGAACTGATTCAGTGATTCTGGAGAGCAATCTGGAACTATGCCCAAAGGCTATAAATAAATACACATCCTTTGACCCAGCAATACCACTTCTTGGGCTATATCCCAAACAGATCATAGAAGTGGGAAAAGGACCCGTATGTATAAAAAATATTTATAGAAGCTCTTTTTGTGGTGGCAAAGAATTGGAAAGCAAAGGGATTCCCATCAAGTGGGGAATGGCTAAACAAGTTGTGGCATATGAATGAAATGGAATACTATTGTGCTATAAGAAATGAGGAGTAGGGGTGGCTAGGTGGTACAGTGAATAGAGCACTGGCCCTGGAGTCAGGAGGACCTGGGTTTGGTTCTGGCCTCGGACACTTAAACTAGTTGCATGACCTTGGGCAAGTCACTTAACCCCAATTGCCCTCCAAAAAGCAAAAGAAAAAAAAAGAAATGAGGAGCAGATGGACTTCATAATAACCTGGAGAGAATTATATAAACTGATGCTGAGGGAGGAGAGCAGAACCAGGAGAACTTTGTACACAATTACTGACACATCGTATGTGTGACAACTAACTTTGGTAGACTGGGCTTTTCTCAGCAATGCAAGGTTGTAAGACAACTCCAAAAGACTCATGATGGAAAGATATATCCACATCCAGAGAAAGAACTACCGAGTCTGAATGCAGATTGAAACAAACTACTTGCCCTCTCTCTTTTGTGTTTTGTTTTGTTTCTTCTTTCTCATTGTTCACTCTATTGGTTATAATTCTTCTTTACAGCTTGACTGATGTTTAATGTGAAGGTATTTGTAGTTGGTATATTTGATTGCATGCCATCATGGCGGAGGGAGAGGAGAGGGAGGGGAATAAAATTTGAAACTCAAGGGATTCTGGAACTGAATGTTGCAAACTAAAAATAATAAATAATTTTTTTTTTCAAAAGAAAGTCTTAGATCCAAATTGATGCTGAGTCTCATTGTATACCATTTCCAAGGGCAGAATTATTTCTTAGAGGTTAGCAGGGAGAGGGGCAGAGATGGGTTTCAGGAAATAAATTTTGATTCAACATAAGGAAAATCTTTGTGAAACTCAGAACAGTTCCTCAATGAGATGAGCTAGTTTGGGTGATAATGACCTCCTCGTCACTGGAAGTGGTCAAGCAGAAGCTGAAGATACTATCTAAGGGTTTTCTGTAATTGCAATGGAAGGTGATGAGGGGAAGAAGGGTTGGGGCACAAGATTTCTCAAGTTTTTACCAGCTATGCCCCCACAAACTGTCTATGGTGCTATGGAATGTCTCAGGTAGTTTAGTGCCAGCCAGTCAGACCAGTGAGTGATCTCAATGCAAAGGCACATTTTAAGAGGCAGCATGATGTAGTTTAGAGTCATAGAGAACCTGGGTTCTAATCCTGGTTCTGCTGCTACCTGGGGGAAGGGAGGCAAGTCTCTGCCTGTTCTCAGTCTCCTTATCTGTAAAAAGAGAAAGTGACACAAGATGGTCTGTAAGGTCCTTTCCAGCTCTAACCTTCCATGCTACCAATTCCCTTCCACCTCAAATATTCTAAATTCTATGTTTCCATATGTTCCAAGGTGCCATCCACCTCTAATAATCTCTATTTTTATGTCCCTCTCAAGTTCTGAAATCCAAGACAAGCTCAGGGACACAACAGGGAGCAAAACTATTTATTCATTTTCCAGAAGACATTAGAGCGAGCTGGCTAATGCCTCTGCTACACGATGCTGTGCTTTAGACCAGTGGGGGCCCAGGCCTGGGCCCTTTCCCATCTGGGAGTCCTGAGGTAGGGAATTTATTGGGCCCTGGAGCTGGGGCCAGGAGGACCACTCCAGGGTGTGGGGTGGCCCCACTGCCGGAGTTGGCATAACTCAAGGCCAGCTGTTCCAATCGCCGCTTTCGTAGGAAGGCTTGGGCTGTTGCGTGGAGAGGGCGAAGCAAGGCTGGTGGAGGCGCCCCAGGCCGCAGAAGGAAGTCAAAGCCCGTCCTGTCTTGGGGGTCGTAGAAGAGGGGACCCCGGGCAGGGTCAGGTCCAGGTGGCCAGGCATAAGGGAAGGGGAGTGTAAAGTCCTCAGTCAGCACCCGGATGGTGAAGTCATCCTCCTTGCCCAGTGCCTGGTAGGCCCGACCAATGCCACGGAAGTGAGCCTCCCAGAGCTGGGCATCACCACCGTAAATGTCCGGGAACGGGGGTTCTTGAGGAGCAGCAGGACCTGAGGGAAGCATGGGTGGAGAGCGGAGGGTCGGCCAGGAAGGGGAAAGCTACTGATCCCTAAAACCTCATACCCATTATAGAATGCTAGACTTTCATAGGATTCAGAGCTATAAGGGACCTTTAGAGAGCATCATGTCCAACCCTCTCATCTTACAGAAAAGTAAACCAAGGTCAAAAAAGGGAAAGTGACTTACCCAAGGTCACACAGTTAATAGCAGAACCAAGATTCACACCTGGGTCCTCTGACTCCAAATTCAGGGCTCTTTTCACTACCCCATCTAAGTGCTCTCCCATCCAGGACTTCATATGATCCTTGCTGCAAGGGCTGCAGGACAGAGATGATTATCCCCGTCTTACAGATGGGGAAACTGAAGTGGGAGAGGCAGTGTGGTGCAGGGGAAAAACCACTGAACTAAAAGCTGAGAGACCTGGGTTCATATCCGAACTCTGCCACCAGCTGTATGACCTTGGGCAAGTCCCTTCACCTTAGTTTCTTCATCTGTTAAATGGCAGGGGAATATGATAGCTGCCCTGCTCACTTCATGGAAAGGTGGCCCAGATGAAATTGGGTGGAAGTAAAGCGCTGCATTTCTGTAACACGTTTTTTTAATGCTTTTCTCAGAACAATCTAAGAAGTAGGAAGTATTGGCATCCATTTTACAGATGAGAAAACTGAGGCTGAAAAGGGCAAAATGGCTTTTCCATGGCTTCCCAGCTAGGAAGAGTGGGAACCTAAGCTTGAATAGAGATCCCCTGATTCCAAGGTCAGGGCTCTAACCACTTTGTTATCCTTCCATTTGAATAGCTTCAAGACTTAAGCCAAAGTAGAGCTGCCTCTTCATGTCCCAGGTCCCATGGTCCCAGGTGGTCATGACCACCCCCTTCCACCCACTTCAACATACACTACCCCCCACCTACGAACCCCCACCCCAATGCTGTCCTAGCCTGCCATGCTACCGCCAAGCCTGGAATCGGAGAGAATCAGGAAGAGGTCACCTAATCCAACCCCTTCATTTCAGAAATGAGGAAACTGAATCCCAGAGGGGTGGAGTTACTTACTACAAATGTAGTAAGAATTCAGAGCCAGGATTCAAACCCCGGTCTTCCGATTCCAAATCCATCGCTCTTTCCACTATCCCACAGGGATGCTGTCTCCAGAAGGGTGGGCCTGGGCTGGGAGAGAAGTCTAAAGTAGCCACTCTAGTCCTCTCCCATTAGCACATCAGGGTGGCTCAGTATATCAGAGGAGGGCAAGTTGGGAGCCTGAGCCTTAGGAGATAAGATACTAACTTTGTGGTCTGCACAACTTTGTCCAGAATTGGTCCTGCTTCTCAGCTTCCTGTTATCCTTTCCTCCTCTCTCCTTCCTCTATTTCCCCTTCCACTAGATGGCTGGGTGATTTTCAATGAGACACTTGCCCTCCCTGGCCCTCTATAAGATGAGCCAATTGGGCCCAGTGGTCTCTAAAGTCCCTTCCCAATTAAATGTCCTGTGACTCCATGGTTCTATCCCCCCACATCCATTCCCAATGTGCCACTCGCCCACCCTTCCTAAAGACCTGTCACACCCGGAGTGGTGGGAGGTGGGGGCAGCCGGCCAGGGCCAGGGTCTCCAGAACAAGGAGAGGCCATGTAGACAGGCAGAAGCCTCTTGGGGGTGGTGTGCTTGGGAGGGAGTCCCTGTTTACCTGGGCACCCTGGAGACGAGGGTAGAAGGGAATTCTGAGCTAAAGCTAAAAGAGAACTTCACAGTTAAAGAGACGTGAACCAAGCTAAAAAACAAATGTAATGCCTGCCTCTCTCTTCCCCCATACTGCTAACCCAAATCCTCCCATCTTTTAAGGCTCAGCTCCTGCAGGAAGCCTGCCCTGACCTCTCTCCCCATTCCTTGCCCCAAGCCCAAGGATTTAGACCAGAATCAGATCCAGGCTAACAAGTCTAAATCCCTCATTTTAGAAATGAGGAAACTGAGGCCCCGGGGATTAAATGACTTGTCTGGAGTCACAGAGCTAACAAGTGTCTGAGGCTGGATTAAACTTTGTCCTTTGACTCCAGATCCAGCCCTAGGAGCCTAGAGTGCTCATCCGGCCCTTGCTTGATAATCTCTCCTATAAGAATAACACAGGCCATCCTTGAGCCTGGACCTGAAGCCTTTCCAGCTTGATGGGACCTGCTAGGGCTTCTGCTCTGCTTACATGATCTTCAAGTGTCCAGTTTCTCCTCCAAGAAAGGTCTAGAAAGGTCATTTCCACTGGAGAGAGCCCTGCTTTGGGAAGCACAGGACTTGTGTTCCAGCCCCAACTCTGCTACTTAATACATGTGTGACCTTAAGCAAGTCCCTTCCCCTCTCTCCCTGGGCCTCAGTTTCCTTATCTACAATGAAGGGATTGGACTAGAGGATCTCTAAGGTCTCTTCCAGTTCCAAATCAATAACCTTGGGATCCTATAGTTTCAGAGAGTTGCCTTGAGCATTGAGAACTTAAGAGACTGTCCACAGTCACACAGCCAGTAGGCATCAGACACAGGATTGACCATCAAGCCAAACTTTCCATGCACTAAGCCCTTCTCCTGTTCAACGAATATTACAATAGCAAAACCCCATATTTCTCTAAAGTTTTATGGTCTAGAAAGGACTTTCCTTAGAAAAACCCTTCATGAGGAAATAGAAGTCTAAGGAAGTGATTTGCCCAGGTCCCACTGCTAGGACTCGAACTCTGGTCTTCTGATTCCAAGTCCAGTTCCTCCAGAAAAAAAAAAGGCCCATTCAGATCATGCTAATTGTTCCATGTTTCCCCAGCTACACTGGCAGCCTTCTCACTTCATAATCCCTTGTCTTGCCTGCTGACCGCCTTTGAGTTATTTTTAAAGTCTCATTTCCAGAGAGTGGAGGAGAAAAGCCTTGTATTATAATTTTTTTGGTGGTGAAAAATTACAAAAACAACATTGGGAATGGGATGGGGGAGTCTCAGAGCTTTTCAGAGGAGCCAATTTCTCTCAGGTAGATCAGACTATTAGTCATGCTAGGATTATACATATTGCCCCCTGCAACCCCCCAGCAAGCAGAAAAGGAGCCAGCAGACCTTTGTAAGTATTTCTAAAGACATTTCTTATTTACCTGACTGGTTGCTCCTGATTTTGAGAAGATGGAAACAGACTGCAAAAGAGTTAGGAAAGAAAATCAAGAGAATTTCAGGGATAAAAGAAACCTAAGAGACCATCAAGTACAATCTCCTCCTTTTATAGAGACCCAAGATCACACGCAAGTTAGCTGCAAAGCCAAGGAACTTGACTTAATTTAAATCAACAAACGTTTATTTGGGGGTCCAGTATGTACAGAGTCCAGCACCCAGAATTTTAGACAAATACAAAGTAGAGATAAGGTATGGTCACTGAGTGGAAGAAGCTAACAGTCTTGTAGAAAATGAGGACTGAGAAAAACCCATTGGATTTGCTGATTTGGAAGGTCAGGAAAGTAAAGGTTTTTAACCTGGGTTCCTTTATCCTGATTTTGAAAAAGAAAAACAATATGGGAGGTGAATTATTAATTTCATAGATGGTTTTAAGGAAAAGGGTTTAATGCCCATATCATGACTTTTAACATCAGCAAGATGAATTCTTTACAAAGGATGAAGGACAACTGACAAAGATGGAAAAGAAATAAAATTGGTATGAAACTCAATGAACTCTCAGATCAGGAGAACTTTGAGGGAAATTCTAAGGGAGATGGAGAAAGAAAAATCACTAAAATGGAAAAACAAATAAAGGACAACTGACTAAGAGATGTTTTCAGAGAATGAGATTGGCTTTCTGGACTAAGGACCAAGACATAGGCATGTCAGGCTCTTGACCAGAGATGGAGTACACCTAATGAGGCCCAAGAAGAAGGTATTTGCTTGCAACTTGGCTTATCTAATTAAAAGAACTTTAATTTACAAGATGAGGAGGAGGAAAAGTCCCCAGACACAGTTTCCAAGCCATATACCCAGAGCAAGTAACAGGAAAACCAGAAGGGAAAAAAAGAACAACAATAAACATATTCATTAATACCCAGGAGACAATCAACGATAGAGATGAGGAGCAGAACCCTGGCAATTGGTAGTTTTGACATCATTAACAGTCTTTATTTGTCTGAGATAGTGTAGAGGGAACTCCTGTTCAGGTACAGGTGGAAGTAGATGGCCTTTCAGGTCCCTCCTAGCTATAGGAACCTAAGATTCTGTGACCCTAGCTCATTAAGGAACCTTGGAGACATCACTGTAAGTGGCACTGTAGGGATAAGATTGGGTATATAAGGGACCAAAGAACAGAGAGAGAGATTAAAAGACTGGTATATCTATTACATACATTTTTTGAGAAGTTTAGCCACAAATGGGAAGAGAGAGATGTGACGCAAGCAGAAGATTCAAGAAAAAAAACTTTCTCTTTTTTCTTTTTTTTTAATGATTAGGAAGACCCAAACATACTTTTAAGCAAAAAAGGAGTCAATAGATCAATAAGTCAATTAATAAGCACTTATTAAGTGCCTACTACATTCCAGACAGTACTGGAAATATAAATATAAAAATAAAATAACCTTTGTCCTCAGGGTGTTAGTATTCTACCAGGGGGTTCACCATAAGTATAAATGATAAAGCTTTAACTTATAACATATAAAATATATTTTTATACATATATTAATATATAAATGCATTATTTATATATAAGCAGTAAAGTATAAGTACTATAAACACAAGGCAATTTGGGAGTAAAAGAAATAGTATCTGGGGGCATCTGGAAGTCTTCCTGCAAAATGGTCTTTAAGCTGATCTTTGAAGGAAACCTGGGATTTCACAAGGCGGAGGCAAAAAGGCAAGCACTCCAGATGGAGGGACAGAGAGCTTTGAAGGTACGGGAAAAAAATATGGAATATCATGTAGGAAACATAGCTAACTTGGATGGATCATGTAGTACATGAAGGAGAAAAACACATAATAATCCTGAAAAGGAAGATGGCAGCCAGATTGCAAAAAGCTTAAATGCCAAACAAGAGTCTGTACTTGATTCTGGAGGCAAAAGGGAATCACTGGGATTTATTAAGCAAGGGAATGACAAAGGCAGACCTGTAATTTAGGAAAACCACTTTGACGGCTCTTTGGAAGGTGGATTGGAGAAAGAGGAAACAAGCCTAGGAAACCAAAGAGGAGGCCAATGCAATAGTCCAGATGAAAGATGGTGAGGCCCAAAGTAGAGTGGTAGCTGGAGAAGTGGAGTGTAAGGGATGAATGAAAGATAGTGTGGAGGTCGAATCCATGATGGATTCAAATGCTCTGGTGCCCTTAGAATAATAATACTCCATCCCCCATCTTTGGGCCTTAGCACTGAACTCCCCTATGCCTCCCACCCTCCTCACTCCCCCATCTTGGCATCCCTGACTTCCTTTAAGACAACTCAAATCCAGCCCTCAGGAGGCCTTTCTAAGCCCTCAAGTGCTAGTGCCTTCCCTTCTGGGATGACCTCCCATATACTCTATATGGACAGCTAGGTTGCCCAATGGATAGAGCACTGGGTTTGGAATCAGGAAGTCTCATCTTTCTGAGTTCAAATCCAGCCTCAGATACTTACTAGCTTTGTGACCCTGGGCAAGTCACTTAACCCTGTTTGCCTCAGTTTCCTCTTCTGGAAAATGATCTAGAGAAGGAAATGGTAAACTACTCCAGTATCTTTGCCAAGAAAATCTCAAAACTGAGTCATAGAGAGTCAGACACAATTGAAAAACAACCACAAAATACCTGGATATCCCCTTTCATTTACGTATTGTCTCTCCCATTGGAATGTAATCTTCTGAAAGGCAGAGATTGATTTTTAGCCTTTCTTTATATCCCTAATACTTAGTATACATAGTAAGCGCTTAACAGATAGATACTTATTGATGGTTTATTGACTAGTGAGATAAGAGTTAAGAGGGCCCCCATCATCTAGTCCTGAGTAGGACCCCCCTTCCCAAGGCTCCTGACAAGTGATGTTGATGAACTCTGAACTCCTATGACAGGAACTCACTACTTCCTGAGGCAGCCATCACTATAGAACAGCTCTAATTATTAAGACATTTTTCAATTCCCTTAAACAAGCATTTATTAAATGCCCAGTTGGAATCAAAGCACTGTGCCCAAGGCTAGGGAAACAAAGACAGATAAGACCCAGGTCAAAGGGATCTCTCCCTCCTCTGCATTCTCCTAAGACTTTGCCTGGATCCCCCTTTGCATTTATCTCCCTCTCCCTCCCATCATAGTTATATGTGTATTAGAAGGTAAGCTCCATGACCCCAAGGTCTAGGCATCAATCAGCCACTCAGCATGCATTTACTCTGATGTAGGCTTCTCTGCTCGGCCTCCGAATCCAGTCCTGGGGGGAGGGAAGGAATGAGGATGAAGGCAGATAGGAGAAGAAGACCTAGTCCTTGACCCCTGGAAACTCAAAATCTGGGAAGAGAGACAGGACACCCACTCAAGTGTGATGAGGCTAAGGGATTTTAAGTTCAGAGACCTGGGTTCCAATCCTGACATGGGTACACACTAGCTTTGTGATCTCAGGCAAGTCACTGGACCTCAGTTTGTCAGAGACCAATTCCTCCTCCTCTATAGGATTATAATGAAGAAAACCCCCATAAGGCTTAGAGTACTATTCAAAGGTAAACTAATATTATTATTTCAAAACAAGAATAAGCTGAGACTGCTAGGTAACCCCTGTAGATTGAGTGCTGGCCCTGGAGCCAGGAAGACCTGAGTTCAAATTTAACCTCAAACACTTACTAGCTATGTGACTCTGGACAAGTCACTTAAACTCCATCTATAAAATGGAATAATATTAGCTCCCACTTCACAATGTTTTTGTGACCATCAGATGAGAAAATATTTGCAAAGCACTTAGCACAGTGCCTGGCACATAGTTCCCTTCTCCTTCCCCCCAGAAAAATGGGGTTGTGGTCCCATCTCTGTAACTTATCAGCTGTGGGGCCTAGGAAAAACCTCTTGAACTCTCCAGGCTTCAATTTCCTCTTCTACAAAATGAGAGACTTGGACTGGAGGACTTCTCTATATCCCATGATCCTAAATCCTGTTCACTGCTGATCACCTTCTCCTTCAGACTCTCTTCCCCGTGGGTTTTTGGGGCACCCTCTCTCCTGGTTCTCCTCCTACCTTTTCAAGTGTTTTTTCTCAGTCTCCCTTGCTGTATCCTTATCCAGATCACACCCTCTCACTATTAGGGTCCCCTGGGGCTCTGTCCTGGGTCCTCCATATTTCCCCAATTAAGGAACCTTCCCTTCCTTCCCATACAGACCTCAGGCTCCGTCCTCAAGCTCAGGTTCAAGCTTCTAAAAGAAGGAAAGGACTGCTTTGTTGTAGCCCATCTTTCTTGTAAGGGAAGGGATCGTGTGCTGGGATCAAAAGGCAGGAAGGACAGTGGAGAAAGAGCCTATATAGAGTGTCCATATTAATGACCAAAGCAACAAGAGGAAGAGGAATTAAAGAGATCTGGGAGCTCCGACAGGGGAAAGCTGAGGGCTAAAGGGCACGCGCCATTGCCCAAGGTCACACAGCGAGTTAATGGCAGGATGGGAACAGACCCTGGTACTTTGATACTCCCCTACAGTCCTAGCCACTGTACCACATGGACACTATTCTATTCTAAGCCCTATTGGATTGGGTGAGGGGGCTGCATGAGGGGAAGGACTTCCTCAAAGCCTGGACTCTCTCCTCTACATCGGCCATAGGTTCCCACATGTGTGAAGCTGTAGCCCCGGCTCATTCCTCACCCTGAGCTCCGTCACCCTTTCCCTCTGTCTTTTCAGAGGAGAACAAAAAGGACTCAAATACTGCCTGTGGGTAGAGAGAGGACTAGACCAGCAGTGTTTGCTCCCTCACTGCTGCAGCCACCACTGTCCCACCCACTCCAGGATTCCTCAATTTTTGCTAATCCACTCAGGCTGGGATCAGTCTGAAGGCTTCCAGTGACATCTACTGGGGGCTGGGGAGATGAGCCTGGCTGATGTCCCTCCAGGCTGCTTCCTTCCCAAGCTGGAGCTGTCAGCAGTCACTGAAATGTCAGAACTGGGAAGAGACATGAAAACGAGATAGAATGACAGGGCTGAATGGAGCTTTAGAATATAGACATGGCATATCATAGCTGGGAAAAAAAAAACATTTTAGAGCATAGTATATCACACCTGGAAAGGACCTAGTTCCTAGAATGCCCAACCTTAGACATCTTCTAATACAAGCCCTTTAATTTTATAGATTAGGAAACCAGGGTCCAGAGCGGGGTATGGACTTGCTTAAGGTCAAACAGTAAAACAATGACCAATCCAGAATTAGAATTGAGTCTTAATGTAAGTGCAGGCCTGGCAGTCACTTGTGGCTCCAAAGAAACCAGGAAGATTCTTCTGCCAACAAAATATCTTGCCCACAGACCTGTCAGGGTACTTGAAATTCTATCAAAAATTCATTTCTCTGAGTTTATGTCTTTCATCAATATTCCAAGGAGAAGAAATGGGTAAAAGAGGCAAGTTTGGCAACCTACCATTTCTACTATAAGTCTGTAAGGTTAGGCCTGAGGGTTAGAACTAAGTCTGGGTGCAGAGATAGGGGTCTGTCTATGACTAGGGTCAAGCTTCAGGCTGGATACATACTTAGTGTTTAGTCTGAGTCCATAGTTAGGGCTTAGTCTGGGGTTAGAACTTGATCTATGACCAGAATTAGGGATCAGTCTGAACCCAGGCAGAATCCTTGGTCAGGGCTCTGTCTCAGACAAGAGTCAGGGTCTGATTTCAGCCTGAGACCAGGCTCAGGGCCAGGGTACAGTCTAGGACCAGAGGAAAGAGTTTTAGGAGAGTTCATTATAATAGACCAGATCCCAATGCCACTATCACCGCCCCACCAAACACACACACACACACACACACACACACACACACACACACACACACTCACCCCACCCCCAGTTTACTAATCTATCAATTTGTCTCAGTAATCCTCAAAACAGCACAAGGCCCTAGATTAATCTGACAGGGGCTCAGATTGGGGGATGGGGACCTGGATCTCTTTGAGGGATTTGCTCCTTTTGAGGATGTCCCATCACCATAGCAACAGCAAGATTTCCCCTCAGGTTTCTCTGTGCCTGCTGCCACGCTTGCTATGTCTTCTCCTGCCTTAGTGAAGAGATCCAGTTCCTATCAGATCCCATGGGATTCCCCCAGGGACTGAGACCCATGGCTATTTTCCCACGTTGCCCTTACCTCTTCAGGGAGGAGTATTGAGACATATGGCAGAAGTCCTTGGAGAGAAGGAGATTTGGGGAAAGCTTCCAACAAATATCCCTGCATGTCACTTGATACTTTGAACACTTTCAGGCAACTCCTCATACCCCTGGAAAAGAGGGAGGTCTGGGTTCATTGCTTCATTTCACAGGTAGGAAAACTCAAGCCAAGAGACAGAGAAATCATCAGAGCTTCCACTGGGCTCCCAGGTCATGTCAAAATTAGACCTAGAACTCAAGCACCCCAACTGACCTTTTCCTTTATATTCTTTCACATAAACCCTTTGCAGTTTCTCTCTCTTTTTCCATTTCAGGTACTCCCTTGCTTATCCATGTTCCTCATTACTCATACCTGGTATTGGAGAAGCAGCCTGGCAGAGGAGCTAGAGGACCAGCCATGGAGTTGAGTCAGGAAGACCTGAGTTCAAGTCCTAACTAGGATACATATTGGTTGTGAGTTCTTGAGCAAATCATTTCTCAGTGCCCCACTCAATGAGATTATAAATTGCAGAAATATTTCAGATGTGCAATATCTCACACAGTATACCAAGATAAGTTCAAAATGGATAAATGATTTAGACATAAAGGGTGATATATGTAAATTATGGGAGCATAGAAAAATATACCTGTCAGATACAGGGATAAGGGATGAGTCTACAACCAAACAAGAGATATAAAAAATCATGGGAAGCAAAATAGATAATTTTGATTACATGAAATTACAAGGCTTTTGCACAAACAAAACAAATGCAGACAACATTAGAAGGAAAACAGTAAACTAAGGGAGGAGGAATTTACAGCAAGTTTTCTGATAAAGGTATCATTTCTCAAATATATAGGGGACAGAGCCAAATTTCTAAAAAAAAAAAAAAAGAGTCATTTCCCAAATGATAAATGGTCAAAGTATATGAACATGTAGTTTTTAGAAAAAGAAATCAAAGGTATAAATAGCCACATGAAAAAAATGCTCTAAATCATTACTGATTAGAGAAATATAATTAAAACCACTTCTCACCTATCAAATTAGCTAACATGACAGAAAATGAAAATGGCAAATGTTGGAGGGGATGTGGAAAAACTGGGACACCAATGCACTGCTGGTAGAGCTGTGAACTAATCTAACCATTGTGAAGAACAAGTGGGAGCTATACCCAAAAGATTATAATACTGTGCATGCCCTTGAATCCAATAATACCACTCTCAGGTCTGTATCCCAGAAGATAAAATAAAAGGGAAAAGGACCAATTTGTACAATAATATTTATAGCAACTCTTTTTGTTGTGGCAAAGAATTGGCACTTAAGGGGAGATGCTCATCAATTAGGGAATGGCTGAATAAGTTGTGGTATATGATTGTGCTGAAATACTATTATACTATAAGAAAAAAAAGTGGGGTGGTTGTAGAAAAACCTAGAAAGACTTTTACCAATTCCTGCAAAGTGAAGTGAGCAGAACCAGGAGAACATTGTATACAGTAATGGCAATATTGTAGGATGATTAACTGCATAAGACTTAGCTACTCTGATCAAGACAATGATCCAAAACAGTTCCAAAGGACATGTGGTAAAAACTACTCTCCATCTCCAGGCAACTGATAAATTCTGAATACAGATTTAAGCACTTTCTTTACTTTGTTTTTCTTGGGTGTTTTTGTCCATGTTTTCTTTTGCAACATGGGCAATATGGAAATGTTTTGAATGACTTTGAAGAGGTTTGGGGGTATTGGTTTGGGGTACTGGCACCCTGAGAATGCCAAGGCAGAGTCACCTGGAATGAATCCACACACTCAAGCCAAAGGGTCCAGGTATCTTTAGGAGTTATGGATGGGAAAATGGAGGAAGTTTACCAGACATTGAGAGAGTTGTCAGAGGCATGCACCTCGGGGATCTGGTGCCAAAAAGAGAGTCCTTGGGTCAGTATCCCTGAGTCTGCTCTGATGAGGGAATTACAGCATCAGGCCTGCAACAAGGGAAGATTTTCTTTGGTGGGGTGGGGAGATTGGGGGGAGGATCAGGTTACTTTCAAAGACATACTCTTAGGGTGTTTCAGGGTCCAGGTCCCACCACCCCATCAACTTCACATGATAATAAATATATTTCTTGCGTTCTCAAGGGGGAGAGGTAGGAGGGAGAGAGAATTTGAACCTCAAAATTTTGGAAAATTAAAGTTAAAACTATTTACATGTAATTAAGAAATATTTAATGAAATAAATAAAAATATAAAAAAGGAAAAAAATTGCCAGTCTGCATTTGCACAGGTAATTCCCTGTACCAATGAAACCACAAGACTGTTTAAAATAAAATTCTTGTAATCAAGACTCCTTTGCTCCAAAGAGGCTATTACACGCACTCATGTGAAAGGTACACAAACATAATAAGTCTAGGATAAAGATTTTATGAGGGTCAGGAAAACACAATCGATATGTAAAATCCATGTCTTTAGGGCCCAAGTCACAAGTTTACAACTGACAGCTGAAAGAGCCTTAAAAACTCTTCTGATCTAACTCTCTCCCCATCTTACATATATATGGAAGTGACTTGGACAGGGTAACCCTAATAGAAAAAGCACTCCTGGGGTTTCAGCCCAGGCTTTCTAATTCTGAATCCTATTTGGTTGTTATAATTGAAAAAGAATTTAGAGATCATAAATACAAACCTTCTCATATCACAGATAATAATATTAGTAAAAATAGCTTGTATTTCTATATAGAACTTTAAGGTTTACAAAGCATTTTACAAGTGTTATTTCATGTTTTCCTCACAACCTTGGGAGGTAGGTGCTATTATTATCTCTACTTTACAGGTGAAGAAACTAAGGCAGACAGAGGTAAGTTACTTACCCAAGGTCACACACTGTAAGTCACTGGGGCTGAACTGAGTTCTTCCTGACATCCACTGTGACACCTGACTTCCTCTAAATAAGGACCTCAAACTTGAAAAAAAAATGGAAAAATCCAGGGGAAAGAGTAGGTAGAAAGGAATTTTACATCTCAACACATCTGCTCCAAAACACTTTCTCAGATAAATCTCCCTCTTCTCTGAACATTCCTTTTCACTAAAATCACCATCAGCACTTAGGTACACATGCTGAATCACAAAATCCTACTCTTGTAAACACATTTCCTTAGCATTCACATCATAGAACCATAGAGCATTCAAGCTGAAAGAGTCCTTATAATTACTACTCCTACTCTCCCATTCTATTGATGAGAGAACTGAGGCTCAGAGAGAAAGGACCATCCCCAAAGTCACAATGCAAGTTGCTGCAAGAGCCTAAACTCAAACTCTAGCTCCTAATTCCCACTTTGATGCCTCTGTTCTCAAATTCCCTTTATGTGAGTTTTATTTCATGGGACCTCGAGTCAGGAAGATCTGAGTTCAAATCTTGCTTTAGCTACATGAACCTGGGGGAGTCATTTAATCTCTGTTTACCTCAGTTTCTTAATCAGTAAAACGAGTATAATGACAGCACCTACCTCCCAGGGTTGTTGTGAGGATCAGATGAGGTAATATTTATGTTTTGTGAAACTTAATGCTATATAAATGCTAATTATCAATATCGCTGTTATTATTGTGATTATTATTTTTATCACACCAGCCAGACTGGGAACATTCTGAGAGCAGAGGGTTTGTGTATACCTTCTGTCACTTCCCAAGCACCTATCACCAATCTGGGCAAATAAGTGCTTAATAAATATTTGTTAAATAGTATGGAAGAAAATGGAATCAGTCCATCAATATGTATTTATTAAGTGTCTTCGACAAAAATGACTTGGCAACTGGAAGGGTAAAAAGGTAAATAATTGGGGCAGTTAGGTGACGCAGTGAATAGAGCACTGGCCCTTGAGTCAGGAGGACCTGAGTTCAAATCCAGCCTCAGACACTTAACACTTATTAGCTATGTGACCTTGGGCAAGTCATTTAACCCCAATTACCCTGCCTTCCCCCCTCCAAAAAAATGAAAAAAACAAATAAAAAATAAGATGAATAATGGGAAGACTCTGAATCAGGGAAGCTATGAAATACACACATTAAATAGCTCAAGCTTCCCATCATGCTTTCAAGTTTAAACAGGGACTTGTCCCAGGTTACAGACCTATTAACTGTCACAACTAATGCTGGAATTTAGCAATCTCTTCACTCCAGGTTCTTTCCTTCCTGATCTACCCTGCTTACTACCTCTCAATGATTACCTGGGTTTTACAAATGAAGAAGAGGCACCATAATATCACAGAAAGGTCACTGGACTTGAAATTAGGATACCCAAATTCATGATCTGATTATGGTGCACACAAGCTGTCATGACCTTGAGCATGGAAGCCACTTTTAAGTACAGAACCTCAATTTCTCCATCTGTGAAATGGGAATGATAATCCTTGGGTTACCTACCTCAAAGGACTGTTATGAACAAAGTACTTTGTAAATGTGGCAGCCAGCATGATTCAGTGGAAAGAATACCAGGTCAGGAGACATGGGTCCTGGATTCAAATCTCAGCTTTCACACATGATTTGGGCAACCTTGGGCAAATCTCTTAACTTTTATGAGACTCTGTTTCTTCGCCTATAAAAAGAAGAGATTGGACTAGAAAACCTCCAAGGTTCTTTCTAGGTCTGAATCTGTGGGCTTATAAACTTAAAGTACTATAGACATGTCAGTTGTGTTGTTGTTAATTGACTCATCCGAGGTCTCATGGTGACAAAGTAGGGATTAGAGCCCTGGATCTTCTGACTTCGGGTTTGCTCTGCTGAAACACTGACATTGTTTCCCATGTGCAAACATAATTCATCCCTTCCTTGTATCCTACCATCTATTCCAGCTGTTGTCCTATATCTCTTCTCTCCTTCTGGACTAAACTCCTGGAAAAGACTTGTTGCCTCTACTTCCTGTTGACTCACTCTTGTCCTTGAGCCCTCTCTGCAGCCTTTAATGCTGTTGACTACCTTCTCCTCCAGGATAGTCTCTCCTTTTGGGGTTTCCATGACACTAGTTTCTCCTGGTTCTTGTCCTACCAATATGACGGTTCCTTCTTGGTCTCCATTGCTTCGTCTTCCTCCAGCTCTCATTCTAACTATATATATTTTCCAAGGCTCTTTCCAAGGTCTTCTCTTTTTTATCTCTATCCTCTCATTTGGTCATCTCATCAGTTCCTCCATGCCAATGATTGTCAGATATAGAGATATAGATATTAGTCTTAGTTTCTATCTTTAGCTCTAGTCCTACATCTCCAACTGTCTATTCGGTATTTTGAAGGGGATTTCCCATAGGTATCTCAAACTCAACATTTCTAAAATAGCACTCATTATCTTTTTTCGCTCTTTGGATTTTCTATATTATTGTCAAGGGCAATACCATCCTTGCAGTGAGCCAGGCCTATAATCGCAGTGCCATTCTCATTTCCTTATTCTCTCACTCTATCTCATTCTTTACTTTCATAAAATCTGTCATAAACTTCTCTCCTATGACACAGAGATAACTCAACCTCTTTCCTGTCTGGTTGCTTTCAAGTGAAGAGGCTATGAGGAGGCTGTAATTGCCGTAAGCCTTTAGGTAGAGTATATGGGTGCGTGTGTGGGAGAGAGAGACAGAGAGAGACAGAGACAGAGAGAGAGAGAGAGAGAGAGAGAGAAAGGAAGAAAAGTAAGAGAGAGGAAGAAAGAAAGGAAGAGAGAAGGAAATGAGAGGAAAAGAGAGAGGGAGAGGGGGAGGGAGGGAAGGAGGAAGAGAGAAAGGAAGACAAGTGAGAGGAAGAGAGAAAGGAAAAGAGAAGGAAAGAGAGAGGGGGAGAGAAAGAGAGGGGGAGGGAGGGAGAGAGAGAGAGCCAGTGGACTATTTTCCCAAGCTATGTTGCTGTGAAACCATGAGCACACGTTTCTACTGTTACTTCTATCCTTGTGGTGTCCATCCTTTCCTGTCTTATGTAAAGGAACATTGGAAACACTGGAGTGTGAGCTTGCTAACTTCTAAAGGTCAGGAAAGCATGAGTCTATGCCAGAGTTTTGAGATGACTAATCCCAATGAGGAAAGAAATACCAAATGACCTCCCTGACCCAACCTAGCAATGGATCCACACAGAGATGTTCACCAACTATGCTGTAGGTGAACTTGGTGAAGTGAATTTGGTGGAGGAAATTCTTTGTAGAAAGCATTTTAAGTTTTAGTCTACTTCCTAGGGACCAAGGTGACATAAGGATTGAGATTGTGTTCCTGGCAGGAATGGAGCAGGGGATATTTATATTTATGTTCTTGCTTTATCTTGTCAGTAAGTAAACCTTTGTAAAAGTGAATTGATATTAATTAGCTAAAAGATATTAGAGTTCTAATCACTGGTGATTAGTATTGGGAAGAACACACCAGAATGGGAGCTAAAGCTAATAGCATTAGAAAGGTACCCTCAGCCTCTCAGGGGTACTCCTAGCACCCTGAGTAAAAGATATAGCCTTGTTCTAGGAACCCAACTTGCCAGTGAGAGTGGGAGTTGAGATAAGGACCACCCAGAGTTTATAAATTCTACAATAAAATCACATAATCCCAAGGTTGGAAGGATTTCAGAGACTCTGATCCAAATCCCAATAGAAGCATATGAACGTTCTTCATGGCACCCCAAAAAGTGAGTGACCTCTTTGTTACATCTGCAAATACCTGTAGAAAATGTCTTTTCCATTGAAGGACAGCTCTGAGCCAATCAATTTAGTGCAAAAAGGATTATCTATTTTAACTTTAAAATACCTCTTATTTGTGCCTTCCTTTCCATCTATGCAGTTGCTAAACCTAATTCACTGACCTTATCACCTTAATTATTACAACAGCTTCCTAAATGGTCTTCCTGGTTCCAGTATGTTCTCTTTCTTCTACCCCACACAGAAGCCAAGATAATCTTTCTAAAGTACAAATGCTCCTCTCATTCCTCTATTCAAAAACCCTCAGTTGCTCCCTATTGCCTCTAGGCAGGGATGTTTCCTGTAAATATTTAACAAGCAACTCTTTGGATGGGGAGAATATACATGACATGTTTTTCGAGTTTTATCTGTATTATCAAGCTTTTCTTCATCACTTTCTTAAGTCTAGATGATCAACAAAGCAATAAATCATCTTGACTTATAGCAATTGCCAATTTTCAAAGTGTAAATGCTCACACTGGAAATTTAACAATCAGCCCTCTAGAATCACTTCAAGATATCTCAGGCATACCTCTGCCTCTAAAACAAAATATAACTCCTCAGCCTGACAGTGAAGGCACTACACAGACTGTTTTAAACCTACCCTTCCAGACTTACTTCACATTATTTCCCTTCTTGTACACAGTGTTATAGGCAAACAAGATTATAAGCTGTTCTTGAACTTTTACGGTCTCCTGCCACCATAATTTATATAAACTGTCCCCATAACAAGAACAAACTGTCTCTTCATAATCGCCTCTTAGAATGTTTTTCTTCCTTCAAAATGCAGCTCAAGGACCAACTCCTCCATGGAGCCTTCCCTGATCCCCATAGTGATTAATGGCCTCTTTCCCTCTCAAAGAATTACATAGTATTTAAGAGATGGAATCAATTAATCAATTCTGAACATTTATTATATACCTAGTATGTACCAAACAACAACTATGAACCAGCTTTAACCCAGAAGCAGGGAGTATAAGAACAAAGAATGAAACAATCCCTACTCAATTACATTCTAATTTTGTAAGCAAATTCTGTTAAAATATAGATAGTATATAAAAATGTAGATAGCATAAATATGTTTAATAAATACAAACTTGAGAAAGTAGTAAAATACTATTGTTTGTCCTTTGTTTTCAAAGAGAACCAATGACATCATGTCTTGACTTACACATGAATTGGATTTAGGTGAAGTAGAGGTGGGAAAACTTGTTGGCCTCACTCTTGCTTCCAAAATCATTAAAGTCCAGTGGCAGGACAGAAGTGGATGACGTTGGTGTCTTCAATGTCTGAGCAAGCTCTATGCTCCACAGCACCTTTTTCAGCCACTTTAATGGCCATTGGGGGAAAAAAATGTTCCCATCCACCCATTCCACCAGGGGAAGTCCTCATATGCCTGGGGTAGACATCACCTAACTCGACAACAGGTTTGAGGCCTGTTGGATACCCTCAATTTGGTTTAGTCCATCTGCCGGACAGTTTTACCAAGTTGAAAGCCTCTGAGCATGCTACAGCTTCTTTGAGCCACAAGTGAAAGTTGAGTACCAAGTAGAAACCAAAAGTAGATGAGCAGCCCCAAAAACTTGTTATATATACAATTTTGTTATACCTGAAAATACCTGTAGAAAATGTCTTTTCCATTGAAGGAAGCTCTGAGCCAATCAATTCAGTGCAAAAAGGATTATCTATTTTAACTTCAAAATACCTCTCTTATTTGTGCCTTCCTTTCCATCTATGCAGTTGCTAAACCTAATTCATTGACCTTATCACCTTAATTATTACAACAGCCTCCTAAATGGTCTTCCTGGTTCCAGTATCTTCTCTTTCTTCTCCTCCACACAGAAGCCAAAATAATCTTTTTAAAGCACAAGTGCTCCTCTCATTCCTCTATTCAAAAGCCCTCAGTTGCTCCCTATTGACTCTAGCAAGCCCTCCCACCAAAGGTGCTGGTCCTCCTTTAACACCCCATACACCCCTAGTTAAATACTAGCAAGTTTGAGAGGAAAGGGACAATCAGTTGGTGGATCAGTAAAGGTTTCATACAGAAGATGGTGTTTGAAATGTATCTTAAAGGAAGAGAGATTCTATGGGGCAGAGGTAAAGAAGGAATGCACTCCAGGCATGTGGGACCAGTGGAACAAAGCTAGAGAGGTGGAATATCATAAGTGAGGAACAGAGACAAGGCCAATGTGGCTAGACTGCAGAGTGCTAGACTAGAGGGAGTAATGTCCATTCAACCTGAAAAGAGGTTTGGGACAGATTGCATAGGATTTTAGAAGCTAACCAGGGAAATTATATTTTTTTTCCTGGAGATAATAGGAAGCCACTGGAGTTTTGTTTGTTTTTTTTTAAATAGGGGAATCATATGGTCAGATCTGCACTTAAGGAAAATTACTTTGGCACCACTGTATAGAATGGACAGCAGCAATGAGAGGCTTGAGGCAGGGAGACCAATTAAAAGGCTTTTACAATAATCTAGACTAGAGGTGATGAGCGCCTAAAATGAGGTGATAGCTATGTAAGTGGAGAAGGGGTCAAATGCTCAAAATGTTGTGAAGGTAGAAAAGTCAAGACTTGGAACTATTTAATATGTGGGGTAAGGAAAAATGAGGAGTCCAGGATAATGCTGAGGTTACAAATTTGGGAGACTAGAAAGATGGTGGTGACTGTAACATGAAAAGGAAAGTTTGGAAAACGGTTTAGGGGAAATGAAACGGGTTTAGTTTTATGCATATTGAGTTTAAGTTGTCTTTGGGGTGTCAAGTTTGAAATGTCCAACAAGCAATTGGTGATGCAGAACTAAAGCTCAGGGGAAAGACTTGGTGTGTGTGCATGTATGTGTGTGCTCTCGTGCGTGTGCATGTCTGTATCTGTATGTCTGTGTCTGTGTGTGTCAATCTAGGTAATGTCTTTTAACTAAAGTGGAGGGAGTATTGGTGCATGATTTTTTTTCTTCACAGATGATTGTGCACTCAATGCAGCTTCTGAAGCTGAGATGCAACAAAGTATGGATCAGTTCTCTGCTGCTTGTGCTAATTTTGGCCTAACAATTAAAATCAAGAAAACACAGATTCTGCACCAGCCAACACTACAGTAGAACCATCGGTTACATTAAATGGAGAAATTCTGAATACCGTGTATAATAAGTTCACTTATCTTGGCAGTATACTTTCCAGAGATGTCTACATAGATGATGAGGTTGATACATGCACTGCCAGAGCTAGATCATTGTTCAGAGTCTCCAAAGTAAAGGGTGGGAGAGAAGAGGTGTTAGACTGACTACCAAACTGAAGGTCAACAGAGCTGTCATGCAGACCTCATTGTTGTATGCCTATGAAACCTGGACAGTCTACCAAAACCATGTCAGGAAACTGAATTGCCTGCATTTGAATTGTCTTAGGAAGATTCTGAAGATCCCCTGGCAAGATAAGGTGTAAATAAGGTATGAACACTGAGGTCCTTTCTCGAGTTGAACTGCCAAGCATTCAAACTCTGCTTCAGAGAGTGTAGCTCCAGTGGGCTGACCATGTTGTTTGAATGCCAAGTGGACATTTGCCCGAAAGACTATTTTACAGAGAACTGACAAAAAGCAAGTACTAAGATAGAGGTCAGAAGAAGTGATACAAGGACACTCTCAAGGTCTCTTTGAAGATTTTTGGAATCAAATATGAGCCATGGAAGACACTGGCAAAGGACTGCCCAGCATGATGTGCCTGCATCAAAGGAAGCACTGTACTCTATGAGCAAAGCAGAATTTCAGTAGCTCAAAAGAAATGTAAAATTCACAAATGTAGAGACATCTCCACTCCAAATGTTTATTCAGACTATTTTTTCCCAACTCTGGTAGAGCTTTCCAAGCTCATATTGTTCTAATCAGCCAGAGCTGTAGACACTCTACCTTGATTCCAACATAGTAATGTCATTTTGGTCCTCTTTGAGAACAAAGAACAGCAACCAACCAATAAATTTATCAGTCATCTAGATAGAAATGATAGTTAAACCCATAGGAACAGAAGAGAGCTTAGACAGAACCCTAATAAATACCCATAGTTAGGGACCATGAGAAAGAGTAGTCAGAGAAGTAGGGGGAAAACCAGAAGAGAGCAGTTTCCCAAAATACCAGAATGGAGATTGGTCAATGTCAAATTGGTGCAATGGCAAACGCAGAAGACAAATGAGGAAGGACGAAGACTAAGAAAAGACCAGCTGGGGCGGCTAGGTGGCGCAGTGAATAGAGCGCCGGCCCTGGAATCAGAAGGACCTGAGTTCGGAGCCGGCCTCCGACACTTAATCCGCACAAACAAAAACCTAGCCGTGTAACCTTGGGCAAGTTACTTAACCCCAATGGCCCTTAGGGGCGGCTAGGTGGCGCAGTGAGTAAGAGCGCCGGCCTCGGAGTTTGGATGACCCGAGATCAGATCCGGCCTCAGAAAATGAGCACCCACTCGTAAATCAAATGACTAGCCGTGTAACCTTGAGCAAGTTACTTAACCCCAATTGCTTTAAAAAAAAAAAAAAAAAAGAAAGAAAAGAAAAGACCAGTTGTCTGGGTGGCTAGGTAGTGCGGTGAATAGAGCTCTGGCTCTGGAGTCAGGAGGATCTGAGATCAAATCCAGTCTCAGACACAACACAAAACCTAGTTGTGTGACTTTGGGCAAGTCACTTAACCCCAACTGCCCTCCAAAAAAAAAAAAAAAGGCAAAAATGAAAAAAGAAAGAAAGAAAAGACCAAAGACCAGTTTGTGCTAAGTGCTCAACAACTAGCACACACTTTTAAATTTAATCTGCATTATAAAATTTTTCTCTATGCATTCTTTAAGTCTAGACAACCAACAAAACAATAATCAAGTCCCAGCTTACAGTGTTTCTTGATTTCTGAGGTATAATTGCCTGAATGGAAAATTTAACGGTCAGCTCTCTGGTACACCACTGGAAAAGAGTTTAGGTTTTGGTATTCCCCATAAAAACATTCCTCTCTAAATAACTTTAAAACAAGGCCTCAAATTCAGTTCTGGAGCATCAGAGTCAAGAAAAGGTGGGAGTGAGACATTTTTCCAGTCTAAGACAACTTAGGAAATCAGCAGGCATATGACATGGGGGCAGGAGCACACATGGCCATAGTATCAACATCAGACCTTGGAAGTGGCAGCAAAAGCAGCTGCAGGAGCTTTGGGAGTTCTCAGTTCAGAAAGGTAATTGGGCCCAACAACTAATCAAAAGGAAATTACAGGTAACCCTAAGCTGGCACCAGGCTCAGAACTAGGTACATTTTGGCAACTCTGTTGCCTATATGCAGTTCTAGATCCCATTTCTAGGGCAGAAAGGAGTGTTTGTGGTGAGTCACAAGGAACAGGGGTTCCACTTATAGTTCCAGGGCCAAGAGAAGCATTAGCACTTGTAGCTGAAGAGGAACAAGACCTTCCTGGCTAAAGAACATAAGTCAGGAGAACAATGATTATACCTCTCCCCAGATCATACCAATTTGAAAGCACCAAAGACTTGCAGATTCCCAGAACTACCTCTGAAAACAGTAATATGAAAAAGACTGAAGCTCAGCACAGTGCCTCTCACTCTCAGTAAAGCAAAGGAAAACCTTAATGTATGGTTCAAAGTCAAGAAATGGGCTGGGGAAATGAGCAAACAATAACAAAAAAATTGACCCATAAAAGCTACCACAGTGGCAGGAAAAACAAAGACACAAACTCAGAAGACAAAAATGTGAAAAGAGCTACTAGCAAAGTCTCAAAAAATGCAAAATGGACATAAACCCAACAAGAATTCCTGAAAGAGTTAACAAAAGAGATAACAGTAGTAGAGAAAAATTTGGGAAAGGAAATGAGTGATGCAAGAAAATTATGAAAAAAGAACAAACAGCTTAGTAAGAGAGACACAAAAAAATACTTAAGAAATAACACCTTTAAAACAAACCCAGAATTAGCCAAATGGCAAAAGAAGCACAAAAACTCACTTGAGAAAATAATTCCTTAATGATTAGAATTGTGTAACTGGAAACTAATGACTCCATGAGACATTAAGAAGCAATAAAACAAAATCAAAAGAAGAAAAAAGGAGAAGAAAATGTGAAATACTTCTTCAAAAAACCAGCTGACCTGTAAAATAGGTCAAGGAGAGATCATTTTGCTTTGTTTTGTTTTGTTTTGTTTTTTGGAAGACAGTTGGAGTTCATTGACTTGCCCAGGGTCACATAGCTAGTAAGTGTTTGAGGTTAGATTTAAACTTGGGTCCTCCTGACTCCAGGGCCAGTGATCTATCCACTGCACCACCTAGCTGCCCTAACTAGAGATAATTTAAGAATGACTGGACTACCTGAAAGGCATGATCAAAGAAAGAGCAAAGACATCATATTTTAAGTAATTATAAAGGAAAACTGCTCTGATTCCTAAAACCAGGGGATAAAAAAAGGATCTACTAATCAACCCCTGAGAGACATCTCAAAATTCCAGAGCTCCCAGGTCAAAGAGAGAATATTGCCAGTATCCAGAAAGAAATAATTCAAATATAGTGGAGCCACAGTCAGGATCATACAAATTTAACAGCTCCCAAATTAAAGGAGCAGAGGGCTTGGAATCAGATATTTTGGAAGGCAAAACAGCTAGGATTACAGTCAAAAATAATGTATCCAACAAAACTGAATATACTTATTCAGAGGGGGAAGTGAACTTTTAGTGAAATGAAGGATTTTCAAGCATTCCCGATGAAAACACCAGAGCTAAATAGAAAATTTGACATTCAAACACAAGACTCAAGAGAAACATTAAAAAGTAGGTATGAGCAGAGCCAAGATGATGAAATAGAAACAGCATGTCCAAGCTACTCTACCCCCAGATCACCTCCAAACTATGTAAAAGGGGACTCTGAACAACTTCTGGAGCCCCAGCACCCACAGAATGACACAGAGAAGCTAACCTCCCACTGAGGACAGCCCAGCAGCCCTGCAGGAAGGACCAGTGCAGCGGTCTGGGAGCCAGCAGCGCATCGTGAAGAGCACGCACAGCTGAGCGCCTGAGTCGCAGTTTTAGCCCCAGGGCGGCAGAGCCAGCAGCCAGCTGGAGGAACCCCAGAACACCAGCAGCTATGGCGACTCCAGAATTATCAACATAGACATGCCTAGGATAAAGTGAGAGGTTAGTGCCCTGTGGACTTTGGGACCAGTATTTGGGGAACACTTCAGCTTCCTCCCCTGGGGGCTAGAAGCCACTGAGGAGACACGCCATTTTGTAGTTGTCAGAGGCAGCTCCAGCTCCTGGCCTGCGAACTGTAGGGAGATCCAGTGATCAGTCTTGGGGGTAATCGCTCTTGCTTTAACCTCCCTGGATCTGGATTGTGATCTGGGGTGGAGGTTGTGGGTGGGTTTCCAGCTTGCCAGAAACGGAAGTTGCCCCCCCACACATTCCGGACGAAAATTTCCCTATTTGGCCACAAAGCCATAGTGTGGCAACAAGCCCAAAAGTCAAGTAATTAAGTGGCAACATGCCAAGGCAAAGGAAACAAATTAAACAGAAAAATGCAACCCTAGACTCTTACTTTGGGGGCAAAGAGGGTTGAAGCATAGGGGAAGAGGACTGTGAGGTCAGAAATCCTGCTCCAAAAGCCCCAGGAGAAAACATGAGCGAGTTGCAGGCCATAGAGGACCTTAAGAAGGACTTTAAAAATCAAATAAGAGAAGTGGAAGAAAAATTGGGAAGAGAAATGAGAAGGATGCAGGAAAAGTATGAAATGAGGGTCAACAGCCTGACTGAGGAAAACAACACCTTAAGAAATAGACTGACTCAAATGGCAAAGGAGGCCCAAAAGGGCAATGAGGAGAAGAATGCCTTAAAAGTCGAATTTGCCAGATGGAAAAAGAATCTCAAAAGTTCACTGAGGAGATTCATTCCTTCAGAGTTAGACTGGAGCAAATGGAAGCTAATGACTTTATGAGAAATCAAGATGCTGTTAAGCAGATCCAAACAAATGAAAGATTAGAAGGCAATGTGAAATATCTCATGGGAAAAACCACTGACCTGGAAAATAGATCCAGGAGAGACAATTTAAAAATTATTGGACTACCCTAAAGCCATGATCAAAGAAAGAACCTAGAAATCACCCTTCAAAAAATTTTCAAGGAAAATTGCCCTGATGTTTTAGATCCAGAGGGCAAAACAGAGGTCGAAAGAATCCACCCATCACCTCCTGAAAAAGATCCCAAAAAGAAAACTCCCAGGAATATTATAGCCAGGCTCCAGTATTCCCAGATCAAGGAGAAAATACTACAAGCAGCTAGGAAGAAACAATTTCAATATTGTGGAAACAAAATCAGAACAGCACAGGACCTGGCAGCTTCTACACTGAGGGATGGAAGGGCATGGAATATGATATTCCAGAGGGCAAAAGAACTGGGAATGAACCCAAGGGTCACCTACCCAGCAAAACTGAGTATTTTGTTTCAGGGGAAAATATGGTCATTCAGTGGAATAGAGGACTTTCAAGCATTCTTGAGGAAAAAACCAGAATTGAATAGAAAATTTGACATCCAGACACAAGAAGCAAGAGATGCCTGAGAAGGTAATCAGGGAAAAGAAATCAAAAGGAACTTATCAAAGTTGAACTATTTACATTCCTATATGGAAAAGCAATATCTGTGACTGATGATATCTTTCTCACTATGAAAATAATGGAAGAAGGGTGTATGAATATGAATACATATGTGAATGTGTGTGTATATGGTTACAGTTCTATATGGATAGAGGGCATAGGTTGAATTTGTTGGGAAGTGAGGATACTCAAGGGGTGAAATTATAAGGTGAGAGAGGAAAGTGGCAAGAGGAGATGGGGAGAGACAGGGTAGGGTAAACTATCTCATGTAGAAGAAGCAAGGGGAAGTTCTTGCAAGGGAGGGGAAGAATAGGAAGGCAAAAAGGCAAAACCACATTCTCATTGAATTTGGTTCAGGGAGAGAATGACATACTTACTAAATGGGATATCTCAACCTGCAGCAGAAGAGGGGGGAAGGGGAATGAGAGGAGGGATGATGGATGGGAGGGCATCCTTGGGGGGAGGGGAGGTTGGAAGTACCCACTATAGAAGAGGGACAGGATCAAGTAGGGAATGGACCAGGTGGGGGGTGGGATGAGTGGGAGGGAATTATCAGCAGCCTTGTACATTATATCTATTGTGATAATGTTTTGCATAGCTAGACATGTACAACATATACTGAATTACTTATCTCCCCAGAGGGAATGGGTGACAAGGGAGGAAGGAAATGGATCTGACATTCAAGGTCTTAAGATTAAATGTTTCAAATATATATATATACACACATACATATGTATATATGTGTATATATATGTATATAAATACTATTATTAATACTCTTTTGCTTGTAATTGGGAGATAAGATGTGCAGGCATTACGATGCAGAGATTCACCTTCCTGTAATGGAATAGTCGAAGGATGTATGGGAGATGATGTGGGAGAGAGCAGATTGGAGGAAGCGATATCTTGTGGGACTGCTATTCTGGGAGGGTGGGTAGGGGAAAAACAAGGGGGGAAATGATTGTAACTCAAAATCTTGTGGAAATGAATGATGTAAAACAGAAGTTAATAAAGCATTTGTTTAAATTTAAAAAAATAAAACTAACTAAACTCCTTTAAAAAAAAAAGTAGGTATGAGAGAGAAATTATAAGGGCTTAATAAGGTTAAATTGTTTACATTACTATATGGGAAGATGATACATGTAACTCCTAAGAACTGTATCATTATTAGTTTTGTTAGAAGGAATCTACATAGACAGAGGACATGGTGTGATTCAATTATGTTCTCAAAAAATGAAAGGATAAGAAAAAGCAATGAAGAAGAGAGAGAGAGGGAAGGGGAAGGAAGAGGAAGGATGTGGGAAAATTATTTCACATAAAAGAGGCACTCAAGGAAGAGCTTTTACAATGGATGGGGAAATGGGAGGGTAGCAGACAATGTTTGAACCTCACTCCCATGAGAATTAGTTCAAAGATGGAGAGAGAGAGAGAGAGAGAGAGAGAGAGAGAGAGAGAGAGAGAGAGAGAGAGAGAGAGCAGTTGAGCATAGATATCTATTTTACCCAACAGGGAAATAGGAGGAGAAGGGGATAACAGAATGTGGGCATGATAAAAGGGAGGGTAGATTAAGGGAGGCAGTGGTCAGAAGCAAAAGAGACTTTTTAAAAGGAACAGGCTAAAAAGAGAGATGGATAAATGGAATAAAATAAGATGGAAGAAAATACACAATAAATATAATTTTAATGGGAATTAGATGGATTTACCCATAAAACAGAAGTAGATAGCATAATAAATTAGAAACCAGAATTCAACACTATGTTGTTTACAAGAGACACACCTAAAACAGAAAGACACAAATACACAGAGTTAAAATAAATGACTAGAGCAGAATCTATTACACTTTAGCTGAAGTTTAAAAAAAAAAAAAGGCAGAGGTAGCAATCATGACCTCAGACAAAGTAAAAGCAACAATACATCCAATTAAAAGAGATAATCAGGGAAACTACATTTTACTAAGTGATACCATAGACAATAAAGAAATATCAAAAAAAAATTTACAGGAAGTCCCCCTAATTAAAGGCTTCATTTCTCAAATACATAGAGAACTGAGTAAAATTCATAAAAATAAGAGCCATTCCCCAAATGATAGATGATCAAAGAACATGAACAGGCAGTTTTCAGAAGAAGAAATCAAGGCTATCATATATGAAAAAATGTTTAGAGAAATGAAATTAGAGCAATTCTGAGATACTCCTTCATACTTATCAGACTGACATTACAATAAAAGAAAATGACATTTTCTGGAAGAAATGTGAAAAAGTAAATACACTGATGAATTATCAGTGGAGTGATGAAGTGGTTCCAGCCCTTCTGGAGAACAATCTGGAACTATGCCCTTTGGCACAGAAATATCATTATTAGGTCTGTATCTCAAAGAGATTGAAAAGGAAGGGAAAGGAAGGGAAGGGAAGGGAAGGTAAAGGAAGGGAAGTCAAGGGAAGGGAAGGGAAGGGAAAGGAAGGGAAGGGAAGGGAAGGGAAGGGAAGGGAAGGGAAGGGAAGGGAAGGGAAGGGAAGGGAAGGGAAGGGAAGAGGAATGGAGGGGAGGGAAAGGAAGGGAAAGGGAGGGGAAGGGAGGAGAGGGCAGGGGAGGGAAGGGGACGGCAGGGAACTATATGTACAAAAGGACATTTAAAGCAAGAGAAGGCATTTTTACTATTTTAAGGTAGCAAGGAAATGGAAATTGAGGGAATGTTCATCAATTGAAGAATGAACAAATTGTGGTATATGACTGTGATAGAATACTATCGTGCTCTAAGAAATGATGAGGGGGATAGTTTCAGAAAAACCTGGGAAGTCCTATGTAAACTAACACAGAGTGAAATAAGCAGAATCAGAATATCATTGTGCACAGTAACAGCAATATTTTAATAATGATCCACTATGAAATATGTAGATACTCTGATCAATACAATGATCCCAGACAATTCCAAAGGACTCATGATGAAAAATGCTCTCCACCCACAGAGAGAGAACAATGAATTGTGACTACCAATTGAAGCATGCTTTTTTTATTCTTTATTTTTCTTGCTTTTTGCAACATGGCTAGTATGGAAATATGTTTAACACAATTTCACAAGTGAAATTGATTGTTTGCCTTCTCAATGGGTGGGGGAAGGGCTGAAGGGAGGGAGAGAATTTGGAACTCAATATTTTTTAAGTTAAAAATAATTTTTAAAAAAAGAAAATATAATTAAGAGCATAAACAAGTTTCTAGAGGGAATGTCCTAATTATTTAAGATAAGTTTTCAGGCACTTTCAGATATATTAAAAGCACTCATTTATTTACAAAAGAATTAATATACTAGATACAGATCATTCTTATCTATTTGTTAAGTCAATTACCTTAAGGACCTAATTGGCTATACTTTAAAACTCCAATTCTAACTACTATATGTGTTTGAAAGTAATAAAATGCTGAAAATTTTAAGAGTAAAAAAAATTTAAGAGAGAGGAAGTATGATTGTGGATGCAATATGCTGGAGAAGACAAGAATGGAGATGATCATATGCACTTATAGAGAGGATGACCTCAGTACAGATAATAACCATCTCTTTGTCAAAGACTTGAAGAAGGAGGAAAGAGTGGGAGATAATGCCAAAAACTTTTGAGAGGAAGAGAGGAAGCTCACATCAAATAGTTTCAATTTTCTGAGTAATGAGACAAGGTTCTTGATTGAGTGTGGAAGGGAGGAAAGAAGTGGAAAGGTGAAGTTTGAGGAGGGAAGAGAGGGTTTGGAATAACTTCTGCAAGGAGTGAGGTAGGGAGGAATAAAAGAATTGTCTTGCTACAATGGGAGCCCATTTGAGTTTGGATAACATGAATTTGTAACGTACCCAGTTAGCAGAGTTGTGAGACTTCCTCCCATTTTGTTGAGCAGCTATTGGGTAGAAGTGGAAGTAGATGGTGGTTAATCCAGGGCTCACATTTACATAGAGCAGAGGAGAATGTAGAATTGAAATGTCTAACTCTAAGACTGAGAGCAAGATGGAGGAAAGTGAAATCAGAGCAGGTATAATGATCTGAGAAAATCCTAAGAGTAAAAGAGATAAGAGGTCTGAATTAGGCAGACATTTTTAAGAGAGGTAGAATTACAGGAGGCTATGGTCAGATTGGGGAATGGCAGAATTTCTTAATACGGAAGTGGTTCGTTTATAGATGGATAATGGTGAAATCTAAGGTGTAACTATCCCTATTTATGGCTGAGGTGAAATAAAGGAATGTTATAGGATTTAAGGAGGTTGAAGAATTAAAAGGCTAGGGAGTTTGAGGGAATAGCTAAATCAGGGGTTCTTAATCTTTTGGGGCCATGAACCCCTTTATACCAGTCTAGTGAAGTTCATGGGCCCCTTCTCAGAATAATATATTAAATCAAAAAAATACTTTAAATTATAAAGGAAATCAAAGGTTAGTGAAAATAAAGATGCAATTTTTTTCCATCCAAGGTCATGAATCCCCTAAAATCTATCTCCATATAAAGAATTCTCATCTAAGTAGATATTAAAGCCTCCAAGCTGAAGGACAAGAACTGATGAGTAGAGGAAGATTATGAGCCAGGTACTCAACTACTTGAGGAAAGGGAGAAAATGACCTGGGAATTGGTTTATCTCAGCTACTATCATTCAGAATAGGTGGGAAATTTTTGAGTGTATTTCATAAGAGAAAAGATTGTTGAGTAAAGAAGGTAAAGGGAGAGTCTTGAAATGATGATGGGAGCAAGGAGTATTCTAACTCCTCCCATAAGACCAGCTTGTTTGAAGGGCTGGAAAGAGCAGGCACATTTGTGTTGGAGAGGAAAGCTGGGGAGGCAGTGGTTTCAGAGATGAGTCAGGTCTTAGTAAGGGAATAATAAATGGAAAAAGTGCAAGAAAAAGAATCCAGGATGAGGAGGAATTTGTTCATTATAAACAGAGAATTGTTCATTATGGAACAGGAATTCCAGAAGGGGTGGGAAGGATTGGAGTGGGACTTTTGGGTCCCAATTGGGTAATACTGAGGGAGATGAGGGTAAGAAAATGGGAGGAGGGGGCTAGGACAATTTTCTCCTAAGTGATCAGTGACAGATAAGTACAGGTGGCCTCTCAGGTCCCTTTGAGCTCTAAATATGTGTCCTATTATCATCAGTAATTAAGGGTAACAATACCTGTAGTACTAATATGCCTGGTTTGGGGTTGTATCAAATTAGAGTGAAACTAATTAGAGAGAAACGAGAGGAGCTAAAGGAGGCGTAGGAGTGGGAAGAATAGTGCCCTGCTGCTGTCCAAGATACCACCCTCCTCCCAGTCACCTTAGCTGGCAACCCATCCTTGACTCCTCATTCTCACTGCCCATAGCTAATCTGCTGCCTTAGCAACATCACTCACACACCTCCCCTTCTCCATCCTAGCCACCAAACTGGTACAGGCTTTTTACTGGTACAGACTATTACAATAGCTATTTAGTTGTTCTACTTACCTCAATTCTCTCTCCACTCTATTCTCCATTCAATTGATCAAATAGTCTTCTTAAAGCTAAGGTCTGACCATGTCACACACACACACACACACACACACACACACATATATATATATATATATATATATATATATATATATATATATATATATATATATATATATATATATATACACACCCCTCACTCAATAAACTCCACTGGCTCCCTATTATCTCCAGCACCAAATCGTTTTAAAATACGTTATTGGGCTTTCAAAGCTCTTCACAACATAGCCATTTCTAATTTTTCTAATGTTTACTCCCATACAATCCAATGTCACTGGCCTTCTTGCTATTCCTTTATCTCCCAACTCCTTACCTTTGCACTGGCTATCCCCCATGCATGGAATACCTTACATCCATCTCCTGGCTTCCTTCAAGACACAGCTCAAATCTTGCCTTCTGCAAGAGGCCTTTCCAGGTCCCACTTCAAGTTAGTGCCTTCCCTCTGAGTTTATTTCCAATTTCTCCTGTATACATCTTGTATGTACATAGATATTTACATGTTGTCCCCATTCTTCACCAACAGACTACAAGCTCCTTGAAGATAGGAACTATTCATATGTGCATGTGTGTATATGTATGTATATGTGTATATTTGTGTGCATATACCTACTTATATATATATATATATATACACATACACACATAGTTTTTCAAATAGCACCTGGAATGTAGTAAGCATTTAATATATGCTTCTTAACTTGACTTGACTGGCAAGAGGATTAGGGATGGCAGATGATTACAGAAGGCCATTTTTGCTGAAGGGTGTCCCAGAGATAGCTAGCCTGGGTTCCTTCAGTAATGGGCTGATAGAGGATGGTGGGCAGATATCTCCTGGCTAGCAGAGGGTACTGGACCTGGGTTTGGTTTTGACTAAGACTTATTGGATGAAAGTACTCCTGTTGTTCCTTTAAAGTGTCTGGAGAGGAGTGGGGAGAGGTAGAGGTGGTAGGCAGTGAGCTTTCTAGTCCATAAAGGATGCTAGTCACAGAATCACAATCATAATATTTAATAAATGAAAGGGATTATAGCAACCACCTATTCCAACCCCTGCCCCAAAAGGGTTATTAAACCTCTTATACACACCTCAAATCATCTTGTATTGACTTAAGCAGTTCACATATTGTATTCCACTAGTCCCCCATTCTGAGTGGAAAGTAACTCCTTGAGAACAGGTATTATTCTGTTTTGTTCTTCTTTGGATCCCCAGGGCCTAGTATAGGAGCTCTGAAAAGGAGAAACATGACCACTTCTGGCTAAAGATTTAAGCAGGAGTAAGACATGAACACTAGGATAATTAAAGGTTAAATGTGATAGAGGTAAAGCTCTAACACAGAGCTCTCAAAAAAAAAAAAAACATGGGGGCAGCTAGGTGGCACAGTGAATAGAGCACCAGTCCTGAAGTCAGGAGGACCTGAGTTCAAATCTGGCCTCACACACTTAACACTAGCCATGTGTTGGGCAAGTCACTTAACCCCAACCTCCTGGCTTCCCCCCTCCAAAAAACAAAACCAAAAAAAAAAAAAAAAAACCAACATGATGAGGGTGAGATGCCCTTTAACTGAAGGTGATCAGGGAGGGCTCCTGTGCTCAAGGGACACCTAAGCTGGGTCTTGAAGCAATTTCAAAGAAAGAGACAAGGTGTGGAAGAAAAGTTCTATCTTATATCAAAGTGAAATCATCTTCCCTCTGACTTACCAATTCCAAAATCAGAAATCCTACTTAGACAGGGACTATCCTGCTGGGTTATGAAGGAAGCAGAACTGACTTTATTTTTATTTTATCAGTGTTTGAGAGGAAATGTGGTATAGTGGATAGGAGGTGAACCTTGGAGCCAAGATGGCCTGAGTTCAAGTCCTCTCCTACATGCTGGCTGTTTGACCCCAGGCAAGCCACTAAATCTATAAGACTCTTTTTTGAAGGCAATCAGGGTTAAGTGACTTGCCCAGGGTCACACAGATAGTAAGAGTCAGAGGTCAGATTTGAATTCAGGTTCTCCTGACTCCAGGGCAGTGTTCTATCCACCTAACTGCCCCAATCTCTAAGACTCTTAACAAGGTGCCAACTTGCTTGGTAAAGGAAGATCCTTTGTCCATCAGTTCCCAATGCCAATGAAATCAAAGATTCAGTCCCAGTTCGTATATCTCTCCCTGAACCAGAAAGAAAGACTAAAATGAATAGAATAAGTAATTCATTTCTCAAAACTCTTCCACTCTGGGATTTCTCCAAGGAGGCTTTGCATTTCTGCCTATGGTGAGAGAGTTATTGGAGTTTCTTTGTTTCTTGAGCATAGAAACTGCCTGGTCCATCCAGCCTCCAGTCTCCATCCCACTATCCTCGTGCCTTTTGATCCTGCTGCTAATCCCTGTCTGATCCTTTTGTCCCAGACCTTGCCTCCCTCCCATCTCTGGACTGAGACAACTTCAAACTGATTTCTCCCCAGCCTGGCTAGACTTCAGGGAGTAAAAGCCGTGTCATTCAGAGAGCATTCATCTGCAGTTCTGTACATTTGGAATGCAGCCCTCTGAGTTCAACATTTTATTAAATATTGAGGAAGCCAAACAGTGATTCGAGACATCAACTAAGATCTTTGCATGGGGAAGGGGAGGAGGAGTAGGGGGAGAATCATCAGTTTTGTTTCCCAGCAGCCTAGTCATTCCTGGTTCTTTCATAGGAATGCCATGATTGGCAATTACAAGGTGACCTCAAGGGCGTTGTGTGGTGTAATTGACTTTTTCTCATTATGGCTCCAAACAGGAGCCCATCAGTAGTGAAATACGTTTATGCTAGTAGAATTTGTGAATATAACTCAGTCTTCTACCACGCCTGGATCAACTCCAGCCCAGAGTGTGGTCTTCATCGCTAGGGGGTAAAAATCACTTCACTAGGAATTCTTTTTTCAGCCAAGGATGGATGATTACTAGACTGTGCTTCAAAGTCTCCCCTTCTCCCTTTTTCCTTCTATATTGATCCTTTCTCTATCACCCAACTTACCTTGTAGTTGTATCTCGCAGCATAGTAGTTAGAGGCCTGGGCCTGCAGGGAGGAAGATGAGTTCAAATCCAGCCTCAGTTACCTAGCTAGCTGGGTGCCTCTGGTCAAGTAACTTAACCTCAGTTTCTTCAGTGGGGATCATAATAGTACCTACCTCTCAGGGTTAATGTGAGGATCAAATAAGGTAATATTTGTGAAGCATTTAGTACAATGCTTGGTACATAGTAGGCGTTGAAAATGCTTATTTCTCTCCTTCCTTCTTTCTGGGACTCTGAAGCCATTCCCAAAGTACCCTAACAAAGGAAGAAAAAAGAAACCATTATCGTTGAAGAGATTCAACAGCAATAATAGGTATTACAGATAAGAGCTTACATTTATGTTCATAGGATCACAGATATGGAACAGAAAGGAACCTTAGAGGCAGGCTATTGAATCCAAATCGCTCGTTTTACAGATAAGAGAAATGAGTAAGTAACTTGCCCATAGTGCACATCTGGTAAGTTCTGAGGCAGGATTTGAATTCAGGGTCTTTCTGACTCCAAGTCCACTCATTTATTAAGCACTAATTGTGTGCAGAATATTGTTCAAAGTGCCAAGTGAGATCCAAATTTAGATAAGACACAATCCTTGACCCCTTAGTCTCCTGGAGGATATGACTTGTATACTACATTACACAATTACTATATTACACAATATTGTAAGTGCATCCCATTGAAATGGGGCAAACTATTATCCAAGGTCCTAGAGATTATTACCAGCAGGAAGAGGTCAGCGAAGGCCTCCTGGAAGGAGCAGCATTTGAGTTGGGCTTTAAAGAAAGAGTATGAATTCAATAAGTAAAGAGGGGAGGGAAGATATTCCCAAATGTCATATGGTTCTCTATAAGCTTTATTCACAGGCAGAAGGGTCACTATTATTATTTTCATTTTGCAGATGAGTAATCTGAGATCAACATACTATGAGACTTGACCAGAGTCATGCAGCTTTAGGTCAAACAGACTAGAAATATTCAACAGTGCAATGGGATGCCTTATGAAGAAGAGGTGAATTCCCCAGCTGGAGGTGCCCAGATGAAGGCACCTCCATATAATAGTAACAATTATTGCCAATTGTTAGGGATATTGTAGTGAAGATTATGTCTTCTTTATAAGTTGGGCTGAATGACACAAGACAACAGAGGGTCTTGGGGAGGGTGCTAAACTTGAAGTAATGGGATCTGAGTTACAATCCTAACTCTGACCCTTACTACCAATGAGATTGTGATTCACTTAGTATTTCTAGACCTCTGTTTCCTTAGCCATAGAATTAAGAGATTGGACTAGATGGCCTTGAAGTTAATGTCCAACTCTATGATCCTCTGACCTAAAGGGTCCCTTCTTGTTCCAAGATGCCTATAGCATTCTTACAGAACCAAAGATTGACATAACTGAAAGGCGCCTTCAACTCTATTAGGAATCAGAAGGCCTGACTCACAAAGCTCTCACTTTGTAAAAATGGCAGATTTGGACTTAATGATCTCTTTGGTCCTTTCCAGTTTTAATAGCCTAATGTTCTCTCATGCTGCCAGTATTCCCATATCCCAGCCTGCCCTCACCTTCAGAGCTGCTTGAATGATATGTGATTTCCCTGGCTGCCCCTATCCCATTCCCAATCAACGTTCAGGCATTTGGTTTTCCTATCACTTCCATCCCAAGTTCCCAAAAGGCTGCAGGTTCATTATTCATTCATTAATTCAACAAACATTTGTTTGAATGGGAAGCAGTGTAGTTTGGTTCAAAAGGTGTGGAATCAGAGGATCTGAGTCATATCCCAGGCTTTTCATTTACTAGCTATGTGACCTTGGGCAAGGAACTTCTCTCTGGGTCCCAATTTCTTCATCAATAAAATAAAGGGGTTGAGCTAGCAGACTTCTGAAGTCCCTTTTCCAGCTCTAACTCCTGTAATCTGCTAGTGTTCTCTTCTACAGTCTAACCATCCCAAGGATCTTCAAACATTCTTTATATTGGAGGACCCACCGCCACCAGCAGCTTCTTCAGAATTTACTGTTGTTAAAGAAAGAAATGGAAATCAGGTGGGCAAAGTGTCTGACTTTAGAAACAATGTCTGCAATAAGATCTTTAAAATCTTGATGAGGAATTGTAGTAAACTCATTTCCAGACCTGAAAAGCACAGGAATTACAATTGGTGTGTCAGGATCCATTGATGCCATCAAAGAAATAATATAGATTCTTTAAAAAATAAATTTTTGGAAATAGTCTGAAAAATCTCTGTCTTAGAAAGGGCCCTAGTCCAATAATGCTACAAACTCTGGATAAATACCTCTTCTTGCCTGATACCCACTACCCCTTCTCTGGATCACTCCCCTTCCCTCATGTCTGGAATCTTTCTTGCTGGAAACTTCTATCTTCCACCCAAGTTCATTTATTGGTGCAAGCCTGCCTATGACCTCAGAGACAGGAAACCAATCAGATAGTCCCAAGTGAGAGTCCCCAACCCTCTCCTATAAAACACCTGGACTCAGCTTCCTCATTTCAGTGTGACCATATTGTGTGGGACTGCCTAGATGTCCCCACAGAAGACCTGGAAGAGCAACCAGAAAGAAAGGCCCCTGCATAACCTGGGTGATGTATTCTTGTCCCCACTTCCCTTTTTCCCTTCCTATGATTTTTGCCCCTAAAGTTTATTGCCTAGCTGTGGGTAGCAAAATACACACTAAGCAAGGTCATTATAACCTTTGGTATCATTTGGCCAATTTTCCTTTTTAAGACTCTCCAAAGCAGTCGCATCCTAGCCAAATCACCCTGGGGAAAAGAAATGAAAGTGACTACAAAGAAGATCATGTAGACTTGTAAGGGACTTTAGAAGCCAACCTAGGGACCATCTAATTCAACTACCTCATTTTAAAAATAAGGAAACTGAGGCTCAGAGAGTTTGTGAACATACCCAGAATCACACAGCTGGTAATTAGCAAAGGCAAGATTTACCTAGTTCTTTGACATTAAATCAAGCAGTCTATCTGCATGATACTACCCACATCTATAGATGGGGAACTGAGGTCACATTAATAGTAAGTGGCAGGTTTTGAATACAGACCCCATGACCAGTGTGCCCTTTCCCATTGTACTCTAATGACTCCTCACCAATGGAACTTGTTTTGCCTTAAAAAAAATGTAAAACAAGTAGTTTCAATTAGATGAAAATTAAAGTCCACCATCTGCATCTAACACTTCAGACATTCTGATGTAGCAATGCTGAATAATGTAGCCTGTCACTATGGAACCAAATAGTTTAGCCAGCTCTAGAAGAAACTGTGGGGCTCTGGGTGCATGGAACGTTATTCTTGTGTTTCTGCTGCTCTCTGCTGTCTGGATTTGAAATCTCATCTTCTAAAGAGAAGTTTTTTGACCTCCATTGCATTTACAAATCATTAACTTTAACTTGGCTTTTATTGAGCACCATCTGAGTACCTAGCTCTGTGTTAGTTGTATTGAAGAAGGAGGGCATGAGAAAGAAGACACAACTCACATTGTGAGTTCATGCGATTCAGCAAATTTTTAATCTAACAGCTAGAAGTCATAAGTAGATAAAGTGCTCAAAAAGACCCAATTTTGAATCCTACCTCATAGACTATGCTGTATGACCTTGAGCAATTAATTCAACCTCTCTGCATCTCAGTTTCCTCCCATTCAAAACGGAGGTTTAGACTCAATGACAGTTCTTTCAAGCATGTGGTTTTCTTACCAGTTCTAAATCTATGATCTGTGAACCTACTATGTAAGTACTGGGGGAGGATGTGATTTTAAATAAGGTAAGCCATCAGCCCCTATGAAGAGCTCCCAGTGAGATAGGACAGTAGCAATAAAGGGTAATGGACAAAGCTCTGAACTTTGCACATTTTCCAGGACTGTGTTCAATTTCTAGCCATGAGCTAAATGTTTGTGACATTGGATAGCACAATACTTTTACAGCATCTACCTGGGAATCCAGGTCATTCCTGACATAGGTTATCAAGGAAGGATTCTTGCAGGAGGTGATATTTGAGTTGGACTTTGAAGTATTGGATCTAAGGAGTTCAACTTCACAGGACAGCCCGAACAAAGCGATCATTATCATATAATATGGTGTGCCTTGTATTTTCAGTGAAAGTAGTTCAGTTTGCCTAGAGAATGTGGATGGGCAGGAATATTCTATGAAATTGAAAACAGAAAGCAGGGGCATCTTCCATGACTGGAGCTAAGTACATCTGCAATTTAGCAAAAAGATCTTTCAATATGAAGTAAAAACTCAGGATTCAAATTACAGCTCAACTACTACTATACCCCCTTTGGCATCAGATGCTTCCTCCTTCTCTGAGCCTCAGTTTCCACATTAGTATCTTTGTATCTACCTTTGAATCACCAACATTCTTTGTTCTTCCAGGCTCAGATGCCCTTGCTCACTTACCCATCCCCAGGCACTGTTGTTCTTCAGTCATATTCAACCCTTCATAGACCCCCTTTAGGGGTCTATGGGGTCTATGAGAGGGTCTGTCTTAGCAAAGACAGTTGTGTGATTTGCCATTTGCTTCTCCACCTCATTTTACAGATTAAGAAATGGAGGCAAATAGTTAAGTGACTTGCCCATGGTCACACAGCTAGTAAGTGTCTGAGGCCAGATCTAAACTCTAGTGTTCCTGACTTCAGGTCCATTATACTATCCACTGAGCCTTCCAGCTGCCCTCCAGGCATTGTTACTCTGAGGTAAAAACAAAAAGGATAGTCCTTGAAGCCTTCAAAGAGCTTACATTCTACTGGGAGTAAACAAGCATGTGTACATCCTGACAAGTGAATACAAGTAATTCAAAAATTTAATGGGAGGAGAGCATTAATAATTTAGGGAGTTCTTAACCTGGGAACTATGAATAGATTTCAGAGGTTATAGGAACTTGGGTGGGGAAAAATTATCTTTCTTTTCATTAACCTCTAAATGAAATTTTGCATTTCCTTCCATTATGAATATAAGCAACATCCATTGTTCTGAGAAGGGGTTTATAAGTTTCACCAGACTGCCTAAGTGGGGAGGGGTCCAAAACACTAAAAACTTTAAGAACCTTTCAACCAAAGGGACCATGAAAGCTCTCCTTTGGAGTATGGTGTCATCCAAACCAAGATTTGACCCCCAGTACAAAGACTGAACATCATATATAGAGAACAGTTTCAAGTTTAAATGAAACACAGATATATACTATAAAAATGTACAATCAGTTTAGAAAGATTCAGGCTAGATTGTGAATGACTTTAAATTCCAGGCAAAAGGATTATGATTCTACAGGAAAAAAATAGGGAGCCACAGAAGCTTCTAGAGAAAGCTTCTAATCTCCACCAATTTTACAGATAAATATTTGGCATCTGTGTGGAGAAGAGAGAAATGAAAGGAGGCTGAAAGACCAATTGGGAGACTATTAAAAAAGGTCCAGCTGAGAACCAAATACAAGGACAGTTGTGTGGTACAATGGATAGAGGCCTGAAGTCAGGAAGACCTGACTTCAAATTCAGCCCCAGACACTTACTAGTTGTGTGACTGTGGGCAAGTCACTTAACTCTGCCTCAGTTTCCTCATCTGTAAAATGAGTTAGAGGAAGAACTGGTAAACCATGCCAGTATTTTGCCAAGAAAACCCCAAAAGGAGTCACAGAAAGTCAGACATGACTGAACAATAAAGACCTTGTTTGGGGTATAGACATGGACAGAGGTGAGAGGTGCTGTGAAGGCACAATCATCAAAATGTGGCAAGATGAGGGAAGTTATGAAAGAGGAGAGTGAAGAAGAAATTATTTCTGTTGAAAGTGGTGATTCAATTAATAGAAATAGGAAGTTAGGGAAAAGGTTGGTTTGGAGGTTTTAGGATGCAAGGTGGCACTTCAAACACCAGCTGGGCAAGTCACTTAACCCTGTTTGTCTCGGTTTCCCCATCTGTAAAATGAACTAGAGAAAAAATAGCAAACCACTCCAGTATCTTTGCCAAGAAAAACCCAATCACAAAGACTGGGGTCACAAAGAGTTGGACACATCTGAATTGAATGAACAACAGGTTTGAAGGAAAAAATAATGAATACTGTTTTAGACAATAGCTAGCATTTATATGTAGCACTTTAAGGCTTATAAAACACTTTACGTATTGTTGCTTGATATCCACAAAACAACACTGCAAGGGCGGTAGGTGTTATTATAATCCCCCTTTGACACATGGGGAAACTGAGGTTGAGAGGTGGAGTGAAATTGTTCCTGTACAACTCAGGTCCTAGTGATTTCAAATTCATTATTCATATATGACACCATCTAGGTGGGATATGCTGAGTTCAAGATAGCTATGGAAAATGCACTTTAAAATATCCGATTCAGCCTGCTTGCTGTTAATATAGGATGACCAAAAAAGTATGGACGGAAGACCAAAGCTACTTGGGCTGCTCTACTGGGTATGGGAGTCATGCATCCCCTCCCAGTAAGGGCGAGTATAAGGACTGAGATCTGAAAGCAGCGCCATGAAAACCCACTGAAGAAAGGCAAGTGTGACTACCCGAGTATTCAAAGAGGGGAGAGAGACACCAAGGTAGTCAACAGGATCAGAAAGCAAGACATGACAAAAGTTGTGGATATTGAATTGACATAAAGCCTTCCCAGATGCCCAAGTGAAAGTGATCACTCCAATCTCAAACGTTTCCTAGTACTTTGTCTGGGTCTCTTTTTTGCTACTATCACTCTCACTTTTATTGGACATAGTTTATTCATCCATGTTGTATCTCCTAACCCAGGTCATTTTTCATTGTTGTGTCTCAGGGCTACACATAGGATATAGATAGATGGATAGATAGACAGACAGACAGATGGATGAATGGATAGATAGATGGATAGATGGTTAGATGGATGGATGGATAGATACATCAATGGATAGATAGATCGATGGATAGATGAATGATATCTAGAAAGAAAAAATATATATGTGCATACACACATACATATACATATATACACATAATATATAGGCACATACATATATACATATGTGTATTATTATATGTGTGTCTATATACATATATATGGCATGTTGGTTTATGAAAAATTCACCTAACTTGTTATCTCCCCCACCCTCATCAATAGTACTCATATTTGTGTTTTAAGAAAGATTTTTGGATAGGAAGCTCCTGCCTCTTTTTCCTAACCTAAAGGAGAGTGACAGGGGACAGGGTGAAAAAGACAGCTGGAACACATTGTGGTCTGGATGCCAGAGGATAGGGAGTTCAAGATTTTGGGTCACAAGGAGCTTCAAATCATATACTGCAGGTGCTCCTACCTACTTATTCACAGGCTATTGAGCTAGAAGTGACCACAAAAGTTATCTAAATCATCTGTGTTTTCCTCATTTGTTAAGTAAGCTTCAGAGAGTGACTATTTGCCCAAGGCCATATAGGTGATAAACTGAACAGAAGCTGAGGTTCAAGCCTAGGCCCTCTGATTCTATAATTTATGAAGTCACTACCTGCAGCACCTTTATAGTAATAATAGAAAAAGTGTGGAGGAGAATGACCCTTGCCCATAATGACATGGTTCCTCACACAGCCCAAAACATAGTAGGGAGATATTATGTGGCTCAATGAAACCAAGATTCCCTTCAGCTTGACAGGTCATTGTGACCTCATCAGTAATGTCATAGCAGTCAGGCTCAAGGGGAAGGGGGAGAGCTTTGCAGTCAAGTAAATCTGTCTTCACAACTTTTGAATGAACAGTTGTTATTAAATAAGACAGGCTTAACTGGCTGATCCCATATGTTCGGGTTCTTGATGCACTCTAATATATCCTCTTGGGCATTGGCAAGAAGGCATCCCAAAGAGAGTGCCATTCTCTCTTGACTCCTGCTGTGTGGACAGAGTTTCCCCCTCCCCCAGCCATGTCTGAGGAATTCAGGTAAATCCTCCTCCAACTGATATAAGTCCCTCCCTCACTCCATTCTACTGAGGACCCAAAAAACATGGTAGGCCCTGCAAGATTGTGAAGGGAGGCACATATGTACATAGGTCTGTAGTTCCCCAGTCTCTTCTGATTTCCAGAACTTCCTCTAGTGACAACCTTCTAACTTCTAACATCACCCTAGGGTATACAAACTACTCTATGAAAAGAATGTTTCTACAGAAACTTACTAGCTATCAGTGTGAATCAATGTCCAAAGTGACAAGTTCATGGGATAATAGGATTTAGGACTGCACTAGGCTCACAGCAGAGGAAGCTGTGGTATACCATAGTGGCTGAAGAGCCCCTGAATGCCTTGGACTCATGAAGACTTGTTCTCAAGTCTCACCTTCAAGAGCTATAACTTTGACCTGGGCAAATCATTTAACTTCTCAACATACCAGACAGCTTTCAAAACTATAAAGTTATAGAGAAAGTACTAATCTGGACAGGTTTTTTTAAAAATGTATCTTCACCTGGGAGTTCTTTATATTAATGGAACCCCAAGGGCAGTAGATTATCCCTATAGATTTGAAACTGTGTCTCTGTATGCTTTGTCCAGAAGGAAACAGAATAAATGAAAAGGACAGTGAAAGTAGTTGTGAAAGTAGTATTTTAGAAAGATAAAACACACAAGGAAATCTAGGAACTGGGAAATGTGTGTGTGTGTGTGTGTGTGTGTTAAGCTGATAATGAAACTGGATAGATTCTGAAGTTATATCTGTGCTCAAAATACGGATTTGGTTTCCCTCCTAGAGGAAAATCAAGGGGCTCCTAGAATACCTCTCCACTGTTGGGGGGAATGAAATGTTCACTGAAGGAGAAATGAAGTAAATGGGGCTTCAGGATAGAAAAAAAGGAAGAAAAGATCGGGGGGGGGGGGGAATGAGGGAATCTTTATCTGTGTTAACAGAGTGGAGAGAAGAATACTACAGAGGAAAAATGGAAAAAGAGTTCCTGAATGCTTAGATGTAGGTAACAAATAGGAATGTTTTGCTTAAACGAATAGTCAGACCCTCAGAGGAGAAAGAAGCTGTTCATATTCCAAGAAATGATGCTAATCCAATTCAGGACAGCTGATGATCCTGTAAGAATCGACAAAAGAAGAAAAATCATTGTCAGTCTGATATAACAAGCATTTATTAGGCTAAAATTTGCCAGGCACCATATATGCTTAAGTGCTGGATATGCCAAGAAAGGGGAAAAATAGTAAAAACAGCCCCTTCTCCTCCATCCTGCCCCTCAAGTTTACAGTCTAATAGAAAGATAACAGGAAAACAACTACATAAAAATAAGATGTATACAAGATAAACTGGAGATGATCAACTGAAGAAAGGCACTGAGAGGGAATCAGGAAAGACTTCTTACAGAAGGTGGGATTTTATCTAGGACTTGAAGAAAGCCAAGGAAGGTGGGAGATTTGATGAGGAAGGAGAGAATTCCAGGCATGGGGGACATACAGTGAAAACAACCAGTGGAGAGTTGAGATAGAGTGCCTTTGTACAAGGAAATAAATAACCAAGAGGCCAATGGCACTGGTCCACAGAGTATGTGAGAAGAGAGGAAATTGTAAGAATTTCCACTCTTCTTAGGAACGTAGGAGGGAGGCAAGTTAAGAGAGGGCTTTGAATGCCAAATGGGATTGTATATTTGATTCTGGACACGTAAAGGACAGACACTGGAGTTTATTGAGTATGGAGGCCCGGGTGAGGATAGTGACATGGTCAGACCTGTGATGAGTGGAGTCCAGACTAGAGTGGGAAGAGACTTGAAGCAGAGATACTGACTAGCAGGCAATTACAGTAGTCCAGGCACGAGACAACAGGGTGGTGGTGATGTCAGAAAAGAGAGAAAGGGGGCATATATGAAAGATGTTATGAAGGTAAAATCAACAGGACTTTGTACATGGTGTATGTGGTGAGTGTTAAAAGTCAAGGATGGTATGTGGGTTGCAATCCTGAATGACTGAAATGATATTGCCCTCAACAATTAGGGGGTTGGGTCCGACAACAAATAGAGGAAAAGGGGAGAACTGGGGGGGTGCCCAGGGGGTAAATGAGTTCAGTTTTGTATATGGTTTTTTAAACTATTATTTTATTTTTCCTCAATTACATGTAAAACCCATTTTAACACTCATTTTTTGAAATTTTGAATTCCAAATTCTCTCCCTCCATCCCTTCCTCCCTCATTGAGAAGGCAAGCAATTTTATGTAGGTTATATATGTGCAGTCAGGCAAAACATATTTCCATATTAGTCATGTTCTGAAAAAAAATACCAACCAAAAGAAAAAGACAGTAAGTTTTTAAAAGTATGCTTCAATCTGCATTTAGACTCCATCAGTTCTTTCTCTGGAGATGGACAGCATATTTCAACATAAGCCTTTGTGATTGTCTTGGATCATTGTATTATTGAGAATAGCTAAGTCATTCACAGTTAATCATTATACAATATTGATATTACTATGCACAATGTTCTCCTGATTCTGCTAATTTCACTTGTTTTGTTTTGTTTGCTTTTTTGGAGGGGGGAGGGCAGAGCAATTGCCCAAGGTGACTTGCCCAAGGTCACATGGCTAGTATGTGTTAAGTGTCTCAGGCTGTAGCAGCAAGCACCCTAGCATACCCTGGGTGGCTGCCAACACAGTTTCTTAGATCTGCTTTTCTAAAGGAAAGCAACTCAAAATGGGTTTTAATGCTTTAATGCTTTAATCAATCAAACATGTCATTTACCTAGTTCAAGGGAAAAAATCAGCACCCCAAACTTCAGAGTATACAGACAGAAGTTACAAGCAGAAGTTACAAGACAGAGAAACATTTCAAGCAGACAGGCTTCCAACTGTCTGACCATTACATCCATATCTAGTCACAGTTACCAGAGAAGGAAGCATCAACATCTGGGTTTTCAAAGCTGGGGGTCTTAATGGCTGTCCAGAGTCTTGTCTGGTCAAATCACAAAACTCTTCTCAAAGAGCCCCAAAACAAAGCCTCACATCAGGGTTTATATAGCCTTCTCCTGGCTCAGAGAATGTAACAACCCTCTTGACCCACTGCCCAATCAAAAAGCATTCCCGAAAACCAAGCCTCCCACCACAGGCTCCAGGTGCACTTAAGCCTATCAAAGTGCCTAGGGGCAGGGAAGGTCTTAAATTCACATTCCCATGACACATTCAGGATTTGAACTCAGGTCTTCCTGACTCCAGGGCTAGTGCTCTATTCACTGGACCACCTAGCTGCTCAAGCTCATTTCACTTTGAATCAGTTCATGTGGAATGTTACCAGAGTTTTCTGAAAGCATCCTGCTCATCATTTCTTATAGCACAATAGTATCCCAACACAATTATGTACTACAATTTGTTCAGCCATTCCCTAATTGATAGGCATCCCCTTAATTTCCAATTCTTTTCTACCACACAAAGAGCTGTTATAAATATTTATGTACATATAGGCCCTTTACCATTTTGTTTTTTATCTCTTTGGGATAAAGACCTAGTAGTGGCATTAGTGGATCAAAGGGTACGCAAGGTTTTATAACCCTTTGGGAATAGTCCCATATTGTTCTACAGAATGACTGAATCATGGTATATATGGTCAGTGTTAAAAGTCAAGGATGGTACATGGGTGGCAATCCTGAATGACTGAAATGGTATTGCCCTCAACAGTAACAGGAAAATTAGGGGGAAAGGGGAGAACTGGGAGGGGGTTGGGGAATAAATGAGTTCAGCAACGTGAATTAGGGTCTCAATTATCCCATATCCCCTCCAATATTTGCCATTTCACTTTTCTGTCATATTAGCCAACCTAATAGGTGTGCGATGGTACCCCAGAGTTGTTTTAATTTGCTTTTCTCTAATCAATAGTGATTTGGAGCATTTTTTTTCAAATGACTATAGATACTAGAGATAGCTTCGATTACTTTGTCTGAAAACTGCCTGTTCATATCCTTTAACCATTTATCAGTTGAGGAACGGTTCTTATTTTGATAAATTTGACTCAGTTCTCTAGACATTTGAGAAATTAGGTCTTTATCAGAGAAACTTGCTATAAATTTTTTTCATAGTTATGATTTCTGACTGTATTTCCCTCTATCCCATTTCCCCCCTATCTATCCTATTCTCCTTTCACCCTGTCCATCCTCAAAAGTGTTTTGTTTCTAACTACCACTTCCCCCAATCCAACCTTCCTTCTATCAGCCCTGCCTCTTCTTTTATCCCCTTCCTTTACTCTCCTGATGGTAAGGTAGATTTCTGTACCCAACTCAATTGGTATGTTACTCCCTTTTTGAGCCAATTCCTATAAGAGTAAGGTTTAAAGGTTCTCCCATCCTCCCCTCGACCATAAAAGTTCTTTTGCATCTCTTTTTTGTAAGATAATTTACCCCATTCTATTTCTCCTTTTCCCCTTCTTCCATTGCAGTACTTTCTCACCCCCTAATTTTATTTTTTTAGATAATCATCCCACCATATTCAACTCACAATCATGCCCTCTGTCTATTTATGTTCCTTTTGACTGCTCTAATAATGAGAAAGTTCTTAGGAGTTACAAGTATCATTTTTCCATGAAGGAATGTAAACATTTTAACCATATTGAATCCCTTATGATTTCTCTTTCCTGTTTACTCTTGTATGCTTCTCTTGCATCTTATATTCAAAAGTCACATTTTCTATTCAGTCCTAGTCCTTTCATCAGAAATTTGAAAGTCCTCTGTTTCATTGCATGTCCATTTTTTCCCTGAAGGATTATACTCAGTTTTGTTGGGTAGGTAATTCTCTGTTGTAATCCTAGTTCCTTTGCACTCCAGAGTATCATATCCCAAACCTTCTGATACTTTAATGGAGAAACTAATAAATCTCGTGTTATCCTTACTGTGGTCCATGACATTTGAATTGTTTCTTTCTGGCTGCTTACTGTAATTTATCCTTGACCTAGGAACTCTGGAATTTGGCTATGATATTTCTGGGAGTTTTCATTTTGGGATCTCTTTCAAGAGGCGATTCATTAATTCTCTCATTTTCTACTTTACTCATTGGTTCTATAATAATATCAGAGCAGCTTTCCTTGACAATATCTTGAAAGATGATATCTAGGCCCCCTTTTTTGTCATGACCTTCAAGTATTTCAAACATTCTTAAATTATCTCTCCTTGATCTATTTTCTAGGTCAGTTGTTTTTCCAATGAAATAGCTCACATTTTCTTCTATTTCTTTCATTCTTTTCATTTTGTGTTATTGCTTCTTGATGTCTCATTGGGTCATTAACTTCTAATTGCCCAATTCTAATTTTTTAAACAATTATTTTCTTCAGTGAGCTTTTATACCTCCTTTTCCATTTGGCAAATTCTGCTTTTTAAGTTGTTCTTTCCTTCATTGGATTTTTGTACCTTTTTTTTTACCATTTGGCCTAATTTGCATTTTAAGATGTTATTTTTTAAAACATTTTTATGCTTCCTTTACCAAACTGCTGACTCTTTCTTTCATGATTTTCTTGCATCATCATCATTTATTTCCCCAATGTTTTCCTCTACTTCTCTTATTTAATTTTCAAAACCCTTTTGAGCTTTTTCAGGAATGCTTTTGGGCACTGAAACCAATTCACATTTTTCTTTGAGGTTTTGAATATAGCAGTTTTTTCTTTGTTATCTTCTTCTGAGTTTGTATTTTGGTCTTCCCTGTTACCATAGTAACTTTCTATGGTCACAATCTCTTTGTTGTTTTTGTTTGATCATTTTCCAGCCTATTTCTTGACTTTTAACTCATGTTAAAGCTGGGCTCTGCTCCAAATGTAAAGTGGGCAATGTCCCAAGCTTTAAGGTCTTTGTGCAGCCTAGTTCTGGGGGTCTGTAAGTTTTCAGTTTTTCTAAACTGGTATGACCTAAGGAAAGGTGTGTTTGCTACTCTCTTGGCCTGTGCTCTGGTATGTGAGTGACCACAAGCACTCTTTTCTGTCTGAAACTGTGACTAGGGTCCCCATTCCCTTAGGTCCACAAGCTCTGGTGTCCTAGTGTTCCTCCTCCCCCTGAAACTATGACATAAGTCTGCAACCCAGATCTGAGTATTGGCAATGCAACATAATCCTGCACCCAGTACCAGCAGGGACTCCTATGATCTCCTCTCACTAGTTGTCTGGCCCCTTTACCATCTGTGGGCTGAGAGCCCCAGAAGCAGCTGCTGTTGTTAGGCACTCAGTAACTCTCAAGACCTGCTGCTGGTTTTCTGAAATATAGCCTGCCCTAGAGCATCCACTCTCACTCTGGTGTGATATGTCTTTCCTGTTGACCTTGTAAGTTTTCTTGGGCTGGAAAATTTATTCAACTGATCCTTTTGTGGCTTCTGTCAATCCATGAATTGTCTTGAGGCATTATTTAAAGCTGCTTGGAAGGAAATTTGGGAGAGCTCAGGTGAGTCCCTGCCTTTTCTCTGCCACCTTGGCTCTATCCCCCCACCTTTACTCCCAGTTATGGATATGTTGAGTTTAAAATGTCTATGGGACATCCAGTTCAAGATGTCCAATGGAACATCAAGAGAGAAGGGCTGGATAAATAACTCAAATCCATCGGAGCTGGTGAAATTATCAAATGGCATTATATAAAGAGAGAATAAGATGGCTTAGAACAGAGCCTTGAGAACATGCCTGGTTATCAAGTGAGTCTTGGATAAAAATCCATCAGTGGCTGACAACCGGCCAGACAAGCAGGAGGGAAACCAAGAGAGAAGAGTGGTAGTGCCACAAAAACCTAGAAGTCAAGAAGAATCGGAAAATGAAGAGATCATAGGTAACTCGCTCGGAAGGACAAGACAGGTGATTTAGCAATCCCCATTTCTATTTGAACGTGACACCATCCCATTATACTGAGATGGGAACCTGTGGCCGCGAGGCCACCTGTAGCCTTCTAGGTGGCCCTCTGATGGAATCCAAACTTCACAGAACAAATTCCCCTAATAAAAGCACTTGTTCTGTAAAACAGGGACTCAGTCAAAAGACCACACCCAAGGACCTAGAAGGTCACAAGTGCCCATGAGGCCACAGGTTCCCACCCCAGTATAATGAAATGGTATCACATTCAAATAGAAATGGGGGTTACTAAATCATACATAAGGATCCCTGTGGGTCTCATACTGATCTAAAAAAACACATGTTAATATGACCTTTGCATTACTGTATTTTTATTTACTTTTCTTAAATACTTCCCAATTACATTTTAATCTGGTTTGGGCTACACGCGGGTGTGTTGTGGCTTTTTTGATACCTTTTTATTTTTTGATACCTTTAATATAAAGTATGGTGGTTAGCAATTCTGAGAAGAGAACCAAGCAGAGATTTTTTTAGAATCATTTTTTTCTCTATTAATGTTTTATTGATGCTTTTCTTTCCAATTCAACAAGCATTTGTTAATAGTAACAGCAATAGCTAGCACTTATAGATTTTCAAAGCCCTTTACAAATATTACATTATGGGATCCTCGCAACAACTCTGGGAGTGGGGGAGGGAGTACTGATTTATTAATCACTGAGTAGATGTCAGGGTGCTATTGTGACTTCCATAGACTCTTTCTTATAACAGAGATATCCAACTGAGCAGAGCAAGTAGTTTCCCAGGTCTAACAATTTATGTTTATTTCATCCATACTCTGCCATTAAGATTACTACCTGTGTGACCTTGAGTAAGTTACTTAACTTTTGCACCCTGGTTTCCTCATCTGTAAATTGAAGAGGTTGAATTGCCAAGCATTGTGTAAGGACTTTACAAATACTCTTATTTGACCCTCACAATAACCCTAAGAGATAGGTGCTATGTTATTATTATTCCCACTTAATAGTTGAGGAAACTGAGGTTGGGAGAAGTAAAGTGACTTGGCCAGAGTCACACAGCTAGTATGTGTCTAAAGGAGGATTTACATTCGGTCTTCCTGACTCCAGCCCAGAGCCCCATCTATTGCTCCACCTAACTATCTAGATTCCTTCATGTTGGAGATACAAGCATTAAAATAAAACCAGTTCCCTACACACACACACACACACACACACACACACACACACACACACACACACACCCCTATATACATATATGAATATATGTACATAATATATAAATATATATGTACATAATCTATAAATATATACATACATAACAAATAGTTTAAAATTATAACAATAGCTAGAATTTTACAGCACCTTAAAGGTTTGCAAAGCCTATTAAAAATAAATTTTCCTTTTTTAAATTTTGAATAATATTTTATTTTTTCCAATTACATGCAAAAACAATTTTTAACATTTGTCTTTTTTTTATTTTGAGTTCCAAATTCTCTTCTTCCCTCCCCTCCTTTTTCCTCAAGATGGCAAATAATTTGATATAGGTTATACATGTTCAATCATGCAAACATATTTCCATATTAGTCATGTTGTGAAAGAAAACAGACCAAAAAAAATGCACAAAAAAAGAAAGTGAATAATTTTATACTCTGATTTGCATTCAGACTCCATTAGTTCTTTCTCTAGAGGTGGATAGCATTCTTCATCATGAGTCCTTTGGAGTCTTGGGTCATTGTATTGCTGAAAATGGCTAAATCGTTCACAAATGATCACCATACAATTTTGCTGTTACTATGTACAATATTCTCCTGGTTCTGTTCCTCTTCACTTTGCAATGGCCTGTGTCAGTTTTTCCAGATTTTTCTGAAAGCATTCTGCTTGTCATTTCTTTTTTTTTTTTTTTGTCTATTTGGAGTGGTGAAGGAGGGCAGTTGGGGTTAAGTGACTTGCCCAAGGTCATACAGCTAGTAAGTGTTAAGTGTCTGAGGCCAGATTTGAACTCGGGTCCTCCTGACTCCAGGGCCAGGGCTCTATTCACTGTGCCACCCAGCTGCCCCTGCTTGTCATTTCTTATAGTATTCAATCACAGTCATATACCACAATTTGTTCAGTCATCCCCCAACTGATGGGTATCCCCTCAATTTCTAATTCTTTTCCACTACAAGAAGAACTACTATAAATATTTTTATACAAATTGGTCCTTCTCTCTTTTTTATCCCTTTGGGATATAACCTAGTAGTGGTATTGCTCTGTCAAAATGTACACACAGATTTATAAATTTGGGGGCATAGTTCCAAATTTCCTTCTAGAATGGTCAGATCAATTCACATTTCTGCCAACAGTCATTAGTGTCCCAATTTTCCCACATCCCTTCTAACACATCATTTCCTTTCTGTTATGTTAGCTAAACGGATAGGTATGAAAGTGGTAGCTCAAAGTTGTTTTAATTTGCATTTTCTAATCAATAGTGATTTAGAGCATTTTTCTTTTTTTGTTTGAATTTTTGTGGGGAGAAGTTGCGGGGGGGGGGGGGAAGGAGGTATTATCAGAGATAAGTAATTTGACCAGGGTCATAGAAAATTTTTCTTATGACTATAGACAGCTTTGATTTCTTTATCTGAAAACTGCCTATTCATATCCTTTGACCATTTTATTGATTGAGGAATGATTTATATCCTTATAAATTCGACTTAGTCCTCTATATATTTGAGAAATTTAGGCTTTTATCAGAGACACTTGCTATAAAAAATTTCCCCAACTTTCTGTTTTCCTTCTTTTTTTGCCTTTTTTTTTTGGAGGGCAATTGGGGTTAAGTGACTTGCCCAAGGTCACACAGCTAATTTTTGTGTTAAGTGTCTGAGGCTGGATTTGAACTCAGGTCCTCCTTACTCCAGGGCCGGTGCTCTATTCACTGCACCACCTAGCTGCCCTTTCTGTTTTCCTTCTAATTGCATTGGCTTTATATGTGCAAAAACTTTTTTAGTTCAATATAGTCAAAATTATCCATTTTACATCTCATAATGCTCTTTATCTTTTGTTTGTTCGTAAATTCTTCCCTTATCCATAGATCTGATAGGTAAACTATTTCATATTCCCCTAATTTGTTTATGGTATCACAATTTGTGTCTAAATCATGTACCCATCTTTTTTTTTTTTTAGTGTGTAATTTTTTTTTAAACAAATACTTTATTAACTTCTGTTTTACATCATTCATTTCCGCCAGATTTTGAGTTACAATCATTTTCCCCCCATTATTCCCCTACCCCACCTCCCAGAATAGCAGTCCCACAAGATATCGATTCCTCCAATCTGCTCTCTCCCATACCTTCTCCCATACCCCCATCGACTTTTCCATTAGAGGAAGATGAATCTTTGTGTCCCAATGCCTGCACATCTTATCTCCCCATTATAGGCAAAAGAGTATTAATAATAGTATTTATATATATATTTGAAACATTTAATGTTAAGACCTCGAATTTCAGATCCATTTCCTTTCTCCCTTGTCACCCATTCCCTCTTGGGAGATAAGTAATTCAGTACATGTTGTACATGTCTGGCTATGCAAAACATTATCATAGTAGATATATTGTACAAGGCTGCTTATAATTCCCTCCCACTCATCCCACCCCCACCTGGTCCATTCCCTACATGTTCCTGTCCCTCTTCTATAGTGGGTACTTCCAACCTCCCCTCACCCCAAGGATGCCCTCCCATCCATCATCCCTCCTCTCATCCCCTTCCCCCTATCCTGCTGCAGGTTGAGATATCCCATTTAGTATGTATGTCATTTTCTCCCTGAATGAAATTCAATGGGAATGTGGTTTTGCCTTTTTAGCCTTCCTTATTCTCCCCCTCCTTTGCACCCACTTCCCCTACATGAGATAGTTTACCCTATCATGTCTCTCCCCATCTCCTCTGCCACTTTCCTCTCTCACCTCATAATTTCATCCCTTGAGTACTCTCCCTTCCCAACAAAATCAACCTATGCCCTCTATCCATATATAACTGTAACCATATACACACACATTTACATATGTATTCGTATGACCATACCCCCTTCTTCCATTATTTTCATAGTGGGCAAGATATCATCAGTCACAGATATTGCTTTTCCATATAGGAATGTAAATAGTTCAACTTTGATAAGTTCCTTTTGATTTCTGTTCCCTGATTACCTTCTCAGGCATCTCTTCCTTCTTGCGTCTGGATGTCAAATTTTCTATTCAACTCTGGTTTTTTCCTCAAGAATGCTTGAAAGTCCTCTATTCCACTGAATGACCATATTTTCCCCTGAAACAAAATACTCAGTTTTGCTGGGTAGGTGTCCCTTGGGTTCATTCCCAGTTCTTTTGCCCTCTGGAATATCATATTCCATGCCCTTGAATCCCTCAGTGTAGAAGCTGCCAGGTCCTGGGCTATTCTGATTGTGTTTCCACAATATTGAAATTGTTTCTTCCTGGCTGCTTGGAGTATTTTCTCCTTGATCTGGGGATTCTGGAACCTGGCTATAATGTTTCTGGGAGTTTTCTTTTTGGGATCTTTTTCAGGAGGTGATCGGTGGATTCTTTCAACCTCTATTTTGCCCTCTGGATCTAAAACATCAGGGCAGTTTTCCTTGAGAATTTCTTGAAGGGTGATTTCTAGGTTATTTCCTTGATCATGGCTTTCAGGTAGTCCAATAATTTTTAAATTGTCTCTCCTGGATTTATTCTCCAGGTCAGTGGTTTTTCCCATGAGATATTTCACATTGCCTTCTAATCTTTTGTTTGTTTGGATCTGCTTAACAGCATCTTGATTTCTCATAAAGTCACTGGCTTCCATTTGCTCCAGTCTAACTCTGAAGGAATGAATCTCCTCAGTGAGCTTTTGAGATTCTTTTCCATCTGGCAAATTCGACTTTTTAAGGCATTCTTCTCCTCATTGCCCTTTTGGGCCTCCTTTGCCATTTGAGTTAGTCTATTTTTTAAGGTGTTGTTTTCCTCAGTCAGGCTGTTGACCCTCATTTCATACTTTTCCTGCATCCTTCTCATTTCTCTTTCTAATTTTCCTCCACTTCTCTTATTTGATTTTTAAAGTCCTTCTTAAGGTCCTCTATGGCCTGCAACCCGCTCATGTTTTCCCCTGGGGCTTTTGGAGCAGGACTTCTGACCTCACAGTCCTTTTCCCGCTCTTTGCCCCCAAAATAGGAATCTAGGGTTGCATTTTTCTGTTTCCTTTGCCTTGGCATGTTGCCACTTAATTGCTTGACTTTTGGGCTTGTTGCCACACTATGGCTTTAAGGCCAGCTAGAGGAATTTTCGTCCCGAACGTGTGGGGGGGCAACTTCCGTTCCTGGCAAGCTGTAAACCCACCCACAACTTCCACCCTAGATCACAATCCAGATCCAGGGAGGCTAAAGCAAGAGCGATTACCCCCCAAGACTGATCGCTGGATCTCCCCACGATTTGTAGGCTGGGAGCCGGAAATGCCTCTGAAAACTACACAGTGTCTCCTCAGCAGCTTCTAGCCCCCAGGGGAGGGAGCTGACGCATTCCCCAAATACAGGTCCCAGAGTCCATAGGACACTAACCTCTTACTTTGTCCTAGGCAAGTCTATGTTGATAATTCTGGCGTCTCCACAGTTCCTGGTGTTCTGGGGTTCCTCCAGCCGGCTGCTGGCCCTGCTGCCCTGGGGCTAAAACCTCGGCTCATGTGGACCTGGGCTCGGCTCGGCTCCTGCGCTCTGCGCTGCCGGCTCCCAGACCACTGCGCTGGTCCTTCCTGCAGGGTGCTGGGCTGTCCTCAGCGGGAGGTTAGCTTCTCTGTGTCGTTCTGTGGGTGCTGGGGCTCCAGAAGATTTTCAGAGTCCTTTTTTACATAGTTTGTGGAGAATCTCGGGGCAGAGAGGCTTGGACGAGCTGTTTCTACTCCGCCATCTTGGCTCCGCCCCCTCCATGTACCCATCTTAACCTTATTTTGGTATATGGTGTGAAATATATTGGTCTATCCTAGTTTCTGCCAAACTGTTTTCCAGTTTTCCCAATTGTTCCAAAAACTTGGGATCTTTGGGTTTATCAAACACTACATTAATATGGTCATTTATTACCACATATTTTATAACGAACCAATTCCACTGATCCACCAGTTTATTTCTTAGCCAGAAGCAGATTTCTTGATGATTAGTGATTTGTAATACAATTTGAGATCTGGTATGGCCACCTTCCTTCACACTTTTTTTCATTGATTCTCTTGATATTTTTAATTTCTTGTCCTTCCACATGAATTTTGTCATCACTTTTTTCCAGGTCCATAAAATAATTTTTGATAGTTTTATTGGTGTGGTACTGAATAAGTAAACTAATTTAGGGAGAATTGTCATTTTTATGATATTGGCTCAGCCTACCCATGAGCAATTAATATTTTTCTAATTGTTCCTATCTGACTTTGTGTGAAAAATTGATTGTAACTGTTCTTGGGTTTGTCTCGGCAAATAGACTCCCAAGTATTTTATATTCTCAACAATTATTTTAAATGGAATTTCTATCTCTTGCTGCTGAACTTTGTTAGTAATACATAGATGCAAATGATTCATGTGGATTTATTTTATATCCTGCAACTTTGCTAAAGCTGTTAATTACTTTTCAATTTGTTTTTTAATTGATTCTCTATAGATTCAGGTCTAAAAGGGACCTCAGAGGTCATTTAGTCCAACCCGTTAATTTTAGAGACACGGAGACTGAGGCCCAGAGAGTGTGGTTAAGTGATTTGTCCAAGATCAAAGAGTTGGTAAATGTCAAAAGCAGCATTCACACCCATATCACCCTGACTCTATAGGCAGCATTTTATATACTATACTACTCTAAGCAATGTCTCTTAGTCAGGCTTGCACTCCTCACAAGAGTGTTGTAAGGAAAAGAGTTTTGTAAACCTTCAAAGTGCTACCAAAATTCAAGTAATTATTACTATTGCTGAGTGAAGATTAAGGGAGACCTTTCCCAAAGCTATAGCTGATGGGGAAGCCCTTGTACTGGCCTTTCTTTTGTCTGTCCCTGCTTTTATGAATATTCCAACCACTGGACAATACTTTCTAACTACAGGGGTTGAGCTCAGTCATGGAGGTCCCATATGTGACTCTCTGGCCCAATCTATAGGACACATGATGGCATATTGCTGGTGGCATAGTAGATATAGTACTGGGCCTAGAGTCAAAAAAACTTGAATTTAAATCCAGCTTCAGACACTGCCACTTAACCTCAGTTTCCTCATCTGTAAAATAGGGATAATAGTAGCACCTACTTCCCAGGGTTATTTTGATTAAATGTGATAATATTTATAAAGTACTTAATACTTTGCCATGCCTGGCAAACAGCACGTGCTTAAAAAATATTTGTTCTCTCCCCTTTGCCCAGTCACTCAAATTCCATCCTAGCAGTACAAATCCTTGAGCTATTGCCCAGAATCCCCAACCTCAAGGGAATGCTCACATGCCATGAAAACCCCCTGAGGTATACACAGCAGCCAAAGCCACACACAATACCAGAGACCATGGAAAAGCCCAGAGCACCTACCCACAGCCCAAGACAGGAAAAGTTTCTTGGGCCTTTCCCACACTCAATCTCGCCATTGAAAGAGACCTCAAAGGAGGACCACAAGATCACAGGTGCGGAGCTTGAATGGACCTTAGAGGCCATTCCCCTTGTTTTATGGATGAGCATCCTTCACAAGGGCAAACAAAAAGGGTAAAGTATCCTCATGGACAGTGAGAGAAAGCTGAAGTTTGAACCTAGGGCCTTTGGCCCTATATCCAGTTCTCTTTCTACTGTGCTAAGGGTCAAGTCCAAATCATATCTGAATACAAATATCTCTACAGCATATACAAGTGTTCATTTTGTATCAGCCTGAAGACTCCCGGTGATAAGAAACTAACCACATCCCAAAGAAAACTGTCCCCTTTTGGAATCCCTCTACTGTTAGGAAGTTTTTACGCTTTTTGAGCTGAACTATGTCCCTCTACCACCTTCATTGCTCTCTTTTGCTCTCTGACAGGGTCAAGTGGGACAAGTTACATACCTCTTCTCCATAAGGGCTTTTCCAATAATTGCAGACAGCTATGAGTCCTCCTGAGTCTAGTCTTCTCAAGGCTAAACAATAGACTTCACTTGTCAATGCCCTTCCTAAAACCTGTTGCCCAGACCTGTAGTAATAGCACTCAAGATTGGGTTTGAGCATGGCAGGGTTTGCCATGCCCCCTTTGTTGTCAAACACTGAACTGGTAGAATTTCACCAAGTTGAGTCAGTCTCACCAAAAATATAGTACCATAGTACTGAATGCCAGTGCTATAATGCTTGAGGTTCTACAGAGTGCTTTCCTCATAATAACCCTATGAGATTGGCAGGACAAGTATTATCCTTATATTATAGAAGATTATTAAACTCAGTCTCAAAAAGTTAAGCAACTTGCCCAGAATCCCCATAGCTACTAAGGGTCAGAGTTAATATTTATATCTAGGACTTAGTTTCTTTTTAAATAAAGTTTTATTGATGGCTTTTGTTCTTACATCACCCATACTTTTTAATGTATCTTTCTCCTCCCATCTTATCCCAAAGAGCCATCCCCTGTAACAAATATATGAAGAAAGATAGAATTGGGGATGGGAGGGGAGTTTGTAATGCCAAGTAGCACAGCACACTTGAGGGCTGCTACTGATATAGTTTAAGGGTAGAATCGCAAGGCACAATAAGCACTCTATTTATTCAAAACTAAACCTTGATTCAAGAAACTAAAGCATTCACAATCCATAACAACATAACAGCTTATTACTAGAGTGGCCACAAGGCCTAAAACAAAAGATACCATTCAGTAACATAGCACAATATATAACAGAACATAGCATACCCCCCACCTTATACATTCTTGGAGGACTAAAATCTTTGGGGAGTAAGCAACCAGCTCCTCCTCTCTCAGGTACTGTTCTAAAACATTTGGTTATACAATCAGGAGATCCTGGGCCAGGGTCTTCCCTTAATGCAGCACATGCCCAGGGATAGCAGAGAATACAACCCCCTCTACCCCAGGTCACAGTAGGTAACAATCCCCTCAGTCCAAACAGAATGTCCAAATAAAGTCCTCTTGGGGGTGTGTCCTCCTCCCCACCTGGCACTCTCAGGTGCACATATGCTCTAATGAACCAAAGAGTCCAAGTTTTAACACTGCTACAGCTCCCCATTTCCAAGTCCTGAAGGGCAGCTGGGTGAGAAAGCTAACAGGATGGGTCCCTGGGGCTTATGGCACTTCCCCCCGCCTCACAATAGACAACTCCACCACCTGAGTCCTAACCCATCCCAGGGGAATGCAGCAGGGAAGCACACTCACTGCTCCTGCCCTACTGCAAAGTTTTCATATTGACCTGGGGCCAAGTCCCGAGCCCTGTGGCTTCTCTTCCTGCAGGTTTGTTTACTGACCATTCCTGGCTCCTGCCTGGGTCCGGACACAGGCAGCTCTCTGCTCCTGCTCTATATCTCACATCATGGGGGAAGGGACGGCTCCATTCCAAGCTCTCCCTACTCTTGCCTGAGTACAGGCACCACCCCAACTCTGGGGCAGCTTGTCCTCCCCCAGCATTACACAGGGAGGGGCCCCTACAGTCTGGGCTCTGGGTACAGCAAAATAATACAACAGTTGGGAAATAACAGACAACTATCCCAGTCTCACTAAACCCCATACATTCCTTTAGACTACACAGATCCTGCTGACAAGAGGGCTGCTAGCACAGGTTTACCCCTGATCTATGAAAGGTCTCCTCTCCACTACCAGAGGTCTTGTCTCTGCTACTAACATCATCTACTTGTTCAGGCAAAGCATCCTTCCCATAAGCAAGCCCCCTGAGGCAATATGTTACCTCAGAATGTATATACACTTTCAATTAATACACTCAAAACCAGAAGGCACCAAAGTCCATATGATTCAGTACCTAATTGGCTCAGGGCCAGAAGGTGCAAAAATCTATGTGACTCAGACAGCTGTGAATTACCAGGGTTCAAAGGAGATTAATCCTTCAGATGTTTACAATTTAGCATGAGCCAGGGAAACTGAACTCCAAAAAAAAAATCCCACCTTGCTTGCATTCACAGAATGAGTTCTGAAAACAAAACAATATATTTTTTAAAAGTCTGGTATAATTTGCATTATCTCATACCCATGATTGCCCAGTTCTGCAAAGAAACAGAGGGAGGTGCTTTCTGTAATCTTCTTTAGGGCCAAGTTCAGTCATTATAATTTTGCAGCATTACACTTTGGCTGTTTATGTTGTTCTTCCCATTTATTTGGGATTTGTCATAATCTATAATAGTTTTCTTGGGTTTGCTTATTTTAGTTTGTATCAGTTCATATAAGTATTCCCATTTTTCTCTGCATTTGTCATATTCATTGTTTCTTTGTCTAATCATTATCCAATGAACCAGGGTCTGCTTTATTTCCAGTTCTTTACTAGCACTAAAAGCATTTTTATTAATATCTTGGTGGAAGCAGAGAAGGGGTTGAAGCTTTCATTTTGTTATTGACCTTCTTGAGGTATGTGCCTAGTTGTGAGATCTCTGGGGTACCCAGGCCATCTAACTCCAAGAGTAATGCTGCTTCTGCTATATATTACTTCCTCTCAAGGTTGACTTTCCCTAAAACAAGAGCAAGAAAAGCTCCTGATGGCCCATCATTGATGCCCAGTCTAGATATATTTTGCCATCCTTGTTTATGATGCTAACATACTCACTGCTCTACTTTCTACTTTAGATTATCTTCCCTCTTCCCTTCAAAGTGGAAAAAATATACCAGCAAACCCAAAAAACCCATCTATAAAGATTTCATCTGTGGGGAAGGTATGGTCAAACCCACCAGCATCTTACTGAAAAAGTCCAAGAGTAATCAGGCAGCCTTAGTACCACAAGACCACAAAATATTCATGGAGGAAGCATACAATGCAGGTGAGCCTGACATCTTCTATCACCCCCCACATACAGTGCTCGAGGTTCTGAAGCTGAATGGGAGATAATAACACAATGGGAGAGACTATACCAACCTCAATACTAAGTCATCCTCAGAGAGTTAGGAACCCCAGGGATATGAGGGGAGAGTGTTAATTTACAATTCAACCACTTGGGGCAGGCAATGTTAAATGGCGCCAAGGGGCAAGCAGATGGTTCCTAAGACCAACTCTAGTGGATGGAAGATCCACATACCACACATTAGCTTCCTAGGCAGAGACCTGGGATATTACCTCATGACAACAGTAAATATAGAAATCCTGTAGAAAGAGTGTGGGGGTAGTTAGGGGAAGCAGGACCTCAGTACACCATGAAGCTGCTATTGGAAAAGCAGAAGGACTAGGGGATGATTGGAAGGTTACCTAGTAGAAATGGTTCTCCTTTCTAAATTTCAGTGCTTTTAAAGTCACTGTCACCCTACTCTAGTTACAGCTTTGGTAAAGGGTCCAAGTGCCACTTAGGATTTATGAGAAGCCCCAGGACATTTTTTTTTGCTTTTTTGGAGGGCAATTTGGGGTTAAGTAACTTGCCCAAGGTAACATGGCTAGGTTTTTTTTGTTTGTGTGTGCATTAGTGTCTGAGGCCGGATCAGAACTCAGGTCCTTCTGACTCCAGGGTTGATACCCTACTCACTGCGCCACCTAACCGCCCCTGCCACAGGACATTTTAAGGGGAGCAAGGGACCTCAGCCCTTCTGATGGAATATGAAATACCTGGAGTGTCTCTGGTAGATTTGAGAGCCATACCTAATCCTAGGGGTTAATGATACTCAGGGTAAATAATACTATAGATCTACCCACTCCCCATCCTATTCAGGTGAAAATCCAAAGCACTCAGAGCATTCTTAAAGGAGAAAAAAAACCCTAAAGAGTAGCCTGAGGGTTATGGGGAGAGGAGAGTTGTGGTGTTGGTGCTTCTCTAGAAATTGATCTCATACATTTGAGCGTTATCTATCGCCTTATCTACGCCAACTCCAATCACCTCCCAGAGCAGGACCTGGGCCTGTCATACCCAGCCTCTACACCTGAGACTCAGGTTGAGTTCTTGTAACTTCTCATCTTTATATTTCCTCCCCAGAGTTGAAGTTAGGGGCAGCAAAGAGCTATAGAGTCAGAGTCATAACCACTTTCCAGGGATGTCGTAATTGTAAAGAGTTAAGCATAGTGCCTAGCTATCATCATCATCATCATCATCATTAAATATATAATGATAATGATAACATCAACAACAAAAACAAGAATAAAACTTGACATCTATGAAGCATTTCACAGAATGTAAGAGCTAGGGGGAACCTTAGCAATCCAGATGTTCACAAACTTATTTGGCCTACAATTCCATTTTTAATAACAACAAAAAAATTACTCAGCACATCCCCCGCCAGAAATCTACTTTCTTTAACCTTTTAAAGGCTGGGGTTTTTTTGTAATTTACATCATTTCAAAAAATATAAATTTTTAAATGATGCATCTTAAATTTAATAATTTATTGTAAATTTATTATTTTCCCTGCATTGAAATTTTGATGATACAATATTGCATCATATAACCATATAGTATCATACTGCAAAGTCATTACACACACACATTCCTACTGATGCATGCTGGACTTCCATATAATGCACAACATGCTCACCTGCCAGTACTTGCTTGTTAAGACCTGTCAGGGGACTTGACCACTGATTGGTTATAACTTGCATTTTGTGTATTTATTTGGAAAATAATGTAATCACTATGACTTTAATGCTATTACATAACAGATGAACGGTTGTACAAATGGTTTTTCAAATTTGTTTTATCTCTTTTCCTTACAGTTCCACAACCCCTTTATTTTTATTCAACACCCCTAAATTGCACCTGAGGCCACTACTGTCCCCAGATAATTCCAGTGCCCCCAGGGGGTGGTATTGCCCACTTTGGGAACCTCTCTGGTCCAATCTATTCCTGAGCAAGAATCCTCTCTACATTATCTCTATATTATTCCAGACAAGTGGCCATACCCATCCTTGGCTTAAAAACTCCCACTATTGAGGAAACTCACTACTTTTAGAGATGTATTATTCTACTTTTGCAGAGCTCTCATTGTTCAGAAGTGGTTCCCCACATTGAGCCTAGATTTACATCTTCCATCTATTAATCTGTTATGTCCTCAGACCAAAAAGACAATTGATATAGGATATCTCATTTTTTCTGTGTGTGTGTGTGTGTTAAAACCACAGTCATTCCTTAATATCCCCATAAACAAATTTCTATATTCTCCACTGAACTCACACACTGCAAATATACAGGTCCATATTCACAAGGCCCCCATGAGGGATGAGGAGGGGCCATAGGATAGATAATCCTTTTGCAATGTCTTAATTCTCAGGATTGCCATTTGATCTTTAAGGAAAGGTGAATTATGTCATGTAAACTTTATATCACATCCCACGTTACAAATGAGGAACCTGGTTTCTTTAGGACATACTACCTGGAATATTGGTCAGTGACTAGTTTTGCCTTACTTTTGGCTTAGATCACTGACCCCAAGGTGCTCTCCAGCCCTTTTCCCTATCCATGATCATTCATTAGTGAGCAGGGGCTGAGCACCTTCTTCAGGCCTAAGCAGAGTAAGGGAGCCTGTGAATGAACAATCATTCACAATATGGAAGAGCGAGAGAACACCAGACAACTCTGAATGAACAACAGCTGTTTTAGCTCCTAAACCTGGACTGGATCTGGGAAACCAGGAAAGTATAACTCAAATACCCCTTAGTTCTAGGGGTCAGAAGATCTGGGTTCTAGTCTCAGCACTAGCTCACTATGTGATCTCAAGCAAGTCATTCCTCTGTGTCAGTTTCCCCATCTATGAAAGGAGAACATTGAACTATGGTCCTTGCTAGCTCTAAGAATCTACCAATAAAACAGAGCACAATAGTATGCCATCATGTGTATAGGCCATAATTTGTTTAGTCATTCTGCAATTGAGGGGTATTCTCTTACTTTCCACCACAATTCTTTGCCATTCTTTGCCACCACAAAAAGTGCTCCTATAATATTTTTGTGCATATGTGTCCTTTTGTTCTTTCTCTGAGAGGTATAAGCCTAGTAATGGTTTAGTTGGGTAAAATGGGTAGAATTAAGATCTCAGGGTGCAGAATGAGACATGCATTTTTGTACATGGCCAATATAGGAATTTGTTTTGCTTTCCTATGTATATTTGTTAGAAAGGGTTTTTTCTTTCTTTTTGGGAAGAGGAGGAGGGGAGAAGGGAGAGAAAATAAACACTTAATTTTAAAAAAAAGACAAAATTGAATTTTTAAAATTGGCAGAGCAGAAAGGGACATGCTAGAGAGAGACACAAACTCAGTTCTCAGGGTGTAAGGAAGATCACCTAAGTTAGTATCAATGATAAGAAACCAAATGCTAATATTCAGCTAGCTATACCCAGTCATGTTGCATTAAAACTTTGTTCCTTTCTATCCTGTCTTGTCCACTTCAGCCATCTGTTTTAAGCTTCTCTGGGACTTGGGGAGTTCTGACATACCCCGAGTGAAAATGGTAACCAAGAAACTCAACAACATGGCCAAGGTGGAGCAGAACATGGTACTGGAGACCATCAACAATTACTTCATGGACAACTTAGAGGTAGGAACATTGAAATGGAGTCATTTTAAGAGGGCCACTTGTCCCAGAGGAAAGAGTTCCAGCTTGGAAAATCAGGAGACAGCTAGATAGTACTCATAGCTTTACTCATTGTGTGACCTTGGGCAAATTTCTTCCCCTTGCAGAGCCTTGAATTGGGTTTCTGAAAAATGAGGGGGTGACCCACCACTTAAACTTTAAGCTCTCATCCAACTGTAATCATTAATCTGACATAAAGCACATCAGCATTTGCACATTGGGAATAAAGCCATGTGCAAGGTATTATGCAGGACATAGCAAAAGCAGGCACAGTCCCCATTTTCATATGGTGTGGTTCATCTAGATGAGGGACCTCTAGATGGTGACTCATGGAATGAGCATTAATTAGCCTTTGAGTCAGAAGGCCTGGACCAAGACCTGGCTCCTCATTTACTAACTGTGTCACTATAAACAAATCACTTCAGTTTCTCTTAAGTCTCAGAGTTTTTTCATCTTTTTAGTGGGTCCTTAATCTTAGTGCTGTCCATGGTTCTATTAAGCATTCTTCTCTATATATATATTCTTCCTTAGCAACTTAATTCACTTCCCCAGCTTTTATTATCCACTATGCACATGACTCATAAGTCTTTGATCTCAGTACCTTGGCACTAGATATACCCTATGCCTGGGAGGCACACCTTCACCTCCACTTCTTTGAATTTCTCATTTCCTTCAAGACTCAGCACAGATACCATCTTCTAATGTTTGTTATTGACTTCAACCTGATGTCTTTTCTGTTCTACCTCCTCTACTACTACTTTTCAGACAAAAATATCTTATAAATATTTTGCAGTTATCTAAGACATGTATGTATGTATGTATGTGTATGCATATGAACACATCATTTCCTTAACCATAGATTATAAATTCTTTGAGAGCAGAGACAGGTTTTCATTTTGTCTCTGTATCTCTAGAGCCTAGCACAGTGCCTGACAACATTGTCAGTACTTAATAAATGATTTTGATCAATTGTTTGGTATCTAATGTCTGTCTGTTATTCTCCTTCCACTTGGTATCTCTGATCCCACACTTTTGTTTGCCTACAAAAACATCTCTGCCTTTTTATCACACTATCACCCCAAATTTAACTGATCTCAACTATATTCCTGTCTCAAATTGAAAAATGTTTCCTTCTCACTCATTCTTTAAATTACAACTCAAAGGCTGCCTCCTTTAGGAAAATTTCCCTAATCCCTTGCTTTGGTAATAACCTTCCCCCTCATACATTGTGTAGCTCTCTGTTTTGAAATGATTCAATACAATTTAGAATAGTTCATTTATGAATCCAAGGAAGAGAAATATATATGGCTTATTCTCAGAGAGTTGTTACCTAATGAGTCTACTACTGATATCCAACAAAGGGTATAGTAAAGACATGCACACATTTCTCTGACTTAGCTATTCTGGGTCTTAGCCTTCTGTCTCAACCCTGGGCTATGTCTCAGACACTTACTAGCTGTGTGATTCTGGGCAAGTCATTTAATCTCTATCTGCCTCAGTCTCCTCAGCTGTAAAATAGAGGTAATAATAGCACCCATAGTTGTTAGGAGAAACAAAGCAATAATATTTGTAAAGTGTTTAGCACAGTGGATGGCACACAGTAGGCACTTAATAAATGCTTGTTACCTCCTCCTTATACTATGGTCCGTGTAAGTTCAAACCAGTAAGCGGTCAGCTCTGCTAGGCCAAGTCTGGTTGTGAGATGTCTACTGCATCCCTCAGGCCTGAAGGTCCATTCCTTTATACTCAAGAGCCAATAGTACATTCAGATGTACTTACCAAATGTATCAATCATAAGTAAGCCAGAAGACTAGGTGCCCAGGATAGTACGATGTATTTGATTCTTAGGGTTACTCCTTAAGGGATTCACCATTCACTGTGGCTCACTCTGTTGGCTTGTCACCACTCTCTCTCTCTCTCTCTCTCTCTCTCTCTCTCTCTCTCTCTCTCTCTCTCTTTCTCTTTCTCTCCCCCCTCCCCACCATGGGCATCAAGTATGATCAGCCTGAAGCCCACGTCATATGTAACCTGTGGCCCCGTGCCCCATATTCTAGGTTTATGCATACCTTGTTCTGTCTTGGGAGCTTCTTAAAATATATTCTGGCTTATTTGTCCCTAATCATAATAACCCCTAGAAGTCTCTATGAACTCATGGGTTGGGTCGTTAAGGCACTGTAAAGGCATTCAGCTAACAATGTATTTCAGCCACAGGACAACTTTTAATTCCATACTACAGAAATTATAAGCAAACTAAAGGACTCACAATAACCCATAAATAGTCATTATAATTCCCCTTTCTTCTCCAGTACTACCCTAAAAGTTTGGAACTCCCCAGTAGGAATTTAATGCTTGGGTTTACTAGGGAAGACAGAGACTACAAGTTGTAGAGAAATTTCTTAGGAAGGGTTTCCTTCCTCTACCAATGAAACACTAAAAATAACAAATTATTCCATGTCATCTTAAACTTCTTATTCCAAGTTTACAGATGAAGAAACTCAGACCTCAATCACAAGTATAAGATATAGAATTCAAACCCATGTCTCTTGACCAAATCCAGCACTCTTTTTAATAAATCACCATGGTGGGAATGTCCAACCAATGGGGGAGAAGTTTGGGCTATGAGGAGCCTTCCCCAGAGAAGAGCCCTTCAAATTTTACCCAGAAGCCAGTCATTGGTGTTTAAAGCCACTTCCAGTCTCCCCCTTGTCAAGTCACATTTCTGTTCTGTAGTGACTCTCCTCTCTGTGTCACCTACAGCTTTCTGCCAAACACAGGTACCGATTATTCCAGGTCCTTGAGAGTATCATCCTCGAGGCGCCACAGATCCAGGATGACTGGGGAGAAAGATTTATTGGGCTTGCTTTGGAAAACATGACCAAGACCACGGTAAGGACCTTTCTATAAGAGGTTTAATTTAGGACCTTTGAAGACAAAAAACCTTCCCTCCATCTAAAACACACTCTCACACAGTCATTCACACACACACACACACACACACACACACACACACACACACACACACCTGGACTCATAATCAATAGACCCGGGCTCAAATTCATTTATTAAGCACCTACTGTATGTTGAATGTGTCTCTTGGGATATGAAGTTTAAATAAGGTCTGTTCTCAAGCAGCCTACAGTCTATGATACCCACCATTACAGGATATAAATACATTGAGTGAGGTCCCAAGAAGAAGGCTATTGCTGAGAGCAAGAATGAAGGAAGGTTTCCAACTACTTGGCTGATAAATGACTTTGAACAGCTAACCTCATCTCTCTGAACCTCAGTTTCCAGAATTGGTAAAAAAGGATCATGAGACCTACACAGCATACCCCATTAGGAAACTTAAAGAAATAGGTCTATAAACTAGTTTAAAGCACTATACAAATGTTAGGTAACCTAGGCAGGGAAGAGATGGATTATTGAACAAAGGGAATATTCTCTCTTTCCCTGCCCCACTGGTAATGGAGTCTTGCAACAAAAGCTCATAGCCACATACACCCAATTATGAATAATGGTCAATCTATTCCACTCCAACTCATATTGTTTATTGAGCCTCTTGTAACTTCCATCCTTAGCCCCTGGGTTTGTTTCCTTTGGGAGCCAAGAAGAACAAATCTAATCCTCTTTCCATATTACAGTCCTTCAGATATTCAAAGTGAGGGCTTGTGTCAAATTAAATGTCTGGTTTATTTGCTCCCAAAGCTGATTTTCCTCACTTCACTATTTCTGTCAGTTATATCACTGTTTACTTAGACTGCCATAGTGGAAATCCTAAAAATCTTATCACTGGCCCTACTCCCTCATGTCTCATCTCCATTCAGTTACCAAGTTCTGTCATATCTCTCTGCCATATCCCTTCTTCCTCCTTGTTCCCTTTGTCACCATCCTGGTACAATCCTGGACTATTCTATAATAGCTTCCCAGCAGGTCTGCCCATCTCCATTCTCCTTTATCTCCAGTATGTCCTTCATATGCTGTCAGATTAAATTTACTGGTCACATCACTGACCTGCTCAAAACCCTTGAGTGAATCCCTATTACTACAGAGGAAATCCCAAACACTTTTTAGCTTGACATTCAAGGCCTTCCACAATATGATGCCCTACCTTTCCAGACTGATGTCATAACTCTCTTCTTTCTTCATTCCCTATAGTCTGGTTCACTGGACCACCCGCTGGCCCCCACATTCAGTGCACTTTCTCATTTCTGTACCTTTGCTCAGATTATTCTCAGCCTTTGCAAATCTATTTGCCCTTCTCTGCATCTATTGAAATTCCACCCCTGCAGCAAAACCCAGCTCAGATTCCAACTTCAGGGAAGCCTTCCCTAGCCAGTTAACAACCTTTCTCTGCCCCCTCAGAGTTTGGACAGCACTTTGAACCTTTCAAATGCACCTGTCATGTATTAATTTGTAGCATAGTCAACCTATACTGCACATGAAGTGTCATGCCCTCCATCGTATAGCTAACTCCATGAGAGAAGGAACATGCCCTCTCTAAGCTGTGTATCTCCTGTAGTGCCTAACATAGTAGGAACTTAATAAATATTTTTACTTAAATAAGTATAACTATTTCTTATGTTGAGAAAGAATGCTCAGCGGCTTACAAATCACCTTCTCTCTCTCTCAATTAACCCTCACAAGTGTGCTGTGAATTAATATAGAAATGACTGTCCCTGTTTTGCTGAAGAAGAAATTGAGGGTCCAAAGATAATGACTTGTTTAAAGTCACATACTAGCAGTAGTAGTAGTAGTAGTAGTAGTAGTAGTAGTAGTAGTAGTAGTAGTAGTAGTAGTAGAAGTAGTAGTAGTAGTAGTAATAATAATACTAATAGTAGGTATGCTAGGTAGTGTAGTGGAGAGTTCCAGGCCAGGAAGACTGATCTTGGGCAAATCATTTAACCTTGTTTGCCTCAGTTTCTTCATCTGTAAAATGAAGTAGAGAAGGAAATGGCAAAACTACTCCAGTAACTTTGCCAAGAAAACCCCAAAATGGGGGTCATGAAGAGTTAAACACAACTGAAATGACCAAACAAGAAATAGTAGTAGTAATAGTAATTATTAATAATGGTATAGTAATATCTAATAATAGTAATATTAGTAAAAATTATAATCATTCACATTTGTAGATACTTTTAAGATTTACAAAACATTTTCCATACCACCATCCTGTAAGGGGTATAGGACGAGTGTTATTATCCCTATTTTACAGAGGAGTAGACTGAGTCTCAAAGACGTAAAATGATTCCCACATCACCCCATGACCAACAAATGTGTCAGAACCAAGACATGAATGAATGTTCTCTGACCCCTGGGCACTATAGGGTCCTTTACACTACACTGCAGCCATCCCAGAAGTAAGTGAATTCCAGATCCAGTACTATGCAAGAACCTCTGTCCTGGCCACTGTTCTTCCCACAAAGCCATCTTAGCTCTCTCTGACCAAGACAATTCAATACCTTCCTTGAATATAGTCGCAAATTAAGATGATGGAGAAGCCTCTCTCTTCATGGCTGGCCTTAGAAAGCAGTGAGACCCAGTAGCTACTTCATTTGTACCAATAATGTATACTTGAGCAAGGGATTTCACCTTCATAGTCATGGGCCTCAGTTTTCTCATCTGTACAGTGGTAAATAAGTGTCTGTGTATGTATGTGTGCGTGTGTGTGTGTGTGTGTGTGCGTGTGTGTGTGTGTGTGTGCGCGTGTGTGTGTTGTCCATACCTTTGCATTAGCACTGGAACTTCTGATGAGGAAATTCTCTCTCCAAGACAGAATTCTCTCTAAACCTATTCTGTAACTTAATATTTTAGAAAGGTGGAATTGACAATGAAACTTTAAAGACATGCCCACAGACAGTATACATCAGATGTAAGACACAAAACTGGGTCCTCCAACTCCAAGTCTATGTCATCGTGTCATTTTGGATAAAGATTATATACGTAGTGATAATATATCATTTGTATCTCATAGAATTCCTCTCTTTTTAATAATCATAATAACAATAGCTAACATTTGTGTAGAGCCTACTATGTGCCAGGCATTGTACAAAGTGCTTTACAAATATAATCTCATTTGATCCTCATGACAACTCTCAGAGGTAGGTCCTGCTATTAGCCCTATTTTATAGATGAGAAAACTGGGGAAGTCAGAATTTAAGTGACTTGGTCAAGGTCACATAACTAGTAAGTACCTGAGGCTGAATCTGAACTCAGGTCTTCCTAACTCCAAGCCTGGTACTCTGCCTATTGTGTGCCCTAGCTATCTTTGTGGCATTCTTAAAGGGTGCTCAAATACCCCATTCTACCCAAAGCCTTTGCTGATTACCCCCAGTTGCCAGTTATGCTCTCCCTCCCCAATATATTTGATTATATTTAATTACTTTATATTTATTTAGCACTTGTTCTGCATACATTTCTATGTGTGCATGTTGTCTCTGTCTTTAGAATGCAGAGACCCTTTAACTTTTGTATTTGTGTCTCCAGAACCTGGCACAGTGGTCTAGCACATAGTAGGTGCTCAATAAATATTTGTTGATTGATTACAGAGCTGTGTGTACTCTACAGACAGCACATATCAAATATAGTGTATGCTGTTAGATGCTCAGTGACTATGATCTGTCTCATCAGACTGGCCCAAATGCTCGTCTTAATCAGATTTTCCCCCTCCCCCTCTGCTGCCCTAGGAACTAGAAGATGTTTATCAGGATGCTGCCAGCAACGTGCTCTTGGCTATGTGCAAACACTCCTGGAATCTAGTGTTCAACAAGCTGGAGGAAGAATTCCTAACTGGCATTTTCCCCCATCACAGCCTTCTCTATGTGATGGGCATCATCTCCACCAATGGTTTGCTTCTTCCTATGTGTCTCTAGTGGTCCCCAATACACTGAGTTCAATGTTCAGTCCACAGGGTGGCAAGTCTAAAATCCAGGGTCAAAAACCCTTTGATTTCATGTTCACATTGTTGATCACCCTCTGCAGAATTACAGCTTATTATAGCAGCTAGGTGGCTTAGTGGATAGAAGACTGGGCACAGAGTCAGGAAGACCCAAGTTCAAATCTGGCCTCACTAGCTCTGTGATCCTGAGCCAGTTATACGACTGCTATCTGCCTCAATCTCTCCAACTGTAAAACAGGGATAATAATAGCACCTACCACCCAGAGTTGTGTTGAGGATCAAATGAGATAATTGTAAAGAGCTTACCATAGTTCCTGGCACAAAATAAGTGCTGTATAAATGGTAGCTATTAGTGGATTAGAATATAGAGGAATGGTGATAAGTAGGAAAGAGATAAGTATGAACTTGTGCATGGGAGGGTGGTGATAACTCAGAAAAGATCAAAGAAGTTTGGAAGAGGAACAGGTTTAGGGGAGAAGTTAATTCCATTTGGACCTGTTGAGTTTGAGATGTTGAGCAGTCAGGATATCAGTCAGGAAGCAGGAAATGGAAGGCTGGAGTTAAGGAGGATGATTAAGGTTAAATATATATATATATATATATATATATATATATATATATATATATATATATATATATATATATATTTGGGCATCACCTGCTCTGGAAGCTAATAAAATCTTCAAGAGAATAAATATAAAGGAGAAAAGGCTCAAGACAGAATCTTAAGGAACAACCATACTTAGATGGCAAGAAATGGGTGAAGAGTCAGAGAAGTAGAAGACTGGGAAGAAATGTTCAGGGAGGTAGGAAGGAAGTAGTGTCACAACCTTGAGAGGAGCAGGGCAAGCAAACAAGCATAAATGGTTTTCCTTACATCACTGACGGTACCATTGGGATTCAATAACTTGGATTTATAGTGGATGCAATCAATGAAGGAGCAGATGTGGCAGCATCTAGAACATGAGCAGAAAAAGGCAGATAATGGGTAGGGTGATTAAGGGTTCAGCATGGGTGGAGAGGGAGTCATGGGTGAGAGGAGGAGAACAAGAGGACAAAGGGAATCAAGATTGCAAGATGACGTGAAGTTGAGCTGGTCAACTCTAGAGTTAAAGCTTCGAAGAAAATAAATGAGGCCAGAAACAGATGTGGTAAACTAGAGGAATGGAGGGTTTGGCAACAAAGGATAGATTTAGAAGGGAGAGAGTAGAACTCCAGAATACAGGGAGAGGCAAGGTGGAACAGTATATTAGAGGAATGGACTCGGAGTCGGAAAACTATGGGTTTGAGTCCCTTCCTGGATGCATACAAGTCATGTGACCCTGTGCAAAACAGTTGGATCCAATTGGATCCAATAGTTTGGGATCTTTTCTAGAACACATACTGGCTATATGCCCTTGAGAAAGTGTCTTAACCTTACTCAGTCTCATTTTCTTCCTCTGTATAATGGGAATAGTAATAGTAGCACTTACTGCACATAACTTGTGGAAACCTTAAAACACTATGTAAACGGTAGCTATTGTTATTTGCAATGACCAAACTCAGATTCCAAAGCATACAGTGCAAAGGGGAAGGCAGAGAAGGAAAGGGACTAGAGTGTGGGAGGATCAAAGTTAATACAGTGATAAGGAAGAGGTAGGCAGGGATAGGCAGATTTTACTGTGGAGATAGAGTTCTGATGGGCAGGGACTTAGAAGGGAACAAAATGTAAAAATTTGATAACAGTAACTGGAGAAATAGCAGTGGATGGAGCCCTCCAGTATCTTTTGATGGTAGAGGACAGCACTGGTACAAGTGTTTCCCTCTCTAAAAGTTGGAGCTTGGGGTTGGGGGGAGCAGTTGGTGCCAAAGTCCTGAGGCCCCACAAACCATACTGACTCACACTCTAGCTATATCTCAGCATGTTAAGAGGCACACCTATCAGTAATCTTCCACTTGGAGCATGCTCTTTGGCAGTTCTGTCATCCAAGACCCTGGTCCCGTTGGCATTTGACCTGATACCTGAAGCCCTAGTTGGGATAGCACTGGACCTTCAGCTGAGGTCCCAGCCTCTCCAGTTCCAGACACAGTTGCCATCCTCTAAATTAACTTCCAGCTTGTCTCTGCTAAAAATGTGGCACCCAGAACAAATAGTAAAATCTTCCATGAGTTTATAGAATATAGTCCAACCCCAACCTAAAGCATGGAAACCCTCTACAAGACACATCTATGACTCTATTTGAATACTTCCAATGTCCATGAATTCACTCCTTTGGACAGACATATCTGCCTATACTGTCATGGGAATACAGACTCCTTGGGTGAAGTCTTTGCCACTGAAATGCCATGTCAACTGCCAGAGTCAATAGAGAAGAGACACTCCAGGGCACAGATTCTCTAAGTCTGTGGAGGAGACTGGAACAGTAGCCAAGGGAAATGAGATTTGTTGCCTCACCAATACATGAGCTAGCTCCTCTACTAGACTGAAAGCTGCATGAGAGCAGGAGCCATATCTTCTTTCTTTTGGTTATCTCCTTCCAGTGTCAATCACAGTATACTAGGCAGTTAGGTGACATTATGGAAAGAATGCTAGACTTGGACTCAAGATCTGAGTTCAAATCTTGCCTCAGTCACTTAACAGCTGTGTGACCTTGAACAAGTCAGTTTCTCCCTCAACCTCAGTGTCTTCATCTGTAAAATGGGGGCAATAATAGCACCTACCTCTGAGGGATCATTGTGAGGATCAAATGAGATAACATCTGTAAAGTGCTTTGCAGACCTTAGAGTGTTATATAAATATTAGCTGCTAATATGATTGCACACAGTACAGAAGGTACTTAACAAACGATTATTGACTGGAGAGAGGGAGAGAGGGATGGATGGATGGATGGATGGATGGATGGATGGATGGATAATTAGACAGATGGATAGATGGATAATTGGATGGATGGATGGATGGATGGATGGATGGATGGATGGATGGATGGATGGATGGATAGATGGATGGATGGATAGATGGATGGTTGGATGGATGGATGGATGGATGGATGGATGGATGGATGGATGGATGGATAGATAATTAGGCAGATGGATATATAGATAATTGTATGGATGGATGAATATCAGGGAAAATGGGGATCAAACTATGGCAGGTCTAATCCCTGGTTCTGTCCTCACTGCGGTTTTTCTGTTTTTCCACAACAGATAAACTACTTACTCCAACACAGAAAGATCACTGGCAAGAACAGCTGATTCAGGTAGGAAAATCTGACCACATATCAAGCTGAATTGTTAATAATGTAAACAATAATAATAATTAACACTTATTCAGCATCATAATGGTGCTTCAAACTACTTTCCTCACAACATCCTGTGAGAGTATTGCATGTTTTATATCCATTTCACAGAGAAAGAAACTGAGGTTCAGAGTGGTGACATAGTCATAAAGACAACAACAAAAAACAATAATAACTATCATTTATATAATGCCTATGGTTTGCAAAGCATTTTATAATATTATCTCAATTGATCCTCAAAACCATTCCCCTTTTACAGATGTGGAAACTAAGGCTGAGGAAGATTTAGTTATTTGCCCAGGATCTCACTGCTCTACATGACTTATTTTTACTCTTATCCACTGTGCCAACCAAGCTGCCTCAGAAATGAAACTCAGACCCAGACCTCTCTGAAACTGAATCCAGAGCTCCTTCTGATACTTCATGATGAAAATAGTCTCCTAGAAACCCCATCATCCACAGCTTAATGGGTCAAAGATAGATGACAATTGTGCATTGACCTTGGAGGCCCATGGAAATAAAGGATGATTTTTCTGAACTTCAGAGGCCAAGGACCTAGAAAATGCCTACTGTGAAGCATGTGATGCTTTCAAATCTCTACCCTGGTTAACTTGGGTCAGGGTAAAAGTCTGCTTTGTGAATATGAGACAGCTAGATGCCATAGTGGATAGAGCACTGAACTTGGAATCAGAAAGACCTGAGTTCTAATCCTACTTATAAACTTGTTAGCTATGTGACCTTGGGCAAATCACTGAACTTCAATATGCCTCAGTTTCCAAATAAGGGAATAATAATAGTACCTGCCTCCCAGGCTGGCTGTGAGAATCAGATGAATTAATATGTAAAGCATTTTTCAAACCTTTAAGCTGGTAGATGCAGACATGAGAGTAGAGGATAAAATTTGCAAGTGGAAGAAGTGGCTTAGATACAGAACACCAGGAAACTAAATTCTACAACATAAATCCACAATTTTTCTCAAGAAAGAGAAAAATAGAATGGGAACACCCAGCACATGGATGATTAGCTCACAAACAAGCTTGCAGTCTATAAAAATAATTCTTTTTTAATGTAAATACAATCCTTAATAATAATCTATAAATATGTCACACTTATTCCTGGAAAGAGGATGCCAATGGATTAGTAATAATATCTATTCTAGAAACAGTGGAGCCTGCTGGAACATGAGACCATTAGGACTTCCTATCACCCATGAGACCAACAGACAGAAACAAAGACAAGGAGGGACAGAGAAAAGGCTGGGGGTAGGGGAGGGAGAGGAAATTAGGACAGGAAGGGAGGGAGGAAGGAAAACAATTGCAACCAGACCTGTTCTCCTAAACTTAACTCCAAGTTTAAGTTCTAAGTTTAAGATCTCCTAAGCAGATCTAAGATAGCTAGCAAGGTTGGGCCACACTTCTCCCTTATGGCCATACAGAAGGGAAAGACCAAGGACATAGCCCAGAGGCTACTTCCTGGTTTGCCAGCAAAAAGGGGAAAGAGTAAGCAAAATCAAGAGAAAATATCCTCTAAAACCTAATTGATGCCTCACCTACTACATTGGTCAAACTAGCTCGTGGACCTTTTACCATATATCTCCAAACTAACTCTTTAACTACTCTCCCAAAAAGTAAGACAATTCCTACCTGCAATAGAAGTTGTGCCATCGGGGCAGCTAGGTGGTGCAGTGAATAGAGCACTGGCCCTGGAATCAGGAGGACCTGAGTTCAAATCCAGCCTCACACACTCACCACAAAAATTAGCTGTGTGAACTTGGGCAAGTCACTTAACCCCAACTGCCCTCCAAAAAGCAAAAATAAAAAAGGAAGAAGAAGAAAAATTTGTGCCATTAAGGAGTTAGTTTGGAACAAAGGTAGTCTTACCCCATTATGTGAAAAGAATTACAATCTACCTCCATCTAGTTCATGGGACTCCTTGGGACTGCATCTCTGGATGAAGGGAGTCCTACCCTATACTTCTTGTAGAAAGTAAGCTATCCCCTCAATAACAACCTCAAGTCTTTATACTGGGAGAGGGTGACATATACAACATCTAGAAGGTGTCATTTGTTAGCTGTAACAGTGACTAGGATATGAAAAAACTGAGGTCTTGTCCCATTTGTCAAATGGAAAAAAAAACCTTAAATTTAAAAGATAAAACGGTAGAATTGTGGGTATTAAGACAAGAGAGTGAGCAATATGAAGATTCAAGGTACTGAAAACTTGACCTTGGGGAGATGTCTGGGTGCTAGTTGAGGCAGAACAAAAAAGAAGCCCTTGATTCCCTCCCACCCAGCTCAGACGGGGGAGAGGTTCAAATTTGCCATCTCAATGACTTCTTAATATCTGCCTACAGATAGGAGCCAGGTCAGTCCAGTTCCTAACAATTGATGGATGGGCAAAGTCACTAATGCTTGCTGTCACCAAACCTGACCGGATTTACATGGAGCAAAATCCAGAAAAGGTATGTTTCATAGATTTCTGCTTCTTTCTACCCTACCATTAGCTGCATCTTCTATTCCTCTATCTGAGGACCTGGCATCTCCATTTACCTAATGCCATGATCCACACTGGGAAGGAAAGTAAATTGACTACCCTCCAACTCAACCACTTCTGATGGGGGAACCATCACATTATATCATTATAGTTCATAATTATAAAGCATTCGGGGTTTTACAAAAAAAAAATACTTTGCTCATGATTTCCCTGTAGGGTGGTAATGTATAAATGGTCCCCCACTTTACAGATAGGTAGCTAGATGGCACAGTGGATTGAGCTCTGGGCCTGGAGGTGGGAAGACCTGAGTTCAAATTGGACCTCAGACATTAGCTGTGTGACCCCAGGCAAGTCATTTAACCCTGTTTACTTCCGTTTCCTCATCTGGTGTAAAATAAGCTGGAGAAGGAAATGGCAAACCACTTTGCCAAGAAAACCCCAAATGGGGTCATGAAGAGTCGAACATGATTGAAATGATGGAACAATATTTTATAGAGAAGGAAACAGACTACCTGGGAGGGTAAAGTATTCTTAGGGTTGTACAGCCAATAACTCCCAGAGTCAAGGCTTGAATGCAAGTTGTTTGACTACAAGAATAATAGACATTTCCTTTTTCCTCCTTATTAAAATTATGATTTAACAAACACCATATAAAATAGGCATTTACATATATACAATAGAACAAAATAAAGAGCATTATACATGAAACTGTGGTCTTTTATAATGGGTAACCTGCTTTTCTTTTAAAGCAGATTCAACTAGTAACTTTTAAAGCTGTCCTTACCTATGGGCATCTTTTTGACTTTCCGGTATGTTTTCTCCTCTTCATTTTTAAATTCAATTTTATTTTGTTTTCAGTTATGAATTCTCCCCCTCTTTCTCTCCCCTCCACCAACCATCAAGAAGGCAAAAAAAATTACATATATGTATGGTCATGCTAAACAATTCCTGAATTAGCCATCTCAGGGAGAAAGGAAAGAAGGAAGGAAGGAAGGAAGGAAGGAAGGAAGGAAGGAAGGAAGGAAGGAAGGAAGGAAGGAAGGAAGGAAGGAAAGGAGGGAGGGAGTGGGAAGGAGGGAAGGAACAAATGAAGGAATGAAGGAAAGAAAAAGAAGGAAGAAAAAGATAAAAGAAAGGAGAAGGAAAGAAAGAAAAGAGAGAGGGAGAGAGGAAGAAAAAAGGAAGAGAGGTAAGGAAAGAGAAAGAGAAAAAGAAGGAAAAAAGGGAATAAGAAAGAGAAAGAAATGGGAAGGGGAAAAGTAACATAAATAAAAAGAGAGAAACAAAGTAACAGAAACAAAAAGAAAAGAGAAAGAAAAAAGAAAGAAAACATGCTTTCCTCTGGGTCTGCCTGTTCTCTATCTGGAGGCTGGTAGCATATTTCATGTCCACATGTCTTTTCATGGTTTAAGAAAATAACCTCCATAATCGTCTTTTGCCCTTAAACCAGCACACTTTCCACCAGACCACACCGCCTTCATGAGTCTCAGTTGGGGTGGGAGGTTGAGAATGGGAGGGGCTCCAAAGAAGGGAGTAAGGCCTAACCCACACTTTTGGCATGAGCAATATTGCCTTCCTTTGCATCTCCTCAAATGCCATCCATTCCCCATTCCTCTCTATCTCTGAATTCTACCCAGCCTTCAAGGCCTAGCTTTAGCACTGCTTCTTAAGGCAAGAACTTCCCCAGGCACTCTGGGATACCTTGATCTCTTTCTTCTCTGAATCCTTCTATAATTCTTAAATATCAGCAAGAGTAACTCAGTGGACATTTAGTATGTCCTGCCTTTTCAGATCAATCCAATAAGTATTTATTGAGGCCCTACTATGTGCAGAGTACGATGCTAGGGAAGGAAGGTGGTGGAGAGTAGTTTCAGTCATGTCCAACTCTCTGTGACCCCATTTGGGATTGTCTTGACAAAGATACTAGAGTGGTTTGTCATTTTCTTCTCCATCTCATTTCACAAATGAGAAAACTGAGGTAAATAAGGTTAAGTGTCTTGCCCAGGGTCACACGGCTATTGTCTGAGTCCCAGTTTGAACTCAGGTCCTTCTGACTCTAGGGTCAGCACTCTATGCACTCACTGCACCACCTAGCTGCCCTTATATTTAATTACTTTGTGTGTGTGTGTGTGTGTGTGTGTGTGTGTGTGTGTGTATTAACCTTATATGTGTCTATACACAAACATATGTGTGTGTGTGTTTTACATGTACCTGTCATCTCTGCCATTAGGATTCACTGTAACTAGGGATTATTTCACTTTTTTATCTTTTTATCCCTAGCACCTAGCACAGTGCCTGATATATGGAAGACCCATAATTAAGTACTTGATTGATTTTTCACTCTTTAACTTATTTCATTCTATTCTCTAGATTCAGTGTCTTTTCCCCTACTACCTGCCCCTTCCCTCCCCCCGCCCCACTCCTCACTCCAGCCCAGGTATCAGGTAGCACTTCCCTGTATAACTAACCTTGTACCTTTTTTCAGGTTTTCCTGTTCATCTACTATGGGATGATTCTCCGAGCAGCCAACAATAGCTCCATGGTCAGGAAACACCTACGGTCACTTCTGGACACATCCCATCAGTCTGCGCAACAGAGAGAGGTAATCATATCAATAGCTATCCCAGGCTGTTCTAATGAACATCTGACCCTGTGAGACCTGTGAAGAATTTATACATTCTCAAAACATACCTGATATTCTTTTTTTTTTTTTTTTTTTTTTGCTTTTTGGAAGGCAATTGGGGTTAAGTAACTTGCCCAAGGTCACACGGCTAGGTCTTTGTGTGTGTCTTAAGTGTCTGAGGCCGGATCGGAACTCAGGTCCTTCTGACTCCAGGGCCAACGCTCTACTCACTGCGCCACCTAGCCACCCCCATACCTGATATTCTGATACACCAAAATATTTAGTCATAAACTGAATACTGATCCATTCACAGACTGAATCCTAACCCTAACTAAAGATGACTGCCTCAAACTCCCATCACAGCCTGAGCCCTAAACTCAACCACAGATTAAGCCCTAACCCTGGACTAAATTCTGATCCTATGACCAGCATTGACCATCATGATAGACTAAGATCTAACCCTAGTCCGAGGCTGAAGCCTGTCCCTAACCCCAGACTAAACTCTCCCCATAGCTACAGACTGAGTAAGGCCTACCCCTGTCCACAGACTGGTCTAAGCTTATAAACTAAGCCTTAATTCCAAGCATACATGGTCACCTAACTTCATCTCCATTAACCCATATCTGCTGCCCCTGGGTGCAAACAACTTCCTTCAACGTAAGGTATCACATGGGGTCACATGGCTCTCTGACGGGGGTATGCTGGAGGTGGTTCTTACCAGCTCATATCATTAAATTTTCAGTGTTAATATTTATACTTCAGAAATAGGCAAACTAAACATCAGAGGCTTGATTTGTTCTTTTGTTGATTATCTAGACCTAAGGAAATGACAGAGAAAATAGTAATAATATGTCCTGCTTGCATTTTTTTTGCCCTAGAGAATCAACTGTTAAACATTTACTAACCCACCTCTGCCCTCAGGGGAAATTCAGCAGACTTGGCATATTCTTACACCTAAAAGGTCTAATAACTTTTCATGCCTCTGTGCTGCTTTAAGATTTACAAAGCACTTTCCTCATAGGGATTCCATGAGGTGGGAGGCACAAGTACTAGAGTCTTCATTGTGCTCCCTTAGACAGGTTTCCTGATTCTGCATCCAGGACTCTCCACCACTGTTTTCTCTATGCTCCAATGTAATTTGCCAACCAACCAGCGAGTGCTCAATCCTTAGAAAGTGGTCAGTTACATAGTATGATTTTTTAAATTTTTTTAATTTCATTTTTAATTTATGGAATAAAACAAGAATTTTCATAACAGTATAATTTTTTAAAGATGATTGCATACCACTACTATACCTATATCACAAAGAGATCATAAAAAAGGGAAAACAACCACATGTACAAAAATATAGCACCTTTTGTGGTGGCAAAGAATTGGAAATGGAGGGGATGCCCATCAAATGAGGAATGGCTAGACAAGTTGTGGTGTATGATTGTGTTGGAATACTATTGTGCTATAAGAAATGTTGAGCAGGTGGATTTCAGAAAAACCTGGAAAGACTTACATGAACTAATGCTGATTGAATTGAGCAGAACCAGGAGAACATTGTATACAGTAAAAGCAACACTATGCAAGGACCAAATTCACTTCTGAAATCCTCCTGCTCACTATTTCTTATGGAACAATAGTATTACTTTACATTCATATACCACAATTCATTCAGTCATTCCCCAATTGGTGGGTATCCCCTCCATTTCCAAGTCTTGGCCAACACAAAAAGAGTTGCCATATATATTTTTGTACTTGTGGGTTCTTTTCCTTGTTTATGATCTCTTTGAGATAGAGACCTAGTAGTGGTATTGCTGGATTAGAGGATATTCACAGTTTTATAGCCCTTTGTGCACAGTTCCAAATTGCTCTCCAGAATGGTTAGATCAGTTCACAACTCCAACAACAATGCATTAGTGTTCCAATTTTCCCATATCTTCTCCAACATTTATCATTTTCCTATTTCGTCATGTAAGCCAATCTGATAGGTATGATGTGGTACCTCAGAGTTGTTTTAATTTGTATTTCTTTAATCAATAGTGATTTAGAGCATTTTTTCATATGACTATAGATAGCTTTAATTTCTTCATCTGAAAATTGCCTGTTCATACCCTTTGATCATTTATCAATTAGAGAATGACTTGTATTCTTATAAATTTGACTCAATTTTCTACATAATTTAGAAATGAGGGCTTCATCAGAGACACTGACTATAAAAATTGTTTCCCAGCTTTCTGCTTCCCTTCTATTCTTGGCTGCATTGGCTTTTTTTTCTTCAAAATTTTTTAAATTTCATGTAATCAAAATTATCCATTTTGTATTTCATGATGTTCTCTATCTTTTGTTTGGTCATAAATTCTTCTGTTCTCCATATATCTGACAGGTAAACTATTCCTTGCTCTCCTAATTTGCTTATACTATCACCCTTTATGTGATACTATATATATATATATATATATATATGTATATATATATATATATATATGTATATATATATACTCTTCTTAGCAATGCAATGATCTAAGACAATTACAGCAGACTCATGAAGGAAAAAGCTACCCAAATCCAGAGAAAGAACTATGGAGTCTGAAGGCAGATGGAAGCATACTATTTTCTCTCTTTTTTTTCTTTCTTCTTTCTCATGATTTTTCCCTTTTGTTCTTACTCTTCCTTCACAACATGACTAATGTCAAAATATGTTTAATATGATTGTACATGTATAGCCTATATCAGATTGCATGCCATCTTGGGGAGGGGGAAGAAATCAGAACTCAAAATCTTATAAAAGTGAATATCAAAGACTAAAAATTAATTAACTTTTTTAAATGATTACACATGAAACCGCTCATCTATTACATACAATGTGCTAGTCCTTACAGGAGTTCCTTTGTCCCCTTATAAAATTCCCCTTCTCTCCATGAAAACCACCTGGTCAAGGCCTAAAATTCTGCTATCAGTAAGGACCTGAGTTTCATGTAGCATGATATGTTGTGATGGAAAGAACCCTAGACTTGGAGTCAAAATATGTGGATTCATATCCTGGTCCTTTTTTAACCACATTACTATGGGAAGATCACCCATGAGTCAGAGCCTCAGTTTCTTCATCTATACAATGATAAGGGGGAAGGGTGTTGAAAGAGACAAGAATTTATTAAACACCTACTATGTGCTAGGCATTGTACTAAGTGCTGTCCTCACAAAAAAAACCTGGGAGGTAGGCGCTATTATTATCCCTATTTTATAATTGAGGAAATTTGAGGCAGACAGAGGTTAAATGATTTAAGCAAGGTCACACATCTAAGGCTGGATTTGAACTCAGGTCTTCCTGACTCCAGAACCTAACCACTGCTCTACTTAGCCACCTCAATATTGGAAAATGCAATGGCATTGGGGCCCTCACTTCGCTTGCCTGGGTCTCAATTTCCTCTTCTAAAAGCCCTCCCATCTCTAAAACAATTATGCTTTAAAAAGAATAACATTTATGTAGTCTGTCTCACAGGACTTCTGTGAGGAGGAAGTGCATTGAAAAAATGAAAAAAATCATATAAATGTTATTGATTTTGACAGGGATTCAGGACACCTGAGTTCTGGACCTGGACTGATTCACTGTGTTGTCTAAGGGGAATGATGTGCCCTCCCTTCTCTGGGGCTCAGTTTCCCCCTGGAGTTCCCCCTTTCTCTAAGATTCCATGTACCTTGCACCAATCTGCCTTGTACAGGGAACCCTCAGTTTACCAGTATCCCTATTTCTCTTGACTCCTTATAGGGAATTGCCCTCACCATAGGGTTAACAGCATCACAACATCTGGATGATGCTTGGGCAGTACTGGACCAGTTTGGCCGGACGGGACCTTTAAAGCAGACCCTTAACAACTTTAACATTAAGGTATTTATTTGCACCTTGTGGCCACAAAGGAACTCTGCCACCACCTCTCCCTTTCCTCTTCACAGAGATATTAAACAATAAGAGGTCTATGACATATAACCTGTCTAATGTTCAGCATCGGTCTCTTCCTCTCTGAGCCACAATTACCCTAACTGGAAAATGGGGTGGTTTGCATTAGCTCCTCTCCCAAGCCCTTTTTATCTCTAAAGCCGAGGGTCTCTTGTATCACAGAATCTCACCTCCAGGATTCTCTGCAATGGCCACCTCGCCCTTCTAAACAGGAATACTATCCTCAAATTGCAGTGACCTGCCATGCAAGGACTATGACAGTCACTGCTCCTTAAAACATCATAGAAAAAAGGAGTGTAAGTGGAAAGGAGGAGAGGATGGGCAGCAGTAGAGGAAAAAATTGGAAACCAGAAGAGATTATAAGGACAAAGAAATATTGCATGGAATAAGTAGGTAGGCTGGGGCACAGGAAAGGGGACAAAATCAACACAGCAAAGAACAATCTAAAACCTGGAAGAAATTGGAAAGGGAAGAAGTGTTTGTATGTGTGAATACATGAGTCACCAGACCAATTCTCCTCTTCTTTGACTAACTAAGCAATATGAAGGCATTGTGTATCTCCCCCGACATGGAGCTCAGGGCCCTATACTTAGCAGCTGCTCAATAAATATTTGCTGAATTGGTCAGTTGATAAGTGAATCAATGCATGAGATTTGTTGAGGGCCAGCCAGCCAGGCAAGTAGGGCTTAGATTCTCACTAAAATGCACTGACCTTCCCCACGACATAACTTTCCCCAGCCTAGAACTCACTCAGAGAGACCTATAGTCTATACATTTTATAGTCCATACATTTTATAAATTGGGGAAAACAAGGGCCCTAGCATGGGCTGCCACCTTTTGACTCTCTCTCCTTCCCTACCCTGGAAGAATTAGGGAACTGAACCCAAGCTCCTTACTGGAGGGGAATATTGTCCAGGGAAAAGTGCTATATTTGGAGTCATAGGACTTGGGTTCAAAAGCTCTGCCTTTGGGGCGGCTAGGTGGAGCAGTGAGTAGAGTGTCGGCCCTGGAGTCAGAATAACTTGAGTTTGGATCCAGCCTCAGACACTTAGCACACAAACAAAAACCTAGCCGTGTGACCTTGGGCAAGTTACTTAACCCCAATTGCCCTCCAAAAAAATGCAAAAAACAAAAAAAAAAAAAAAAGCTCTGCCTTTTACTATCCATGATATTGGGCAAAATGTTTAACTTCTCCTGGCCTCACTTTCCTATTCTGTAAAATGATGGGATTATACTCACTGACCTCTAAAGGTAACTCCTCCTAGTTCTAAATCTGTGATCCTATGATACGTTGTCCTCAGGGTTCCACTGGCCAAAAACAGTGATACCTGTTGACAAACCCAATGTTGAAGGCTCTATACTATTGTTCTTCTCCCATCTTCTCCCATCTCCCTAGGAGGAAGAGAACCCAAAGTGGAAGTGGGCCAGCAGTACCATCCTTCTCTCCTATGGGCAGATGGCAGCCAAGGCCAAAGAGAATATCCTCCCTTGGGTAGACAACATCTCCTCAAGAATGGTCTTCTACTTCCGAAGTAGCTACTGGGTATGACAATGTCACCTACTCATAGATAACAAGAATTAGGATCATAGACTCTCTCAGAATCTCATATTCAAAAGCACAGAGACATAGAATCTTAAAATTACATATAAAATATTACAATCATAGGATAATGGAGACATGGAATATCAAAATTATAAAACCTCCCTTGTCTCATTGTAGCATGAAAAGACTTGGGGGACTCTGCCTTCTCAAAGGCTAAACCAACAGAACCAGCTCTTGTAGGCCTTACGAAGATGGAAAGGAAAGTCTTTGAGAATAGGACTGGTGACAATTTTCTTTCAGTTTGCTGAATGCCTGCTTAGCTAAGTGGAGAAAGGCTTATTTCCTGTTTAGTCACAGGAGCTTATGAAACCATTTATAAATTGTGGAAGGGTTGTGGTACACATTAATGAAGGGCAGCACCCACATGGGTAAAATTATGATCGTGGGAAATATCTTCTGTTTTGGCTTCATACTCTTCCATCTTGGAATATTACTAATGAGTTGATGACAAGATAGATAGAGAGAGAGAGAGAGAGAGAGAGAGAGAGAGAGAGAGAGAGAGAGAGAGAGAGGGAGGGAGGGAGGGAGGAGTTTCAGTGTCTGCAGACTTAGACCTCCAGCCTAAACTTTCTGCTGCCACCTCCACCAACTTCATAACATTCAGAGAAGGAACATTGTACTTTCAAAATCATAAGACCCAGAAAGGTAAAGGCCCCAAGCAACTTGTACTTATGACTAATAAATTCATACTTCTCCCTCTCTCAATCTCAGTGACTCAGTAATATCCCTTCCCATGCTGCCCTTTCTCCATACTCTTGTCTAATTCAAGTCAATCCTACCACTTCTCACCCCCTTACGTCTTCAAGCCTCTCTTTCCACGAGAGCTCCAGAACTTGTGACTGTTGGCAAACTTCCTTTCATTTTCCATCTCTTCACATTCTATTTTGACACACTCCAGAAGGCAATACATACCTGACCAACTTCTCCAGAACTGGTTTCTGCTTCTCTTATAACCTCTGATGTATTGGACCATGAAGAAGAGTTGATATACTCCCTGTCTTCCATTGCTACCATCACTTAGCCACCTCTCTTCCTTTGAGGTTAACACCATCTATCTATATCTTCCCTAATTGTAGTGATCTGCTGGCCTCCATGTCATTCTCCCTCCTTTCTCTAGGAGGTCAATATTTAGAGCACAGTCTGTCTCTCCAAATCCACCTTTCGTACTTGGCCTCCCAGTTTCATCAACCTCTTTCATTTTCATGACCTAAAGCTTTGCCCTACTTCAGCCACCCATAGGGGAAATCATACCTTAATATTCACCAACATCCATTAGAAATGGAAGGATATATGAGGTTCCACTGAGGATAAAGAATGGTTTTAGGTATTTGGGATGCTTAGCAAGTTGGGCATTGAGTTAGGAAGACCTTGAGCAAATCAAAACCTCTAAATGTCTCAGCTTCCTTATCTGTAAAAAGAAGTTAACAATAGCACCTACCGCCCAGGGTGGTTGTGAGGATAAATGAAAAAAATATTCACAAATCACTTAACACAGTATCTGCTACGCAATTGGTGCTTAATCAGTGATTGTTTCTTTCCTTACTTTCTCCAGGGCCTAACAGCTCATCTATAAAACTCTAGATCTATGATTCTAGGATCCCTCTATGATCTTTTCCCCTTCTGACTCTTCCTCTGCTACCTCCCAAATGCCTAAACATATTTTATCTCCTCAATGTAGCCTCAAATCCCTCTATTTCTCCCTCTTCTCCAAGACCAGGGGTGGAGAACTTGCAGTCTTGAGGCCATATATGGTCCTCTAGGTCCTCAAGTGTGGCCTCAAGGCCAGATTCCCCACCCCTGTCCCAGACCACCCCTGCTTCTCTACCCTATTCATATCATGGACCATATAGTTACTACAATTCATTCCTTGCCAATTCTCAACCCTGGATCACTTCTTCCATCTGCCTTCTCCATAATCCCAAATATTTCTTCAGGAAACAACCCCATTGTTCCAACTGAATCTATATTATTTCATCTCAGCTGGGCCCTCTTACTCTTCTTTCCTCAAGACTCTCATACCACCATGTGTTCTCTCTTACCCCATTCCCTACAGATGTCACCATCTCCTTTTCCAAGAAAATGGAGGCCATCCTTCATAAACTCCCTCATGGCTTCCTATCCCATACCTCAAAATCTATCTGTATCTTTACCCAGATGTATCTCCATTACTCCTATACTTGAGAGGTAATCCTTTTTGTTTTTGAGGCAACCTCTCAACTTTATCCTTTAATACCTTTCCTTCCCATCTCTTCTAGGAGCTTGCCTCATTGAATATTGACGCTCTCTCTCTCTCATTAATCAATCTTTTGTCTTTTTACTGGCCCTTTTCCTACCCACAAACATGCCCTGATCTACCCCAACCTGAAAAAGCCCTCGTTTGACTTGCCATCCCCTCATACTATGATTGTGTATGTCTCCTCCTTTGCACAGCCAAACAACCAGAAAGGTTGTACATGTTTGCTCTATGTCTTCATTACTCCTTCACTTCTCAACCTCTTACAATATGTCAAACTCCACCACTTGACTAGTATTATTCTCTCCAAGTTTCTCAATGACCTCTTAATTTCTCAGTCTTCAACCTCCTTGACCTCTCTGCAACTTTTGATATGCTCATAAGCACTCCCCTTCCTCCATGGAACTGTTGTCTCATTTCTCACCTTCCCTGTCTGTATCCTTTTCAAAGCCACTTGGCTGGATGAATATCCATCCCTATTAATGTGGTATTTTTCATTGCTTACTATGACTATCCCTTCTTCCATTCTCTACTTGTCTCTCTTAGAGATTTCATCAGCTTCCATAGATTCAACTGTCAACTCTGTGTGGACCATACCCATACCTCTATATTTACCACTGATCTAATCCATCTCCTGAATTCTAGGTTAGAATTAGTAGTATCATCAGCTACTGCTGAATTTTCCTTCCTGGATACCCTACAAGCATTTCAAACTCAAAAAGGTAAATTGCTGTTTTCCTCAACTAAAGTCTCCAATCCTCCAAACTTTCATATTTCTGTTGTAGATGCAACTTAGGTTCAAGACCATGAAGTCATACTGGACTCTTTCTCTTCCCTTCCCTCCCTCATCCAATCATTTGACAATTCTTGTTGGTTTTATTGAGTCTAACCCTAAAACGTCTCTTTGTATTTATCCCCTTGTTGCTACTTACACAAACAACACCCTAACTTAGGTCCTTATCTCTCATATGGATTACTGTGAAATCCTCCTATTTGGCCATCCTACTTCTCAGAGTTGGGAGGAGCCTCAGCCTGACTTCTCACTGAATAGGAAATCCCTTCATCAGCAACCCTACACATGGGTATGCAGTCTCCTTGAAGGCCTAAAGTGACAAGGAAACTCACTACCTCTAAAACATACCATTACACTTTGGGCTAGCTCTAATTTCCAAGGTAATTTTTACCTTCAAGCCAAAATCTGTTTGCAACTTCCTTCCTACTTCTCCTAGAATAAGCAGAATTAATATAATCCTTCATGGATGTAACAGTCATTCTAATAGTTGATGATGGAGCTGGCATGTCTCTCCTAAGTCTTCTCTTTTCCCTCAAGTTTCTTCAAAGTTTTGACAGCTTTAAACTGCACTAAGACTTTTGGCACACATTGTATATGGTGTTTTGCAGTCCCCTCATCATCCCAGTCAGCCTACTACAAACCCTCTTCAGCTCTGTCCTTCCTCAAATGTGGTGCTCACATCATCATCCCTGTCTTAGAGAGAAGGAAACTGAGATTCAGGTTGAGTGATTTGCTCAGTGTCATATAGCTTTAAATGACAGAGCAAGCATCTGGACCCAGGTATCTTCTGACTCCAATTCTCAAACTTTTTCCAGTCCCTTGCTATCCTACATGAATCTGTGGATGTGCTTGTGGAGTCCCTACTATAAATTTGCAAGGGCTTGTGGAAAATAGAAGAGGTGCCATATACCTGGAGACAGATAAGGATGGTCCCAATTTGCAAAAAGAGAAAGAAAATAGATTCTGCAAAGTAGTCACCATTGAGTTTGATGCCTAGCCTCAAACAATTCTCAAAGGATTATAAAATAGATGGATTTTGAGGACTTTGAAGGGGAAATGATCTTCACTTGAAACTAGAAAAGATCCCCTGAAGAATATTTTTTTCAGATCAACCTCATCTCCCTTCTGAAAGAGTTGCTGAATCAGCAGAATATTTTGGCATTAATCTACCTAGAAATTAGCAAGGCATTTGGCAGATCATCCCTTAGTATTCTCATGAACAAGATGGAGAAATATGGCCTGGGTGATAGTAGAGTTTGGGGGATTCAGAAGTGATGGAATGAGCAGCCCCAGACTGTTGATTAATGAGTGAATGACAGCCTAGATAAGAGATCTTTAATGAAATGCCAAATGACTTCTGTCTGGAATCTAAATCTATTCAATATTTTAATATTTATGTATTTATCCTCTGTATATTTGTATTTATTTTGTATTTATAGAGAGAGCACTGGGCATGGGGTCAGGAAGATCCTAGTTCAAATCCAGTTTCATACACTTACTAAATGTGTGACCCTGGGCAAGTTACTGCTACCTGTCTCTGTTTCTACAGCTATAAAATGGAAATTAGAATGGCACCCACCTTCCAGGGTTATTGAGGGTTAAATGAGATAATAATTGTAAAGCACTTAGCACAGTACCTGGAATATCACAGAAGCTTAATAAATGCATGTTTTCTTCCTTCCTTCTTTCTTTCCTTCCTTCCTTCCTTCCTTCCTTATGAGTTACTTGGGTGAAGGTATTCTGGAATGTTTATCAAATCAGCAGATTATATTCAGTCAGAGGGGAGGGGACATAACTAACTCACTGATGTCAAGAATACGGATTCAGAAAGGCAAAAAATAATAGGTATTATCTAAAAGTCCATCACTTAGATACAAAAATAAATGAATAGAACAAATATAGGAAGAGACACATCTAGAAAGCAATGTGAGTTGTGAAAGCTAATATTTCAAGTCAAATTATGGCGGGGGAGATTGGAGAGTTTTAGTGTACTTAAAGCTCAATATCAACCAATTGTATGACTTGGAAAACTATACACACAAGTACACACACACACACTTTAAACTACATGATCAGAAGTCTAATGCCAAGACAAATGAACACTATACTATCCCCTACCCTGGTCCAGACCTCCCACCATCCACAATGGTATTTTCAGGTCTGAGCACATGTTGGGAAAGACATCAACAGCTGATAGTAGGAAGGCACAGAAGGAAAGTAATGCAGGTGTTGAAGAAACTTAAAATTAAATCAGCAAAGAAAACAAATTTTTGAGCTTAGAATCCACTTAGGGAGGGCATAATCATGTCTTCAAGTACTTAATGGGCTAACATGTAAAAGAGAGATTAACTTTAGTCCACTTGGTCTCAGAAGAATTAGGAACAGTGGATAGAAACTGCAGAAAGAGGCTGATTTAGGCTTGATTTAATAGAAAACAATAATCACATTTGGACAAAAGGAGAAGAATGGGCTTTCCTTAGGAGAGAGTGTTTCCCATTCCTGGAGGTCTCAGGGAAATGGCTGACTGACTCAGCCCCTTGGGAGAGGAAACATGGTAGAGGAGAAAGAACATTGGATTTAGAAAATCAGGTTTCAATCCCAGTTCAGTCATTTACCACCTGTGTGATTTTGGATGAATCACTTCATCTCTTTCATCTTCAAGTTCATAATTTGAAAAATAAAGGCATTGGACAATTTAAGTAAGGCACTTAACCACTTGGTGACTTGATTTCCTTATTAGGAAAATGAGAGGGGTGGACTATGGGACTTCTTAAAGATCTTTTCTACCTCTAAGACTATTGCCCTTATTAGGAATGCTGTGCAGAGAGGCAAGGGATTAAACAAGATACCCTCTGAACTCTTTTCTAATCCCATAAATTTGTTTTCATGGATGAAAAGGTAATGTTAGGGACAGACTGTCTGGAGAGGAATAGGAGAGAGGAAGTAGACCAATTTGGGTTAAGAAAGGGATGCATGTTGGGGAAGGAGGAGCAATGGCTGAGTCTACATAGAAGGGAAAGTGCTTTGGTGGGGAGAGGAACAGTCTAGTTATAAAGGAGAGTACATGCCATGGAATGGGAGTGAGCCAGTCTCTGATTGGAGAAAGTTCAAATCAGAGAAAGTAAATGGTCCTATTGTTGTGCAGAGAATAAGAGCGAGCTGAGACCTGGGTTCAAAGTAAATTTAGGTGTGGATTTATTGATCAAGCCCATGACTGCCTGGAGTATAAACTCAAATCAAGCAGCCCCGAATTAGGTACATATAGTGCTTATAAAAGGCTAAAACCACAAAAACCACTATTGGGGAGGGGAACTAGCATAAGCAATGACACACAGAAGCCAAGAATTGCCATTGCTTAGATCTATAGCTCAGGGCTAATTTGGGAAAATGATGCAAGGGTACAAGGGTGCAACTTTTCCTGGAAAGGGGGCCCCTCCCAAAACAGGGTGGAGGGTACAGGGTGATGTACAGGCTAGGGGTCATGTTCTGAGTACAGGGTGGAGGGACGTTTGGTAATGGGGACAGGCTAGGGTCATGTTCTAAGTACAGGGTGGTCTCCTCTTAAGATAAACTTTTAACTAACCCCAGGACTGATCCTTGTACATAGTGATGATATACAGAATGCTAATTCAGGAAGTAGGGGGTTAGGGGACTATGCCTTGGGCAATACCCAAGACTATGCCTTAAGCTGTTTCAAGCTATTACAGGGTGTAGGATAGAGACAAAGACAAATATAAAGGGGCTTAATGGTGGGCTCCAAATCAAGTGGTATGTGATTTGGGTTTGGGCACAACATTATCTTCTAGAATAAGCCTTTCCTTACTCTCTTCCCCCTATTGATTATCTCCAATTTATACTATATGTAGCTTGTTTTATACTATATATGGCTTGTTTGTATATAGTTGCTTGCCTGTTTTTTCCCTCATTGGACTGTGAGCTCCTTGAGAGCAGGGACTATCTTTTGCTTTTTCCTTTGTATTCCCAGTACTAAGCACACATAGAACCCATAGCAGGTGTTTCAGAAGTTCTTATTAAATGAATGAATTAATGAATGAAACACTTTGCCTAGAGAAGAGTACTTAATGGGACATTGAGTGGAGGGATATGACTGGAAAGGAGGATTCTTATTGAGGGATAATGGAGGGGTTGTGCTTTGTGGGACAATGAATGAACAAGGGAATGGATTAATCTGGCTGCTGAGGAAGTTGCCTTTGGGGGGAATGGTGAGTGATCTAGCGTGGTTAGACAGAAGTGTGTGAGCTAAGAAATGGGGTAAAAGGAGAATGTGTGACCTACTTAATAATAATAACAAATCTTTTTTGTCCAGACCACTGATTTCTAGGGAATTCTCATAAGTAAACTCTAACTAACAATGCAGATAGATCTGCAACGCCTTGTCTTAGAAGGTTGTCTGCCAGGTCTGAGGCAAGAGTAGAACCATTTAGTTCTTCTGGACTCTAAGCCAACCTTCTATCCACACTACTACACCATGATATTTTTCAATAATAATAATGATAATGATAATAACAACTGACATTTATACAATACTATATAAGATTGGTTTCTATACATGAACTTACATGTATAGAAGTACTTCACATGTACATGTACTTCACAAATGGTAAAACTGAGACTGAGAGAGGTTAAATGATCTTGCCCAGGGTCAAACAGTAAATATCATGAACAAGATTTGAACCAAGGCCATCTAAACTCCAGATAACGAAATGTACATTCGAGAGGAAGTGTGGTATTGAGGGACCACTCCAGAGGACAGTGGGGTTGACTAGCCTGACAAGTGAAAAGGACTGAACAGACTGAGGACAGTGAAGTTTCATTTCATTTTAAGAGGAGGAAGCATGCCAGAAATGGTGTGTGAAAGGAGAAGGCTATCAGTACAAAATGTGATATTAGAAGACTGTCAGTGGTCCAATCTGACTGGAAAGGCAGAGGGTGAGTTTGGGGCTATGGTAAGTAGAGGAATGTGGCTAGAGAAGTGGGTGCCTGTCAGGGATAATGAGTGAACCAACATGGCAGGAGAGGTGAGCACATAGAAGGAATAATGAGCAAACTGGAGAGAGGAAAATGCATGTTGGGGTCAGAGTCTGACTGAACAGGAAGATGTGTGGCTTGGGTAAAGTGAATGGTCCAATCTGAATAGAAAGGAGGAGGTGTGCTTGAGACACAGTTTGTATTGGCAAGTCAAGTTGGAAATGATTGTGTATGTTTGGATGGCCATGGGGGAACCAATTCAGTTGAAAAAGAGGGTTCATATTTCTGGACAGTAAGATGACAAATCTGTCTGAGGATAGTCTGTGTGTGAGCTAATATGGATAGAGGGTACTTGTTCAAAGACACTGAGTGATTGTCTCAGTCTCAGTAGAGAAAAGAATACATTCAGGGAAAGTGAATGAGATGATCAGTCTGGCTAGAAAAAGGTAGTGTGCTTGGGACTATAAGTGCATCAGTTTAGCTCTGAAGAAAATGGGCACCTGTGGGTATAGCTCAAATAGACAAGGAGGAAGGGTACATGTACAAGTTAGTAATGGAATAGTATATTCTTACCTCTAAAGACAAGGGACAGTGAGCAAGTGGATGAGCCTGTCTACAGAGCAGGGGAAAATATTGAATTGTGAGTGAACTGGTCTGACTGTGATATAAGGATGCATGTCTAGGATAGTGAATGATTTACACAGTTTGAGAGGAGAGAAAAGTGTAAACTGGGGGACCATGATTGAATGGCAAAATCAGACTACAGAGGATGGTGGACTCTTTTAGATGAGAATGTGGATTCATTTGGGCAACTTAGAGTAGATCAGTTTGATTAGAGAGAAGAGTGTGTGTGTTGGAAGAATGAGAAAAGGAAGTGGACCCAGAAGACCCAGCAAGTGGACCCAGATGGGCCTATCTACCCTTTGGTAGATAGGAAGTGGACAAGCCTGTCATAAGTCCTAAGGGAGACTAAGTGTGGAACAATAAGTGAATCTCTGACTGGAAAGGAATGTACATGTCAGAAACAGTGAATGGACCCATCTAGCTGGAGTAGATTGAATTGTTGAAAAGCAATGAGGAGACCTTTATAGCTAGAGAAGATGCATCTTAGACCAGCCTTGATATAGAAATAGGGTGTGAGAATGAATCATTTTATCTGAAGAGGAGGGGGCTACACTTGGTAGAACATCCTGGAGAGAACAGCATGTTGTGGGAGAGTTGATTGGTCAAGAGAGGGAGATGATGTTAGGATACAGTAAGCCCTCTGGCCAAAGAAAGGTGTTTGTGCTAAGAGATAATGAAGGAATTGCTTTGGCTAGAAAGGAGGGCATATGTTGGTGGATAGTGTGTGTAGCATTCTAGATGGAGAGGACATTACATTGTTGGAGACAGTGACTGAACCAGTTTGGCTGGAGAAGAGGATACATCTTTGTGGACAGTGAGTCAACCAGTCTGCCTGGAGAAATGGGTACATTGTATGGAGATAGGGAGTACAACAGCTTGGCTGGAGACATGGATGCGTAATGGGAAAATTGAATGGTAGTTGCATGACTGTAGAAAGATGATTGCGTGTTGGGACCAAGGAGTATATCAATCAGGAAGAGAAGGATAAATGTTGAGAGAGAATAAGTGAATTATTCTGGAATGAAACAATAATGCATTTTGGAAGAAGATGACTAACCAAGTAGTCTTCAGAAGAGGATTCAACATGGGAGGCTGGTCTAGCTATAGAATGTCTTTATTTGGCAACAGTCAATAGGTCAGTTTGGCTGTACAGGAAGATGTATATTGGGAGCACAGTAAGTGGACCAAGGTAATTGGAGTTGGGTGCTGATTAGTAGACTCAAGTGGACACCAGTCAAGATAGGCTCGTGGGGAGGGAGATTTGGGGTACGTTAGATAACAGTGAGTACACATGCCTTACTGGAAAGGTGAACACATTGGAGGGAGAGTGAGTGAATCATTCAGGAAAAGCATACATGTCCAGAACAAATAGTCAAGTTGCAAAGGAAGATTAATTCAAGGGACAATAAGTGAGTGTACTAGTCTATTGGAAGTACAGTGCATGTTAGGGACAGTAAATGGACCATTGTACTAGGAGATGTGTATTGGTAAGGAAAAGAGAAAGAAAGATATGTGTTTAAAAAAAAAAGATATGTGTTAGGAAACAATGAATGGACCAGTCTGACTGAAGAGGAGTATTTACTTCAGGAAGACAGTGAGTAGACCAATTTGGCTGAATAAAGGGCATGTGGAATAACAATAGGAACTTTGTCTGAAGAGGAGGGTGCATCCTGGAAAACAATAAGTGGACTTGTAAGCCGGGGGACAATGAGTAGATGCATTTCATTGGAGAGGATGAATTAGGGGAAAATTGAGTGGACCCGCTTAGCTCTAGACGGGGCGCATTTTGGGGGAGAGTGAGGCAACCAGTTAGGCTAAAGGGGAGGCTATTTGTTGGAGGATATGCCAATCTGACTGGAAATGACTATTGAAAGTTAGGAGACAGTGAGTGCATTGTGCTGTAGATAGGACAATGCATTGTTGGGGGACAATAAATAGCCCACTCTGACTCAAACAAAAGGTATATGTTGGGACACAACGTATGGACCAGTCTGATTGGATAAGGAGGTTTTGGATATTGGAGGACAGTGAATGGAACATGCACAAGAGTGCATGTTTATGGGGTAAGTAAATAGAATAGTGTGGCTAGAGAGGAGTGTCTGTAGGGTACAGTTACTGAGTGGGCCAATTTGTCTAAAGTGGAAGGTTCATATAAAGGAACAAATGATTCGATGTTGTAGGTCCAGAGGACTTACTTTTGGATTTTGGAGAGGTAATCAATCTCTCCTGTCTTTCCCTCACCACTTAACAGCAAATGCCTTCTAAATGGATGGTTATCTAGATCATCCATTTGCCAGCACACAAAAACCATGACAGACTGCCCTGGAACAAAACTTAGATATCCTCATGAGATTTATTTAAGGCTATTTTTTAAAGCCAGCTGAGACCACAAAGGCCTTTGATGCAAGGTACTACTATTTTCCTAGGCATTTCTAGGAAGTTTGCATCTCACTGTGAGGCTGTAAATCAAGTCTCATATCAACTATCTCTGTCACACAGTGTCAGCATCCTCAGATCAGTTGGTGAGAAGCAGTAACAAGAAAGGGCTTACCATATTTCCCTGCAATATGTCTCTTCTCTGATGAGGTCTGGTGATGTTTCACCAGTTTTATTGCTTCCCAGGGATTGTAAGGCAATGATTGGTGGGGAAACAAGGTATTATCTGTTGCTTCTACCCTCAAATCCCTCCTTTGGGATCTTTGAGAATTAGAATTAATTGAAAAGGGAAAGGAGGGAGAAAAGGAAAGGGGAAAGGTCTGATTCTCCCCTTGGCTAACTTTGTAAATACATTGGACCTGCTTTGGGGGTATTGGTTGGGGTTTATGATACTTCTTGTCTATAAATTTCCCAGAGTCCAAGAACCCAAGGTTTTGCACAGATGGACCATAGTTTGTACAACTACAGCTCCTTGGAATTTTGAACAAGAAACTTCTCAAGGCTTAGCAAGCTTAGCAAATATCAAACAAAGAGTAGCACCATTAAATGCATTATTGGTCTGAATTTTTTTACTTAATTTCAATTTTCTGGAGCCAACCTCCAGACTTTAAAGCATGTTAGTGTCACATACAGTAAGTGGAGGAAACATTAACATTCACTTGGGGCTTTTGTCTAATACTTCATATAATACTTCATATTCAGGAGTATCTTACATCTGTGAGATGATTTGGGAGTTAAGGGTTCTAAAAAAAGTCCCTAGAACAATGGACAAGTCTGGATAGGGAAAAGAATGCATATAGGGGGTTAAGGAGTAACGGAATCAGTAAGGCCTTTCCTATTCCCCCTCCCCCACTCCAGTTAGCAGTGTCTTCCCCTTAGAGATTCCTTCATCTATTCTGTATTTATCTTATGTGTTCCCACTTATTTTCATGATGTCTCCCCATTTAGAATGTGAGATTTTTGCAGGGGAATTGGCATTGTTTTTACCTTTCTTTGTATTCCTAGTCTTGGCACAGATTTAGCACTGAATATATAGTATTTGATTGATTGGGTGGGTAGAAGAATTCATGGTTTTGTAGTACAACGACTAGACTAGTCTGACTAAACAGAAAGATACACTGTTTCAGGGAGACAGTAAGTGTAATTCTCTGGTGAGAGAAGACGTAAGGGGACACCATTAATGTACCCAACTAGCTATGAAGTAGGGTATATTTTGGGAGACCATTCAATGGTCCATCAATAAGTAGACAATTCAAGCTAAAGAGTTAGGTGATTGTTGAGGAAACTAGGTGGAATAATCTGATTGGTGATTAACTTACATGGGGGCGGCGGGGGGAGGGGAGGGACAGTGAGTGGATTATTCTGGCTGATGGGTATGGTGAAGGCTGAGAAACAATAAATAGACCTTTCTGTCTAAGTGGATCCATAGAAGGGACAATGAGTAGACCAAACCAATCTGGCTTGATAGGAAAATGCATATTCAAGCACAGTCAATAGAACAATCTGACTAGAAGAGAAGGACTGTTGGGGACCAGTGAGTGTTACACTTGGACTGGAGAAGAGGGTGTGTTTGGGGGAACAATGACAGAATCAGTCTAGCAAGCAAAAAGGGTTTATGGTAGAGACAGAGTAACTCAGTCAGTCTTGGCTAGAAAGGAAGCTGTTGGAAGACTTTGAATGGAACAATCTGGTGGTGAAGATGGTTTATATTAGGGGACATTGAGCTGACTAGTCTAGCTGGAGAGGAAGATAGTTGCTGGAAGGGACAGAGATCAAATTTTGACAGACTGTGGAGAACACTGTTGTCCAAGCATTCCTGAGATTCATGTCAATCCCAGTAAAAGATTGCTGGGGGTAGAGAAAGTAAAAGAAGCTGGAGGTAGAGAAAAGGGAGGGAAGTGGCCTGTGTTTGAGTTCCTATGTGAACACAATGCAACAATATAATGGAGATGAGTAGAGGACAAGGCTCCTCCCAAGGTCTAGTCAGGCTCAATCTCCAGAAAACCAAAGTAGGATATACATTATAGAGGGCCTAGGCCACCCTCTTAGGATTGGTCTGTCTTGAGACATATCCTCCGACTAACTAGACAAGGCCTTGAGCCCAAATAGTCCCTGGGACTCTGAGTCTCCCAAAGACACTCCCCCTTGCCCTGACACAAATGTACCATGGCTCTGAGAGAGCACAAATGGACACCTAGTCATGCTCCACACACTCTGATTTGATTTTCCATGTCTCCTTGGGTTACCAGGATGACATCCTCAAGCAGAGCTTCCTAGAGGCCACCTTATTATTGGTGGGGGCCATCAGCAGGAATGAGGGGGCACACAGTTATGAGTTCACCCAAGTGCCTGAGCTCATCGACAGCCTACTGGTAAGTAAAAGGGTATGGAGAATGAGGGAAAATCAGCAATGGGACTGGGAAAACTAGGACACAGGTTCCCTGGAATGGGAAGAAGATTGGCCCCCTGAACCTGTATAAATGTGGGCAGTGTCAAAGGATAATAGTATTTAAAGTTGGAAGAGATCATAGAACACATGGAGTCCAACACCTTGATTTGACAAACGACAAAGCCGTGACCTAAGCAGGATAGCTGAAATGTAAACCTAAGTTTTCTGACTCCAAATCTAGCACCCTTACCACTAACCTATGGTATTTGTGTCTTCCACAGGAAGACACCATAGCTTCCAATAGGATTGAGAACTATGAAAAACTGATCTTCCTGAACATGCTGCCACCTCCGCCCCACCACCACCATTCTGTTTTTCACTTTTCTATTCTATAGATTCTATATCCTGCCTAGAAAATCATAGTTCACAAACTCAGAATTCGCCCAGTCCTACAATTTGCACCTCAAAGATCCAGGAAGCACAAATGGAATCAAAAGGCTTATCTTGGTAACCCACCAAATGCGTTGTACTAGAAGTTCTGCTATATTAAGGAAAACATCCTAACAATGATAGTTATCATTCTATCACTGGAAGCCTTCATCAGAGGCTAGATGCCCAATTAATCAAATAGTCAACAAGTATTTCTTTTTTTTGTTTTTTTGCAGGGGGGCAAGAGAGGGCAAATGGGGTTAAGGGACTTCCCAAGGTCACACAGCTAGTAAGTTTTAAGTGTCTGAGGTCGGATTTGAACTCAGGTCCTCCTGACTCCAGGGCCAGTGTTCTACTCAATGATCCACCTAATTGCCCCTCAACTAGTATTTCTTAATGACCACTTGACAAGAATGTTTTAGAAGGGATTCCTTTCCAGGTATAGGTTTGACCAGATGCCCTCTGAGGTTGTTTCTCACTCTCTGATTTTTAATACCCACCTAGGCTTAGTCAAAATAGCCTAGAACCTCTCTCTCTCTCTCTCTCTCTTTCTCTCTCTCTCTCTCTCTCTCTCTCTCTCTCTCTCTCTCTCTCTCACTCACTCACACACACACACACACACACACACACACACACACACACACACACACATTTTCCCCATCACTCATCTCAGACTCAGCACCACTTTCAGACCATGACTGATTTCCTTTTCTGAAACAATGTCTTGCTCCTAGTGATGATCCAGTAATAGCTAGGCTGCTAAGGGGGAAGCTTTGGAACCTCTCTGTGAAGTCCTTTGAGAGGGTCTTAATCTTAATCTCCTCATCTGTAAAATGGGAGGTTGAACCAGATAGCCTTGAAGGTCTGTTCCAGGATCTATAATCCTATATTCTGATTCCTTACAATCATGAGGCCAGGAACTGTGCCCTAGCTACTTTGCGCACAGTAGATACTTCATAAATGTCTGTGGGATATGAATTTGAATTCTCCCTTCTTTCCCATACTCTATGTAACTGAGCTCTGACTTTTTTCAGTTTGGTGGTCCCTGGGCGTATTTGTTTCACAGGGGATCGTTCTGGGGAGGAGTGGGAGAAACAGACCTCGAGGATGGAGAACAGCAGTGGGGAATAGAGATGCCCATCTATAGACAAAAAAATAGACAAAACCTTCCTCAAAGACAGAGAATGTGCAGAACTCCCTGGGGAGGTTTTTAAGAGATAAGGTGGTCTCCATCTTGGGTAGGATGGGGATGGGAAGGAGTGGGAAAGGAAATCTGTGTTTGAGGTTAAAGAAAGGCTTGAATCACTGGAGGACTCACCAGTTTCTCTGTACAGGGGACCTAGATATCTTAACCCTATGACTAATCCTTCATTTTGGGGACTTGCAGGTGCTGATGAAGAAAGAACCCCAGGATACTCTCTGTACCACAACTCGACAGCAGGTCATGTGTGCCATTTCAGGACTGTGGTAGGCTTTTCCAGTCCTCCTCAGAGATTCCCAGTGAAATAAACATGGCCAGGGACCACCAAAGTGAAAAAGCCAGGGCTCAGGTGGAGGATGGGAGGAAGGGGAAAATTCAAATTCATATACCACAGACATTTGTGAAGTACCTGCTGTGTGCAAAGTTTAGCAAAGGCACAGTTCCCAGACTCATGGAGCAGGAAGGCTAATATTGTGATAATATATCAACAAGATAAGATTAACACAAATGGGGGGGGGGGAAGTGTTGTATTTCAGAGGCACAAATGAGAGACCAGAGGTGGGGAACCTGCTGCAGGGTCCCTACCCCTGCCCAATAACTCATTCTCCCTTCTAATTTTAGAAACCTTTGTTGATTGATTTGTGTTCCAAGTTTGTCATTGAATTTTCTCCTTCTTGAAATCCTTATGTTTACCCCCCGAAACTTTCTGACTCTTCTTTTGATGATTGTTTTCCTATGATAGTATGGTAAAATTCACCTTTTGATGTGTTCAGGGCTAGAGCACAAAACTCTCAAACTTGTCACTAACTCCATTGTCTTTTTCTTCTCCATTTGGTCCAAATTTGTAAAAAGAAATTTTTACTGTGACTCAAATTGTGCTCACATTCTTTTGTTTTTCTGATAATCTCACAGCAAACTGAGACCATCATTGGACTTTAAAAGGAAATCCAAGATCCTCTTCACTTGCTTCCAAAGTGTGTTTAAACTGCCCCTGGTGGAGGCTCTGGAGAAGCACACCTGTCTCCTTGCAGACCCTCCTGACATACAGGTGATCCCACCAGCTGTTCTCCATTGCTGAGGGACATTCTCTCTGTTGACAGTCTTCTATCTCTACTGAATCTACTCCTACCTCTTCCCAACCCTTCTCTTGGAGTTGTCTCCACTGATGACCAGAGGGTGGGTGGTAAGGCAAGATATAGGGAAAGGAAACTTAAACCACATCAGTCTTGGCAGTTAAGAGACTGATCCATGGAGAGAAACACCCAGGGCCCATCTGGAAACCTGCCCACAGTTATTGACAAGGTAATGAGGACGTACTGCTAAGGAGTAATAATGTCTTGTTGCTAGTCTAGCCTTTTCAAACCACCATTGGATGTTATCCATTTTCAGACTGCTTCCCAGCATCACCTCCTTGTGTTAAATCAGGGAAGGATATGGAGAGTCAGAAGATCATGGGCATTGTCTTTCATCGTTGCTGTGTCTCTTGATATTATAATCAACAAGAACTGGTTTCAGCTGATTTGATGCCAATTGAGTGCTCAGTTAGACAATAACATTGGTGCAAAGAGGGAAAGGGGAAAGGTCTCTTTCTCATATATTTATGGGCCCTCAAACTCTACCTCCCAATTTATATAAAATACATGTAGAGAATTCTGTTGAGCCTTGTCTTTTGAGCAGAAGAGGTAGAAAAGAAGTTGAAACTTGGAGATAAATTTATATTTGGAAACAATTTATGAATTCTGAAACTGCTCTAAAGAGTAAAAAAAAAAATGCTATAAAAATTCCCAAGATTGGGGCAGCTAGGTAGTGCAGTGAATAGAGCACCATTCCTGGAGTGAGGAGGAGCTGAGTTCAAATTTGACCTCAGACTCTTAACACAAAACTAGCTATGTGACCTTGGGCAAGTCATTTAACCCCAATTGCCGTGCCTTCCCCCCTCCAAAAAAGCAAAATAAAGCTTCCTTCCCGGAGCCTCGTGCTGGTGCCTCTGAGAAGCCGAAGAGAAGCCCGGCTCCGTGTGAAGTAGAGTGGGAAGTCCCCCGGGCGCCGCCGCCGCTGCCGCCACCATGGTGAACGTGCCCAAGACCCGGGGCACCTACTGCAAGAAGTGTGGCAAGCACCAGCCGCACAAGGTGACGAAGTACAAGAAGGGCAAGGATTCTGTAGACGCAGGGCAAGCGGCTCTACGACGTAGATGGGCTACGGCGGCCAGACCAAGCCCATCTTCCGCAAGAAGGCAAAGACCACGAAGAAGATCGTGCTGAGGCTTGAGTGCGTGGAGCACAACTACAGGTCCAAGAGGATGCTGGCCATCAAGCGCTGCAAGCATTTCGAGCTGGGAGGAGACAAGAAGAGGAAGGGGCAGGTGATCCAGTTCTGAGCTGCCTCTGGCGCGCCCTCGGCTCCCGGGGCATAAGGGATTAAAATGTGAAGCTCCAGCAAAAAAAAAAGGCAAAATAAAATTCCCAAGATGGTTCTTATGTGAAACAGTTTCATATGTTGTTAGACCTGGCCCTGTGCTTCAGCAGAGACAGATGGCCAACAATCTCGCATTAGAAGGCTTGTCTTCAGGCTCCCTTCATCAGAGTCCAAACACTTTTAAAACAAAAACACCTTAAGAAAGAGGGAAAGACTTTGAATGTGTTCTCAAAAACAAAGCTTTCATTGACCCTGTAACATGAAACACAAGTTACCCAATATCAGAACTAAAAGAAACCTTAGCAATGACCTCTTCTAACTGCCCTCACTGGATATCCTGAAAACAGCCTCTAAGTGAAGGCCAGAAAGGATGATGTACAAATTGGAGACACTAGACCATAAATATATGGCCAAAAAATGAAGCAGCAAAACAGAGGGGGGATGCCTATATTTGGCTCAAGTCAACCCTGACCCCTTAGTCCTTGTCCAACTGAAACCCTGATCAAGGCTACATTTGGTACAACCCAGGATTCCTTTGCCCCTTTGACTTTTGTTTCTCCTCTTCTAGAAACTCTACATGGACACCATGAGTGCTTTAGATGAGCTTCTCCAGAGCTTAATCACAGAGAATCCCAATTCAGAAGAACTTCATTACTTGCTAGGGGTAACTAACCCAGGTTTTGGTGGGAGGCAGAGGGAAACAGGTTTATGTGGGATGCCATCCACTGAACCCATGAGGGTGGGAGAGTGTATCTGATCTTTAGCACACATTGTGTCATCTGCTCCTGGCACATATTAAATGCTTAATAAAGATTTTTTTGTTCATTTGTGGGATGAGGGTGTGACTGAAGATCAGGACACAAAGTTTATTCTGGGTTCCATTACCATTATGATTTGGTACGATGTAAAGTCAAAGAAAAAAATAGATGTTTTAGCTTTTTAAAAGTCCCTTAGGACATACTAGGGAATGTAAGAGCTGAAAGGAACAGAAGAATGCAGAACATATTTAGTAAAAGCCAAAATGAACTTTTAAAATATAGAACATAGAAAGGTAGCTCTACTAGGAATTTTAGAACATAGAATATTAGTACTTAAAGGACTTTAGAATATAGAATGTCAGAACTAGAAAGATTCTAAAATACAGAATGTTAGTATACATGCTGGAAGGGGTTCAATACCTTTTCTTTAGTTCAATCGCTCATTTTCAGAGAAGGGAACTAAAGCCCTGATAGGGAAGATGACTTAGTGTGACCACAGTCAGAGGACTTAGTGTGACCACAGTCATATGGCAGAACCTGAATGTTAACTCAGTTCCTAAGATCAGAAAGAAGATCAGGTTTATGTGGTAAAGGGATTTATTCTCTTTCATACTTAGTGAGTTTGATGTGCCAGTAGCAAATGCAGATATAAACTTCTATCACACAATCAGACATGGGTATTGAGGTTATGGCTGCAAATATGCATTTGGTATTCATAAATATAAAGGTCATCGTTGAAGCTATCACCTTTAGTGGATAAGGGTTCCAAAGAACAATGGAGATAGAGAAGAGGGCTGAGATACATAGTCTGTGGGAAGTCTATTTTTAGGAGGAGGAAAAAGGAAGGAGGTGTCAGGGAGATAGAAAGAGAAGCTGGCATAGTATAGTTCCAGTACAAGATGAAAATATCCAGAAGTAGTGGGGACCAAATGCTACAGAAGACCAAAATGGTGGGGACTAAGAAACTAATGTGGGAGGCATAAGTATGAAGAAATTAACATTATGAGGGTGCCCTGGAAATTCTGAATTATAGCCACCAGCATCCCATCATCACCACTATCAACAAATACCCATCAATGATCATTGTAATATTCATCATTAATGTCACCCTCTAATCAACATTAATTAAATCATTACTGTCACCATCAGCGGTCATTGCCCTTGTATTCCCATCACCACAATCACTGTCTTCTCATCATCTTCATCAGCATCACTACCGCCATTACTCTTACCATTGGAATCCCATCACCATCACCAGCATTATGATCACTATCATTGTATTCCTGTCAATTTCATCAGCATCATTGTCACAATCATTACCATCCCCGTGACCTCATTCACCATACTATCATTCTCATCATCATCATTACATAATCAAAATCACAATTTTATTCATCATAGTTACTATTATCACTTACATAAGACTATATTTATCAACTCCTAATTAAATATAGTGTTGGGTTTGTTGCTATCATGAATGATAAGATGAAACTGGGAAGGAAGTTGGTGTGGCCAAGAAGAACTAAGCTTGAAGGACTCTGGCTTTATGACCAATCTCTAGGAAAATCCCAATATTGGCCTTCTGAATCCCAACACTGGCCCTTCAGAATCCAACCTAGGGTTCAACATCACCCACTACACCAATGATTCCCAGTGATAAAACACGTCAAATGATCTCTCCTCTTCCCCATTTACCTAGGTAAATTACCTCCATTTATCTTTGAAGGTCTAGCACTAATCTGATCTCTGCCAGGAAGCTTTCTTTGACTTCTCTGAGCTAAAGGGATCACTCCTTTCCCTAACTATAATAGAGGTCTTACAATCTAAATCATTGATCTTTCCCTTGATTATACTCTGTCGTGTGTTGATCTGTAGGGTCTCAAAGCCTATTCCAATTCCTAGGACTAAGGACATGGATGAAACAGGACTGGATATAATAAAATCCTTGATATCTACATGCATAGCACTTTCCACCCCACATTAGCCCCGTTTAGGTTGCATTTTTTCCTCCAGTTACAGTTTGTATAAAACCCAAGTGCAGACCATAGCTTTTGAGGCTACAACACATATCTATATATTTTTCTTTCACATAGATCCAAAAGCATGAGAGTATAATGGTGGGAAGAGTCCTGAAGTAAGCCTTAAAAAAAGCTGACTCCCAATCTCAGTTCTGCCTCTTATCACCTATGTGAACTTGGGCAAGTCATTCCCTTTCTGGGCTTCAGTTTTCTCATCAATAAAATTAGGTGGCTCAGCTACATGATCTCTAAGGTTCCTTCAAGGGCCTTTTGTTTTAGGAGTTGACACCTATATTTGAACCAGTATGTTGCTTTTCCATCCATTTTCTCACTTGAGTACTCTTACAGGCAAGGCAAGGGGTTATCATTTCTACATTATAGATAAGGATACTGAGGCCTAGAGAAGTGAAGGGATTTTCCTCACATCTCTATGCATTGTAAAAGTCTACAAAATGTTCCCTATGAGAGTAGGTGCTATTAACCTCATTTCACAGAGGAGGAGAATGAGGGTCAAATCAGTTAAGTGACTTGCCTAGGGTCTCATAAAAAGTAAATATTACAGGTAGGAAGGGATCCCAGGCCTTCTAATGCCAAGTCAGTGCATTTCACTTATAGTGCACTACATAATATTCTTTCAACATCAGAAATCCTTCTGTCAAGGTCCTTAAGGAAGTGTCAGTTGCATTACACCTACTAAACACCTACCTACCATTTGCCCCGTTCTGTGCCCCAAGTAACATAAGGAATAGGAGAAAATAAGAAAATTCCATGTCCTCTTAACAGTTTTACATTTTTTCTCCAGGAGACAAGAGACTCATAAAACAAGCAGAAATACAAAGCAGGCTATGTGGTACAGTGTGATAACAATTCAGAGAAAAGAAGACATGATAGAGAATATCATTTGGATAAGTAGGGAGAAAAAGAGGGAGATAACTCCCAGTGGGGATGACAAAAGTGATAAGATAAGAGTAGATGTTAGTGTCCCTTCATAAATGTTCTTTTGGTCCCAATGGCTTTGTCCTATCTGCCCCTTTGTTCTCCTCCAGCACATGTACAGCTGGCTGGCCTCAGAGAAGGTTCATGAGCGTCAGCGGGCCATTAGATGCTGCATGGTTCTCCTCAAGTTTCTGGCTCGTAAAGTCTTCCTGGAGGTGAGTACTACCATCACCTGACCCCACCCCCAGCCCTACTTTACTGCAGCCCTCTCTATTGCTCATGGTGATATATAAGTGAACTCTTTCACGTCATAGACTGTAGGTCTAAAAGGAGCCCCAGAAAATAAGATAGTCCTAATCTCCATCACCTGTCAAGACATTTGAAGAAGGGGATGGGTCTGCCCATAATTATCCCAAAGGAAGGCTATTTCATATCTACACTGACTGCATAAGTGTCATGATTTCATTAGCACCATTACATGATACCATGCTGTGGGGAGCAGTACAGAGGGGTACTGGTAGCAAAAGTAGGCTTTCAACCCCTCTAACTCCAAATTAATTGTTCTTCTTAAAACACCATACTCTCAACCCTTTTCTCCCTTCCCCCCCCCTCCTCTTTCCCTTCTCCCTTCTCTCCTCTCTCCTATCTCTTTCTACACATATGTATTATATGATCATATATGTATGGATAGGTACATGCATAAATTAAAAACTTTATTGTATTTGGAGCAGGCTAGCTGAAAAATTTAGATGCCTCCAATTTTGTTGGCAACATCCAAAGCCTCATAGTCTGGGGCATGTCAGACTGAGGTCTAGACCTCTCAGGCCAAATCAATGTGTTGACCTTGGTCAAACTGATTTCATACCATTTCCTTATAGCCTGCTTGATTTGATGTTTGTTACATTCACAAAGATTACCGGGGGGAAGGGTGTTTAAATTTCTTTACAACAGACTCAGTGGTCAAGGGAAACTTGACAATGGCATGGTGATCAAGTTTGTTATCCTAGGAGGACTTTTCTGAGGGATCTTGGACTATTTTTAAACCTAAAGTGCCTTGGATTGCCAGATGGTGGAAATATTTGGATTTTCATCTTTTGGGGGCTATGGACATCTTTCATCACTGCCTTCTTAGCCTTTAAGAACTTTGACTTGGCTTCTGTCTTGAGAGGGACAACCATTTCCTTCTCTGCCTTTGGATACCATCTTGGAGGAAAGAATGAATAATACTACCTCTTGAAACACCAAAAATAAGTATTGGCTCTATCATGGCTAAGCCCAGAGATACATTTGAAAATAGAGATTACTCCAATGACTCTCTAATTTTATCATCTTATCAAAATCCTAGATTGTGTTCCCTCTATGCCTGCCCAACTTGGGTTGATTCTTGAACAAGTCCTAATAAATCGCCACTGAAGTTTCACCAAAAATTTTGGAAGCCTCTCTTACTTTTCCATAACAACAGAAGGATATCAATGGAGCATTCAGGTTGTCCATGTTAATTCTTGATCTTAGCACATGGCTTTTTTGGAACATTTCTAAATGACATTTTTTACTCTGTCCTCCTTAATCCCTTTTTTGTATTATTGTATAGCCCACTTACACTAGCCATAGTCCTCTCTGTTGGTCTCTTAGAGATAATCACATTTAATTGTTTGGAAATTGTTGTATTCCATGACTCATAACCATAAGCTAATACCAGGAGAACATTGGTATTAAAGAGTTAGGTTTTCATTTCACAGAGAAATTTGGAGTCATTAAAAGAATATGGCAATTTTCCATAGGTATTTCAGCCCAGTCTCAACTTCCTGTTTAATTATCCAGTTAACTGTCCATGTATATTATATACATACCCATATGCATGTATATATACATATAGATATAGGGATGTATATATGTAAAAATGTGTGTGGTGTATATACATATTTCTATAAGTATATGTGCATATTTATTATGTATATGTATATATATAGACACCTATTCAGAAGATTTATAGCTTGTCCATCTCATTTTATAACATACATTGGACAATAAGCATTCTTAATCCACTCGGTTTTTCTTGTGGGAATAATTAGGCCAAATTCTTGAGTAGATATAAGTCTCATTCAGAAGGCTCTGTAATAGACCAAGAATTAATGTAACCAGCACAATATCACCCTTAAGCAGGAGCCATCTGAAGGATGTCACTATCTATCTAGAAGATATCGCCCTTCCTTTAGCACTTTACATGATAGCCAATACCTTAAATCTCCCTGTTTTATGCCCCAATTGCTATCTTCCCATTTGTTGGTATGTTCCCTCACTCCCTGAAATTACTCTATACTCACTATATACATTCATGCGTATATATAGACATATAGTCATATATTATGCATGTAGACATGTAATTATTTGCATGCTATAAAATGTAAGTGCTCCACCACCCCCCACAGAAAAATGTAAATTCCTTGAGGAGATTATCTATTTTTATCCTTCTATTCCCAGAACCTGCCATATACATAGGTGCTTAATAATTGCTTGTTGAATTAAAATGACTTGAATGTTCATAATCAGAATCATTAAACAAAGTTATTTCTGGGTTTGCTTCTCTCGAGGATCTTTGTCTGATTCTAATATCTACATGGGGGACACCTTGTTATAGGAGAGTTTTTAAAAACAGATGCATGTTGCTCTTATCTACACAAGCAAATGCCTTCCTTTCTTTCAATTTTTGGTAATCATCAAATATAGGAGAAACTTGTAATGACCTTTCAGTTAATTGTGTGGCATGAAAAACATAGGACTCTGTAGAAACTCACCTTGGGAGGACTCTAGAATATTTCTCTCTCCAAGGAGCCACCATCTCCTACTGGTGAGTTCTTCTGAGGACCTCCGTTTTAAGGAATGGACCAGGCCAGGCATCCTTCATTCCTTTCCTGGCTCTGCTTACTTTCTGGGCCCCTCTGCCATGCCTCAGCTGCCTTCTCACCCTCCACCCCTGTAGCCTCCTCCTCCCATTGATGATTTCCTCCCAGGCCCTCCATTTGGAGGGAGGCTCAGACCAATCATCCTTCTTTCCTCTCCAGGGTCCGCTTCTATCTCCATGCCCTTGCTCAGGTACTTCTTCCCTCCATCCCCTATCCCCTGCTTTTCAAGTCCCTTTCATGTGCTATCTCCCCTCATTAGAATGTAAGCTCCTTGGTGACAGACACTGTCTTTTTGCTTGTACTTGGATCCCCAGTCTTTGGCACAATGCCTGGCACCTAGGAAGTACTTAGCAAATGTTTGTTGATTTGTCTTGTGAAGGTGCTTAGGGGCATTTTAGGGGTAGAAAATTAGGACAACAAAATAATTTTCAGCATTTCCTACCCAGAAAGCAGTAGGTCAATTGTGGAAAAGAGCAATAATTTTGGAATCAGAAAACCTGGATTCAAATTCCGAACCTCAGTTTCCTCATCTGTAAAATGAAAAAGATGGGTTAGATGATCTCTTAGGTCCCCAGCACTTGAAATTACATGATCATGTTTCTCTTTATTTTGTCTTGCCAGACAACAGAGGAATTTGGAAGAATTGGGCACATTGTGGGCATACTGGGCACATTATGTCAGGATCCAGACAAAGACATACAGCAACTGGTGCTTGAAGCAATTAACTATCTTCACCAAATCCTCCTATATCAGAAAGGTGATCCTTGTCAGGACCCCTCATTTAATGACTCACCTTTCTGTCTCTATGCCTCCTCCTAGGGAGTTACCATCAATCCTAAACTCACTTCCCCACAGTGACCAAGCCCTGAGCAATGACCTTATTCCAACTATGAACAGTAATCTCCATGACAACATACTATGTGACCATGATCTCACCCCAGAAATGACCACATTACCATCACTGATTGCCTCCCTATCCTAACCTCACCCAAGTCCAAGTACATTCCTATGACTAACCCACCTCCACAACCCTAGCCTCACCATAACTTTGTCTCACAGTATCCCTGGCCTCATCTTCAATAGTAGCCATATATTTCAGCCTTGACAAAGCTAACTCCTGACCATGTCATCTCAGCCCTGAACTTGTCCCCAGATTTGACCATACCATGGTTCTTACCAAATAACCAAACTTAAACTCACTACAACTCTGACCACAATCCAGTTCCAACATTAATTCATTCGTGATCATGTTCCCTGAACCTCACCAAATCCCCTAAACTTGACCACATCTCACCTTTGCATATATCTCCATCCTGACCCAACTTCACCCAAACCTGATCCCAACTCTAACCTCATATCTGGCCCTATACACACCCTTCCCCCACCATATCATAATACCAACTACATGCCCAAACTTGGCCCCTCATTGACTAGGTCCCAACCTTGACACTTACTCTACTTCCAACTCTGAAGCAGAAATAGAGTCAACTAGTCTTTTAGGAAACAGCAGTCATTTACAATCATCTTTCTTCACCAGGCTTGGATGCACCTGACCTTTTCAGAAATGTGGGGCAGAGTGAAGAAACACAGTGTCTGTCAGAGCAAGAGCCAATACCCATGACGGAGTCTCCTGTCAACCCCAGTTCCCACATTATTAAGGTCAAAGCTCTCAAGGGACTAGCAAGGCAAAGGGGGATGGGTCGGCTTAGATCTTCTGGGAGACTCACATCTCTTCTAGGTCTTCTAGAGGTCTTATCTCCCAGCCTTTACTGAAGAGACAAGGGTGAAGGGTAACATGGAAAGAATATTGGATTTAAAATCAGAAGTTGTTGTTGTTGTTCCATCATTTCAGTCATG